>JARDWD010000559.1:666755-1333510 GCA_029034505.1 Ornithoptera priamus
AGTGATAGTTTGATAACTTATTTACAACTTATCAAGTTTACTGCCAAGTTACATGAGATAAAAGTAAGATGGAGTGGTCACTAATACTACTCCAATTATGCATTCAATAGACTTCCTACAATTTTATCGAGCCGTCACCTTCGGGTAATCGGTCGTTCCAGGCTACTCGTAAGAACTTTGTAGGATCCATCCGAACTTGGCGCTGTGTGATCAGACCCTAAATGTATTAAGTTAACAAATATCACTTGTAAAAATAATATAGCTAGTAGCAGGTCTCCGAGAAGACCATCTAAGTGGTAGTCGAAGCTATGTTTAATTGCTATTACAAATAAGGTATGTACGTATTCTATTAGTAAGTAGTTAGATGTTCACCCAATGGTAAGTGATACGTCTGGCCATAACAACACGGCGTTAGTTAGACTGACATGCACAGCATCACATTGTGTTCCTCGCCATAAGACATGAGATATGTTTCGTTACCCTAATAATGTCATTTTTTATTACTGCCTGCAATCCAGTTTGGCGGTGGTAGTAACTTCCGGCGACAGACACTTACTACAATTTTCAATTATTACTATAACAAAAATTTCTTAAATTTAGGATCTAGTGAAGGAGCTGAATTCAATGTTGATATCCTCTCTGAACAAAAACTCGTGAAATGATAAATTGCCATATCTTTATATTTAGCGGCGCAAAGCCCCGGCGTAAGCAAAAGATGTGCCCACCTCCGCCGCCTATCAATCAAACGTCAGCCCTCCCCGCAGTGTAAACAGCGACAGGTCAAGGGTCCCTCACGTTGCCCCCTTCTCTCCGTCGCCTTCTCTCCCTCCCCTCGCTCGCCGCCGCCCCCGCCGCCCGCTCTCGCTCCGCCGGCGGAGGGGAGGCGGGCCGGCTTGATTGATTCCACATTGACGTGCGCGTGTGCTCGCCAAGACATTGCCGCTGCAGTATTTACATCAGCTGACTGCTGCAGAATATCCGGCTATCCAATACACTAACGAAGTCCCCGCGTGAGTACTATTCATTTGATTGGTACAACTGTACGTTCGTCTGCATGTTTACATATGCTCTTAGAATAGATCAACGCTATTAAAAACTTCGTAATTTTTGTGAAAATTGATACTGTGATACATATGTGTGATGCATCACGATGAACACAAATGAATCATCGCAAATTTAGACAAACCACTTAAGTTATCAAGACGGCTGCGCAGAACTACCGACGATCTGATATCCAAACATCTATAGTTCATCCAAAAAGTACTGTTTGAGTCATGAACATGGCGAAAGACATCTGCTAAGATATACAGAATCGATCATATTCAAGTAAGTTTGCTTTGTATGTAACCTGACGCGTGGTTACCTCTGTTCTCAATTAAACATTTTTCGCTCATCTCCAAGTCTACATCGGCTGACGCGGTGCGCGTTCCAGACTCCCCGAGCTCGCGTTGCTGTGAAATATTAATTCTCATCATATCGCAAGTGATTGACGGCTGTCTGCGCGAGGGTATATCCGTCGCGGGCGGTGAGGCCCACGGTCGCCCCCCACGGGAACCCCATCCGGCCCCCCCTCCAGTGAAATATCTCAATCTTTAGCTCGATCTATTGATTGATTCATTGATTCCGCTCGTGCCGTACCGAATTTATGGTTCTTGGCCCGATTTGATTCGGTTCCCGTCAAACTGGTGTTTTGGTTTTAGCAATTTATTGTGTCGGGGGATTGTTTACGCGCCGCGCATCAACAACAAACATTCCCTGTAACCGTTGCAGTGTTGTAATTCACATCGGCGTAGTATACTTTAGCAACAGTAAGATCTAAAATATCATCTCGCCATTTATATATCTAACACTCTTCTGCCATTATTCCTTAAGATTACGCTGTTTATGATAACAATTCTCAAAACGTACACATCTCGATCGAGAGGGCAGGCCTCTGCCCCAACTGTGGTGACGTAAATTGGCTGCTGTAAAAAAAACATCTCAAATTCTCTTTGTTTTTAGACTTCTTTTTGTCCGAAACTGATACTATATACAAGATGGTGTTCAGATAAAGTACACTGATATATGTATTGTATCCATACTACCGGATGTTCAGTAATTCAGAAGAAAATGGTATTTAATTTCATCTTTAATACCACCTCACATTTGTACATCAATAAGTTAAGAAGGGAGTGTTGGTGCGAAATCGCTGCACAGCATCCGGAACCCGCCGCCCCCCGGCCGCCCCCGGCCACCCCCGTCCGACATCTGCTCGCTATTTGTCAAACATCGTTTACTATTTTCGGCGGTAGCGCGGAACATTCACTCTGTCAGCTGGTGCATATAAGGCTGAGGACATGTTAATGTGTCAAAGGCGATTGGCGATTTATTTACTACTACAATTGCTTTGTTTACTATGGCCAGATCTCTAATACCGGAAACAGTTTAGATATACCATCGCATCTAGTATTGCTGCCGGCAAACGGTACTGCACAAATGTTACTATGTTCCGATTTGAAAGGCGTCGTAGGCACTGAAATTACTGAAGTAATGTGATATGTTACATCTCAAAATTACGTACGTCCTGCTCGTCTCGTCGCTTGATACTTGTAATATCCATCAGATTGCATAAGGACATCATGATTGATAAACACACTAATAGTATTTCAATACTATTTCAACTCAATCTCTTTTTTATCTCACAGTTCTGTATAACACCGTCTCGCTTAAATTTCCTCTTCCCATACTCCTGCTGCTGCATCTGTCAGCAGGCACGGAGGCGTCTTTGCTTTGACAGTTTCACAGCGACATGTGACGTTCAGCATTGACAGATAAACACCGAGTTTCTTTCAACTATTTATTTTCAATGTAGACTTTATCTCCGTAGATTTAAGGTCAAATTACCTCTAAACGGGCAACGAGATATTATGGCTGCTGGCGAGATGCTCCAGCGACGTTAAGCTTTTCACACGAATCAGATCTTATCGCGAGAGGAGTAAGGCGCAGAGTTATCAGTTTGAACTGCGGGAGACGTTTTGAACAATCCAAGGTTGTTTTGATGGAGTGGCCCGTCAATTAAATAGGCGAGTACTCAGTACGTCTTCTGTATGATTGAGTGCAGTGATGCAGATTTACTTTGAAGATATCGCTTTGTGTTCAAGATTGCTGTTTTTTTTTTTCACCAGAAGCTTCACATTAAATAAACATCGAGATTTTTTTTTAAGCATCGTGGTCTTCAATCAGACGCTGAAATCAAGCGTCAGTAATTAAGGTGTCAACAAAAACTAATTAGTAGGTGAGGATGGCAACTAACCTGTTGTCTCTTTAATTGTTTGCTTATTTTATCGAAAGCATTGATACTGAATTATAACATTTTCGTATAGTTACGTTATAATTCTAGACTTGCTTACATGTTCTAGGTTAATCGCCTGCAACGGTGATTACTTGTAAGCATGTAACTTGCGTCAACACTAAGCTATTTAACGTAAGTTATTCCTAATACGTAGTATAGAGGGGAGGAAAAAATCGATGATCGGCACATTGTCCGACCCACATCGACTTTGAGCTGTCACGTTTGATTGAATCAACTCTTTGAAGAGTTAGGCAGCGGGCAGACGGGACGGGACGCCTCCACGGTTTCTTTTTATATTATATAGAATTTTTGTTTAACCTTGTATTAATTTATCCATCATTAGGTCTAAGGTATCACGTTTGGTGTTGGTCTCGCAGGCGGCAGGCGCTACGCGCTGCGCCGGAGAGGCACCGTAAGTTTAATTTATTGCGTGTGGTCCGGTAGCTAATTTATCTGCTGATAAAGCGCTTCCTCCTGTTCCTAGGCTATATATAATGTAAAATGAAAGCGCAGAGCGAGGAGACGTTGAGGACCATCTATTTCCATGCTATGAAGACGTATGCCGAGTCAACTTTAAATAGAATTTATCGGCAGGCCCCCACGGTTCAAATTATTGTTATATATGTACCGTACGCCGGTGTTCGTGTCGCGCAGAGCCGGCCGGGCGCCGCACCACCACCGCACCACCGCCGCACCACCGCGCCGCCTCTGCTCGCTGCAAAGGCGGCGGGTAAATAAAGCGGTGGACAAAGACGTCCGTCTGCGCGCGACATCTGAGCGACGTGTGTCGCCCCCCGGCCGCCGCCCTGCCGACCCTCAGCCGCGTCTGACCCCCCCCCCGCCCGCCCCCGCGTCTCCCCACTGGCCCCCACCTGGCCCCTATCCGGGCCCCGGGCTTGTGCCGATAATGATGTTAACTCACCGCCGGTCCGGCTGCTTTGTCGCGTTTTTCAGTCTGTTTGCCGGTCGCCGGTCGCCGGTCGCCGGGGGCGGGGGGCCTGGAGCCGGGGGCGATGTGTATTGTTTTTAAGAACCGCTCGCCGATGTAGCCTTTGAAATCTGAAAACTTCATTGTGTACTACCGCTTGTTAAATTTCGCCAGCCCCAAATTGACGACTGCCGAGTTAATTTTTTCATTTTCTTCAGGTGCGTATCTACTCTACTCACGTCAACCGGATTCGTATTGTCTTGTACCGCTGGTGCTGCTTCCGCCTCATTTACTTCAGCTATTCTTTTACCAATCCTTCTTACAGCAACATCATTGTACAATTAATCAGTTTGTAATTTCAATAGTTATTATAACTTTACTAGATATAATCTCTACCCGGGTTTTGAGTTTTCACACTCTATTACTTATGACACTTAACCGTTTCATAGCGGCATAACCTTGTTAATGCATAATTAATATCATATGCAGAATATTAATAAATATTTAGCTCGTAGCGCATTAAATGCACTGGGCTTGGTGAAAAATGGACAATTGCACAGCGAGGGTGCCGTGTAATAAATTCCATTGCGGGCTGGCTCGACTCGCTAAATTGTCTTCTAGAGCTGACCAACCCCCTTACCTAGCAGTAAGGGGGGCGACGTGGGCTACCGGCTCCCCGTTCGTCTTGCTTATGACTGACAGGCAGACAGCTTGAGTGATTGAGAGTAACTCAAGCCTTAATGCGCTCGGGCGAGGCCCACCTTCCCACTCCTCAAGTGAACTTCGTGTTCGTCTCATGCGATTATAGTCTTTACGTTGTATATTCTTAAGGTAGAATTTCATTCGCTCGCCGCGGTGGTTACGGCGACCGTTGTGAGGCTTTGTTGCAACGTTATTATGAATTAAAATACGGTGCATCGTTTTTAATGCAACCAGCGGTGTGCTCGCAATTAGACACCGCATTCCGCGTGACGCGCGCCTGATGGAAACCTCTGGAACGTTTCGCGCAATAACGAATTCTTTTTTTTTATTCTTCGAAGCGACAAGCCGTGCATAGCGATCTGATGGTGGAGATATACTCCCGCCAATAACAACGTGCCGCTTAGCTAGGATGATATACACAGCACCGCGTTGTGTTCGATGTTAGACGAAAGATGTTGTCTCGTCATCTCAACAATTTCACGAACGACCCTCAAACCGGAACTGAGTAAGATTTGCAAGCTACTGTTTAGCGGCTGTAACAGAATCTATCCACATAGGTGGTTTCCTGCAAAAGACACCTACCAGCAATGGTCATTTAATCAGTTTTAACTGTAACGATTTGTATATACAAGTATAATATTAACTATACTTAGCATTCCTAGGTCGCATCTTCGATTCTTTGGCGGTTGTAAATCTAGTTCCATCCATCGTTAATACCAACCTTCTTCCATGAGATTAAGATTTTTTCATGGAGCTCCATTGTGAGGATCTTTAAAGATGATAATTTAGCTTCTACGTGGTTGGCGGTGTAGATACTACCGTAGTTACTAGAGTATTATTCCTAGTATAATTGTTTACCATCAGTATGTTTTTTTTCAGCACAGTTATATAAAGAAATAACGCACTGGCTCTTGATACAACTCTCTTCAAACCGGAACTCAACAATGTTTGCTTAGTACTGTTTGTCTATCTATCTAAGGTCGTTTCGGTTTTGAATTTGTAACTTAGTGCAAAGGGGGGTAAGGTGTCCCGCGCAACAACTTACGGTACCCAAGCAAACATAACCCTCTCGTGGAGAACCCTGCTAATCAATGGTCGAGGCTCTGGCTTCCAGCAGCGTAGATTATGAACCCTTACAAACGACAGCCTTCGGTGCCCGGCGATGCGAGCAGCGCAGGACCGATCGATGTGGGGATTGTTGGGGGCCTATGTCCAGCGGTGGACGTCTATCGGCTGATGATGAACCTAGTTTATAGGCTAATAAATATATTGACCGACGTGAAAATGTACGTATGTAATACAATGTAGCGGTGTAGCAAGAATGCAATTAATTCCGACGTGTTCCGTACATTTCATGCTGGTAATCCGATAAGTATTAAGGTTAATATGAAAGAGCGCGGGTACACGCGAGGAGCGTCCGGACCGACGGACGCACGGACGGACGGACGGACGGACGGACGGACGGACAGGCAATCAGCGGCCGCACTCCTTACTCCACTCACACCTTATTATCTCCTTCCGCTAATACACGAATTATCTTTATCTAACATATTTTTCGCTCCAGCGATACGATTATTTCCTTTACGGGTCATAATCTACAAATATGTAGAAAAAAACTAAATAGTATCTAAACCCCTCCCACGCCCACAAATCCACATTGGGTCAGAGTGGTGGGAAATGGCCCAAATCTCCATCCTTCATATTATTCCCTATCAATGTGGGAACCTTAAAGAGAGGCCTATGTCCAGCAGTGGACGTCTATCGGCTGATGATGATGATGTGTTTATTCGTATCGTTGCAACTCACAACTTAACAGATTTCCTTTTAGTTTACTTATTTTTTCTTACAAAGCGACATTCACCTGATACACACGTCCATAGCAACGTGGCGCTAGTTAGGATGATATACACAGCACCGCCTTGCGTTTGTCGTTACACCGTTACTATTTTTCGGCTGCAATAGGAGCTGCTGTGGAACTTACACAGTTTCCGGTAGAGTCCGAGTAGAATTTTAGCTGTAAATATAAAAAATTAGCTGTCTTGAGCCATTTTTCAAATTTGATTGTTTGTTTCATTGCGTAGTTATTTTAGTTACTGTAACTTTATATCGCGAAGGCAGCGCTGCTAACAAACGACGACATTACTCTAACAAACTCTATTTTCTTTTTGCTATCAGGGAGGAAATCTTCTAAAAAGGTACCCTACTTCGGAGGCACAATGTCTAAAAACACGTTCCGATGAATTATTTGCTCAGTACCCTCGCTTTGGTGCGACAAGCATGCGACCACCTCGTACTTGTCGTTCATTCCGGGCTCGCTTAAAAGCAATGAGGACTTTTAAAACCCACGCACCCAAATACCCTTTCAGTCGACTTCTGCGACAGGCAGGGCTCGCTTTAGTCTTATTGACAACAGGGTAAACCCTAACAAACCCCCTGGCGTTTTATAGTTAGCACACGACTACTATACGTACAACGCGTTGTCGAGCTCCACAGAAAAGATTTAACTATGACTATTACATGATTCAGATAAATATAATACTATGTCTACATGTTGAAACGGATAATCGCCGACACTCGCACTGCGACATTGCTCCTCGTCGGGAATCGAACCCGCGCCTATGTAACTCTGTTTACAGCTTGAGCGCATCGATGCATTCGGATTCAAATTGCCGAAGGACCATCGTGTTTTACCACCTACGCTTCTTTCAATACATCTGTTGCTATGCAAAACTCGATCTAAAGCCGTTCGCGATAACGTCCACTTTTGATTGCGATGCTGCCATTTGTATAATATGCGACGTGTGTGCAGTATACCGTGTATAAGAAATAACTTAAGGTCAACTTATTAAATTTGTGAGCTTGACAGTATTAAGCAAATGCAAAGGTAAAATCGGTTTATCAATAAATATTTTATTTATTCTATGTTGGTATCACAGGTTAGTGACATGCAACAATAGTTAAGTAGTTACTATTCATCATCATTAGCTGCCCTCTTCAAACTGAAGTTACTATGAAGTTGTTTATCGAGTTAATTACTATTGTAAGTAGTGTAAGTAGGTACCACCGCAGCTCTCAGTGTAACTGACAAACATCAGCGTGCAAACATTACTGTGTTCCGGTTTGAAGGGCGTAACTAGTGAAATTAACGCAACTCAATCTCTTATCTCTAAGCCCAGCAGCGTAATCTGGTGCTATGTAAATCATCCTAACTATCTCGTTGTCATGAGCAGGCGTACCAGTCACCATCAGGTGAACGTCTCATTCGTCTCGTCGTTTAATAAATTGAAGGTAATCTAATTAGATAAATTACTTAATACCAATTCTTGACGAAATCTTAGATATTCTTATTGGGGTCCATTAGCGCAAGAGTCATGCCCACTAGTGGACTGCGCGTTGCTACTCTGCCGTTGAATTAATATCGAATTCCGTCTGTCCCGCAGACAGGCGAGTTGTACGCAACGTAACACAAGTACGGCGGGCAATTTATTAACTTGTCCCCTTGTTAAGCTAATTATGTCAATCATGTGTCAATCTCGCGGCTGATTGAATCAGACGGGTCAGCGGGTCAGTGGCGGACGTTGACTGCTTGCTGTTAATTTAAATTTTTATTGCTCGGCGCCCGTGGAGCTGGTCCCCACTCGTCTTCTCCTACACCTCTGACTTCCAGTTACCGTCCGTTATTTAATTATGCATGTCACCATGATTTTTTTTATTTCATCATATAGTGGTACTGTGATGGTGAATCGCCAACAACTTACTAACAGCCAATTCACACTTCCGTGAAGATGCAGCCATTCCACTCATTAGCTGTTCTCATCGAAAACGTAAAATTTATCCTGTTAAATCTCAAATGTGTCCGGATGTACACTTTTGTGCATGGGCCTTTCCAAAATGGACTGCGCTGCATATCAGTATAGCTGCAGTGCACTGCTGTGCCAATGAAGGTCTCCTCACATTTTTCCCTCCCTTATCGAACTCTTTGAAACCTATAAATCCAAACCAAAGGAAGTAATTCTACCGAATTCAGTACATAAATTCATTGCTTGATTTCTGAGTCTTTATCACTGAATTCTTTAGCATGTTAGGTGTTAGGTGCCAAGTCCAACAATCTGTATCAGTCATTAATTCGCGCAATGATATATAAAACATCATTATCTATCATTAGTCATCGATAACGCGTCCCGCCGTCCTTGCAACCGAAGATCTAACAGACATCATCGCCTCTCAAAAATTCTCTATTGATCAGCTTGCTTACGACATTGATGAATTAGATGAACGCTGGGAAAAGATCTGAACTCTGCTGTTAATAGTGCAATAACCTTAGAAGAATTTTTTTTCTATCATCCTTATCGGCGACATTCGATAATTTATTACTACAACATATATCCGCTTATCTTAATTAGTTATTATTGTTATACGCATAATTCCTTTGTTCCAAAAGATTTTCTTGAATCGCTGGAAGCTGAGCAGAGGTACGGCTGTCATTTGTTCATTGATAAGGTTTTCTCAAAATTTCCTTTGCACTCGCGCTTGGAGATTTGTTGAGCAATGTGGAGACGTTACTCCCGTCCGGCTAATAGTCTGCCAATAAATTATAAAAAACTAATACATCGATAACGATGCGATACCAAGAACATACTTATTGATTAATTAAAATTTATCGCGGAATGAGGAGGGAGGAGTCTTGGAGTGGAGGGCGCGTACGGAAAAGTATAAGATATCCGTCCTCCTGACGGACCGACAGCATCATAAGACGTGAAAAGTTGAACGACTGAATTTGGTAGAAGACATCGAGAAAAGCCTATATCCAGCATTGAATCAATAAAGGTTGATGATGATGATGATGATGATATGTTGTAAAACGCTTCAACCGCATTCCCAGTATCGGTTTTCGAATAAAAAGATTCCGAAGGAAAGTATATAGAACTTACGAGTATGGCAACAAAGTTACCAGAATTCCTTTGAATTCATTTAGTCTTTAACTCCTCATTTTCTTGATGAAGATCATTCATTATATTGTGTTTATATAGTATCAGTGCGGTGTGCGCTCCTTGGGAATCGGTTATTAATTTGCCCCACAGATTGACTTGCGGTCCAGTGGCTGTCGCGACTGTCTCACATCTATCTCTGTACCTGCAGAGTTACAACTCGATAATACATAAATAATAATTGATTATATAAATATTAATTGGATCATGTTTTGTTATGATTTTTTAATACACAAACGAAAGGTGGGGAGAAGGAAAAAGTCATGGTTGAGGAATATCAGGGAATGGACTGGCATATTTGAGGCGTCCGAATTGTTCCGCAGAACCAGACACAGAAGGGACTGTACCACGTTGATCGCCAACCTTCACTAGATGGAAGGACATTTTAAGAAGTTGCATTAAGGACTCGTGAGAAAAACTAACATTTCACAAAACAGCCAACTCGCATTTAACCAGCATAGTGGATAAACGGCGGTGTCACTCAGCTTATGAAAGAAAATCCCGTGTCCCAGCAGTGGGAACATTAAGCTGTTCTTTATTGCATTTCTTTCTCACAGATGGGTCTCATTGCTAGTTGAGGTGACAGGGTTCTGTTGTAGGCGGTGAAGGTGTGTTAGTTTCGCCATCGTCAGTGTCTGTAGATAGCGAGTGCCGTGCCACAGCGGCTGTCACGTCAGATCGATACGTACCCGATCACGAACTTACCGCGCCACGTTATAATCGCGCGCGATAAGATTGCAAATGATTTATTTACAACACTGATCGCAAGTTAGGCGACGACGAAGGTTAATTTTGCTTTCATGCCAACGGTAATCCGCTCGGCTGCTTATCGATCACTTTCCTTTCACGGCTCCGTTGATGATCAGCGGGCCGGTGCGGTGACGCGGAGGCAACGTGATGCTTTGCAAATAATTCCATGTGTTAAGAAACAAAATGAGGAATACACGCAGAGATGTTCTAGAGAGTCGGCCGGGGCGAGCTGGGGCGAGCCGGGGGCAGTCCACGTGAAGGCTGGATTAACGGCCCCCCTTCGCCGTCCCCCGTGCATCCCCCCCCATGTCACTCGGCGCCCGCGGAGATAAACGTCAGTCCGGGGCGCCGCTGACGGCTAGCTTTGTTGATTTTAATCGCTCATCTTGCGTCTGAGATGAATTGATTGTTTTGATCCACTCCTTTGTTTTAATTCTCTTTTGAAAGTACTCGTTATCTTCAGATGGTCTTGATTCGGATTTGTGTGAAAATAACATGCCTCGTGTAATTTGCTTTTTACGTTTCAACAAAATATTCAGGTGCCCTTGTGTTCTGTGGACAAACATTTCATGTAAACAAATAACGCGGAAAGATTAAAAAGCTCCTTGATATTATCCTCTTAAGTATCATCTCAAGCGTTTGCATTAGATTTATAATTATCGCTAGTGGAAATATCCAGAGAGTCGGAACCTCGCTTGCATCGCGCAGCACGCGAATGTCCGTCGGAGCAGTTCTCAGGTCCTTGTTGCGGAGCTGGCCGCGGCCGCACGCACCGGCAATAATCGGCATTAATCGCATCATACACGGGGGCGTTATCTGAGGGATCTGCGCGGCCCGGCGCTCGAACCCGCGCCCTCCAGCGCCCGCCTGATTGATGGCCGGCCGGCGCGATGCGAATCTCCTGACGCACTCCTGCTTTCAGGGCTGACCATACAACCTTTCTCACCTTCAATAATTTTATCTTCTCTATAACCAAAATCATAGGAAAGCAAGAAATTAACTCAAAGTCAAAAAATTTTAACTAACACGGCATCTTCATTTATTGAATGTCTGAATCTTTTTTTTTATCGCTGAGGAAATCATCTTAAAAGATACTTGCTTCTGGGGGAAGACAAGGTTATGTGGGTCTTCTACCCACTAAAATCCCGTCGGTGATATGCGTCAGTGCCTTAGAAGGGCTCAGGGATCTGCTACGGAACGCACCGGTGCCCCCTGCACTATGGCTAAAACATCCCACGGAAGGGCAAAGTCTTCCTTAGCGTCCAAGCATTTGCCGTCCTCCTAAGGCTCACTTATGGGGCTCTGAAAGTCTTCACCCTCAAGGTCTCACAAACCCGAGGACACTTTTAGTCGCCTTGTATACTTGTGTAACAGGCAGGGAATACCTTAGTCCTATTCTTATTAACCCGAAACTACAAGGCTGTTAATCTAGCAGTCATTTCCGGAGAGAACAGCTGGGATCTGATTAGAGGATGTACATACTTATTTTTGCTTAATTCCAAAATATATTTTTTTTATAATTAAATCATTTTTAACTTGATTTTTAAATTTGTTAAGCGGCAAATGTAAGACAGTTGCTGTTGACGTTCACATCGAGCCCCCGTAAAGGTCACATAAAAGTTAACTTTGCACAAAACAAAATATGGCTTCTCCAAGCTTAATTTATTTCCAAGTTAAGACATGGTTCTAATGTTAGATCTACAGATTATAAATGTGCAAGTTACCACCACACAAAGAACAAAGCGTGTAAACGTACACATGGCATTGGTTAATCGTTCACGTCCACCTCGACACAACCACGGCGTGGTAGATGCAGACGGAGATACAGACATAGATAATGTCTATATAATTCCGTTGTCTCCAAGGGTAATTATTATCCTAATCTTTTATAATTAGATCTTGTTGTCGCGGCTACGTACCGCCAGATAAGTCCGTGCTCCACACTTGACTCGCCCGTGATCCTATTGATACGCACACCATGTTGTATCTGATAAGGGAAGTTCTCGACAAATTTTTTGTATGATAACACACATTTGCTACCTCTTCTACCGTTTCACAGTAGATTGTAGTGATGATTTTTTTTGTTCCAATCGGTTACATGCATTGAAGAAAGCTTGGGATGCGCTGAGCTGAAAACGCTGATGATAATGAAAACTGTTTGCCGCCGATCAATAACAATCCAATAATTCTATGGAGGGGTGTAAAGGTTCCCGCACAACTGGCGCGATGCAAGCCAACCTCACCAGCTCGTGGTGCACCCTGCTAATCACCAACGTTGTGGGAAATGGCTCAAATCCTCTCGTATGAATCCCTACCCGATCATATGGGAATCTTTTGGGGATGCCTATGTCCAGCAGTAGACGTCTATTGGATGATGATCGAATTCCATAGAGTATATACGTTAGTCTTATTTTTCATCTTATTTACCCACTCTATATCGCTACAATTTGTAGGACTTGGCCTCCTGTGTTATACTTCTCCAGATGTGACGACTCTCTGCCTTCATCCTACATCCAGTAAATTTTCTCATTTCCGTAAAACCTACTTATACATCATCTATCCTTCTTTTCTTTGATTGACCTCTTGGTCTCCTTCGTTGAGGCGTCCGCTTAATGTACTCACGGCTCTTGCATCTGCCATACATGCCAAGTGTCCTGCCCAGTGCAGTATTAGCGATTAACAGAACCTGATAATAGTTTCCTGCTGTATCAGGGTCTTCAGTGCAAAATTAATTTGGGAACGGTAGGTGCCATACGGTTCCTTGACTTATTTATTTATTTCTTATGTCATCATCATTATTATCATCAGCCGATAAATGTCCACTGCTGAACCTAAGACTCCCTCAAAGATTTCCACATCGATTGGTCCCGCGCTGCTCGCATCGTTGGGCACTAGGTGCGGTCGTTTGTAAGGGTTTATATCGGCGGATTTGGGCCGTTTCCCACCACGCTGGCCCAATGCGGGATGGCGGGTGCCAGAGCCTCGTTTATTGATCAGCAGGGCTACATTTCGTTTTCAACATTTTCAACTGACACAGGTAGATGCTGTATTAATGCGCTTCAGTAAAGCAGATTTATTACTTAACTATTTAAGGGTAGTTTAAAAGTGGTTAATAAAAGTGAATATGGTGTATATGTAGATATATAATTTAAGTTTGTTAGTCTATTTTAAGTCTTGAACTCATAGTTCTTGCAAGGTGGCAACCCTTAAGTTGCAACTTGACGCATGAATAAGCTAAGTTACGGCCACAGGAAACAAAGAGCAACAAATATGAAAGGCACGGCGGTGTCGGGCCGCGATCCATTCATACTCTTTGTGTTTTTATAACTTTACGTCTTTATTAAGGGGGATGTTTTATTAAAAGTAATTATTGCCTTCACGTTTATCACATAGATATAGAGAAATACAACAAAGTATATGTTAAAATTGATCATAGTTAATGTTTCGTTTGCGATGATCAAATTTATAACTCTATACTATAAAGTACCTTCATAAGACGGCGAGGTATCTGTCCCAAAATCGACAAAAGCAGACCACGGCACGCGCTAATCCCGACATCCTATGGGGTTCCGCACACCACACACACTTCGGACACGACCAACACACTCCGAATTTCGACATCACACCACAGCTACACACACACCACGTACACGTGGTACACTCTGCGATCAGCGGCGGTTTTCACCATCCATAGTTTCCGATACAGGCGAAAGTGGTCGAAGAACGGACCCGAGCCCTTCTTCGACGACCGAGTGGATTCACCAGGATGCAAACATCCGGACAAACAATACGAAAATCCGCCGTCGAGTTACGACCACTCCAAATAGTACATTTTTTTTAAAAAAACAGGCCGTGGATCCAGGTCCACGAGCTCAATGTCAGATGAGCTGTAAGAGTCGATATCACTTTCAAGCGCTTGATATCTTCAGAATACAGAGAGTGAGTTATCTTTTTATATTGTTTTAATTTAACGAAACGATGCTACAAGCAAGATGCTCACCTGATAGTAAGTGTTATGTCTGTCCATTACGACGTAGTGCTAGTGAGGATGTCTTACACAGCGCCACATTGAGCTGGTCATCTTGAGATATAAACTTGTTACCCTACTTGACAATTCCTTTGTCACTGGTGGTTGGTCTCTGTTGCCGGAAACCGTCTAGATGGGTACCACCGCAGCGCCTGTTGCAGTCGACAGACAGTACTGTGCAGACATTACTGTGATCCGATTTGAACGGCGTTGTTGCTAGTGTTATTACTGTAGTAAAGAGACCTAACATATGTCTCGGGCGACGAGCGAAATGTAGTGCAGTATGTATCGTTCTAACTATCGCCATGTTGTTATAGGCGGGTGTATCACTTACCATCACGTGAACGTCCCGCTCGTGTCATCGCTTAATTGTATAAAAAAAAACTGTGGAAAGACAGGGGGGTTCAGACGCTAGGTTTTACTAGGATAAGATGCTCTAATTAGAAACCTCAATACCTCATAGTGGGTGCCGCCTAGGTAGGCTAGGTAGCTACATAGTGTCGCATATAATCTTCTTCTTTCTCCTGCCCTTCTCCCATTCTATGTGGGATCGACACAGTATGTGCTTCTCTTCCACATCCCTCTATCAGCCGTCATATCTGAATTCACACTTTCTTCGCTCTCCCTCCACCCTTACAACGGTCCACGTTCATCCTCATTACATTACAAAGTCGAATATAACATTACCACGATAATGAAGTAATATGTTATTTTCGAGTTCCCGCCGGTCCACCTATTCACGAGTGTCGTGATATAGATGAACTGTCCGGTTCTATTTGCGTCCGGCGCCGGCTACAGAGATGGGTCGCCGCTATCCCACTCCCAATTCGTCAATGACGGAAGGCGAAGGCGACAAATTAGCGACGAAGCCCAGGTGTGGCCGCGCCGCCCCATCCATCACCGCGATAAAACCGATTTAATTGATTACATTATTCAATTGCTTCGTCCGTCATTACTTCACGGGCGGTGGAGCTGGCCCAAGGTCCCGGCTTCGATTGCTCACTGAAATCATTTATCTCCTTCGCGTCTTATTGGCATATCCTACACATGCCTCAACTGTTAGAGTAAAACTTTTGTTTTAATACGTCAACGTCGTCGTTTTTTAAATCATTTAAAATTTTTGTTTTTTTTTATATTCTTTTAAGTGAGGAGATAGACGAGACGTTCACGTGATGGTAAGTGATACGCGTATATCAACGTGGCGCTAGTTAGAACGATATACAGCAGCACATTGTGTTCGTCGCCTTGAGATAAAAGATGTTAGGTCTCGTTACCGCAGTAATTTTACTAGCTACAACGCCCTTTAAACCGGATCAAAGTACTGTTCGTCGGTTACAATATGAGCTGCGGTGATACCTAGTAAATTTGAAGTATCCTCAAAAGTTCTTTCATCTGCATGTTTGTAGAGCATTGATCATGTTTGAAGCGGTTGCAGCTCAGTACATAAGACGGCCCACACTAAACGTATCGAATAGACCAGGGTTCAATCCCCACTGAACTTGAGCTTTTCTGGTGAAGAAAAACATCGCAGAGAAACCGACATGTTCCAATGACGACAACTTTCTTGGACATGTGACAATCACCAATCCTTACTTGGCCGGTGCTAGGGTTAGCCTTGAGTCTCTCCTTATGATGGAAGGTCCAGGAGGCAGATGCTGTTTCTTATTATTATTGATCATGTTTTGCTTATCATCATCAGCCCATAGACGTCCACTACTGGACATAGGCCTCCGCCGTACATTCCCACATAAATCGATTAGAGATTCAAATTGAGGGATTTGGGCCATTTCTCACCATGCTGGCTCAAGTTCGAGTTGGTGACAGCCAGAGCCTCGTTTGTTGATTAGCAGTGTGCACCACAAGTAGGTGAGGTTGTCTTGGATCCCGTGAGTAGTTGTGTGGGTTGTGCTCATTCTGCGTTATCAGCTGATGCAACCATAGATAATTTCGGTTATGCTTTAATCATTTCGATATTATCCATTGTTTGCCAAGCAGACTGATTCAGATTACGTACAATGTAATATTATCACACCACAGTAATTTCCATCATGGCATCGTCAACTTGACATTCATTTCCGGCTATTACTAATTCAGAGATGACTAATTTGGTTGAGCGTAGTCCTGTTGCTGTTAGTGCTCTCCTTGTTACTCTTAGTTTTAATAAAAAAAAGTCTGTTGATATACTTAATTAAATTACTTGTTTGTAGCCGTCATACTCTTTAAGTATATATTTTCAAATATACTTCAGCCATGGACATAACATCAGGTCTAAAGCGAAGATAGCAAGGGAGCTGGGGGTCTTTGCCAAAGTGCGGCAGAATTACACATCGAGGCAGCTTTTAGCTTTACACAAAGCGTAGTTCCGCTCGAACTTGGAGTACTGTTACCATGCCTGAATAGGTGGTGTGAAAACTCATCCAGCAGCACTAGGCTCGATGGAGAGACGAGTCAAGAGCGGTGACTAAGAACATGTTGTAACTGGCCTGCGCTTTCAGAGAGTGTTCTACTGAATTTACTATGTAATTCCCCTATCTCCTCTTCGCCACCAGACAAACAGGGGTGTGGCGAATCAACATCTTTATGCTGTAAACATCTCCGGTTCGCTAATAAAGACGAAAATCCTCGTTCTTGATAAGAACAGCAAAAGGAGTAGATCAACCTGCCAGCGACAGTCCAGTCCAAATACTACGTGGGTGTCTTCAAGGAAAGAGTGAATAGGCAGTTTACTTAATGCGTTTTTTCACATTTCTAGGAAGGATCGTGGTGAAGCACTAATCTGTTTACAAAAAAAAATTACGATCCAGTTAAGAGGATACATCTCTTTCAGATATCAGATTTCTAGGGCATAGCTGTCAACTTGCAGTATATAGACTATAGATGCATGATGCCGTTCCGTAGATAACATGATCTATGTGAAACCGTTCAGCGCGCGCCGCTCACCTGCGCCGCGGGCGAGCCGTCTCCAGGGTGCGGTAACGATGAGCCGGCGTTAAAGAAGTGCTCTCATTTGCATATCTCTGAGCTCGACTTCGAGAGCGCGTCCCTCCAGCCTCTGCAGCTATGCGCCGGCTTCGACCTCTTTGCGGTTCGCTCGCACGGTAAACCCGCCCCACTAAGTTAAAGTTACAGCGTAGTATATAACTTGGAAATATTTCTTTGCTTTAAAGAACAAACACATTTACACATATATATATATATATATATATATGTTTAATGAGAATATATTACTTATGATTGCGCTATAACTGCTGGACTATTACTTATGATACTATAATATATACGTATTATGAGATACAAAATAATATAGTTAAAAATTAAAATATTTTTTTTATTCCATTTAACAAAGAAAAAAGTGAGAGTAACAACGCTGCGCTAGTTAGGATGACATACACTGCATCACACTGTGCTCGTCGTCATGACAAATATTATGTTAAGTTTCTTCACTTCACTAATTTCACTAGCTACAGCGCCGTTCAAACCGGAACACTAACGCTTGCACACTTACGACACCAGTAAAGTACTTTACTACGTAATAGTTCTTTCTTATAAATTAGTCATTTATGTACCTAAAGAACCCACACAATGTTTCCACTACTGGGGAACCTCCTTTCGCAACTAGAGAGTTGAGGACTGCTAACGCTTGCTAAGTGCAAGTAGTCACTTTTTTCAACAGCCAATTGACGTCTCCACTGTTGGGGCACAGGTCTACCCTCAATGCTAAGGCGATGGGCCATAGTCACCGCGCGGGCCCAATCCGCATTGGTGCTGACTTCAAGTAATCACTTTAATCCTTTGAATTCTAAATATTGTTGAGAGTGAATAATAATTATGAATAATTTATTCATCATGGTCCTGTCTGGACCCAGGCCTACCCAATCGAACCTCAGCGCGGCTTCGAACACAACAAACGCCCAAATCATGCGCACACATCACAGTTTATCCTTTAAATAACATTCCCTTTGATTAGGAGGTCCGGATGAATCAAGTTCGTGGCTCAACCTGACACCTCTAAAAAGGTGTTCGTTTAGCGGGTCAAGTGACTCCCGGTGAAGTATGATTGACCGAGTGATCGCCCCGTCGCAGTGCACGGGCCGCGCGGGGGGCCATGAATAATGTTATAATTACGGACCCCGGCGCGCGCGCCTTAATATCAATAAGGGCACAAATAAGTCAGGTGGGGCCCTCGGCAGCGCGCTCAGCAAACATCAATCAATCAGCGCGCTCTATATGTTTGAACTTGCAGCAAAAACTCGCTCTCCTACGACAGATTAGCGTGGACCTGCCTCTCAACACATATCGTTGGACAAAGCCAGACGACCACCTGATGGTAAATGTTACGCCTGGCCATAGCCATGTGGCGCTAATTATGGCGACATATACACAATCCAACAGCGCTCGTCACCTTGCGGTGTAACGTGTTAAGTCGCGTTACTTCAGTAATTTCACTAGCTCACAACACCCTTCAAACCGGAACACAGTAATGTTCGCACAATATAAGTATCAATCGTAAACATGTCATAAGGCTTTTTGTTTATTAATTATATTATGTTCAATGTTATTTGAAATAGGATCCTTATGAGGTCTAAGCTCAGCGGTGGACATCATGAGGCTGTGGTAACTGTTATGTTATCACAACGAAATGTTGTTTTTTGCCCTTAAATAATGATACGATTCATACTTCTGACACTAGGTCCAGGTCTGATCTGCGGCTCTAGTCAACCGGGGCCGGGGGGCAAGACCGTGGAAGGTATACGACTGGGCCATGCAGTACGGTGAACGAACTAGGAATTAATGGCTCTTAGACCCCAACACTATTTAACTGTGTAGAAATGAACCTTATATACTTACTTCATCATCATTATCATCAGTCGATAGAAGTCCACTACTGGACATATCTCTCCCCAATGATCCTCACATCGATCGGTCATGCGCTGCCAGCATCATCGGGCACTAGGGGCCGTCGTTTGTAGGGGTTCTTCTAGGGAGATTTCGGCCATTTCCCACTACACTGGTTTAATGCGGGTTTGTGAAAGCCACAGGGTCGTTTGTTGATTAGCAGTGATGCACCACGAGCAGGTGAGGTTGCCTTGGGTCCCGTGAGTTGTCGTGCGGGACTCATTCCACCCTTATTTATTATTATATTATTAATATACATACTTACCTTGTACTTATTAAATGCTATGGTCTTATCATTTCTTTTCTCGTATTTAGTACAAAAAAAATTGGTGTTTGCCTGACAATGAGCAGCCGGGAGGTAAGGTGCGGTGCGGTGGTGCGGTGATGCGGCGGGGTGTTTATTTTGGTCGCCCGCTGCCGTCAGGTGTGGCGCGACTCCGCTTTGACATCTGTCACCGGCGACTGCGCCGCGTCCCAGTCCGAGTGACGTACGTGATGATTTAGGTTCGATTAGCGTTGCGAAGCAATGACGTTTAGCTGTCAAGGTTCCAGGTAGCCACGGCACAGTGTTTATGGTCTGATCTGCGAGCAGTGTTCACGTCTAAATGTGGCGTGGGTGCAAGTGAAAGTTGTTACTAACCGTCAGTTAACGTCAGGTGTACTTGTGTACAGTAAAAGTATATCTCCATCTGCATTATCAGCCGACAGACGTCTACTGCTGCGGAGTATACCTTACATAGAAACTTGGAAGTGGGACGCCCAGCGTTCGGTTCATCTTAATATTTCGTAATCCCCTTCGTTCTAATTGCTCTTGTATTCATCACTTAAAGTGACTCGCTATCAGTTAATACTCAACTACTTAGTTATTCCTTTAGTCGTGTTCTCATCTACTTCGTTGTGTTAACCTGAATTACATGCGCAAAAAATAAACGTAACTGATAATTTAAAGCGCACAAGTGTGAGATCCAAAACGAAAGATAACTTGTGTTCATTGCTTATGTTAATTATACACATGAAATGTGTATACTAAGATTAAGAAAAAAGTTATTAAAATTATAACTTCAAATATATTATCGTTATAACACGATTCAAGAAAGATATGTATTACTATTATCTCTCCCTCTCTCTCTCTCTCTCGAAGTCGCTTCCTCAATATTGACGTAACTCCTGCTGTTGAGTGCTGCTGCTCGCGTCCGTAGCTAGTAACCCAAAGTAGAATCCATACACATGCTTTCCGGGTGGTGTTAAAGAGCAGCACCGCCGAATACTGGCGGCGATAAACAACTCTCATACCCTGTTGTTCCTCTTTTGGAGGACCAGAATCGGCTTGCAGTGGCGGACAGCAATCTGTAATACTGTTATGGATGGATATGGGAGCCCACCGTAACTATTTTCAAATGTTTACTCCTTATGATAAATAACAACAAAGACAGAAAATTACTGTTACAGCGATTATATTAATAGTGCTAGTTACTATACGAGTGAGTACAGTAGGCGAGCGTCCGACGCGGATCGCACCTCCGCCGCAGCCGCGCCGCAGCCGCGACGCGCCCGTTGCCCGATAAGACAAAAAGGCAAGTGAAAAGCCATCTATAAAATACGAATATAACAGACGTTGTCTGCTTAAGAAGAAAACGAGCTACTAATGAACGGCTCGTTCGGGCGAGCCCGCAACGGCCGCGCTGCGTGCCCGCGCGCCCTTCCGCCGCCGGCCGCACGCCGCACATTCGCCTGCCCGCCTCGCGCCCGCGCCGCCGCCGTCCGATGCGATGTCAATAAAGATTAAGTGGATTCCCAGAGTCGGGTTACGCGTCTCGGATAGACGGGGAGACGGACGGAAATCCAGCCGCTGACGTGTGATTGACAGCGGGACGCGCGGCTCGCGCGGGGCCCGATAAAAAGAAAAGTACCTCCTCCACTTTGACGAGCTCGGCGTTTGCTTTGTTTCGTCTCGCCGAGAAATACTTCCCGACGAGTTAATTGCCACCACTCCCGCTCCCGCTCCCGCTCCCGCAGCCGCTGCCGCTGCCGTCGGGGCTTCGACGTAACATCAATTTATTGCCGCGCGCTGTAATATCAACAATTACTACCCGAATTGAGTTAAGTCGGTCAATTTCTGTGTTACCAGGCGCAACTTGACCGGCCGCGCGCCCTCCCCCCGTTGCCACTCGACTGACAGCTTAATACGCGTTGCTCGAATGTTCTCACATCTTTATGCGTATTCGTTTTAATTAAAAACCCGACCGCCTTGAGCGGTCGCGGGGCGGCGCTGGCACCGGGCCCCGCTCTCCCGGCCACGGTGACGCTGTCAATCAGCAGATCTGTGCTGTGAAACACCGTTACACCAACTGTCAACTAAGTCGCGTCAAACGCTTCTCAACGTGACATGTTTTTGCTGTAATACATTTTGTACGATATGAATGTAGACTTCACTGCAGCGAAGAAATCGTTTAGCGAAATGAGATGGAAATTCTCATTGCTATGCATTATCCTAAAAAGTTCTCTAGGCTATGACTATCGTCTACGGAACATAAGCTGGTCACATTTCTCTCTCTAAGTCGGTTCCTCAATGCTGAAGGTCGTGGTGACTCCTTATTCATAACCTGTTCTTAATCATGTTACGCCTATTTGATGTTTTCTGTATAACGTCATATATGGGTGTCTCAATGATCTCCTTCACCTGGTCAGTCCAACGTTTTGGTCTCCGTCCACGCGGACTCTTACCATCAATCCAATACATTGGGCTGGTGACATAGCCAATATAGAATGTAACCTAGTATTTTAATTGGTAACTTACTATTTCAACTAGTAATACAACCAGTAAATTTTAACTTTACTACTAACTTTTAACTGCAGTTTTTAAGTTTTTCCAGCAGCGTCTTTATTGATTCCTCTTGCAATAATTTTTGTTTCAAAAATTTTCAAGTAAATATCGTTTTCAGTACGTACGGTCGTCTCGAATGTAATTTGTTCCATCCATCAATCGTTGGCGGAGACCGTCGGGCGGTGTGACTGAGGAGGTGGGAACAGCGCAAGATGACACGGCGCAGGCGGCGGGTGGCCGCTTCGGCGAAACCGAACGTTTAGGGTCAACGGGGTAGTGCTAAAAAAAAAACCATGCCCACGTCAGCGCGATGAGCTCGTTCCGGACGACACGCGGAGACGCGTCTTAGGTTGCACTTAGTATTATTAAATAATTTTAATCTAGATTTAAAAGTGATGGTTCATTGGGATCTGAGTGAGTAAGCTATTGTTCGACGACAATTTATTTTTATACTGCAAAGCGACGAGAGGAGAGAGTCCTCCCTCTACCTGATGGTAAGCGATACGCCACACGTAACGACGTGGCTTTTTATTAGAATGGTATGTACAATGCACCACATTGTACTCGTCGCCTTAAGACGTAAGATGTTGAGTCCTGTTACTGCAACAATTTTAATAGCTACAGCGGTCTTCAAACCGGAACACAGTAATATTTGCACAGTACTGTTCGGCGACGGAAATAGAAACTGCGTTGGTACTTAGACGATCTCCGTCAGGAGGCCTTCTACTACTGAACATTTATTTTAATCTCATTAGATATCAGAAACCTAGTATGTCAATGACAATTTCATGTTAAGTTAAACATTTCTAGCTACACAACCGTTAATGCTCTAGAAGTGCTCCTTTTCCACCACCCCGCCGCTCCCCTAAACTGCCCCGCTTCGTCCCACGCTACACACACACACAGAGGGGCGAAAGCCGCAGACGAATGTCGCGAACGTCACGCAATGTTTGATAACTGCTACGGGAATATGTTATCCGAAAGCCTCACGATCAGGATATTCCTCGAGGGTCGGTCGGGACGATTCTGTCCGGTGTTAGTTTACAATAAGCCGATATCGCGAGACGAAATCGCCGCCAATAAAGACGATGGCTCCAATAATAACTTGAAAAATGCGCTTCCTAGATACTGATCGGATTAACGGTCAGCGGAGCGCGGGCCCCCGCCATCAGCCAAGCGATTCTTTCGCGAACGCTTCACCTATTCGCGTCCAGGGTTGACACGATAGATTACAGAGATCCATTATTACTCTTAACGATTGACAATTTTATCGTCAAAATGTCCTGCTATACTCGCCTATGACCATATGACGTTAATTAATAGTTTTTTATCTCATTGAGCTTATCTTCTCGAGATATAAAGACTTCGCTAATATGACACAAAGAATTAGGGGTGTAAGGGTTCCCCCACAACAACTCACCGGACCCAAGCCAACCTTCCCTGGTCGTAGTGCACCCTGCTAATCAACAAACGAGGATCTGGCTCCCACCAACCCGCACTGGGCCAGCGTGCTAGGATGTGGTCCAAATCCCCCCACATGGATCCTTACAGACGACAGGTTCTAGTGTTCGGTAATATCCAGAGCCATGCTGAATGTGGACCGATCGATGTCGAGATCTTTGGGGGAGACCTATGTCCAGCAGCGGACGTCTATTGGACGATGATGATGATAATGAAACTGTTATTGAGCAGGAATTGACATTAATCAGGTACGTGCATAATCGGTGAAAATACTTCATCGTGTATTTTTCGTTTTTCCGGTAAAATAGTCGAGGGTAGTTCTAAATATTGTAAATAATAAATTCACTTGGCAACTTAATAGAAACGAAAAATTTTCCATTGCCACAATCGATAACGCGCACTGCCGTTACCACCTGCGCGTTGATAAGATTACAAATATAAATAACTTAGATAAAGTAAATAATGTACTATGCTGATTATTAATAGCTAACCAACAATGAGACCTGCTCGTGCTTTCCTTTAGAGCTCGCCAGCGCTTCGAGGGGTTTGTCGTAAATCATTCACATTTACATGGACCCGCTGCTTTCGGACCTCGCCTACTTAGAATAGAAATTGGCTATTAATTATCCGAGTAAATATACGGATAATGTTGAAATCTATCCACACTTAGAAGTAATTGGAGGTGATGAGCAATTTCGTAGAGTGTAGTATGAAATAAGCAGTGAGCAAACCAGTTAAGTGTGACCTGTCCAACTGATTCTGTACTATCTTAATTTCGAGAGACTTCTGTACGGGTATACTTGAAAACGGAAAGTTGGATTTGTTGGTTGTGGTAGCAAAATAGAAGATACTGTTGTGACCAACTGAACGTATGCTCCGGATACAAAGGTTGCGTAGAATAGAGAACAGATGTTTGCGATTGCAATATGTGTGAGAGGTCCATCCGGTCCGTGAGGGTTGTCCGCTAGTTTCGGCGGCAGCGGGTGACCCTGTTTACGTCGCATTTCTTCGATTTCGCAGCACGTCCGAGGCGTAATAAGCGGGCGCCGGGGGTGCGCCGCGTCCGTCCGCCGCGTCCGTCCGCCGCGTCCGTCACCGGGGCGGGCCCGGTGGGCCGCGCGCTGCCCCCGCCCGGGTGTGGGGCTCGTTGGAGTTAATGAAGTTTTCCCGGCCGCGATTCCCACAGGTCGTCACATGCGGGCCGAGTTTGCGGGCACATATTGCGCACGTCGCGCACCATCGTCAGATATTGCCGGCGAAATGTTTTAATAAGCGCATCTCGGCGCGCCGGACCTCGCACCCACGTCCCCACGCCCCCACGCCCCACGCTCCAGCCTTATTAATGTCTATTGTTTGGAGTTTTTGCGTTATTGCGTCTCTATTGGACGTCTTTGTTTCCTTCATTCCACATCGAGGTGTCTGTCGCGCGGGACACATCCGCACCATACAGTTCTGTCCTCCTGTACCGACGACATCACCACGTAATGACACTGGGAACTATACGATAAAGTATTGCTGTGTTACACCATGAGGTTATAAATACATAACCTTTAATTATTGAATGTATTAATTGCATGTTATGTCAATTCATTACACTTGTTTATTAGTTCAGCTGAGAAAGCTCGTGATGAGAGATAACCTACTCATCATAAATTTCAAAACGACACGTGTACACGTGGTTGCCATGTACATATCTCTACTGGCTACACATTTAATAAGTGAAGGCACACCTACCATCAAGTGACCTGCTTATGACATTCATTAGTATAAAAAAGCGCCGCGGTGGCTTTTCGTCCAATTACAAAAGCTCGTGTTAATTTCCCAATCAAGCACCGATCAATGCATTTGGATTAGAACCACAATACTCTGCAGTACCTGGACCTATAATTGGACAAATGATGCGAGTAAGCTGATTAGTGGTTAATGTAACAACAACCGCTCAATAACCCTTCGCTCGCCACTCACGGCTCCCCGGGGTATTGCCGTGGTGGGTGAGAGGGGAGGGGCACTACCCCGATGCAAGATCACACAACTGCGATAAGCTTAATGATACCGTAAATGTGGGTGGTATTATTTCTTGGTGTGTACTGCGAGCATATATAACCTCTTCGTGTTATCAGATCGTGTTACTTAACATTTACTTAACACTTTTAAGCATTCATATGAAATAGACAATTTGATATTTTACTTTTGTCTGTGGACACAATATTTGTATACAAAAAATATTATCTTCAGCTTTATCGTACCCGTTAGTGTCTTCGTCGCATGTATACAATGTGTAGATATATATATTGATAAATACGAAAGGGTTGTAAGGGTCCCGCTCAACAACTCACGCGACCCAAGGCAACCTCACCTGCTTGTGGTGCACTCTGCTAATCAACAAACGAGGCTTTGGCTCCCACCAACCCGTGTTGAGCTAGCGTAGTGGGAAATGGCCCAAATGCCCCCATAGAAACCCATTTAAACGTAACCTTCGATATCGGAGGTCGTGTTGTGTGAAGATCGCGGAAAGCCGGATGGATGCGGGAAGCGTGAGACCGATTGGTGTGGGGATCTCTGAGGGAGACCTGTGTTAAACAGCGGACGTTTAACGCTGATGATGATATATTATAACTTCATGTAAAAACTTAAGTGATGACTATAGTAATTTGCAAAAGAAACTTTTATAATTCTGTACAAGAGCGGCGAGCAACATACTTCCATTATTTCAGTTTGGTGTCCAGCGTGACGTCCGCCAGCGTCCGCCGCGGCGCCCGTTCACCCCGTACAGGGTGCAATTCAAACTTGGCGGCCGTTCGACTCCGCGCCCGGGACACCGATTGCACGTCCAAATTAACAAACTTTCGGCCGGACCACTGTCTCCTTGCCCCGGAAACTTCTCACCGCACAGTTTTCTCACTGCTCCACCCCTCCGCCGACGCAGTACAGCTTGACAGCTGCTCACCAATCGACGTACGGAACTCTGATTAAATTATTTCTTTTAAAGACAAAGCGAACTGTGCAGCGCTGGTTAAGATCCTCACACTGCATTAGTGCGCTCGATGCCGATACTTTCTCTTATTATTTTAGTAATTTCCTTAATTCCTTTCAAACCGGATTTCGTTTATGTATATTACTACTGCTGTCAAATTCAATAGTTTTTTATAACATTTTATAATATTAATAAGTGGCCATTTCATCTTATTTTGATAATTACACCGTCCAACCCTTGTTTCCGTAAGCTGTGTAGATATTCTCTCTCTCTCTCTTATTTTCGATGAATCCTCTCGAAACAAAACGACATTGCACAGTTAGGAGCGAACGACTACGCGGCACTCAATACCCGGGAGTGCATTAATGACATTTTTCACATGTTTCTTGCCCGGATCACGGGTCAAGTCGGCAGGGGGCGCGCCCCCTCTTTCTCCGAGTAGGGGTGTCGGGGTGGGGCGGCGGTCGGGGTGGCGCGGACGTCTCCCGTCAATCAGTTTGGCTCGACGTGACCGGAATGCAGCGAACCTTCGCAGACCGTTAAGAAGTCTCTTTTTATGATCGCCAACGATTGTTCGTCGGCGTAATCTGAACACCCTCCTCACCCTTCGCCGCTCTCCACCGTGTGTTAGGTGCTATCGGAATGCTTTCGGGGCGTTTATTTGGGTTCTGATTGTTTCGATTTTCCTCACAGTTCAGCCGTAAAATACGCGAATACAAATAGTGTTAAATAAATTGGCAGCTTCTGTCAAATTATACTTGAAGGCTGGTTAGGGGTGGAGGAGAGAATTTTGATTTAACTACATCTATCATCATTAAATAAAAAGTTAGTTAGCTTTTTGTTTTTCTTTCATAGTAATCAACTCCATTGCACAGAGCTGATGCATGAAGAATGAATTACTTGTAAAGGAGCTTGAAAAATGTTTAACATTTCACAAAATTTATACATGCGTAAAATAAAGGTTTGAAGATCACAGATGGATAACGTGATGAGCTCGTACCCTCGTTTTGCGTCGGCGGGTCTAACGGCAAGTTTACAATAATCTGTAGGAAAAATATTTACAAACAGTCATCGGAATGAATGGCAAGCGAGCGGAGTGAACTGGCGAAAGCCAAAAAGACCACTCGCTCCGGGCCCCCGGGGCGGACGAAAAAAAATTGGATCGCCGCGATCTGTGATCACTCGAAACGGATCGAGTGAGCGGAAGAATGAATGAATGAGTGAGTGATTCGTTAAGGGGGCGCGGGACACCAGTTGATCGCTCCTGATGCTCCCGTGTCCATCAAACTCCAGCGCGGTAACTAAGGCAGGAGGCGCCTTCCTGTTCCTATTCAATATTTATTCTCTAATCCGAATAGGAAGGTTGTGTATCTATTTATGGATTTGTAGCCCTCGAAACGGCTCAACCGAATTTGATGTAGCTTTTCGTTGGTGTGAAGTCCCGATTGGTAGTTCCTTTAGCTACGATTACTAAACCTATTCTATACTAAATCCTACCTCATTTCTGAAAGCTTACGTTCAACATTTGGTAAATTAACGTAAGTTCGACCTCATGAACCTGTACTGCTGCCGAATGGAAAGAAGGAGAGATACACAGGTCCAGCAGTGTGATGGTCCAGGTGTTGTGTGTCAGGTTTCTTTGCGATGTGACGTCTTGCGTCTGCTGTCATTAATGACATTTATTGATGAATCCGATGACGTAGCGTGACAAGCCGGAAGCGTTACCGTTTCGTTTCGGTGAATTGCCATCTAGCGCGCTGAACGAGCTGATCGAGCTGAACAAGCTGCAGTGTAAATCGGAAAGCGAGATTGCGTCCGGATCGCGCGCGAGCCGACTCCTCGCTAGTGTACCGCTTGATTTATTCGCTCACGGGCGTCGGGAGCGCACCTCGTGACGTCACCGCTTTTTTCCCTCCATCCCTTTATTGATGGCGGCCAGTTAAAAAGTGGCCGAGCCGGGCCGCGACGGGTTGAGCCGGGCCGGCGGCGGCGTCACAATTTGTGAATGATTTTTCATCCCGCTCCCGGACTCCTGCCGCTCCGCGCCCATTTGTCAGCCGAGTGAAAAAGATGCATGTACCCGCCTGTTGGGCCCGTTTTTGTTTCGGCTTTTTTAGGCTTTCACGCGGCGTGCAGCGCGACACCTGAAACTGTGTTAGCGCCGGTCAGGTTTATAAATCTGCCGCGCTCTCGTTTGAGCGCTTTTACGCTCCCCGTCCGGTTTCATTTTGCGGCTCCCGGCGTGCTCCTCATTTGAAGTTTACCTGGCGTGCCCGCTGTACGAGCCTTAATAAGCTTCGACTTCAGAGTTTTTACACATACAGCTAGCTCACAAGGTAACACAACAATATTTTTTTTACTATACGGAGCAACGAGACGAGCGGTCGTCCACTGATGGTGAGTGATGCACTCGCCCATAACAACGCGGGGCAAGTTAGGATTGTACACTGCACCACATTGTGCTTGTCGCCTTGAGACGTAAGATATTGAGCCTCTTTATCTCCAGTAATTACACTAGTTACAGCGCCCTTCAAAGCGGACCACAGTAATGTTTGCGCACTACTGTTTGTCAGCAGAAATATGATCTGCGGGCAACATTGACCTACCTCTCGTAAAAATACAAACGAACCCTTTTCCAGTTAGTCTATTTAGACTGAGTAGTTACTAATTGTCTTCAATAATTAATAAAAATTTAAACTATCTTTTTGATAAAAAAAAGTAAAGCAAATGTGTTAACTTCCTTAAGATATATATTTATAATAATACAGGACATATAACAGCGGTTTGTTATAAAACTCTTGAAATAAACACTGATAGTATAATTATACAAAAACTAACATTAACATAAATAACAACTATCGTGATCGAATATTAAAAAAAAAAAAATGACAGTTAAAAAACCACTTCGTGTAGTAGAATCTGAACTCGACGCGTTTTTATTGTCCATTAAGTCACATGTAACAGTGCTTTAAGTATTACTTAATTACTCACGGAAACAACTTGGAAACATCTAATAGGAATCTCTCTACCCCCAATAAGACGAGTATGGGCAAGATTCCGTACTTTCCAAATACCGATACGAAACGTAATTTTTTTGTTATTCATATTAGTCGGATATTTGTGGGTCGAAGACATTACTTGGTTATTAAATGGGAACATAGGAATCCACATTAAATGTTAGAAGAAAGACAATGTCGTAAAAGTCTGATCTGAGACGTTAAATGCTAATTTCCGTTTATATGTAAATAAATTAGAGATTTATTTCATGTAGAAATATCTTGCATTAATATTCGAATACTGGTGCTAGTGCCGCTGATGCTGGAGACCGTCTGGGTAGGCACCACGACAGCTCATGTTTCTGTTGATAAATCATCACTATTATCAGCCTATGTTTATATGTAGGCCTACCTTTTCACCAAATGCGATCCTTAGCTTCTTGCTTTTACCCACTTCCGACCGCTCTGATAATGTCGTCGGTCCATCTGTAGGCAGAGTGTCCTATACTTCTGCTACTTATACGCGACCTCCACTCCAAGACTTTCCTCTCCCATCAGCCATCGCTGAAACGACAACATAGCCGGCCCACTGCTACTCCAAGTTGCAGATTTTGCGAGCTACGTCAACACTTCAGTTCTCTGTCAAACTTGGTCCCTTAGAGAAATGCCAAGCACGGATCTCTCCATCGTTCGCTGTGCTACTTTGAATTGACCAGTCGGATGGTCAGATGCCATGTGTCTGCGCCGTAACTGAAGATGGCGAGGATGTGGTGGTGTTTCTCAAACGCCGCCGCTATAGCTAGTTAAATTATTTAACTAACGAGACCTAATATCTTATGTCTGAAGGCGAGGAGCACAATGTGGTGTAGTGTATACCACCCCAACTAGCGCCACGCTGTCATAAGCAGGCGTATCACTACAACATCAACATCCCGCTCCTCTTGATGCTTGGTACAATAAATAATATACGACTTCCGTAACCTGGTATCGCGGTTCGAAGTCATCACTCTACTCCTGCAGTGTCCTCCGTCGCCGGAATAAAGCAGTGGTTGTGTCACGTCGATGTAAATACTTCTTGAAATAGGAATACTATTAACACTACTAACTAGCCGGTAGTTATAAGGTTACCGGATACAATACGAACAGTTTCGTAAGAATTTGGAATTTCACCTAGGTGACTTGGCAGGTAGACGTAGCGCTCGGAGGTTCTTCCCCACACGGTGGACCAACAATCTAGAGAAAATCGCAGAAAGCCGCTGGATGTGGGCAGCGCAGGACCCATTGGTATGGGGATTTTTCAGGAACGACATGATGATACTCATGTACTTACCAGGTGCAGCGACGATCTGTGTAAGATCCTGTGCCTAATCTCTCCCAAATTCTAACTTTCCTTGGGAGACGGCTGACAGCGATTGATAATGATAAACTATTTGTCAAAATCTCTGAATGTCACTATAAGTGTATTATCACAAAGTCACAACAAATTTGTTCATTGACAGTGAGCTATTTGTTGTTAACTTCAGATGTTAAGCGACATGGATGCTGATGGAACAGGATCAGCATGGTCATGGCTAGGGGACTTAAAAAAACGACAAACTGCACTACTTTTTTATTAAAAGTTCGGTGCGTTGTGCTGTCGGTGCGGCGCGGGGATGCTGCGGGTTCTGTGAGCGGCGGGGGTGGGGTGGGGGTAGATCACGCGCGTCAAATAATATTTCACGTCGCCGCCGGGAAATCAATTTCCAGTTTAAAAACCCGAATAAATCCCATTAGCCGGCACTCCATCAGCAGCGGGTCCGACTGAAATGTACACACGGCAGAATAAAACAATATAGAATTAAATTCGGTTTGTGGGCGCGCCGCGTGCGATGGCAGGCAGGACGCCGCAACCCCGACGCACCCCCGACGCACCCGCGACGCACCCAAGCCGCGCGACGAGCACGCTGCTTCCGGCCACGGAGCTGATAACTCCGTGTCTGAGTGTGTACTAATACTAACTAGAGCGATTAGCGAAGCCGTCGATACTCGTCGCGTAATGCGACAATTATTGACGGCGAGTGGGAAAGTATAGTGCTGTGTCTCGCAGGGGCGCGGGCGCGGTTTGGGAGCGGTGCGGTGCGGGGGCGGTTTGTGAGCGGTGCGGTGCGGGCGCGGTGAGGACGCGGTTTGTGAGCGGTGCGGTGCGGGCGCGGTGAGGACGCGGCGCGGTACGGGCTAGACACGGGCGCGGTGCGGACTCGGTTTGGGAGCGGTGCGGTGCGGGCTAGACGCGGGCACGGTGCGGGCGCGGTGCGGTGCGGGCGCGACGCGATGCGGGCCGACCCGCTGCGATAGCAATAAATAAATTCGCTGCCGCGGTTTGGCGCCGGCGGACTGTTGGCCGACATTTTTGCGGGCTCGCTTCAATCACGCGCTTTACAACTTCACTGCGGACCGCGCGCGGGGGTTGTGGCAGGGTTGCGCGGGGTGCGAGCGGCGCGGTCGCACGCGCCCTGCGTTAACTAATATAACTAATTAATATCGCCGCTCGTGTTTGTAATGTATTTAAAAACGATACACAATTACATTATACGTAAACAGCTGACGCGCTTGTACAGTGTTAAACCAAACTTCAGAATAATTGTTTTTGCTCCCATTCTTTTATTTTATCAAAGTGTAAACCTCACCGGAAACGGAAGTAGTGTTGGTTAGGTAAGTTTATCTAGCTACCGTCTGTAGTAGCTTTCAAGTTTGCTAAAGTATGTTCCCCGGCGTTGACAGGGTAAAGTAAATGCCGCAGGACTCCATCCATGGGACGCGTAAGTACTGTACTGAAAGTCATGCGTACGGAGCGGGTGGTTTTCTCCCAAACACAATAATTCCTAAAAAAAAATTTTTATCAGCGAAATCTACAGACGTTAATGAAAATTTCTGTGTAGTTGTAATTTGTTTGCAGACGATATTATTTCCTTCGGCTTTAAACCCCGGGTTCCTGACTAGACGAAGCCAGCCTGTATAGAGGAAGCCCAGGACACAAAACTTTATGTAATATTTTTAATTTATTTGGCAGTCACTGTTACCTCACTAGGCTTAAGTGTTGTCCTAGATACATATATATTTATTTGTTAATATATATGTACTATATACTCATATATAAATTTTCTATTAATTATAGACAGTACATAGGATATTTAAATATATGCACTATGTACTAACTTTTAAACGTTATTTTATTGTATCGTAAGTTTGAGAACTTATAGATTTAAATATATGCTTTACTTCTTTTTCTGTATACTCACGAATTTTACAGTGTTTCAATGAGAACCTAAATATGGATTTCCATGGACTCCTCGAAAGATGGTGCAAACCACGAGTCGACCTATGGGGTAACTGACACGGATTTTAAATTTTTTTATGTTTATCAGGCGAGGGGATTGAATTGTGCGATGTTAAAGCTGTTTCAAATATAAAAAGTATTCGTACGCTTAGGACATCAGCGTCCTGGCAGAGCAGTCGTGGAATACCTGTATGGCTTATGGAACATAGCTTTCAGAACCGGACGCTGTGCTCTTTCGGCTTGTATAAGGATCTACTTGCAGCACTAACCCAGCACGTTATGTAGTAACCTAATAATGATTCGCACACTGTTCTAATTGAGTCGACCGAAGCCACTGGCCCGAGGCTTCTCATGAAACTAAACGTTTTCTCCATCTACTAATGGAGCATAGTTAACACCATTCTATATATAATATGTGTATGTATTATATATTATGAGTAAGACAGTGTGTTTGTTTAATTTGTATACAGAGGGGTAATTCATATAACAATTCACGCCATCTCGTCACTCCCGCCCTTGTCGTAGATAACGGTTAACGGCAGATTGCCGGGTTATTACCGCAGTTATTGCGGGTGCAGGTGGTGGATGCTGAAAACAATAAAAAATTATTTTACCACCTCCCCGGCCCCACTCACCCCTCGCAACATAAATAATCATTACAAAGCGCATTCAAACGCAATTACATAGTCGGGTACGGCTCATTAAAAATCATACGCTAGGGCGCCGGCGGCCGGGCGGACGGTGTCTGGATGCTGTGCCGTTATTACTTGGAAATTGCTATACTTTAAAAAAATCAATTTAAATATATCGCTAAACAAGTAAATATTAAATATATCTTTTATTACATACAAATCAATTTTTTTCAAATAAATATAGTTTTATCCTCTACAACTGTAACAGTTTCTATTCGTATTATCAAGTCTAAGTTAAAACGTATTCTAAACGGATTGAACGTTGCATATAACATATAAAACTTATACAGATCCCAATTATTTAAAAATAAATAGTAAAAGATATAATCATTAATTTTCATGTCTTTACATTAATGAATTCTCATTAATTCTGAAAACCGGAAAGTCTTCACATTAGCAATAAAGCGGAGTATGTCCTAATACAACATCGGGCAACTGGACGAGTGTACAGCAAGTTGGGGTTAAGTAACATTACTACCGAGAGGCCTGTGTTGAACCACAGATTAGAAAGGTCGATGATGATGACGATGGTGAATGGTTAGGTCGTTGATGATCTATTTTCAAGAACGATGTAGATAAATCTACACGTAAGTTTAATGTGCAGGAATTGTTTGCGCGCGGCTGGAAAATTGCGACGGCATGCGGCGGGGGCACGCGCGGGGTGAGCCCTCCACACCCCCGCGGTCCCAGTTAACACGGTTAATAATAGGCTCCTTACCCCTCGCCCGCCTTATCTGCAGTATTAAACCATAAAACATTATAATTTACAACGGCACGCCGCTGTATGACGCTGCGCAGTCGGCGTTCAGCGGCTCTCAAACTGAACAAATATTTCGTTACAGCCCTGCTCCCATATTTTAAATCCTTTTTTTTCGGCGAAACAATGTGACTAACACCACGGTCACCTGATGCTAAGTGATACTTCTACCAATAACAATGTGGCGCTTATTATGAAATAATAACACAACACCGCATCGTGTCGTCGCTTTATGGCATAACATGTTAAGAGTCGTTACCTTAGTAATTTCGTCAACTACAGTGCCCTTCAAACCGGAACACAGTATTGTCTTCACACTACTGTTTAGGAGCAGAAATAGTAGCTGGTATCTAGACGGTTTCCGGTAATAGAGACGTACCACCAATGTACCAAATCCCCCGTAACATATAAAATTACAGCTTTTTCTAAGCTTGAATATTTTTAACTTTTAATGTTAAGTTCTGCGAATTAACAATTTTTTTTAAATATTAACATATTAATATCCATATGATAGTTTCCGCTTTACTTTTTTGTCCTGTAATATATATTTTCTAAGAGCAGGAGTCGTTCAACATAAAAAAAAACTCAATTTACATTGCTATCGCGTTATTAATATATTATGCCTTTTTTCCATAATTCAGCTCAGGCTTTATCATTACAATATTATACATTCACCGGAAGCAATAGGTTTGGCAAACGCGTTAAATATATCAACGCAACACCCAAAGATCCGTGACGCGATACCATGGCCACGCAAAATATTCCCGGGGTAACGTTACGAGCGTATTGTTTACGGCATGCGAATCAGCGAAAGTTTGAGAGCCGGCGGCGGGGCGATACTTAAAAATAACGAGATTCTAGCAAATATTGTAATAGCACCTTCTCTCCCCGCGCCGCACCCCGCTTCAACCCCGTCCTCACCCGGCGTTGATCGCGGAACCTTTGCTTCCACGATGTTCCTTCGCTGATTAGACGTTTGGTCCTGGCGCGCCTGCACGCCGCGCCGCTCGTGCGCCGGCCCCAACTAAGTTACGCTTTGTTTTGTATGTTAATGGACCCGGTTAACGGTTATTGCCGGACGGGCTCTGGACGCGTTGTACGGACGCCGGCCGATGTCGGACCGGAGCGTTCGGGATCACCATTACTCTCACCGTTTGCTTTTACGCCGGTGTTCGCGTTACACCGCCCATCTTTAATTTTTAACACACAACTGTTACAATACTTCCGACATGTTAACAAGAAACATTAAGAGTAATAAGTCTGATCATCCACAGATTTTGAGATGTTATTGTATAATTGAAACTAAGCAGAATCAACGTGAAACAATTTTATTGGAAATAGGTCTCTTGCCAGAAACTTTAATTACGCAGCTCCTATTCCTGCTGGAAAACAGTACTGTGCAAATATTACTCTGTTCCCGTTTTGGAGGGTACCTAGTGAATTTACTATGGGTTTCCTATGTCTCAAACCGACGACATCAATGTGACGCTGTATTTATCATCCTAACTAACGCCGCGTTGTTATGCCTTGGCGTATGACTTCTCCCTCGTCATCTCGCTACGTCGAATAAAAACTACAGATTATATTCATGTATAACGCTAATTTTCACTATTCGAGATAGATTTTTATTAGATGAACAGAAACGGATATAAGTTTGCATGGAGCCACCCATTCGGCCTCTTACGTACGAACCCGTGCCTCCGTGTTTTCGCTAATCATAACTAAATCCCCATAAGCATCATCAAATATGTCGCCATTGCAGCGTCCGCTACTTAACCCAATAAAAAGGCAAATAGTCGGCGGCCTAATCCCCTTTGTGCTCGAGCCAACAATCGGGCCCAATATTTGCCGCGTCTTAGCGATAAGGCCTGGCGAGGGACCGGCGATGCGATGCGCCTCTCATTACGGTCGCCGACTGTGTCAATATTGTGTTACTGATGTGCTCGGCTTCGCCTAGAGAAGCCAGCGGAAGAATCCTCGTGGCGACGCTAGCAGCTCTTAACATGGAAACGGAAATCAAAATTAAACCATTGAATCATAACGGAAAGTAAAAATGAAACAGTAAATACGTAGTATTTAGAACGTCACCTATGGGTGTTATATGGAAATCAACGAGATGAAATGATGACGATGATTGAAGAGATGCAAAATAAATTATGCCTCACCTATTTTCTTGTTCACAGAACCATCTTCGTGATTTACCAAATGATTGTAATTTGTAAGTTTCAACGGAAATTAATACATTCTATATAACTATTTCCTGTCAGCAACGGGTCCAGTCTTATTTTTCTAAGCTGTATGAAACCGAATTAAATGAACTGATCTTACAACAAAAGTGAATTAGATAATTCTGCCCGCCCTGTGTATCATATAATATTAACAAAACCTAACCTTTATTTTTTTTGGTTTCGGAGGGAAAATCTTCGAAAGATACTCTTTCTTCTGGGGGAAGTCAGAGTTATGTGGAGATTTTTACCCACTAAAACCCTTTCAATGACCAGATTCAGCGATTGGAGAGGTCTCGGGAACTAAGTTCGGAACACAACCGCGGAGCAAACCTAACCTAACCATCTCTTGTCTCTCCCACCGAAAAGGTTCCCGCTAGGTCGTGGCGGTGGGGCGCAGTAGCCGCGGCTTGTTCCCCCACGGTAAAACGAAGAAGAACCTACCCGGCCGGCCCGAGGCGGCCGCTTCAAACGAGCTCTGTGAACTCAACTCGGATGTGTGCCTGTGGGGTGCAGGGGTAGATTTATACTGCCCTTTGCAGCCAAGGTGGAGTCGCGGAGGGAGAGTAGTGTCGGTATTGCATTCCGCCACTCTTTCTAATTTTCGCGGCCGTATGGCGATGGAACCAAAAATCGGATCCGTCGCAGGGAGTTGGGAGCGTTTTCTCTCTTAGCTCCCATGGCATTTGGGTGACGGATTTTGAGGAATCCGTTGCCCATGTGACTGTAAGAGGCCGAGTAAGCGGCGCGCTGCGTGTTCCGGCGTGTCCTTACAGAGGTGGAAAGCGGGAGTTCATCTATGCCTCGGCGCTGGCGGGGTCGCGGAAGTGAGCGAAAGTGTTCTCGTAACTCTGCCAGCGACGTGGTGGAACATTGTACGGGTTTTAGTTGGTGCAAGTCTGACTTTGCCCCCGCGAGGGCTGGTATGCGCAGGCATTTCCCCCACCTAAAAAAAAAACTTCGCTCGTCTCTGTGTTGACTGTTGTTACAAATTCAACAATATGTACTAAAAGTTTTAAAACCTTCTTCGTTTTTAAAAGATTTATTTCACTAATTAATCTTTATAAGTTTAGATATTTAATAATCAATCCATAAATACACGTCGTCGTGATCCTTTACTTCGGTCAGGCATTAGACCTTAACGCGGTACATGGTGTTTCCAGAACCATACATTAGTCATAATGTATCAGTCTGATAATCTAATTTCTTTTTAAATACTGGATTTTAATAGTCCAATGGAAAACATGATTTTTACAACTTTTAGCTACATCGGAAACCTTTTACAATAACTAGAATCTTTGGTCTCCTCTCCGCTACACACTCAGCATCACACGCACAGTGCCTCATAGTCTCGAGTTTGCGGGTTTGCTTATTGTAAACCTATTCGTATTGACCTAGCCGCTATCAGCCCGCTGACGGCTCCCGCCCCCAACCCCCGCCCACCCCCCCATTATAATCTACAACTAATGTTGGTTCTCTTTCAGTAAATACACCTTGATCCAGCGCTTTATTGGACCTAGTTTTAAGTGCGTTACTTCTGATTAACTTTATCCCCGTTTAAATGTTTCCGACTTCGCTCTGTTTGCTTTCTCTTAACCGTTCGCGGTAAAGAGGGGTTTTACTCATTTAATCATTGTTTATATCCGGTACAAACCCACATTATCCGCATCGATCTATCCATCATGTCACATGCTCGCTTTTCTTCTTTCACTTCACTCTTACCTCTCTATCTCTCTTCATGTCGTTCGTGACAACGATCAACTATCACGGTTTCAGTCTTTCTTTGTGCAGTTTGAATTGTTCTTGTTTAAAACAAAAAAAATGATTTTGTTTTAAGAATATCAGTGTTTGTTTTTAGATGTTTCTAGATTTTAATATTACTACATAATATTGATTTTTCAAAATTTCTTACATATCATAAAAAAATATTTTGTATTAATAGGCAAAGGACATATTACCAACAGTTCTTGATACTTTGCGGAGAAATTTAAGATTATTGCTGATTAGTAATTAATAGAAAAATCATGTTTCAACGGATATGCTATATTGTGAAAAATGAAAAATTTAATTCCTGAAATATTGATACGTTTTGAAAAATTTCGTTGTTCAGAATTAACAGAAAATAATGCCGACATCATTGTACAATATTGCATCTAAACAGGCCGCCACTTACCCTGGCGCCTGGAGAAAAAATGCAAAGCTCGGAACCCACACGGTGCGATAGAGATCCGCTTACTCTCCGTTAAGTGTTGCGAGTATCCGACAGGTATCATTATGCGGGCATACTTAGCCGGAAGGGGGCGCTGGGGGTGCAGAGCGGCACCGGGGTGTGCGGGGGTGGAGGCAATTTAATTCTGTCCACGTTGTAATAATGACCGTCATAATTCGTTCAAAGTGTCCGGTCTGGGACACTTCGGGCCCCGCGCCGGGGTTGATTCCTTTGCATTTTCCCCCTTAATACCGTTTCCACGCCACCTTGCACACACTCGCGCCCCATCTGCGCGCTGCGCCTGTGTGGCGCTTTGTCTTCCCGCCCGCCGCGCCTCGCATCCGGTTTACGGATAAATTGATTTCAATACTGTGTTCCGATCATTTGTTAGAAATTATATTTTAACTATCAGAGAGGTTAAACGGTTAGGTTAAAAGTTTACAATGAAATGATCACGTTAATTAATCTCCGAAGTAACACATACATTAGGTGGGGTTGTAATTTTTATTATAGATCTTTTCAAAATAATTTATGACTTCTCTCAGACATCCTGGTGCGGAGTCAGGCGATCAATCGTAATTAAAGAAATGTCATCCGCATACATCGGAGCATCTTCAGGCAATGCGTCATATTAATCCCTTTCGCGAGTGAGATAAGGAGCACATGTGCACGCACCCTTACGGCGTACGCACGTGCGCCGCGCGCGGCGGTGTGGGTGCGCGCGCGCGTGTGTGTGCGCGCGAGGCTTTATCAACACGTGTAGCTCGTATTAAGTTTGATTTATACCTCTTTACATCGTAAATGGATTAGGGAGCGTCCCTTTGGTACACTTGTGTACGGGAGAGCTCCTAATGTCGCCGTTTTATGGCTTTTCATAATTGCCAAACGCCCCGGGCCCGCGTGTAAATCAGCCTCGCGTCTAATCAACGGATTGTTTTAACATCTAACCGATTCCGGCGCTGCCGTACCGTCTTATTCATGTTAATTAATCGATCTAACTAATGCCTCTCATTCGTATCGATATATATATATATGTATAACCGAAGCGAACGATTGAGTAATAATAATAAATGATACTAAATAAAACCTCTAACATATTCACGACACTACAGGCAATCCTTTTCAACAAGTAATAAGTTACGTAGTAATTAAATTATGAATGTCTGTCTAAAATACAGTAGTTGAGAACTTAGATTGTAAAGTTACATTAAGTGATTTCATTTATACCTTACCTTCAAATAGAAGCACAATAATGATTTCATTATAGGCACAGGCAGTAGGTTTTGTATCATTGTTGAATATAGGCCTTTCTAAAATGGCTATTGCCTCAGTCAGTACACCCGGCATGCGAGTTGTCCACGTTAAATGATGGTAACGGTCAAAGGAAATGGTGTTGTTGCCCTGGAAATATTCACACGCTTAAGAGAGAAAGGCTATAGTGATATTCCAACCCGTCTCCGTGAATTGATTCTATGAGGACGTAGGTGTGTTTCAGGAACTATCTTGCAGTATTATCATTTTATATATTACCGGAGAAAATACACAGATGTTATGTATTTAAATTAAATGTGGCTGTAAAGAAGCTGAAATAGTTTTGTGTTGAAAGTATGTTTTTATGTTTGCAGGTAAGCCATAACGCTGCCGCCGAGATGGCTGATGATGCAGTAAGTAACGTAAGCGGCGTGCCGATGCTGACATTGCTGGGATATCGCGCCGGGGCCGCGTAATGGCAGCGCCAACTAGTGTTGGCCACGTCGCGGCGAACCGATTCAATATTTACGATTTTTAATTAGAGCAGGCGGCGCAGCACTAATGCCGATAGTACGTGACGCGCGCCCCGGCCGGTTATCGTTGAACCGGTAATGAACCGGGCGCAGCACTATTGACTTTACTTTTAATATCGGACGTGGCGGGATCGGAATTATTCCTCAGCCACATTAGAAGGAAACGTGGCATTCGTTCATTATACGCTTTTGGGTTTTGTAAAAAAAAAAATACACCGGATGTGACGCGTACAGCCTTTGTCTATTGATGTTTTTCTATTATAATTCTATTGTTATTAGCAATTCAAGTCTGTCAGTTTCAGGCAGATAACTATAGTTCAGTTAAATTGTAGACTGAAGCGATCTTATTAAAACTTAGGTTTCCATTCTGTCATTAGCTTTGTGTTTACGATTATTATCCTTAAAGTTATTTACGTCAATAATCACGAAAATCGTTAACTCGAATATCTCTGTAATTATACTAGTTGTACAATATCGCTTGAAATCGAGTGTGTCGGTCGGTCTCGGACAGTGTTCGCGCAGGACGCAGGCGCGCACGTCGCCGGAATGCAAAAGTTCCTTTTAATTTCTATAGACGATCAAAAGAATATACGAGCGTTTGAAATTAAAACGGACAGAGGGGGAAAAAAGCAAATGAACTGGAGAGAATCGTTTGCATAATGAATGTACGGAGATATTGGACAGTGGCGAGCAACAATCGTGTGGGCCGGGCCTTGTAAGGAAAAAATAACGCAAACTTGCATTTGCGCTCGGCGGCCGCGCGCGCACCCTGCCGCCTCCCAATTAAAGTTCACATCGTAATTTTTTGCCGTAAACAGAGGCTAAAATAAAACAAACGTACCCGTGCACTGGCATCTCGCAGTGTGTAGCTCTTAGCCCACAACTTTAAGGGCCAGCCTCCACATTTTATTTGTGTTCGCCTGCGCCGCGCGCTCCCTAGATTCGTAATCGCGATATAATTGAAGCTAATTGTTTGTTCTTGTTGTCGTTATAAACAGGAGCTGTAGTCTAAGTGTATTTAAGCAACAACAGAATGCAGTCCGTTATAGAATTATAGTCGTCTAGACCTAATGTATTTTTTTCGTGTATTTACTGCTGCTACGTAGTAGTGATGTCGTGGATGTTTTACAGATTTGTGAGAAAAACGTCCATCCTTAAGTCGTAGTAGTAACTTGAGTCAAATGAACCCCTGTGCCTGTTACGTTTTCTATGCATTCTTAAATGTATTAAGAGTAGAAAGAATCAGCGACTGTTGCACAACTGGAACGAAGTTGCCCCCTGAAAGTAGTCAGCAAGCCGATCACGCAGCAGTGCGCTGTGCAATTTCTTAAGGAAGTTAAAAAAACGAACGAGCCAAATGAACACAATGCACACACAATCACAAGTCTTCGAGTTCTGAGTTCATCAAAAGAAATCCAAACATAGCGGGGGACAGCCGTCCGTCCTGAATACAGAGCGGGAGGGTGCGCGGCGGGCCCCCACGGGGGTGGGGATAGAGACAAAAAACATTTGCTTCCACTAACGAAACAATCGCGGGCATAATTGATTTTAACTTAGGAGTCGACTGCAAATGAAGTCAAGTAACTGCAGGGGGGTGTGTCGTGTGTTGGGAGGAGGCCGTGGATGGGTGGGCAGGTGGTACATGTAGCTGTGTACGGTCTGCCCGAGTGTGCACATGACTTGTGTCTACTCCACCACTCAATACTTTGCAACGTTTTTATTCGCCGCGCGCCGGCCGCCCGCAGCACATACCACACGTCGCCACAGAATAAAAAACACTGTTTGTGCCTGTTCGGGATTATTGCAATTTTCTCAAACAATCATACGGCTTACTAATTGTTTTAATAACTTAATTATCCTTATGTGACAATTACGGGAATTTTTTGCTTTGTCTCCGATCTAACTGTAACTTTAATTTTTAACCATTATCATTTAACTTTAAAACTGTCAACTGGTTTACTCATCAAAGGTATCCATTTACTAACTTCTCAATCCTTTTCATATTCATACGAAACTGCACGGTAGATAATGGACGGTGTACAGTGAGGGCATCTTCGCATCTCACAGTCCAAGGGTGAGTTCACGGGGCCCTAATGAATCACGGATTACAGCTCCCGGACCGATCTTGTGTTTATTCAAATCAGCGCTTGTTTGCGCTTGATTAAAGAACTTGCTTAGCTTAACCGACGCTCACTTACAGCTCTTTGTTCGGCTTAGCGGCCACATATTCATTACCATCCGGCCACTCTGCCGAAGTGTCATATATCCTTAACTGAACGACATAGTGGTTATCAATTAATTCATAATCATACATAGTGCTATATCTTATTTCCGCGGGATGCCTGCAATCAGCAGTGGGTAGCTATCGAATGATGGCGATGATACAAAATGTAGTTGTTGATTAAGAAAATATAATAATGAACTGAAATATCCTTCTTTTTAAAGTTCCTCTCCAACTAGTGAAAGTTGGCGATCAGCGCGGTACAGTCCTTTCTGTCTCCGGTTCGGCGTAACAATTCAGACGCCCCAGATATGCCAGTCCATTCCCTGATATTCCTCTAGCGTGACTTAAGATATTAATGTAACAAATATCTCAGAAGCTCTTCACAAAATTTTGACAGGGTTTATGTAGTAATAATTACTGCTAATAATCTAGATTGAGTCATTCAAACAGTACTAGAACAAAATCGGTTCAACTATATGAGAGTAATATTGACTTTGGATGAAATATAAATATTTGCGTTTTGCTAATAAAAACTTGCTTTCTTTCCGTTTCTATCGGCTGATGATGATGATGCTTTGTCATGGATTTAAGGTATGGTTAGATACTATTAAAATATTAACAAGTTAATTATATAACATAATTTAGCACCCTAACTTTTTACACGCCGTAAGAGACGCGCTGGACAAGGACAAAGGCTTCGGGCTGCAACTCTAATGCTTAGATATGAGAGAGCGATGGTAGAGAGACCATCCATAAGCGACAGATGTCCTGATACGATAGTTACAGAGTACCATTGTCATTTACTCATTGTTTTATTCCGATAAGACTTAAGCAGAATAACAAACTCGTGTGCAGACACGAACTGCAGTAACGAACGCACCGATCGCGATGCATCGGTCGATGCAAATATCAATAAACACGACTAAGTAGTGGTAAGCAGAGGGTATTAAAGAAAGTTGCGTGCGGGCGGCCTTATAGGGTGCGGGCTACCGTGCGCGGGGCGCGATGGCGCGGCGGTGCAGCGGTGCAGCGGTGCGGCGGTGCGGCGGCGAGATGCATGCGGCAGATAGCCGGTTCGCTCCCGGCCGGACCGATGCTCCACTCCAGATATGGTAATCGAGGAGTCGCGACTTGACGACGTCGCGAACTATCGCCCGACCATCTGCTGAAGGATTTTTCTAAAGGACATTGTCAAGTCCGCATCCGATTAGCAATTCAATCTTTATTGCTTTAATGGATTTTTTATTACACGAATATTACGTATATATGTATAAAATAAATATTAATTAGTAATGATTTTTTGTTATATAAATATTATAATATCATCATACATATATACCTTATCAATCGTAATAAGAGTTGAGTTATGGAATATTACATTACTTTTGACTTAACCTGTATATATATATATATATATATATACATAGAATTGTATTAATTATTTTTACATCTATTCTCTGTTTCTCTTCCTTACCATTACCCAATATGGCGGTACGGTCAGATTTCTTTATTCTTCTTCTTCACTTCGCTTTCTCAACGACATTATCGTCTGTTGGCTATATTAAAAAGCTGATAACCTTAAATTGTTTAAAAGTTTAAATATCATTACAAAAATTATTAATGTATCATATATATAAATTATTCATTATCAACAAATAGTATGACGTTAGTTTTGTCTGTTATAAAGGCTTGTTCACACAGTGGAGTGAAGCGTCAGTAAATAATGTTCCTAGTGAGGCGAGTCCCGTGTGGCAGCGGTTGTCGCAGGTCAATTAACGAATAACCTGAATAATTTATAAAAGCGAGCTGCTGTAACGTTATCTACGAGTATATGGCGGCCGATAGCGTTCGTTAACGGAAACACGTCGCCGCGGTCGGATGCAGTTCGAACTATTTAGAGCACTGCGCGGCCGCAGCAAGTGTTGTCCAGTGTCACTTATATCAATCCATCAAACTAATACTTTATCGAAGTACCTATTGAAAACTTCATGAGCCAGATTTATATATAATTTTACTATTTCACAGAAATAATTCGACAAATTTCGTAAATCATAAGTTCCCAAATCACGGCGCGCCGCCCCCGAAGGGCTGTCATCTCAACATTTGTGTCAATAACAGACGTCTTGGACTTGGGCGTGCTGATGCAGCGGTGACCGCCTCTCCTCTCCTCTCCTCCCTCTATCGCCTCCGTCCTCCCGGCCGGCCCCCCACACCGCCGCCTGCCTCCACCGGGCACGTAGGCCTGGACAGTGGACCGTCGGAATACTAATTATCAATTAGACGGTAGACGCCGGGGGAGTCTTGTAGCGAACGTTGGCCATTTTTAAGAGCCGTATTCTCGTTAACTTTACACGTGTCCTTTCAGAGCGCACTTCAGCGAATCACCGATCTACCTTTACATCCAGTTGCGCAGATTCCAATTCCAGGCAGACATAGGTTCGCAGTAAGGCTTAGTTCACACCTAAACACCTGCGCGGCGTTCGGTAACCGCGGTGCCGTTCAGCGCGGAAAGATACCAATCGAAATATCTTCAGCGTGTCGTTAAAGTCAGGAAGCTGTGTTTTATTCGCGGACGGAATAGAAACGTACGGGAAATAATAAATTTATCAGCAACATGTTAATGCGTTAAATGCGTCTTCAATGTTGTATAAATATTTTAGGCAACTTGTTAAATACCACGTGGAGCTGCTGCGATGGACCGTTCATCCGATGACTGGCATTATGACAGCATTGTGAACGTTACGTACTTTTACTAGATATTTTCTTCATCATCATCTAGACATTTACAATTAGTTTAATAACAACTTGTATAATACGATAAAACCTACTGTTTTTACTATTTCTAAGTTATCATGAAATTAAGTTAAATTCTGTCTCAGTCTGGTCAATAAGTAGGTCTAAGTTATATTCGCTGAAATAATTCTTCATATCGTTTATACGTTAACAATGCTTAAGGGTTCATTATTATTGTTCTAGTCTTTATCTTCTTCTTTCGGTATTGGTGTTGCTGTTGCTCTCTTGCCAGATCAAGACCAATTTTACTCATCTCTACTCACAGAGGATGGTAAGCCAAGTCAAAGTTGAGTCGCAAAGCGCAAAAATGTAAATACCTTTTTTAACCTTGCAAATAAAATTTAGATAGAAATAGAAAACCACGGAGGGGTGTAAAGGGTCCCGCACATCAACTCACTGGACCCAAGCCATCGTCACCAGTTTGTGGTGCAGCCTGCTAAGCAACAAACAGGGCTCTGGCTACCACCAACCCGCATTGGGCCAGCGTGGTGGAAAATGGTCCAAGTCCACTCATACGAACCACTACAGACGACCAGCTCTTATGCCCGGCGACGCCAGAGGTCATGCTGATTGCAGCGCAGGACCAATCGATGTGGAGATTTTTAGAGGAGGCCTATGTCCAGCAGTGGACGTCTCTTGGTTGATGATGATGATGATAGAAACAGTTAAAAATGTTTGAGGAAACCAAGGACTATTTTTAACACAGCTGAAATGTTTGAGGAAACTAATTATGATCAAAGGCAGCAAATAATCCTTTCATCACCTGATGGATTGGCTCCTATCAAACCCGTCGTTCCTTCGCCACAGTTTTTGGACGTTTTTTTGTTTCTTCATATTAAAATTTATCATTCGGTGGACGAGAAGCCGTTTTTGTGGCGCCGAACGATCAGATCCGATTGTGGGCCGTCGACAGATTTATACTACCCTTGATTGATGGTGGCTGCGTCGCTTTCGTTCATTAATTACGTTTTAAATATTAAATATTGGTGTTTACACCTCCGAAATTGAACCCCGTATTTAATTAATAAAGATTTCACTATAATATTATATTACCGCAACATTACACACACACACACACACATACACACACATACACACACACACACACACACACACACACACACACACACACACACACACACGCACACACACAAGGGAACAAATAGTGCAAATCATGCGAAAGCAAATACCTCAATCATTAAGTAGCGAGGTACAAGGGTAAAGTGAAGGGTAAAAAAACCCTTGACTAATTAAAAGTCAGTTTTTAATGAACAGTTACAAAGGTTGCTGCTTTCTTTTTAAATCATCAAGGTTATCGCTTGACCACTATCTCGCATGGTGTTAAATGGTGATGTGGTCTGTGGTGGTAAAGCGAACCAATAACAGCCTATTTTTGAAGACATCTAAGTCGTAGTTGGACAGGAACACTGACACCAGCGTATTGTTCCACTCCTTCGCTGTTATGATGAACGAGAAGCTGAACCTGTGTTCGCAAACTAAGGACTTCCATAACATAAAGATCGTAAGTCGCGTTCGTTTGCTCGTCCGGTGATGAAAAGGGGATGGAGGGATTGTATCGTTGTTATATTAACTTATCTATAACTTGATTAGAATAACTTTATTATTGAATATTCTATGTGTTTACTTCATCATCATCATCAGCCGATGGATGTCAACAGCTGGACACAGGCCTCCACGCAGAGATTCCCATATCGATAGGGTAGGGATTCGTATGACGGGATTTGGACAATTTCTCACCACGCTGGCCCAATGCGGGTTAGTGGGAGCCAGAGCTTCATTTGCTGGTTAGCAGGGTGCACCACGAGCTGGTGAGGTTGGCTTGTATAATTTATTTTTTGTATATAAAACATAATACATAGTACAAACAGATATTAACTAAATCAGATTCAATTCGATACAGTCACACATTCGATTGAGGAGTAATAAAAGATTAAATCGATTTCATCTTAAGTTATTTTAACATTGAATTTAGTGGACTTTTGTCCGTGGTACCGTTAGTCGACTTGCAGCGGAGTCCCTCAATTAGGCGACAGTTTATGCCCCTCAGAGATTCGCCGCACTAAACACGTCGTAACCTGGTTTCTTTAGGGGCGCGTTAATTCTGATTTAGTGCGTTTTTATCATTCGACCGGTTACGCGATATTGTTAAAGTTTACAGAGCACCCTGCTCACAGACCGCTCACGGGTTCTGTATTATTATTTTTAATATACTTTTTAATTATATCTGTTACAGTATAGATTAATAAACAACTAATAATCAAGATATTCAACGGTTATATTTCAATTTTAGTTTAACCGTACATCATCAGCCGATAGACAGGTGATCATAAGCCTCTCCCAAATATTTCCATTCATATGGGGGGAATTTGAGCATTTTCCCATCACGCTGGCCCAATGTAGATTGGTGGTTGCATTACGATCAGGTCAGGTTGACTTGCATACCGTGAGTTCTTGTGCGGGGACCCTTACACCCCTTTGAGCGATCAAATAATTAGAAATTGGTCGATGTCTTATACATATATCATTATTATCATCAGCCTAGACGCTCCCCTGCTGAACTCAGCAATCTTCAAAGATGTCCGCTGTCTCTTAGGTCGGAACATTATGTCTCAACATCTTGGTCAGCATTAACATTACTGTCTGAACCTGAGTACCTCGCTCCGCGAGTTCCTATTCCCTGAACTTCTTTAACAAAACTGGTGTACTTAAAAAAATCGCGTTAACTTTAAGTCGACTAAGAAATGCATTTTTAATATAATATCACTCAGGTCGTTTGATGTCTTCTTCAACCAACTCTTCCCTGCACACCATTGTCTAACAATAACCACTGTGTACTGTGATGAGCGAGGATAGGGGAGGATTTCACTGAGAGTTGTAAACAAACAATCCTCGGTCAATAATCGAATGAAAGATATCCTTTTTTAAATCAAATAACGTTCACCTGATGGTAAGTGATACGTGGTGCTAATTAGGAGGATCAATACTGCACCACATCACGCTCGTCGCCTGAGATATAAGATCGGAAGACAGTAATGTCTTCACACCAGTGTTTGGAAGAATTAGGCACTGCCGTGGTACCTACCGTGATGGTGTCTGAAAACAGAGACCTACCACCAGTCCAGGTTCAAACCTCAAGTTCGCAATCTATCTTTAACACCTGCACACAGATGTGTTACTGCAGTTAAATATTTTCTAGCACGTCTGCGCGGAGGTCCGCCTGCGCACGGCGGTATTTAATAGATCATTAAAACTCCGTCAAAAGATTTTTTTACTGACTTTTTACGATCAGAAATCGGATATAGTTTGTCTTTTTTACGATTCCCACTGTTTTTTTTTTATTGTTTTTTTTTTGTAACACGGGGCAGTTTTTTATTGTGCCGTTATGCCGTAACAACGCAAGATTAACTTTCATTGTTCCCGAAACTGATATCGGCTATAACGTTACTTGTAACATTAAGTTGAATAACTGCATTAACATTAACTTATATGTTAATAAGTTTTTATTTATTGTTGTTTCTTATAAGAATATACAAATGAAATCTACGCATTATAATATACATATAAACGAATCTTTCTTATATAAAAGCTGTAAATATCTACACTGTTAAATAATGAAATGTATTTAAGAGGGTGTAAGGGATCCCGCACAGCTCATGGGATCCAAGCCAACCTCACTTGCTCGTGGTGCACCCTGCTAATCAACAAACGAGGCTCTGACTCCAACTAACCTTCATTGGGCCAGCTTGGCGGAAAATGGCCCAAATACCACCATATAAAACCCTACAAAGGACGATCTCCAATGCTTGGCAATGCGGAGGCTTTGCTGACTGCAGCGCAGGACCGATAAATTTAGAGATTTCTGGAGAAGGCTTATGTCCAGCAATGGATATCTATCGGCTGATGATAATGATGATTTACACATATATCAGAGCATTCGGAGAAGCCCCGGAATCTCTTACAGATCGCACTGCTGCCCCTCTACATCATGTTAACAAGTCTCTGAGGAGGTGCCAAACCCTCGTAAGCACTATCGCTGATCCATACGCTGTCCTACGCAGGAATGCTTGAGCTATAAGGGTCCCCGACCTCAAAAAGCCTGCGAAACTCCTATGCCCTTCTACGACAGGCAGGGATTGGCTTAGTGCTATTCTTACTAACGTGAGACTACAGAGGTCATCTAACAGTACAGTTTAATGTAGCATTTTTATTTTGTTTTATGTGGATTTTTGAAAGATGGGTGGTGATGCAGCTGGCATGGGAGCCATACCCGAGTGCCGCGCTATAGCCGTGCGGCGGGACACGGGCGCGGCGGGACACGCGCGGGGATAAATCGGCCGCGCGCGAGAGCGTTAACAGCGCAATCTGGATATTTATTGGTTGTTGGCCCACTCTGCGCCGACTGTATTTTGATGTTGTTTATTATGCACCGGCGCGGCGCACAGCGCGCGGCGCGGGGCGCGGGGCGCAACAACGCCGCCCGGCTCGCGCAAGTGCGTAGCCATTTATCTGCGCGAGTGGGTCTACGGCCGCGCGATATCCGCCGTATTCCTCACAACCAAACCAGGAACCAGTCAATACATTTACACAGCATCTTACTGTGGTGATCGCCTATTGAAATACACCGCTCGCTACTGCAGTCATCTAATTAGATACAAATCACACGGCGCCGTGTAGTTGGCCCCTCATACGCAAGGTGTGTTTCATATATACAAATACCACTAAACACTTTATCTCCTTAAACAAGTCTAAATAATAACTATACTGAATATAAATTAGAAAGTTCATAAATATACATCATTATCATCGTCATCACTAGACAGACGTTTACGTCGTCTTAGCTATTTATAAGCACAGATATTTCGGGTGCAGTGTATATATACTTTCAGAAATCTTTGTGCACGTTTGAGTAGAATGTCTAAGCTGAATAGTAAATAATTCTTCATTGATGATGATGAAAGTCGAAGGAAGCCGCGTCTGGATAGTTTCATACGTCATTAGTCGCCGGAGCACCCTCGGGCGGAATGGCGCATAACTTACTTTAAAGTACGGAACGGAGGCGATCGTCTCCGACGGAACACTGAGTTATGAATGACATTGAAGATTGCATCGCAGAGTCTAGAAGGGAAACGGATGCGGCATTTCGACAATACATTTTCGAACTGAGACTGTTCCTAAAAAGAACTTTATTTTAACTAAAGGTTCAGTCAATACAATATATTAACTAACATCTGGTTCAAAGCGTCGAAATAAAAATATGAAAGATAGTGATCGTAACAAATAATACCTGATAACTAAAAAGTGCGATATTTATTAGTATAATAATAAACCCACTCGTTATATAAGATACGGGTTAAAACAACCCCATCAGCATTCGACCCTCGGTTTGTCATAAGTCTTGGAAACTCCGGAAATATAAAGGCGACAGGTTTATGAAATAAGGTAAAAATACATCCCTATGGAGTCTAGTAGTGGAAGTCTATCAGCAGATGATGACGATGATTCTGAGGTGCTCATATTGTATAAGTTGCCTCTTCCGGCAGCCGACCCCGTGCCCCGTGCACCGTGCCCCGGGGCCCGCTGCTCGCCCGGGAGGGGTTCACAATAATAATACGTCAACGCCAGCTCACTATCTAAATGGCGTTTGAATCGTTCCCATCAATAAGGCACCGAGTGCGTATCCCTGTTGCAGTCCGGCCGCTGTTTTTATTTAATTTATTATATTACCCGCTCCCACCCCCACCACCGTCCGGCGACCGTCGCAGACCTGGCGGGTCCTGCCCGCCTCGCAACGGACGCGTGGCACTGCTGGTCACTTGCATTCTTAATGACCGCCCGAAAGAGAGAACCGGTGCATTGGACACTTTGAATGTTACCCACAACTTTATCACGTCACTTATATTTTTAGCTTAGATAGAGGATATTGATATGAGATATAGAAGAAGTAGATTAATTAAAGGAAAGAGATCTTCTCTTTCTTCAAATAAGAAAAGACTTCTTTTTAAAGATAATCGATGTTTTATACTTCTTATTCTTTCTGTAACCAAAGTTCATATTGTTAAGCAATACAATAACACAAGTTAAGTTTTTTTTAATTTATTCGACGACGCGAGGACACAGACGAGACACTTACCTCGCAAGAGGTACACCTACCCTTAACATAATGCTGGTTAGAATACACGTCAAGTCTGGATACCTCAGTAATTTCAGTAGTTACAGCGCTCTTCAAACCGGAACACAGTAAGGTTTGTCGGCTGCAATAGCAGTTGCAGTGGTACCTAGACAGAGAGCTATGAGTAGTTAAGATTCCAGGATTTAACCTTAAAACTTGAATTAAATGTTTATTCTTGATCTAATCATATATATATTTTTTAATTATGATGAAGACGATTTATGTAATACGGTAAGTGGTAACAAATGGTTAAGTTGTATGATCAGCTTAAGGTTCAGAGAGCTTATTTTGTTGGTCCAGAGGCTGTAGAGGTGGCGATGGGCGCGATGTGCGCGGTGTGCGCGGTGTGCGCGTGGGTACGTGGACGCGCCCGCTGGGGTGACAAGGCGTCGCGTGCCCGCGCCCAATGTCCGCGGGCCACGGAGCCGGCGTGTTCACACGATCTGATTGCGCCCGCTTTATGGCACCGAGCGGGCCCCCATTAGCGCCGGCCGCTGCCTGAATTGCCTAATTAGAATTACACGGCGCAGCGCCCCGCCGCCCGACCGGTTCTGGTAGTTCGCCAGTCGCGGTGACTCGTCGATCGCGATCCACCTCTCCTCCTGCTCGGAGGCCGTCGAACTGAATCAAACATTCATTCGCATCCTTACCCCCGCCCCTCCCTCGTCACCCCACTCTCGTCACCTCCGAAAGTAATCTCCGCGAAACGACTTTACATCGTACACATGACGTATAAAATTTGGAATTTACGACAGTTTAATTTTATCGCCCCCCCCCGGAAAAAAGCAAAACGTTTACCCGGGTGGTGAGCCCCACACTGCGACGCATCAGCCCGCACCACGAATACATTATCGCTGAAATATCGATACGATTTCCTTGATCCGTAAAATAAAGTGTCGCGGCTTGACGTTCGTTTGGAATTTATGTAAGCGCGCGCGCACATCGGCCGCTTGTCGTAAAATCGAGGATGTTATGGTCACTGATAAGTGCGACGGCGGCTATCGGGCGGCGGGACCGTCCGCCGCGCGACAGCTTTATTGTGGACACCCCACCGGACAAATTGAACGCTGCGATTTTTTTTTTTATTATTACTCGAGAGCAGCATTTAGGAGTCGCTTTAAAAGGAACCTCGCGACCCTTTATTGTGCACTTGATTTAACGATTGCACGACGAGCTCCACACTGCACTGCTGCTTGATTGCAGTCCAATATGAATACCTTGGCGCGTTTCTGGTTATTTTAATGAAACCAACTGTACTGATTATATATTTAGTAATAAACTAAGATCACCGGGGTGTATCGGACATTCAGATATTTCAATAAAATGTAATCATAACAGTAAGTGATCATCATCGGTGTGTGTGCGAGTGTGTTCCGGTTAAACACCACCGGCTGGTTGATAAATTTAATGTACTGATACAATTTCTTATTATTTTAATACAAAATCCGTTCAATTCACTCAATTTGATGTGTCAGTTTATATCAGTAATTCATCTGCTTTACGGTGTTCAGTAGTACCAGATGATCGTCTTTAATATTATATTCCGTTGATGCTGTGTCGACTGTCATCGTTAATACAATGTGTGCTAGGCATTATTTATTTATTTGAAAACTTTATTGTAGACCTAAAACTAGGTTACAACAGGTGGATTTAATGTCTATCATCGTTCTCTACCGTTCAACCTAGGAAGCAGACAGATGACACACGAGTGACAGGGGAGAAGGAATATTTATATCGAAATACAAACTAACAGTACGGTGTAGTACATACAGATTATATATAAACAAATACATACATGTATGTAAATATATTTTTTTGTATATATATAAATATGTTATGTAGTTGCAGCTTTAACTCGTAATCGAATGTATATATAGGACCAGTAATATGTAACTGAGTGTCGGGTATGGCAGACCGGTGCCTCTTTATTGACAAACCATCCATCACCCAAACCACCATCTTTATCTGAATATACCAAAAAAAAAAAACCCATTTAATTAACCTTAATCCAAACGTATGGTTATAATAAAATCTTTCTACGATAATGTTTCTTAATATATTAGATATACGGTTTATATGTATATTGGGTAAAGGCAAATATCATTTTGTGTGCGATAGCGACGCACGCGTCGAAAAATGGTAGTTGGCAATTAGTGGGGAGGGAGGCGAATGTTTACCTGGCCGGAAGTGCTGGTGATCCATCATGTCGCAACTGCGCGGGCGCCGCGTGCTGCGCTGTTTGTCAATCGATTAATCGATAAAAACAGTTTCGATTCGTTTTGACGTAAATAATAATCACAACTCTCTATTGATTTGAAGTAATTTAATCGATGATAATCATCTACGAGAATATATACTGTGAGTTGTCATCAAACTATCGATGTCCTCGTACCGAGATCAATTTATCTGGTGACCACAGAACTTTAATTTTCTCACCGCAATTGTTTGTATCGTTGTTTGTCGACACAAATTTGCGGTATAACTGAACAATAATATTTTACTATCGCCAATTAGATTTATAATATTACTTAAAACTAGGGGATGTGAGGGTACCCGCACAACAACTCATGTAACCCAAGCCAACTTCACCTGCTCGTGGTGCACCCTGCTAATCAACAGACGAGGCTCAGACTCCAACCAAACCTCATTAGGTCAGTCTGGTGGAAAATGGTCCAAATCCTCCTATATGAACTACCTACAAACGTATAGATCTTTCGGGAAGGCTTATGTCCAGCAGTGGAGGTCTATCGGCTGAGGATGATGATTACTTAAAACGAAATTAAACTCAATCATCTATATGTGTAATGTTTTGGGGGTTGGTGAGTTTTTTAATTGTATGACATTTATAAAAACTGTCATATAACTCGAGAGCTGCGAATCTCTTCACCGGATATAGATAGTAGACAGAATTGAGAGAAACGAAATCGTTCTCACGCTTGCCCGGTAAAAGGGTTTGATTGATCAAGACGTCAGACGGACGACTCGTCGGCGACCGCGCGACGACGGGCGGCGACGGGCGGCGACGGGCGAGGACGGGCGGAGACGGGCGCGATGATGGATCCACCGGCGCGGACAAACGATCGATCAATCATCGCACGACAGTCGCCCGCACGACGCTCCACGCTAGTGTGGTCCCGCCCTTAGCGCACCATTGTCCCACTAAACGATACTCCTAATGCTTACCGCGCGACATATCGCTGCCGCGCGTCGCTCGGAATGTTAACAGTTTTCGCGATGCACTCGTATAATGGCTCCTTTGAAAAACTGTCGCCGGAGATCGTTTCAGTGGGAGCCACCAAGGTGACTATTTCTGACGTCGAACAGCACTGAGCAACATTGCAATATTCTGGATACTTCAGTTGTTGAATTACTAAGGTATCGACGACTCTTAACCAGTGCCACGTAGACGTGTCGCTCGCCTCATTGCTTCGCTGTATATATATATATTTACCTGCAACAAAGTTACCTCTCAGTGAAGCTTTACAAACTGGTCCGAAGCTTGGCACGGGAACAGTTGATGTATTCGATTTTAAATAGTGGAACGGATTAATAAGCATTTGTTCACGTTGTACCTGGATGTGTGTTGATATTAGAATAACTTGGTTTTTGCACTTTGTTAGCTTATCGGATCGCGGGTTCCGATTTACTGGTGCGCGAACCGGCGATAGTTTGCCGGATATACTTTTTCACCGGGGGGCGCGCGCCGTGACGCGGGCTATCCGTACACATCAAAGCTGCCACTTTTTGCGTCGCATTTACATCGGCTCAGCGCAAAGTTTGCATGTAGATCTAAGTGTAATTACAGCAAGCGTTCACATTCGCGCTCACCCCGCATCCCGCACCCCGTACCCGTAACCCGCACCCCGCACCCCGTGCTCAACAAACCCTGCACTTCCGAGAAGCGCTCGCTTATTAGCAAAAGGAAATCTTTATAGCGGCGCAACATGCGATACCAATTATTCCGATTCCGAGCTGAAGTAAAGGGTCGGCCGATTTGTCAATTACTCGTCGCCATATCGCATCGGTCGGCCATCTTGCGGCGCGCAAATGTCAACCGGGGGCCGGCCAATTACAGGGCGGCGCGGGCGCAGGGCCGGCGGGCGCGGCGCACCACGCGATTCCATAAGGCCTCGCGCCATTTATAGAGCGAGCTGGTCTCCGGTCGGCAGGCGTTCCAATTAATGCGGCGGAGGGACATCCGATACCGCGGACGAGTCCCCATCGCGACTATAAATCTTCGCGGCCTATTCGTGTCTGTCAATATCGCTGGACTTTTATTGGCTCCAGGGTTAATGCGAAGGTAAATAAAGATTTAGCGCTGCTCCTCGAAGCGGATCAATTTTTATTTATTGCTCTCGCAGTATTTTTATTTACACTTACAAATAAGAAAGTTTTATGTGAATCGTGGAGGCGATTGTTCTGATCGGGCTAGGTCTGTACCGGGTCACAACCCTGTCGGCGCTCTGGTTACACCGACTGCCGCTGCAGGAGGAATGTCGTTTCAAACGGTAATGTATGTACGTTGTTTAAGTTTGCATTCAAGTTTATTTGCAAATGTTTTCTGAAATAGTCGATATTCATTAATGGCTAAATTTATAACTGTAACGGTTTTGCAATTTCATCGCCACCCACGGAGCGGTGGTGCGGTGCTGTAGCTGGCACCTATTATTCTAGTTCTCTAAGATATAATTTTCGTAGGCGGTCGCGCGATCGCTGCAGGAGTACCGCCAGCACTCAATAACTCGTCGGCGGCGGGCGCACCGGGCGCGTCACGGCGCGCCCGCCGCTCGCCGCCCGCGGGCGCTGATAATTTCCTCCGCACTCGCCATTGTGCTCACTACCTACCGGAGGGACGCTCACGACCGGGCAGCCGTCATTCGACGGTATCCGATCGCATCCCATGTACAGAGCCCAATTTAATATGTGCATCACGACGGGCGCGTATACGGCGCGCACCACGCCCAGCCGCCGGCCACTCCTATCTCGCATTCGGAGCGCCGGGCCTCATTGTATGTATATCGGCGCCGGAGACGCGCAAATAAATCCGGCTTGCACGCGCGCACCGATCCGTCCACGTGTCACTTGCGATGCGTGCAGTAAATTAAACGGACGCATCCTTGGCCCTGAATCGTCCGGCTGGAGGTATCTGCGGAGTTTCTTTTATTCGCTCAGCGCGCACAAACGAGACCAGCTCGGTGTTACTGGGGTTGGGCATGCGGCCCCGCGGGAGATGGGCGCGCGCGATTGCGTCCCGCGCGAGTTAATTATTTGCGGCGGTGCGGTGCGACGGCGATGCGGTACGGTGGCGGTGCGGTGCGGCGGCGGGCGGTCACCGCGCCCGTCGCGCACCGGGACGGCTAATGCTCGCGATAGGCTTAATGATCGCGCCGGTATCGCCTGCTCCATCACGGCGACGTCGCGATATTTTTCGCTAGGCCTTTATGCGAGCGCATTAACATAAAACAAGGCGGCACGCGGCCGCCGCGTCCATATATCAGCGCGCCGTCGTGACGCGGCCGCGCGGTATTGTGCGCGCGATACAGATCTGCGGACGTATGCGCGCCGCCGCTGCGATATTTAGAAGCTGTCCCTTAAATTCGCATCCGAAGCGACTTAACGAGTCGCATTCTGCGTGCGGCGACGTGCGATCGGCTATTGTCCCTTGCCTTTATTTAGTCGACGCCGTGCGCGCGCGCTCGCCCGCCCCGCCGGCGATGAATACGTCTCAAAATCGACTCGGGCCTGCTTATACTTTTACATTAGGCTCGGGGATGGTGCGCTCAATAGCGAATCTACGGGGGCCGCCTCTGCAATGCTGCAATCTCCATTACCATTCACCGTGCCCGTAATAAGCTTTTGAGCAGGCAACCTATACCTATAGGGCATCAGCAGGGTCGACGCAGTCTAAACCGTGCCAATCTAAAGCAGTATAGAGACGCATTATTCTAGTGGTTTCCTAACAATTCCTTACTACATAATAACATCCTGATTGAGATCCTTTCTTATAATTTACGATCAACAGTTTAAATATTCACAGCCATGAACAAAGACACTTTTAGTGTTTGTTTTGTGTAAAAATTTCGGTTATTATTACGTGTTAAGTTCAAAGCGGTCGAAGAGGATCGTTATCGAGTCGCAGCGAGGCTGCGGAAGCTGTGCGACGCAATGCACTCCGTTTCCTAATTCCATTATCGGACGATAATGCGGGAGGAGGTCCATAATCGCTTTGACGCGTTCCATTACTTCGGGAGGGCTTCATAAATAGTTTATTGGAGGCGCGTAGCCGGCTCCCTAATTACGCCTCGTCCGAGATCATTAGTCGGTGATAAAACCTCCTGCACTCTCCGGGAATCGATGCACAACACGTTGCCCTCCCCACGCCTCACATCTCACCACACATTATTGCTGCTTAATATTTCCTTCGAATACCACTTCTGGTATTATACGGTACGCAGCGGAAGTGAGGCCGACCATTATTCTCATTATAATAAATCTCCATTACAAGTAAGTTTCAAAACTAATTTTAGTTCTTCGTTGGCCACAAATTTGCTTAATATGGATATTGAATAAAAGCCATGTCATGCTTCGAGATCCGGTTTGATTGGCGGTAAATATAAAATTAAATCAAATACTTACTATAATTGAATTCAAAGTTGAATCCAAATTGATTAAATGAAACGTTAAGCTTTATTCTGTTTCAAACAATGATGTAAGACCATTACTGGAGTGTGACAAGTGCTCGTGGAGCGGCTGCGTCTTCTGAAGTAGTACAGCGTGAGGACAATGGCGGCGTGGGGTGATCCCGTGGCAGGGAGCTCGGCGAATAATTCGCGGTCTTTATTCCGCCAATTTGCAGTTTCTCCACTCCAACGGGCATCAAGTTCAGCCCGCGTCGGATCTACATGAAATAATTTTCACGCGGCGCACACTCGAAAGGATCAATGTGCAGGATCCGGCGGAGTCAGCGCTCTCTCGAGCCCTAGGATATGATAATGAGTGCACTATCTATTCCGAGAGCGCCAAAGGTCTAATCTTGGCGGTGTATCGCGTACGGCCGCTGTATAAGGCGTGGGCGTGTGCGCCGCTGTAGCCTGTAGCCTGGAGCCTGTGGTGGAGTGTCCTCGACGAGCGGTATGGTAATGAAACTCGATCGGAACATTCCCAACTTAAAGATGACTCTTAATGCGCATCTAAATACTACATAGAATAGCGGAGGTACCGGAGCCGGCGCGGACACACGGCCGCGCCCGCCGCCCGCCGCCCGCCGCCCGCCAACTTGAGCGTTTGCACTTATTAACTTAATTGAAACAACACATTAAGTTTTAAGCGATCAATTTGGCTTTAATGGCGATTCAAATCGCGTTTTCGACCTTCGTGAGTTGTGAGTTAAATTTAACTTTTAAATTTTTAAAGGACATCAAAGCTCATGTTTAAAGTAAATAAAAAAAATTGGGTGGATTTTAATTATTTCCATAAAGGAAGCGATTAAGTGTGAACAAGTCGGTGCGTAATCATTATCAGGATAGACGTCCACTGTTGGACATAGGCCTCCTCCAAAGAACTCCACATCGAACGATCCTGCGCTGCCCGCGTCCAGATGCTGCCCGCAATCTTCACCAAATCATCGGACCACCTGGTGGTGGTAGTCTCTTTAATTTTTTTTTGTAATTATAGATGAAAATTTTGTGACCTTAGTTATCATTTGGATTAGTAGATTCAGCTATTACTATCATACGCGAACAAACAACTGTTAACATGATGTCATGCCGCTTTAATACCTCCACTTTTTTGTTGGTGGATGTAAGGGTTACAAGTAGTGGTGTAGTTCACCGGGCGCGGTGACAGTGTGTGCCCGGCGGCTGGAGCAGGCATCGCTCGGCGGCGCACTCGCGTTATGGTAATGAGATCGAATCCGAAATTGGCCGCAGTGTGACCGCAGCCCGGCGGACACTCGGCGACCACTCGATTTATGCTTACGGAGTCCGAAGTATTTACCAGCTCTCCGGCATTTCCGACGGCTTTACGCGTAACCAGGTAATGGCGTTATCTGGTAAGACCGCGGGTCCCGTTGCAGACGTCCCGCGATCTCCAGCAACTTATTGCTAGAATCCAATAGTGAATGACCCAGTCAACGATAATATTTAAGAAATATATATATATATATATAAACCTTTTCTAGGTCCTTATATAATTATAATATACTAAAATAGCGCCGTCACGAACTTGTAGCGAAGTTAATATCTTCAAATACACTAATTACACGACGGCATTGACTTAGGTCTCAGACGACTCACGAACAAATTACATAAACATACTAGGTCTAAATCATTTTAGACCTAGTATGTCTATGAAAGGTGTAAATAAGAAAGAGAACCCGACACTATGTTACCTAATTAACTTATAGCGTTATTAGAATATAAATCATTCTTAATTATTTTGGGTGCATAAAATATACGAAGATGCAGCGGAGTTTATCTCAAAGAGATGCGTAAAATTAATACACGTCGAGAGTATAAAAAAGAAGAATCCATAAGTCAGACAAGTTGACACGTCAGTGTATTTCTGTTTTGATTAGTAGCCGGATAATCCAGGAAACCAACACCGCATGTTGACAAACGTCGGACTGTGTCGGACAGTGTCGGCGTAATTTTAATTATGTCGGTCGACGTCGGAGAGAAGTTCTGTTTAGAAAGAAAACGGTTTCTTTTATCTAGTTAGCTCTTATGATATAATACTCGTATTTTAAAAATATCAGTTTATTTCGTTTGTACGTTCGTCTAAGATATTTATGATGATGTAGTGACTTGGTGTGTGCTTAGAAGTGACTTGATGTTTGTTTTTTATTAACTAAATAAGAGCTTAAAGATTCAAAGTGCTAACTGGTCCGTTGCCATAGAAGTTAGTGGATAATCTTTTGATTTAGGTCGAATATAAATCAAAATAAAATGGAGGTGTAAGGGGTCTCGCACAATAACTCGTGGGACCCAAGCCAACCTCACCTGCTCGTGGTGCAGCTTGCTAATCAACAATCGAGGCTCTGGCTCCTACCAACCCGCACTGAGCCAGCGTGGTGGGAAATGGCTCAAATCCTATCATTATGAACCCCTAAAAACGATTAAAGGTCGCTGGTTGCCGCTGGATGCGGTCATCCCAAGATCAATAGATGTGGGGTATCTTTGGGGGAAGCCTATGTCCAGCAGTGAACATCTATCGGTTGCTGATGATGATGATGATAAATCTAGGCATATCCTAAGTATGAGACAAAATAACACAAGTTTATGCTTAGTCTATACCAAAAGCCTGTTTATAAATAACTTAAGTTTGCGTTACTTTACTCTGTACTCGTGCTTATGTTAATGGCGCTATTTAAGTTTTATATAAATTTTTTTACACGATTAATGAGAATCAGAAAAAACTGATGATTAATAATCACTAATGTTTTAAAAAATAGATCGCGCTTGTCCTTGGCATTAAAGTACTGATCGGCTCAAGATGAAGTCTAAGTAATGTCACTTATTTAGCTGAATAATAAATCAATATATATATATATACGAGTATATGTTACCGAAACGAAGGCCAGCGGGCGGCGGCGTGGGGTACGAACTGGTAGCGATCTGCGGAGGATGAGCTGCTTGTACAGATAAGCGACGGTAAGACCAGAACGTCCAACTGGTGGTAAGTAAGGTAATAAAGTAATACATATATTCAGTACATTGTGCCAGATGATGTCTCCTTAACTCTTTATCACCTCAGTGTTGAATTTTCTGCTATATATAGTATGATTTTTTTTATTGGATAAACTATAAAGTTATTCCCTTCAGGAATGAAGAGAACGGAGATGATAGTAAATTGTATCAGATGATAGAACTAATGCGGTATTTACTTAGTCCTCTGGCGCAGCGACCAAAAGTGAGTCTCGGCCTTCGCTGGCCCTCACGTCGCACGGGGAGCCTTCTCCGGGTGTACAGCTAAGCTAACTGGCTAAACTCGATGGGTTCGCTGACCAAAGTAGAGTGTGGTGCTCCAGCAATATGGAGGTTGTGTGGCGGGCGGATAATTTATCGGAACACGAACACCGTGAACGCGTTAATGACGGGTACCATAAGCATAGTAATTTCCACATTCAGATTCAAAATCTGATGACCTGGTGAAGGTTGCGAGAAGCAGATGGATGCGGGCAACGCAGGATCCATCGATGTTTGCTTGTTTGGGGGAGGTCTATGTCCGGCAGTGAACGTCTATCGGTTGATAATGATAATAATGATGATGATAAAGCAGTGATTTTCTCTACTAATTATAAATACTCTAATATTATAACCACTAAAATGATTAAATAAACATAGTTACTCTATAATTATGTATTCATTAGTTATTAAGTGACAAATGGAGGATTACTTGAATGTTAAGTATTTGTAGTAAGGCGGCGCGGCGCCGGCACCATGCGGACCTGGTGCCGAAATCATTTTTCATAATTGCAAAGCGGCGATCAATCTTGGCGCGCCGACGGAAGCCACTCGACCTCGCCCCGAGCCGCGGATTTACCTGTTATTGTTGTTTATTATTTGAGTGATGGCCCCCGCTTTCGGGTGCTGACCCTGTTCGCTTCACCGCGGCGGCGACACGCGATCGCGCCCGGAGCCCGAACGCACTCACCAGCTCCGCACGACACGCGAACAATTTTTGACTAATGATCTCTATCTGTGATTTATTGGATCACCTGTAACAAGTATTGATTATATTTGCCGAAATTCGTTAGTTGGGTTAATCGCACTTGACCAGAGGCGGATTTTCTGGACGGAGACCCAGTCCTCTTCCAACGCTGACAAGGGCTTATAAGGAAGTTGTGATGAAGAAAAATCACTGCATTACCTCCTGCCTTTCCGCAGTAAGTCAGTGTCTTTTTAAAGATTTCCTCTCGATATCAAAATAATGATTTACTTTGACCTAACAATTGTAACAGAACGTAATTTTTATTAAAAAAAAAAATTTTTGTAATCTCGCCATGAGTTCTGTGAATATATTAAGTATGCGCGCGTCGGATCGCATGAGATAAATGAATAATATCTAATTAATTCCCCCCATCGATATCTAATTTACGATGTTTAATTTGAAACATTAAAACGTATTATCAGCAAAAGCAATCGATTTCAAGCCTTTAAATCAGCGGAGGTCGGATGACCTTCTCGGAAGCGCCAAGTATACCTGCACCAGGACTCCAACAAAAGTATCGTCCAATTGGAAAGGTCGGCCGTTCATAAATCTCGGGGTCCGCCAGAGGTATAAATATCTCAACTGGCGGTAGAGCCCTCGGATTCCGATCGGAGGGAAATATCGCACCCGAATTCCGCAGGCCGTTGACGGGCCAAAGGGAAAAAAGCGCGAAAGTCGAATTCGGAATTGGAACGCGGGCCCCGCCCACTCGCGCGACAGGTGAATGCGCGTGCGCAGCGCAGCCGCCGGACGCGGGCGCTGAATACATATTGCTCAGTATTGATACACAATGGAGCTTGACAACGCGCCGTCGACGCAACGGACACGCTCGTGTTCGCGTGTTGCCTTTTTTGTTGGTTCGATTTTGTGATATCAGCTTACTGGAGAAATTACTGGAGTAACGAGACAACGTTTTATGTTTTAAGGCTGCGAGCACACAATGTGATGCTGTGTGTATCACTCTATCTGGCGGTACGTTATTACAGGCACACGTGTCATTTACTATTAAGTGAACGTCTACCATCATCATTAGATGACAGACGTCCACAGCTGGAAGTAGACCTACTCCGGCATCGATCGGTCCTACGCTGCCGCGTGCCAATTCAGCATGGCTTCCGGTGCCGCTGGACACTAGCGCTGACTTTTGTAAGGGTTCCTTTGGGGGATTCAGGCCATTTCCCACCATGCTGGCCCAATGCGAGTTGGTGGGAGCCAGGGCCTCCTTTGTGGAGTAGCAGGGTGCACAGACGGGGATTTCTTGGGTCCCGTGAGATGTTGTTCGGGACCCCATATCCTCCCCACCCCCTTGATCATCTGGTTGAATAAAAAATAAATATAGTGGATGGTTGTGTAAGTTATGACATATGTAGTTTTTATATATTTTTTAAAGTGATGAAATAGTATCAAATACTTGAGATATAGATCCAGGTGTTACTTTGACATCGATAATTGTTTGGTGGTGCTGCGTGCGTAGCCGCATGTGCCGTGCCGTGGCGTGCCGTGCCGTGGTGTGGCGTGGCGTAGGGACGCTGGTGCTGCTCGCATGCGTGGAAGCGTGCGCCGGGAGAGAGACATACAACAATGAACAATGGGAGCATAAATCAGTATAATTAGTTTTGCCGGAACGGAGCGAAATCATTGGTCAAAACGCAACGCAGTCCCCGCCCCCTGCAGCGCGAGGACGGCGTTAGAGCAGGTACTTGGCGTGCTCGGATGGATCAAGCGTAGCGTCAGCAATGGGAGTACATCCCTGCTCATACGCCGGCACTCGAGCACTTTTACCTTTTTATCTACAACGGGTTAACTACCGGAGACCGTCTACGTAGGTACCGCCGCAGCGGCTATGGCAGCCGACAAACATTACCGTGTTCCTGTTTGAAGGGCGCTGCAGCTAGTATAATTAGTTCGATAACGAAACATAACATCGTATGTCTCAATGCACGAATGCATAATATATATCATCCTAATTAGCATCAGAATGTTTTGGACAAAAGTATGACTTACCATCAGGTGAACGTCTGGTTCATTTTCTTTTTTTATGGCGTAAAGTAATTATGCGGGCGTGAATGGTGAAGGCTGCTCTGTCCGATTACTCTTACTATCATATATTCACGGTCATTATACGGCAGTGTTGCTATGGTGACAAATTTATGGCATGGTGGTACGTAGTAAAGTGGGTTCGTACAACACTTTCCATTGGTACTAGGTTTCCGCTGTCGGAGACCGTCTAGGTATAAGTAAGTACCACCGCTGTTACTATTCCGTCACCAAACAGTGACAATGTCACTATGTTCCGGCTTAAAGGGCGCTGTAGCTGGGGTAATTACTGGAATAACCAGACTTAACATATTACGTCTGAAGACTACGAGCACAATGTAGTGCTCTGTATATCATCCTAACTACTGCCACGTTGTTATAGGTAGATGTATCACTTACTATCAGGTGAACATTTCGCCTCTTCGTTGAAGCTTTGAGTGATTATTGTTTATTTTAATAATATATATTACTTAATATATATGATACAAAAAAAATCTTAAATACTTTCATCATCATCATCATCATTATCCGCCTTTGTTTATCCAATGGCTTTCCCCTTAAAAATATAATATATATATATATATATGATTGTTTTTTTTGCTGTCTGTACCCGGGTGCGGCGGTCTCTGCGCATAGTTCTCCGCACGTCTTTACATCTGATTCTTACGTCTTACGTACGTCTTGTCCCTTTCCCGCGTCGCGATAAAGGAAAAGCGGTTTAGTGGACGATCGCCGAGGACACGACCGTCTATTTCAGGACTTGCGTTATCGCTGGTCAATATTTCGTAGAATCATCCTGTGGTAAGTCTCTTTACGTACCATAGACTAAAATTATCGAAATTTCTCATGAGGTTTGATGAAAAACGTGCCTAGGATTGTAAATGGTGATAGATTTCTACTAACAATGTTGGTCAGGTTGCCTAGACTATATTACGCTTCAAACCCTAACTCAAACAACTTGGCGCTGGTTAGGATGATATAAACATATTGTGCTCGTGCCCCAGTAATTTCACTAGCTACAACGCCCTTCAAGCTGGAACACAGTAATTTTCTCACACTACTGGTTATCGGCAGAAATGAGCTTTCTTTTGAGGTCTCTATTCTCGGAGACCGTCTAGGTAAATACCACCGCAGCGCTTATTTCTACGCTAAAACAGTTAGCGAACACTGTGTTCCGGTCTGAAGGGCGCTCTAGCTAGTGAAATTACTGGAATAACAAGACTCAACATGTTGTCTCAAGGCGACGACCACAATGTGGTTCAGTGTACCATTGTAACTAGCGTCACGTTGTTGTAGGCAGGCGTCACTTATCTTCAGGTGAACGTCCTGCTCGCCGCGTCAATAAAGACCTACCACTATCTACTTGCCATAAATATATATTTTTTAATGAAAGCTTTATTCTCGATATCCACCGTCCATCATATATATATATATATATATCGACAGTTCACATAACCTCATCACTATGTCGTGTATTTATTGCATAGGGGAATGTGTTTTTGTTGTCGCGTGCATTGTGGCAGCGTGACAGGCGAGCTGACGGGCTGACGGGCTGACGGGTTCCCTCGCAAGACGTCAGCGGAGTGCTCCACGTCGACCCCATTGTCCGCATCAGCACGGCGGGTGACACGACCCGGCATACACAACGTACACAATATACTTAACCGATGGAACCGAAGGAGGGTGTAATTTAACACGGTTTCTGTCTGCAAGTTGCATTTTTTCAAATTGACCTTGACAATAAAGCTGAAGATGGTAACTGAACGTCATCGGTCAGTGATTGATGATCGATAGGGTTCGAAAAACCGGCCACTAGTCCGAAGTTTGGATTCATATAGTCTCAGGATCAAATCATAGACTTCCGGCTACTTATAATCAATTTGATTTATACATATCATTTCTTTAAACCGTGGTGACCGTCAAGAGTGGAGGTACGGCTGTAAAGGTTCAGCTCCATCGACATAAAAATACACGTAGTTTTACAAAAGTTGATATATGTATGTATGTCATATTATTGGGCCACTCCCCACCACGCTGGCCCATTGCGGGTTGGTGGGAGCCAGAGCCTCGATTGTTGATTAGCAGAGCGCACCGCGAGCTGGTGCGGTTGGTTTGGATCTCGTGAGTTGTTGTGCGGGACTCCTTACATCCCCATAATTAAACTGACTAACTTTGGGATTGCTATACTTAGTGGATATGGGCAGGACTATCCAGCGGTGGACGATTACTGGTTGATGATGATGTACAGGTTTTGATTGGTATGCCGATTGCACTCACCATGTACACACATACAATATAAAGGCAAAGTTTTGTCAGATTTATATTATAGGTTAAGTACTTACTCTTTCTCCTTCTCATTCTCTTTCTAGTCATTTTCCTGTACGGTGGCGGGGTCGGCTTTCTTCATTATTCATCTCCATATCGCTCCATCCTCGATATCATCGATAGTCACTTGGCACTCCCGCATGTCTCTTGACCCTATAATTTTCCTCCTCTTTTTAGGGCTTCGACCAGGGAAGGGAAAGCTTCAGTGCCAAGTTGCCAACGTCAGACGGCCTTAACTCTATTAACATTGATTCAGGAACGTTTCCAGAATTGATGGTCACTTACCCCACTGCTGGAAGTATCGAATCCAGGTTAATCAGATTCGCGGTTTGTTTAATAACTGCGGTTATTATAATTGGTTTAATGATTATAAGTTTTCGATGGTAAGTTAACACAAATCATAATATTTAACAGTTATGTCAGTAAGTTATTAACTTGATATTGACAATTCGATGTATCATATCACATAATTGGTTTTTGTGTTTAATCTGTTGTTTACTGGTGGTGGGTCTCTGTCGTCGGAGATCGTCTAGGTAGGTACCACCGTCTCTCGTGTTAGTAAGAATAGGACTGAGGTAAGCACTGCCTGACGTAGAAGGCGATTAAAGGGGTCTATGAGTTTCGCGAGCCTTGAGGATGGGGATCCTTATAGCTCAACAAGTGAACCTGCGTGAGACAGCCTATGGCTCAGCGATGGAGCCCAGGAGGGTCGGGCTTCTCCTCAGAGACATGTAACAGAAAGTGTAGAGAGGCACCGCTGCGTTCTATAAGAGATCCCGGAGCCTCTCCGTATGCACTGAAGCAGACCACCGAGGGGGTTTCGGTGAGTATGAATCTCACATAACCCAGACTTCCTTCCGGAAGCAGGGTATCTTTCGAAGATTTAAGCCACAACCCCAAAAAAAATGTAGGTATCACCGCAGCACCTATTGCAGTCGGAAAACATTAGTATGCAATAATAATGTATCAATGTGTCCAGTTTGAAGGGTGCTGTAGGTAGAGAAATTACTGGGCTAGCGAGATCTAACGGCGTAAAATGGTGACAAGCGCAATGTAGTGTTGTGTGCAGCATCTTAACTAGCACCACGTTGTTATGGGCGGGGGTGAACGTCCTGCTCGTCTCATCACTTCGTATAAGCAATAACTAAACTGTCCAGTCATCAGGACATCTGTGTTGGCTTTCCCATCAATTAACATACCAAGCTCTAAGTAATTATAACAATGCCAAATATTACACAGTGTAAAAATTTAAATATTACAACTAAGAGTTGGTACTTTAAAAAAAAAGTAATACACTTAAAACGGTTCAGCCGTTTCACCGACAAACAGGTATTCAAACAAGACAATAGTAAACTTTAGTATTAACTTTATCAATATTTCGATTGCAACTGCTTGGTGCTAAAATATCCTTATTACATTTAGTTCCTTGTTGATTTCACTTATGTTAATACAGCCTGTGCTTATCACATAAGTTGATACGTAATTGGTTAATTAACAATCGTCAAAAATAAAGTTCACACTCGTGATGCAGACGTGATGCTGCAGCGTTAAATGTTTATTCAAAAGAGAAATTAGCGGTTGTTCAACGGCGGACCGATTTATTAACGACGTAACAAACGACCCGTAATTCTAAGTGATAAAGTATTTTCTAGGTCACTTAGATCGTTTAACGGCGCCGCCGTTTCGTACTCGCAGCCAGTCTGACGCTGCATTCACTTCCGTCGAGGACTGATGATAATTTGTCACTTTCTTTCTCGTACAATTTATAGTCGTATAACTGTATCGGGTCGTTTGATTAGCATGATGGTATGCGACTCCTTGATTCGAAGTGTGGTGCGCGACCAGAGCTTAGTCTGTACGAGAATCATTAAAATAGTTAGATTCCTTTAAAAAGACTAACTATAGCATAAGAATAATAATTGCTGTTCCATGACCTGAATAGTTTAAATATAAGCTAATTGTTCATCAGATTGTAATATGTATATCATCCTAGTTAGCGCCACGTTGTTATGGACAGGCGTATCACTTTCCATCAGGTGAACGTCTTCCTCATCTTGTAGCTTCCTTAAAAAAGGTAGATATATAAAACTTTGTATAATCAACTATTATGTAAAAGATTGGAAACCTATGATCTAGAATAAAGTGGGAGCTTAGTCCGATGGGTCAAGGGGTTACAGTGATGTCGTTACTAAAATCAATAGCTAAGTAGAAATCGATTGGGGGCGCACGAAAAGGGTGGAAGGATTCGCTCGTCCTGGGGCTATCTCCGGCGGGACATTAGTACAAATTGAGTGGAGGCTGCCCTTTAATGAGACTGATGTCGGTACGTCACCGCGCCGACAAATACGGATGGTGTCGGGCGGCGCGCGGAGCCATCCCTGATTTTTCACACGTTGCCGCTAATCCGGCGGAGGAGGGGCTCCTTGATGGTGTATTTGTAACAAACGGACGTCCTCTTTCATCAATTTGCGATCGATTGATTGCGATCGATTATTCGTTTTGCGACCTTTAAATGATTTAACAGTTAAATTAATAAGTTATACGCTAACCGTGAGATGGTATCCCCAGGGTCGGCATCACGCCCGGTGATAACTCTGGTGTTACTGCCGGTCATAGGCTGCGGTTACCGTTAAACGTCAGGCGCGCCGGATGCCTCTTTGCCACTTAAGTGGTATTAAAAAGTTTACTTAAATACGCCGAGTTAATAAATGGCTGTTGACCGCTGTGCGACGCCGCGTGGATCCTGGACTCCGCTCCGAGCCCCCGTGCCCCCGTGCCCCCGTCCCCAGCTCCCGCCGTCCGGGCCGATCAATCACCATCGGGGCTGATTGATGCGCGACGACACTCGATTCATAAAGGTATTCATATTTAACTCGGCCGGCTGACGTTGATTGATATTTACGATATCGATACGATATACTAAGTAATTACCGAGAGGCCGCGGCGGCGCGACACCGAGGGACCTCCGTAACTTGAATATCATTTAAATACACATAAAATAACTTGCAATTGGAATCACCAGCCAATAGACGTCTGCTGGTGGACACGTGTCTTCCGTAAAGATACAACGACTGGTCCCACGCTATACGCATCCAGCGGCTTCACGCGACCTGCCGGGCATCAGGGGCCGCCGTTTGTTGATATGGATGGATTTAGGTTATTTCCCACCACGCTAGCCCCTAGTGTGGGTTAGTGGGAGTCAAGTCATAAAGATCAAACGTGGTAGAATTAGGCTAACTGCAACTCTCATATTATCCATCTACCGCCTGCTCTAGCTGTCATCATATGATTGTCGTCTCATCGTCACTTAATATTAGGTGAAAATGAATTACAAGTAATAATCTTAGGATTCCGTTGGAATTATAAAACTATATTGTCTATGCAATGTACGTGGTGAATTAAGAAAAAAGCAATGTGCAACATATTATCCGATTTGAATCTTAACAGCAACTCGATTATTATAGAATTTGCATAAATGAAATTTGCGAATGTATTCAGCGTGTTCACGGCCGAGGGTCCAGCTAATTGTTCCGTGGCACGTCTCCATTGAGGTCCGACGTGGGCCGGCCGGCGCGCGCCGATGTGGCCCTACAGCGGACGCCGTACGGGCTTCATTCTCGTGCACCGGATGCTGAGCGTTGCGCAGCGGTTTCGCACTTCATAGCGAATTCAGCTGACCGTGTCTTGGTAATTAAATCATCTGTTAAGAGATGCAAGATTATCAACGTCCCGGTTTCTGTTCTTGTGTGCATTCTGACCGTTGACAAAAACCTGCACGATGTTATCTCGGGGGACAAATAAGGCTTCACTTATTTTAACGTCCTTCATTCATTTTCACACAGAGACAGAAATAACTGTACCACGCTGATCGCCAACCTTCACTTGTTGGAGAGGCACTTTAAGATGAAGAAGAATTCATTTTCCAACGGTCGAGTGGTTTTACTTATTTAGAAACTTAGTTACGAAGCTTTGTTGAATTTCCCTTTTTTTTTCAGACTTTAGTGATTGACGGTAGTTTTGAAGTTCAACGCTGATGTAATGTTGACTATTCTTCGAAGGATAAAGCGGCCGTTGCTGAACCAGCCCAGTTGTGAGGATCGTTCGCAACTGATTCCGAAGGTGTAATTAAAGTTTAATTCGGCAAGCATACGTCAACGCGAGGAGAGCTAGATACTTGAGACAGGTTTTGCTGTTGCCAACCGATAATTGGTCTTTAACATTGATCAACTCTAAATATTCTTTCAGTTACCGGTACTTAACTTATTTTTTTTAAATTTAAGTGACCTTCTATTATTTGGGTTAATGGCGTTTCCTTATAGTAACTGACCTTCAATAGTTTGAGAGGCAATAATGTCATCTGTTGTTTTCTTAAATTTGGTTGACAGTTGTCGTTACGATTTATGAATTATATTGTATTCGTATTCCTCTGCAGCATCTCATGGTATTACCAATAGACTAATTTAACTGGCTACAGTAGCTTTCAAATCGAGATTAATAATTGCTTTAGAGGATTTCTTTAGTAAGACGTTATTATAGTATTTTGATGGTTTCCGCCAAGAGAGATATCGACAATAAACATTTAAACTCGCGGGACCACCGTTCGCTTTATGCACTGTCTAAATTTGTTAACTGTAAATCCGCTGAACTGTCCTCCCTCCTCCTCCGCCTCACTCCGCTCGCTCACTCTGCACCAGCTCGCGGCTGACAGCTACAAATGGACACTTGTTGCGCCGGCCCGCCTCGCAGGACTCCTTCACAATGTCAGCCGCCGCTTTTGTGGAAAAAGTCGTGTATTAGGCTTTACACGGGATGAAGTCTCCCGCTCGGTGCGAGGACGGAGAATTTGTTCGGATGTAATCTGATGTAATCCGTCACGGAACAGAATCAGCAATATGAAGACCATCTAATTTCATACAACTACTATCGCTGTGGTTGATATATAATTCTAGCATCTCCTCAATTTGTTGGACATTAGATAATATCCCGAAAGTGACAACTGTTACCTGTACAGTATTTATGAAGAGGAATGAGGTAGCAAATATAGTAACAGGATGCAGAACTGTTAAGGAAAGAAATAGAATAAGGAACAATTGTGATAATAGATTAAGTAAACACTGTGTAGACATAAGTAGAATTAATTTTTGTCCTTATGAGAGATGTGTGTAAGAAGGAAATGGGGTAGAGAATGAGAGAGAACTGAAAAATTAAAGTGATAATTGGAATGAAAGAAAAGAAAGAAAGAGGAGAACGAGCAGTAAGAAAATAAAGTAAAAATGATGATGAATAATATTATGAAATACACAGACTCCGATCTAACACAACTGGAGGAACCATTAACAAAAATATTAATAAATTGATATGAGAGATGTAAGGGGTTTCGCCCAACATCTTACGGAGCCTAAGCGAATAACAGACGAGGCTCTAACCACCCACCAACCCGCACTGGACCAGCGTGGTGGGTTTACGGCCCAGTTCCCCTCAATGAACTCTAACGATGTGGATATCTTTGGCAGAGGCCTACATCCAGCATTGGACATTTGTCTGATGATGATGATAGTTACAGGAGACCATATCATTCCTGTAACTTACATGAAAAATGTTATTGACTTATTAGTTTATTTAAAATTTTAATAGAAACTTAAATAGTTCACTTACAACAATTATTTATAGATCAGTATTATCCAACGCTCCCCACTTTGGTCTAACCACAGATATCTCCCCACTCGGAGCTGTCGCGACGGGAACTGAAGTCATTAATTAATTATTTATCATCGGATCATGATTGAAAACTTTGTTTGCGTTGATTATTGACTCCGCGGCCTGCGACAGCATTCGACACATGCGTGTTGAATCACGATACTGCACTGTGGGTCTACTGCCGATATCGGTGAAGTTGCATAGGGGATTATTGTATTCTGTGTCCTTGGCAAAGCGTACGCAATAACAAGAGTAGGAAATTTTTAGTAATAAAAACTGTTTTTAAATAAATTTATATCGTGAATCAACGTGTGTTAGTACTGATCGCAGGATCCCGAGGATGTATAGCTTGACATTCGGTGACGCCGCCGGTAATCGCGCGCCGCATCCACCGCTCCGCTCACCTGTCTAATTGATGGGGACAGGGCCGACATTAAATAGGTTTAAACTCGTGTCGGGTTTCCAGAGGCGCTATTTCGCGTCACCAATAACTTCGGTCTGCTATCTCGGCTTCTAGCGGCTATCGGCGACACAGGCGCCGCAGACAACACGGTATCTGACACTTTACGAGCCTCCCTCCCAGCCGTTACCGCCACTCGGTCAATTATGGCCGCGATACCGGACCCGTGGGTTTGACTCCGATTAAAAAGCTAGATCTAAGTGCTCAGGCAAGCCTGTAGCAGACCGACAACTTTGAAACGGCTCCGTCGCTTTTGTACTTGTGATGATCATAAATTCCAATCGGTTTAATAGTACAATCAGGAGAGAGATGTTATATTACACGAACAGTGTGACTTCTAGAGGTAGTTCTCAAAAACTATCCGGAGATTCCGGTTCCGTCAACGTGTAAATGTTGTAAGTACATTGTACAGTATCATTATCACATTTCCAGTTCAGCGGAGAATTGTACAGTGTCATTTTAAAGTACATAGACTAATTCAAATATAGATCAACAAGTTACCGCAGGATGTTGCTGTCAATATCCGCTTAGTGATACATCAGGTTGTACAAATATAATATAATATCACTGTAATCTACACGTGAAGCGCTAATTAAAAACACAAATCAACTTCAGCTCGTAAATGAGGTGTCACAATCAATCACAGATTAATTATGAGGGTGAGCATGAGCTAAGAGCTCGCGGTCACCGCCGCCCGGTGCTCGGACCGGTTCTTCTGTAATTGGACCAGATAAGGACCACGTCTCGGAGGACAAATTCGACAAACATCAGGTCCTCCAATTAGGCGTTACTCGCCAGATTTATGGTACTTCTGGAGGCTGCGTGTTTTGGGCGGATTTATTGGCCCGGGGACGTACGGATCTCGGGATCCGACGCAGTTTAGTCTGCGACAATAAAGTATCGGTACTGTTCTTTGATGAATGTACACTCCCTGAAGTAATTCAATGCTAACTATGAAGTTGTGAAGTAATTACTCGCAAGTATATTCGAAAGAATTTAAACATCATAGGTCATCACAGACCTCCTCCAAAGACCTCCTCTCCAGTGGATACTACACCCGCAAATCCAGCGGTCTTCCTTGATCTTCATGAGATTGTCAATCCATGTTGGAGGAAGTCATCCAGCAACTGTCGGTACGCGCCCACCGAATCTTAGCGAATCTCTCTCAGTTGCCAAATCTTTGGCCACAATCAACTACAACACAACTTAGTGTACTTCGTAAATTACTTCAGCACGATTTGCTTGTGAAATCGAAGTGGTCTATCAGAAGCATTTAAAAAACTTAAGTGCTGCAGCGCAATGGAATCGAAGGCGCTAACAAAGAAGCGCTTTGTGCCGCCGGCTGCAGCCGCGGGACGATAACGAGACGACTCCAGCGACACGACGAGGAAATTACTTGTCAACGCCTCGCTTGATTGAAGGCTCTTTGTGAACAGAATAAAGTCTTAGTTCCGATGCAAGGATTCTATCCTGCGAAGTATACACTGTACACTTGTCCTGCGGAATTAATATTCGCGTATTCACTTTATCGAATAGTAAACTAAAATACTTCACTGTTTAAGTCGATTCTAGAAGACTGAAACCTTATTAAAACCTAAAATTAATGAAGAGAACTTAAACTAAAACTATTACTAACTTCTATCTGAGCTTCTCGCACAGTTTTCTTATTCTTCCGAAAATATTATCTGAAGAATAAAGAAGAAAATAATTATCTGTATTTAGTTGCTGCACGCCAACCTTCATTAGTTGGAGAGGCAATTTAAGAAGAAGAAGAATTTGCTGTACAATTTAATTTGAACCAGAACAATTGTGATTGCATATTCATGACAGTGACAGTGGTACCTTGCGGTCACCGCAGATCGTTGCATCACGGAGTATTTTACAGCAAAATTTTAACCATACAATTTATTTGTGATTAGCAATAAGTAGCCCATACTATAAGGAAAAGATAAAAAATAAACGGAGTCAGATTATTGGTATGAATAATAAAACTGATATGAGACTGCGGAGTGCGTAAAGTAAACACGGAGCTGCGGTGAGCTGCAAAACGCGTGGTGCGCTATTATCTACTCGATATGGTTCAGGATTACCGTCACCAACTGTCGTTTGATTGATCATTAGATAACCTACATCGACTATTAAAGGATCAGCCGATAATTTTAACTAGAAAGCATTAACGTCCAATAACTTCGTAACGGACGGATATCGACGGCGACATTCATCTGCGGCGGATAAAGCGTTAACTTGAGCGAAAGGTGCCTTCTCCGGCTGCGGACCTATTTACGGAGTCACGATACAATCAAGATTGTAAACTTTTATTACGAACCAATGCATTTCGTTAACGTCGCGGTCCCTATCGGCAATCGATACTTTATCAACGATAATCGAGAGTTTATATCGATTTCACGGCGAATTCTGGTGAAATTAACCCATTGTTTCGTTATTTGGAAACTGTCGAGTCAGAGCCCGCCGTACACGAACGGCTCTATTGTGACGAGCCCGTTCTGGGATTCGACACGGGCGTACATCTGATTACGTCGTCTGTCAAATTTACGCAGCGCTGCGGGCGCGGTGCTGCGGGCGAGCTGCTGCAGGCGAGGCGGGCGCAGCGCAGCGCAGTGCGGTGCGGAGCGGTCCCGCGGGCGCCGGCTGACCGTTCAAAGGCATCGCGATAACGCCACGCCGCGCGTCATTTGAATCTGACACGGTCGAGCGTTCGCAGCCGGACGTCAGGAGCGGATGCTCTCGTTTCCTTTGACCGGAATCCAATTGGCTCACTCGTTCGTTAGCGGCGCGGGATCGCCGGGGGCGGCTCGCCGGGCGCGTCGCCTGCCTCCGCGGCCGCGGCCGATTGACACGGTGCGTTTTAATCAATTAGCGAGCGGGAACGCGGTTCACGAGCCAGTGGGCAGTGAAACGAGCGGGCCCCGCCGGCCCACCGCTGGCCCACCGCCGCGCCGACCTTTCGGTCGCGCTCTCCAATTTCAGTAACATTTTTTTTTCGCGTTCACTTTTCGGATGATAACTTTATAATCGGAGCGAATGTCGTTCACGGATTCTCTTTTTGTGTTTGCTGCGAGAGCTCCACGCTCCGGGGATTTGATAAAACTTGATACTCGATGGGGGATTGACGGTCCGCTTGAGCATCGCTCAGCTCGACCGAGACAAAGGACTCAATTTGACCTACTGAATATTGTGTAATATGGAGGACAATATGGTTTTATTCGTATGAATTATGAAGATTAATTAAAAAATTTATGAGTGTTGATCATAAATCTAAATGATTTACAACAAACTATTGTACGATTAAAGCTCAAGGAAAAGGGAGTTTCGAAATCCTGATTATCGCCAGTTCCCAGTAATAGCAAGGCACCTTAAGAAGAAAAGTTTATTAGTAGGGTAGCAGATACTTTTATATGTATAATGTAAGTTTGTCGTGTTTCATCATGAAATAATTTGGAAACCGTGGGGGTGCGCGGGCGCGGGGCCGGGCGCCCGCCGCGTCGCCGCTATCAGCTTGTAACTCGGAATTATGTCAGTAGATAACTAACTTTGAATAATTGATCCTCGGCCCGATAGTTTGCCGAATCAATCAATCATCGATCACACGTTGTTTGCGCAACGCGGCCCCGTTCCCCCCTAGTTTTTCCTGCTTTATCGGCGCTGTATCGCACCGCGCCGGCTCATTGTTGCTGTACAGTTGTTGCTATAGCTTTCATATTGGTTAACAAAGCGCTGGATCATAATTACTTGATTATTGATCAGGTGAGAAGTACAGTTTGTTTGTTTGTTACATTTATCAAGTGTTTATATATTACCAGATGAATGCGGAATACCATGTCTACGTCGCTTTTAAATACAATTAATCAATGTTTAAGTTCTAACTATACAGCATCAGCAGGTGACAAAATCACAACAAAAGATATTAAAAATAAACTAGACACGTATTTTTAGACCTTATCATCAATATTTACAGAGACCGTAAACTTTTTTCTTTTTGTTCACAGAAGAAGCTACTAGTCCAGAAAGCGGCCTGAAGGAACGCGGCGAACGCGGGGAGAGGCAGGGACCGGGCGGGGCATCCCGCTCTGCCTCCCCCGCGTCCCACGCCTCGCCAGCACCTGACGAGAGGGACGACATCGAGCACAGCATCCCAGCTACCCTGATACAGGACCCTAATGCAGAAAGGTAGGTTGTTTCATATCGATATTTGAAAAGTATAGATTAGGAGTGAATTCCTTAAAATTAAGCGCAACGGGAAATAGAGAAGGGATGATTTCTTTCGTATTACGTATTTAAAAATAATTTAAGTATTCGCGCTGTAGAAGTTCAATTATCGCATTCACACAGTAACATCGCACTTCCGGCGTAGAGCGCTCACATTTTTTGGAAACAGCCTAAATTGTTCCAATCTTCGGCGGAAGATATCTTTTGGAAGTCGTCCAAGTCGCTCCGTTAGCTCTCGAGCCTTCGAATTTGACTCATATTTTGAGTCGAACACCGAGCTTATGCAGTTTATAGCCCCTGACGTGTTGGTTACTGCAAACGAGAGATCCGATGCCAAGCGAAAGCTTTCATTCACAGAAATATCTCCGATTAGATCCGGAGTCACGGAGCCAGTAATACTTGCAAATGACACATATCTCCCATCAATTATGAGCGGTTCCGTAACATTACGAACGGGCCAACATTGTCTATTTGACGGTGGTCCGAGCGTCATCAGCGGTGGCTTTAACGATCCCATTGTTTCCGATGATCAGCTGTCAACTGCCGTCCACGCGACCGTCCGCCAAACAATCACATCTTCCTAACGTTTTAACGTGAACGTCTTAAGGTCTGTTTTCAATCAGACCAAGTGCCAAAGAGGCGGACGTGTGGAGGTACGGACCCGATGGTAATGTTGACAGCGGCGGAGGGCTTCGGTAAAAATGATCAGAAACCTCCCGCTTGACACTCAATCAATTTCAGTTTAATAAATGTGATCAAGTGTTTTTCGTCAGCGCACAATGCAATGGCCGCGGCTGATTTATACAGATGATATAACGCGAGATAACGCGCCGACAAAGCATAAATCACGTTAATATTCACGAAACGTTATCTGTTACGGTAAATACTCGGTTTCCGCGTATCTAATACGTTTCGTTAATATTTTCCAAACTACCTCCGAGTTACACCCGGCTGAAGGTTATCAGGTATCAACAATATACTTGGCGGTACAGTTGTTAACCGACCCTAGAATAAATCTAATGTTTTACCAATGGTCTAGATTTCCAATAGTTTATTAATGAAGATGAACTGTCCCAAAATAATAAAGAAATGAAATAGGTGGTGAATGAGGCTGCGAGGGGAATAGTATTTGTTGAAATAGTTATGGAGCTGCGCGGCAGACGGCGCAGTGTAAGTTAAACAAGTGGAACCTTTGTCTCCGCAGTGGAATGTCGTCTCTGTTTGTTATCACTCACCACTTGAGTTCACATCAGTCTCCAAGGAGGTATCAGCTCCGAGTTATTATTATATTTAATGCGATCGTGTTAACGCCTCATCATTTTCTATCGTTTTGCAGTTGTGTTGGTACAGATGCGCTCCGTTGCTCCGATATGGTAATGTGTGTTTGAGTAACGTTACCGGTAACCGCTGCCGATTCTGAGCTCGTCCAGCGCCGCAGCTAGAACAAACAGCAGCATTTGTATTTAATTATGCTAATGTCCGCCTCATAAATTCTGCTATCGATTAAAAGAATGAAGCAGTTCGATATATTTTAGTTTTATTGCCCAAAAAATTTGTTTGGATGCTGAGAGCTGACGCGGCCCGCAACCAGATCACTTAGTTCTGATTTCTTAATTATAACGTGAATACGAAAATGTTTCTAAACATTAAAAACTCTTCACGTTATCTACATCCGGCGGGCCAGGTACGATTGTTGGTCCGCTGACGTTTTTATCGTTCCGATTTTAGTTTACACCAGAAATCGTCTCTGCGGCGATGATTATAGATGTTACACGTTTGGAGGCGTAGATGAATTTAAAAGCAAACGATATGTTGGTTACGCGAGGCTGTTCCGTGTTCCATCACTGTCAATTAGTCCCAGTGAAGAGACGTCATCAATCATAAACATTCTCTACAGAGATCCGAAGCATCCATCCTGCGGGTCCATTGTTTAGATTTCAGATTTAGCGAAATTACATTTCACCTGCTCTCGAGATCCATATCTTCGATAGGCAACTGCATTTAATATCCTTTTCAAGGTTTTCTCAATTCCCCAAACAATTATCTCATTACGTCTGATACCCTTCTTAAGTTGATACCCTTTTTACGTTATCACTTATAATTTATTTGTCATAGATTATTAAATTTCATCCGTTATCCCAACTTTAACTGTTTGAAGTAACGGTTAGTTAAAAATTGAAAAGTTCATAAATCGGTCAGTCAGACTCCGTTTCTATCCAAGGCGATGCTGCGATAAATCATATAAGAAGACTCGGATCAGACTTTGAATGGAATAGTCCGTCGCATTAATTTGTGAAAATGCATACATTAGCAATATTTTAAATAACACACACACAGCGATCTACACTTTTTAATTAACAAAAGTATTAATTAATAAAATCTAATGTTAAATATTTAGTTTTGTTAGTAATTAATTGTTTTTCGATGTGTTATTTATTGGTTCGGTGTTTGTGTGAGACGTGCAACTCCTTATATGGTCACTGCCGTGCGTTATTTTATTGGCACATGTTAGATTTACTGGCGTCATCAATCCGGTTTATCGCTAGTCGACTTACTAAACCGCGTTCCACTTGACCTCCAACGTGTGTCCGAGTCGGGAACGCGATCAGGATTCTGTATATATTATAGAGGTCCATACCTGCTTTGCCACGTTAATAGTATCATCATCAACATTATCAGCCGACAGACGTCCACGGCTGAACATAGGCCTCGACTAAAGATCTCCACGCCGATCGGATCCAGTGGGTTCCCACGTTTCTCACTAGATATGTCTACCGGTACACAGGGACCTTACTGCACCTTCGGCCGCCGGCGTTTTGAACAATGTGCACTGCCACTTAAGTGCAGCAATCTTTTGGGCTACGTCGGTGTCCTTAGACCTTCTGCGGATCTCCATATTTATACATAAAATAGAACTCCTGGTAAATAGTGAAAGTAGTGAAGCTTTCACCATAAAAGCTCAAATTATATTATTGTATTGTAGTATGATAAGAACTTTTTTTTTTGGCGAGCTAGACGTTCGTACAATGATAAGTGTTCATCTGTCCATAGCAACGTGGCGATAGTTAGGATGATGTACACAGCACCGCATTGTGCTAGTCTCCTTGAGACGTAAGACTTTATTTCGTTACCTCGGTAAGTGAAACTGTAACATATCCTTTATTATAATATTTACTAGTGTCCACGATCAATGCATTTTGTTGTAACTTTGTAAAATTCCCATTGTACTGCGAAACTGTTAAACTTAAAACCGGCGCACGCCGCCGCGTCCCACTTCCGTCTCCATCAAAAACTCCACACCGACTACAAATATGCCGTAATAAACTTCGACAGTCACCAGCAAACACTGATACGAACTTTTTATTTATTTTTTGTTCTCCCCAATACCACAAAGCGAACTCGTGTTATTTCCGATGTGGTGCGCCGGCGGTGCGGACGATGGAGGGCGAGGGGGGTACAATAGCTGTCACATAAATACACGTGATTGATTGACCCGCACCCAGCTAATGTTCATAGGAGGCAATAAACAGCCGGCGATTCTGATGGAAACGCGGTGAAGTGCGCTTTTAAATATGCGCTTCGGGTAATGCGTCCTGTCGAGTCACGGCGGCTGCATCAGACTGTCTCGATGCTCCATTTTGGTTTAATGGTTAATATGTAAGATTATATTCAATTAAAATTGAATATTTATTAAGTGCGATGTGATACGAAACTTTCCATTTCGTGATATCTGTTGATGTAACAAGCGATTGCTGCCGTTGCCCACTGTCCGTCGGACGAGACAATACCTGGGATATTCTTTTTATTCTACGAGGCTACGAGATGAGCAAGACGGTCATCTAGTTCTTAACAATGTGGCTCTAGTTAGAATGATAAACTTTACACCGCATTTTGTTGGTTGCGAAAGTTGTTAGCCACAACGCTCTTCAAACCCGAACAATTGGTCACCGTCACCCGCGTCAAACAATGAAGCGCCTATGCGCCCGCTGGCCTGGCAATATTTCAGCGCGCTGTAAACATTAAGAAGGTACTCCCATTGGGCACGGTGTCCTCCTCATCTCATTGGTGTCAGGTGAGTCAGCTGTGCGGAGTAGCTCCGCTGCGTCGCGCCTGTCATCGGTGCGATCGCTCGTCATTGCACGTCCACCGCGCGCAGCACGCACGCTTGCATTACGCAGCGCACCACCCCTAGGAAGCGAGCGCGGCTAGCTGTCCCGCTCGCACGGCGCGGCGGCGGCGCGCGTCTCGCTCGCACGCGCTCGCTCGAGCGGGGGTGGGGCGCGGCGCGCGGGCGCTGCAGGCGGGTCGTAAATCACGCGGCATCTCATTCCACGCGGGAGCGCCGCCGCCGCCGCATGTACCGCACTCCCGACCCGACCGGCACAGCGGCGCGTCTTTCGCGACGTGTTTACTTGCAGACACCGTTGGGAACTCAGTTGATCTCTTGTACTGCAGTGTTTCAAATCGATAAAGTGCTATTACATGGATCCAAGGCACTCCACAGTACCTCAGTGTGGAGTATTTTGAAAAGATTTCGTCCAAAATGATCGTGGAGCCCGACCATGTGAGGTAAGGTTTAGTGTTCATTTAAATCTTCTTTTCCTTAAATTTAATAGTCTCTCATCTAGGATACTTCTAAATTGTTCAAAACGTAAACTAAACAAAATAGGAAATCTTATCTTGGATAATAATAAAACTTTGTTTTTGTTGTTATCCGATAAGGTGAAAATAATTTTATAATGTTATTTTGTTTTCATTAAACTTATTTAAATCCTTTATCAGTTGTAACTTTCGACAATAACAAAAAAAAAACATTTATTCTGAATAACAATTTCCTTCAAGTTGTAATTGTAAATCATTGTCACAGAGTATGAAATTGTCTATAAATCATAATGAATCGCATTTTTTTAATTTACACCGAACGAACGGAGAGACTTGTCAATTTATTCTAAAACTTTGTGGGTTAATGTATTTGTGGAGTTATGGCCTCACATGGAGGACCTGCAACAAAATTGCGAGCTTACACTTTGATGATGGTTAGTCCGAGGTGTGTGCGTGTGGCTGCGAGGAGCCGCCGCTCGGGTAACTCCTGGCAACGGCCGGCCCGCGCAAACAAACAACCGTCCGGTCCCTAATTAATTAGTACGGGGACGCGGGCGCATACATTAGCGATATTTATGTGTGTCAGTCTGTGCATTATGAATTCCGTGGAGTTAATGATTTGGTTGTATAATTAATGCGCGCGATGTTTTGTAGCGTCTATGAAATAATTTGCCAAATCTTATATTTCTCATAACGATTAAGACAATTCTACGGCTTCAAAGCGCTGGAACTTTCGTGTATTTCTTACCGAGGAAACAAACCTCACTGCATCATCTCTGCCTGAATCGAATTGTCTCTACATTTATTATTTGGATATCGAGAGGAATATTCTAATATTTTCTGTCGCCTTTAAGAAATTCATTCAATCTCTAAACGATTAATTAATTCGTAATATTGATATTTGTATATATTCATTGAGATATAAATGGCGGTGCGAGGAACTGTTACTCTGCTAGAAATCTGCAGATTTTATGTAACATTTAGTTACCATAATTCTTTATAAAATGGTTGCGGTTCATGTGTTTGAATTTTAAAAACTACTTTAAAAAACCTTTCAATTCAGTACTCACTGAAGATATTGAATGGAGAAAATATATATTTTTTTTAAATACCCATGATGTCCCCACGTATATGTACGTAAAAAGGTATGATGGTAAGTGTATTAAAAGTTTGTTGTATCGTTGTCAACAGGGAGAGTCCGAGATGCTTGTCGCGGGAGTCGTCCGGCGCGCCGCGGTGTCCGTCGAACGACTCCGTGTACTCCGGCCGCAGCGGCGCGGGGCTGCCCCTGCCCGCCGCGCTCAGCGCTGCCCTCCCGGCCGCGCTGCCGGCGGCCCTCCTTCCGCCGCACTCGGCCGCGGTGGCCGCGTACCTCGGCGCCGCAGCTGCCGCAGCTCAACAGCGACTTCTAATGTCTTGCCACGAGGACCTCGACGCAGAACGCGGCGACGCAGTCTTAGACTTTAGCACCAAGCGAAGCGAGTCGCCGCACGACGATGACGACGACGACGCCATCAACCTCAGCAAATCGCACGAGAACGGGCCTCTCGATCTGTCTGTAGGAACCAGGAAACGCGGTCCCGAGGACTCGCCATCCCCGGTCCCGACAAGAAAGAGCTCCCGGTCTGCTGAGTTTAAACCCGCTCCCTCACCGTGGTCGACGCCGGTCGCACCCCATTTGCCTTACTTCGCTGCCGCCGTGGCTGCTGCTAGTTTATCGCCGAAGGGCGGTGTCCCCGGCGATTGGAACGGCAAGTTGAAACATGGAGCACCAACTCCGAGCGACGCCACGAAAGCGTTAGAGAAAATGAGTGAACTGAGTAGACTAGGCGGAGAAGAACTATTCAGGTCCGTGCAGAACGCAGCACTAGGTGCCGGCCTGACGCCAAACGCGGCCGCTCGCCACTCGGCCTGGCAGTCGCACTGGCTCAACAAGGGCGCCGACCAGACCAAGGATGTCCTCAAATGCGTTTGGTGTAAAAAGAGCTTTAATTCCCTCGCGGATCTTACCGTTCACATGAAGGAGGCGAAGCACTGCGGGGTGAACGTGCCGGTACCGCCGGCGACGGGGGCGCCGCTGCCGCCTTCGTTGCAACCGCCATCGAGTTCTCCCTCTACACCGTCTCATAATTCATCATCTTCCAGTGGTTCCTCGAAGCCGAACCACAGCGACCTTAATATGCTAATTAAGGAGAACATGCCGATACCGAGAAAGTTAGTCCGCGGCCAGGACGTGTGGTTAGGTAAAGGGGCCGAGCAAACTAGACAAATTTTGAAATGCATGTGGTGCGCGGAGAGTTTCCGGTCGCTCGCGGAAATGACGAGTCATATGCAACGCACGCAGCATTACACGAATATCATATCACAGGAACAGATTATCTCGTGGAAGTCGTCCGATGACGGTAAAGGTTCCAACTCCAGTACGCCAGGTGCTAACAATGCGGTGCCAGCCAATACCGGTACGAGCAGCCACGTGAGCGCCGTATTAACTTGTAAGGTTTGCGACCAGGCATTCAGCTCCTTGAAAGAATTAAGTAATCACATGGTCAAAAATTCACATTATAAAGAACACATCATGAGATCTATAACCGAGAGCGGTGGCAGGAGGCGTCAGACGCGAGAAAAGAGGAAGAAGTCTTTACCAGTCCGAAAACTGCTGGAACTCGAGCGGGCGCAGCACGAATTTAAAAATGGCGATGGCAACGGTGTGCCCATGGGCAAACCTATGCGAGACTACAGTGCGGGGAGCAGGATCACTTGCGAGAAATGCGGCGACAAGATAGAAACCGCCGTGTTCGTGGAGCACATCCGGCAATGTATCGGGGCTCCAATGTCGAATAGCCAAAGGAATTTCCTGAAAAGCGCGCTTATGTCGAACAACATCATCCCGCCCGATGTACCGGGACACGTCACACCCACCAGCCGCGACGGTCGGAAGAGCATCAACGAGGAGCTGCCTTCGCCCGGTTCCGCTCATCATCGGTCCCCCTCCTCGGTGAACGACTCCTCTCCGAGTTCCAAAGACCCGAACGCGAGCAATGACAAAAGCTCGTCGCCGTCCGTTTTGAACGCAATAGAACAGCTCATCGAGAAGAGCTTCGACACGCGTTCGCGGCATTCAGTGCCCGGCATGCCCGGGAACGCGTCGCACGCGCCCATAGGCTCCAGTATTCTTAAGCGGTTAGGTATCGATGAAAGCGTAGACTACACCAAACCTTTAGTAGATCCCCAAACGATGAGCATGTTGAGAAGTTATCACCACCAGCAAGGCTACGGGCGTCGAGAGCGCAGCGGCAGCGAGTCCAGCTCTATGTCGGAAAGAGGCGGCAGCCGAGTTGAATCTCTCACTCCCGATAGGAAATTGGATGCGTATCACATGACGCCCCGCACGACGCCAGACACGCGTGGCTCCCAGACACCGGCTTCCGAGGACCGGCCAACCGAAGTTCGGATAAAGAAAGAAATTCCGGACGAGGATGAGCGCGAAAACGGCGTCGATTTGAGCAGTCAGGCGGTTCGCGTCAAAACCGAGTTAGAGGAGGAGGACGAACCGCCGCGGCCGGGCAGCTCGGCGGAGGAGGATGTGAAGCCAACCATCCCCAAGCGAGAGAACGAAGGTCCAAGTCCGGCAGCCAGCCCTAGAAGTCCGTCTAGCGATCGTTCTGGCGCGACTCCAGGATCTGATAGAAAGCCGGCTTCCAGTCTAGGCGCACTGTCCTCTATGTTCGATAACTTGGCCGGAGGCGGGTCGAGCGAACCCAGTTCTTCCCGCCGCGGCGGAAGCCACCCACTCGCGGCACTACAGAAGTTGTGTGACAAAACGGAGAGCAATCCGTCGCGGGCGCCCCCTCCCGCGCCGTCCCCCGCGGGCCCACCGAGCATCTTGACGTTCAGCTGGGCCTGCAACGATGCCGTCGTCACCGACTCGATCATGAAGTGCGCGCTGTGCGACACACCGTTCATATCGAAGGGCGCGTACCGGCACCACCTGTCCAAGATGCACTTCGTGAAAGATGGTGCGCTTCCGGAGCCGGTACCAGCGAAGGCCGCACCAGCGGCGGGCTCCCCGGGCGCGCACAAGGGCGGCGGGTCGAGCGCGCCTTCCCCGCAGGACCCGCGCAGCCCGTCGCAGCCGTTCGACGAGAGCCCGCACTCCAAGTTCCTCAAGTACACGGAGCTCGCGAAGCAGCTGTCCAGCAAGTACGTGTAGACGCGCGGTGGTGCCGTGCGATGATACCATATCCCGCTACCTTGGAGCCGGGCGGCGGGCGGCGGGCGCCGGGCCCGGGCGTAGGTCGCCGCGGCGACGCTAAGTATTTCGAAACTCTTTGCCAATTTAATTATTTTAGGTAATCGTTAGTGTTGACCGCATAGCTCGGTGGTTAGCGTAAGTAACGGATAGCGACACAGTATACGCCAGACGTCTCACGTTCGATTAGTCGTAAGAGGATATTTTGAAAATATTGCCTTTAGGCGGTCGGTCGGCGGGCGGTCGGCGGTCGGTCGGCGGTCGGTCGGCGGGCGGTCGGCGGCCGGTCGCGGCTTATCTTCCACACTACGTTGTAATTCCATTTCGATAATTGTAAATATAAGTCGCGTTAAGTCTTTAAATGTTCGATTCGATCTCTTTGTAAATGTATATTTTTTGCTAACGAACGGAGAGGCGGCCCCGCGCCGCACACTCACTATTCGGTGACGAGCCCGTTGCAATATCATTTTCTGTCGTGTTACTTAATTTGTCTGTGTAAATCGGAATTAGGCTTAGCGTCCTTAGTTTATGTATATTTTGTCGGCTGACCCTGGCGCGGAGGGTGCGCGCGCGCCGGCGGACCGCCCCCCGGAGATGCGATCTCGGCGACGGCGGCGCGGGCGGCGGCGCGGGTGATGGCGCGGGTGGTGGCGCGGTCGGGGCGCGCGAGGGCTGCCCCTGCGCGCGCGCAATACAACAATCTCCTTAGTGTAAATTACGCTCTAGCCCCGTACGCTCTCCCCGCGAGATTGCTATTTATTATTTAGTGATAAGTACGTAAAGTTAGGTGACCTTACTGTGAACACTTGTATACCATTGTAACAGCGTTAGCGCGGTGTCCAGACCGACCTGTATACTTAATCAAAAGTGATAATACGTTATACAAACTTTCGTTTCGTTTTGTAAAGAGGACGACTGCATCTGTATACGGTTAGGGAGGTTCAGGTTTGACGAGAGAATTCTTCCAATGCTGGCAACAGGATATACGAGCTGTATATACATATACGGTAACCGCGAGCGGGAAGCTCTTTTATATTTAATGAAAATATTGTAAACTGTTTAACGTAAGTTGCGGGAGGCATCGCTCGGTTCCTGCGAGCGGCTCGCTCGTGCCGCGGCCGCTTCCGGCGCGGCCACCATCACTCTCTTGTTCCTTCTCGTTCACCTTTGTTGAATACGTCTGTGGTATAAACAATTTTTATAATAAGCGTTTGTTACGGTTTGGTTGAGCCGTTGTCAGGGCCGCGGCCGCGCCACGAGCCGGCCTCGCAGTGGTGATGTTACGGACCGACGAAATATCATTTTAACGATTAAACATACGAGAAATATGTATACGCTAGCTCTGATGAGAGGTTTTTGCTCATTCATTAACGAAATATTAAAATAAAAAGTGGTGTTAAAAAAAAATATTGATTTTACCAAATTAAATAATCTTATTTAAAATTTTATGTTGTATTTCAAAATGCAATTAAAAGCTCAAAGAAATATATATGTTAAATACTTTAAACATGTTTCTTTCATTTATTACCCCTAACACATGACTCATGGAAACATACAGTACAGGAAATATAACCTCGACACAAGTTATAACAATATTTTTATAAGAAATCTGCTAAACCCCGCAGACTACCTTGTTAATATATATTTATATTTTCTTTACATACAACAAATATAATAACTTATATGGAAAAAATAAAAGTATAGAAGATTTATAGTCTACAGCGCCATCTATTGGCGAGATTTAATAAACTAATTGAAACTAAAATACAATTGAAATTTTTCATAATGCGTTATTATTATATAAAACTACAAAATGAAGCAGACGTTCATCTGATGGTAAGTGTGACGCCTGTCTGTAACGTAACGCTAGTTAGGATGATATACACAACGTTCGTCGACATTGTGCTCATCGTGGGACGTTAAATCTCATTACCTCTCACTAATACTTCAAATCGGAATACAGTAACAGAATACTACCATAGCTCCTATAGCTGAGGTGGTATCTTCTTAGACAGTAATAGAGATCTACCATCAGTAATGTCAATCCAATGGTAATGATAAACTATATGCCTATATATTAGGTAATAAACTAATTTATATGTTGAATCTTTTTTGGGTGGACAAACGAGCGAATTGTTCACCTGGTGGAAAGTGATCGCTGACGGCCATGGACAGTCGCAATACCAGAGGGGTCGCGGCTGCGTGGCCGACCATCAAGAGTATAATATGCTCTTCTCTTGAAGTCCCCCATGTCGTATTAGTTCGGAAATACCGCTGGCGACAACTGATCCCACAAAGTGGTAGTGAATGGTAAAATGTTGCGCTCGAAACGAACATCGAAATAATCTCTCTCTTCTCTAGTAATCTTCTCCTAAATGTTCTAAATAAAATGTTGGAAAACGAAAGGTGGGGAGAAAGAAAAGGCCATACTAGAGGAAACTAGAGAAAGGACTGGCATATCTGGGGCGTCCGAATTGTTCCGCCGAGCCAGACACAGAGGACTGTACCACGCTGCTCGCCAACCTTCACTAGTTGGAGAGGAAATTTAAGAAGCAATGTTTTACAGCTGAACATTAGAAACTCGTTCGTGTAAACATCCTAAGATTAGCTACTGATAAGTATATCAGTTCAGTCGTTAACAATAAGAGCACGTGACTAAATTTGTAATTTAATCTAATTGTGATAAATACTTTATCGGCAACCGTTCGGGTCCGGCTGATGATTGATTTGCGATATTTACTAATGCGCTCTTATGATGATTAGCCCGCAGCGGGCCGATAAGCAGTCCCCGCGTCCTTCCGCCCCGATACCTATAACCATGCAGACGGACGCGCGAAGGTCATCAGCCTTACGATTGAAACAATGGAAATTCATACTAGCGTTAGGTCCCTGCTGCCGGAGACCGTCTAGCTGCCACCGCAGCGACTATTGCAGCCGACAAACAGCACTGTGCAGACATTACTGCGATCCGGTTTGAAAGGCGCTGTAACTGTTATATATATAAGTCATCATTTACGGTAAATAATTAACAATGATGCTCACTTAATATTCCCACTGCTGGAACGTGTCTTCAACAACATTGATATAGTCGTTTAGTGACGTGGACGTCACGTGTCACCTGGTTAAGGGAACAGCTTGACATTCATGATCATATATTCATTCATCATATCATATTGTGATACGCTTACCATTAATAGGTCACTGAGACGATATACACTGCACCACATTGTTACAAAACACTATAATGTTTGTCGGCAACAATGGGAGCTGTGGTGGACCCTACTTAGATCCGGCATCAGGTATCCACCACTAGTAAGAGTTTAATGGGGATCGAACTTGCACCTCTTTGAAACATTGCACTGCCTTACAAGCTGACCATTAATACAGCAGCAGTGACCACAGCATCTTCTTTCAAGAAACGGTAGTGTAAAATCTCACTGATCTTAGAGTGAAAGGAGTGTAAGTATCTTGATCAGCATCTAACTCATAGAAGAACATCCTGCTGGTGTTGTCGCTTCGGAAAAAAGAAAATTAAACGGAAAAGCTATAACATCCACATCCACGTCCACATCTACGTCCACAGCAACACGATGTGAACTGAAAGGTCTATAGCCCACGCTCGTCTCGGCAAATGTTCACCCAGTAGAATTTATTTCCACATCTGAACAAGAAGTCTTCCAATAATTCCGATTTAACAGTGATGTGATGATGACTGTACTAGTCGCCGACTACTGACTAGTAACTACTATTGACTAGTAAGGGTTAGGTAATATATAAAAAATCTTTCAACAGGTATCAGCAGGTCGGTACCGTAAATATAACAGTTGAAAGGCATCTTATGTTTAAATTTTCAGTACATTGCTTAAGAGCATCCTCAGCATAAGTTCAGACCGGTGAACTGTCCAGCATAACCCCAACAGTGGGATCGCTTAACTTGACGTCTCACTCGCCTCACAGCAGACCTCGCCTTAATCACGATAATGACGTCATTTGTAGCTGTTTGCTCGTTTTACGCGAACCGCCGTCGAAATGTCCAGTTCCACATCCACTTCCGGTTTTCTTAGTACCGTGGTGAGTATATAAAGTCAAGGAGCAGCAATGAACACGAAGCGGTGGTGCTTAGGTGGGTGGCGGTATTCACGTCAGTCAAACGCTTGAAGTTTGCCGTTGTAAAGTTTCGAAGGACACAAGTAAGAGTAACAGCACCGGAAACGCTGCGAGGATATAAATAAAGTTATGTAAAATAATGTTTTTTTTTTTAATCAGTTAAGCGACGAGATATGCTGCACGTTTACCTGATGGTGAGAGATACTCCCGCCCGTAACAATACAGCGTTAGTTGGGATGATAAATACTGTACCACATTGCGTTGGACTTCTGTGATATAGGTTGTTGAGTTTCATCATCAGCCGATAAACGTCCGCTGCTAGACACAGCCTCCCAAAGATTTCCTTTTTAAAGTTCATTGAAGGGAATCGGAGTTTAGCTCACCACGACGTCCCAGTCCGGGTTGGTGAGTGTTCAGAGTCTTGTCTGTTATTCAGCAGGGTGTACTGCGTGCAACTGAGGCGGACTCGGGCTGCGTAGCATGTCGGGCGGAACTCTTTGTTCGTTGTTGAGTCTCCTCATCATTCCCACTGATGGACGTCCACAGCTGGACATAGATAATGTGTTCGTTGTTGTTGAGTCTTATACCCTAACAATGATACTAGCTACGGCGCACTTTAAGCTATTATACAGTAATGTTTGCAAACTGCTGTCCGTCGGCTGCAATAGCTGCTGTGGTGGTACCTACCTGGACGGTCTCCGGCAACAGAACCACCACCTAGTAGTTATATATAATAATATATACAGACGGATTAAATGTAGTTTAAATGTAAACAAATAAATGTGTTGTAAATGTGTAGTAGCGACATCTGTTGTTGAATAGAGGAACTAAAAATACAATTTCTGTCTGATTTTTCACTTTTTTTAATTATACTAATAATTATGCAACGTACATAAATATGTTAATATATAAATTGCAATTCTATGCAGAAAAATTATTAAGGATTAAGTAGAAATCAAACAATGTATAGTTTTTGCAAAGTTTAAGTAATTCTGCGAGCATTTGCATTTCGCAATGTTTCAACTTGGCTCTTAACTTCAGTATTTATTGGTTTAATGCTACAGTGACGCCTAGTTCATTTTTAATGTTTGGTTATAGATAGGTTATTGCTAGATACACAGTTATACATCGCGCTCGTCGCCTTAAAACATGTCTCGTTATTCCAGTAATGTCATTAGCTACAACTCCCTTCAATCCGGACAAGCTGCGGCGTACCTACCTAGACCGTCTCCGGCAGCAGAGACATACCACCAATTAATAACGTATTGTAACTCACGAAATATCTACGGCGGTGTTAATAACATAGATATATTGAACAAACATTACTGTATTCCGGTTTGAAGGGTGCTGTAGCTGGTGTAATTACTGGGGTAACAAGACTCAAATTCTTGTCTTTCATCTGTAACTGGCGCCACGTTGTTATGGGCGGGCGTATCATTTACCATTAGGTGAACGTCCCGCTCCGGGGTGTAAGGGGTCCCCCGCACAATAACTCACAGGACCCAAGCCAATCTCACCTGCTCATGGTGCAGCCTGCTAATCGAAAAACGAAGCTTTGGCTCTCGCCAACCTACATTGGGCCGGCGTGGTGAGAAATAGCCCAATTCTCCAGTATGAACTCCTACAAATGTGGAGATCTTTGCGGGAGCAGTGGACGTCTATCGGCTGATGATCAATTTTATTAACATACGCCTTCAGATAGATATGTACTGCAGTTTGGTGCATTGGACCAGCGTAATGGAAAATGGCCTTATATCCCCCCATATGAGCCCCTAAAAGCAAAGGCCGTTGATGCCCAGCGATGCAGGCAGCGCAGAACCAATCAATGTAGGGATCTTTGGGAGAGGCTTGTCTCCAGCAGTAGACTTTCATCGGCTCATGATGAACGTCCTGCTTGTCTCGTCGCTTAATTCTGTAAAAAATATATATATTTCTTTCACACCAATATTTTTTCGGCAGCCAAATTTTTACGTCCCCACAGTTGGGGCACATGCCTACCCTCAATATGTGGGCGATGAGCCATAGTCACCGCGCGGGCCCAACGCAGATTCGGACTTCACTCACACCATACAATAAATCCCAATCCATGCGTTTCCTCGCGATGTTTCCCTTCACCGTATGTGTTTCGCTGCTGTTACTAAAGTTCCCAAATGTACATAACTTAAATATTAAAGTCATCCGTACATGTCGAGATTCGAAGCCGCGACCTCCGGAACGAACGCCGCTCGTTCTAACCATAAGGCCAACGAGCTACATATATACTGTTCTTATATATGTCCACAGTTGTCAAAGAGAATGATCATAAGGTACATTAAATACATCTCAATGCAGTTTATGTATTAACTGTTGCTACGAATGTTTCCGTCGTGACATTTACATGATGCTAATTGAAATTTAAATGGAGATCATTTCGAGATCGCGCAGCATCACCAACAGGTACACTGTTATTGTTCAAAAAAAAAAATGCGTAACATTTATCCGGACGTTTATGTGGATGATGTCAGGTAGTGCGAAATTTTACACAAACACGGCTATGATCCAGTAGCTTATTAAATGTACCTGGTCATATCTAAAGGTCATATCCGTTGAGGAGTTAAAGTATACACTGCAGCAATTGACAGGATAATCTGTTCCAATATAAGTTCAATTATTTAAAGATGGTATTATTCTTACTGGTGTTACTGGTGATGGAAAACATGCCTGAGAAATGCGAAGGATGCGGGACGTTCTCCTGATGATAAGTGATACGCCCATAACGCGGCGCTAGTTAGAATGGTATACACTACACCACATTGCGCTCGTCGTTTAGAGACAAGACCTCGAGTCTCGTTACCCCAGTAATATCACTAGATACAGCGTCCAAACCGGAACACAGTAATTGTAGCACAGTACTGTTTGGCGGCAGAAGCAGGCACTGCGGTGGTACCTACCTAGACTGTCTCCGGCAACAGAGACCTACCATCAGTAAAGTTTAATCTATAATACCATTATAACACCAGTCCATTTACACGGCTGCGAAACCTGGTCCCTCACTCAAAAGAACGTGTATACCATCCAAGTTGCTGAAATGAAAATGTTGACATGGATGTGTGGCTCGAGTACGCTCGAGGTAGCTCGTTCATGATGATGAAGGAAATTATGTTGCGATGGTATGGTCACGTGAAAAGAAGGCTGTCTGTCGTTGCTGACCTCTCACTGCAGCATTCTCTCCCCGGTGGAAGACCCACAGGCAGACCCAAAACACGTTGGAGAAATGTACTGTCGAAAGACATGCGCGGAAGCGAAGAGACTGATGATGATCTCGAGAACAGAGTAAAGAGGAGAGGTAGAATAAAAAAAGATGACTACACCACCACATGAGATAGTGGCTAGGATGATAGAGAAGGAGACTAATATCATTAATTCTGTAATAATCGTTTCTCATACTAACCTGCATGGGGCCAGCGTGGTGGGAAATGGCTCAAATCTCACCATATGAATCCATACTCGATACTCGGGAATCTTTAGGGGAGGCTTGTGTCCAGCAGTGGAAGTGTATTGGCTGATGATGAAGAGTTTATGAGTATAGTTGTTAAATAACTCGTTCTGAGTAAAGAAAGCTACGGACAGCAGATCAACTTGCGATCTATATTTGCTTGATCATTATCAGCCGATAGACGTCCACTGCTGGACATAGTCTCTCTCAACGATTCCCACATTATCGAGTAGGGATTCAGGATTCATTCTCACGGTGGGAGCCAGAGCTTCTGTCTGTTGATTAGCAGGGTGCACCACCAGCAGGTGAGGTTGGCTTGGATCCATGAGTTGGAAACGAAATAAGCTATTTTAAAGCATATAGATACAGCAACGATAGAGGAAAGCTTCAGCAAGAGCTCGTGAGTGTTCTGCCGTCAGCTCGCCGCCCGTCGATCCCCCGAGGGTAGGAAGGTCCCGCCGCCGCCTGTCTGCCCGTCGCTGTGCTTCTAATAAAGGCGCTAATTAAAATGACGTTTTGTTTTATATCATCGAATTAATGGACGAGCCGGGGGATGGAGGGCGGCGGCGTCACAAGGTTTACGGGAACAACCCCGCCGATGGTGGATTGTTTGATTTGCAAGCGTTTGTTGTTGTTTATAGAGATACTTGAACATTTACAAGACCATTGGGGAACCGTTGGAGAAATTCAGTGGTGACAATAATGAGGACCATGTGTCTGACCTTAATTACAGACAATGACAAAAATCAACTGATGGTCTCCTCTGAGGTGTAAGTAGTCCTGCACAACAACTCACGGGATACAAGTCAACCTGCTCGCGGTGCACCCTGCTAATCAACAATCAAGGCTCTAGCTCCCACCAACCCGCACTGGGCCAGCATGGTGGGAAGTGGCTCAAGTTCCCCCTATATGAAACCTTACAAACGACGGCGCCTGGTGCCGGCGATGCGGTCGACACAGGACCGATCCAAATGGGGATCTTCGGAGAAGGCCTATGTTCCGCAGTGGACGTCCATCGACTGTCGGCGGTAGTGGTCGCTTTTTATTTCTTGAATACTTAACTACCCTTCCTTACATGGATGTTAATTAAATAATTTTCTCTTAATGTTGTTACTATATAATTCTCTATTGTTTTAATCACTTGGAAAATAACAAGTTTATTTATAGACAAGCTATTCCTCATCCGCTTTGCTGGCGGTAACAACCCCGAAGGGTAGAAATTTTATAAAATCCATTCTTAGCTGGCCTCTAAACGGCAGGAGCAACATCTCTACCAAATTTTTTGTGTTTACATCTAATAGTTTCTGAGATGTGATGAGTTAATTTTTTTTATGTCATCAATCACAGTCCTTGACCATTGAGGTCACCCACAGGATATTAAGTGATGGTGTGATCAATGGTAATAAGGCGTACTAACCTAGTAGCAGCTTCCTCATCCTCCTCTTGAAGACACCCACGCCATATTTAAACGGGAACACCGACGCTGGCAAGTTGTTCCATTCCTTTACTGATTTCATGAAGAAGGAGCTGAACCTGTTTGTTCATAAACTGGGCATGTATACAACATAAGGATGGAGATGGCGTCCGGCTGGTCGTCCGGTGGCGAAATTGGGATGGAAGAATTTCACACCCTCCAAAATGTATCCGATAGGTAAACGAATCTGGATATATCCTATATTTCTATGAAGATGATAAATACTGAAATTTAACAGGCCATGGATCCAGGTCCACGAGCCCAGTATCAGATGGGCTGTAGGTGTCGCTACGGGTTTCAAGCGCCTACATCACCAGAATCAAGAATGGAACATGTCAACAGTTAGTAATCTCAATTTAGTCGACCGGATGTGTCGTTACACTGAAATATAAACTCCGGAAGTGTAGGCCGACAGAAGGTGAGTCCTCGTGAGCGGCAGGCGCGGAGGCCCCGGCTGACGGATGGCTGAGCCGCGACCCCGCCGCGCCGTGTACATCCGGCTTTGGATCGCGCAATAAATGATTGCCGCCGTAATAAGTGGATTGACGTACAAAGAGCCCCGTCATTTGTCACCCCGGGACCCGCCGCCGGGCCCCGGTTCCCTGGTCCCGGGGGAGACACTTAACGACTTATTACTTGTTTTAGCCCGCTACATTTACTTCCCATTACCCAACGACGTATTTTTTCCGTTATTTTTTTTTTTTTGGATATCAATAATCTTGAATGTAAGGGGTTCCGAACAACAACTCACAGGATCCAAAACAACCTCACCTGTTAGTGGTGCAGCCTGCTAATCAATAAACGAGGCTCTGGCTCCCATCAACACGCATTGGGCCAGCGTGATGGGAACCAACCCAAGTCCCCCCCCCCGATATGAACCCCTACAAACGACAGCCCCTGGTGCCCGGCGATGCGGGCATTGTAGAACCGATCGATGTGGAGATCTTTGGGAGGGCCTATGTCCAGCAGTGGACGTCTATCGGCTGATGATGATGAATAGCATTGAATATAGTTAATCCTTATACTGACCCGAATTAATTGAATAAATTTAAATATCCTGTGAAGGAAAGCATGGTAGTGAGAAATGGCCCAGGTAACCCCAAATGAACCTCTAAAAACGACGGCCTCTATTGACCGGTGGTAACCGAGGCCATGTTAACTATAGAATTTTGGAGGAGACCCATGTCGAGCAGTGAACATCAATCAGCTGATGATGATGATGATACTTTCATTTCCAGTAAAAATTTGATAACTATTCTTATTATTAGTAGTTATACTATTTTATTCTTGGCTGCTGTTGTTGTTGTTGTTATGACATCGCTAAGGCGGTGTGTGTGACCGGCAGTGGTTCGGGTACTGCAGCCCGTCAGTCAGCTTAGCGTACCGACAGTACAGAGACAGGAAGCCGGTACATATCCGACAAGCGATTGACTCGACCCGTCGCGCCGCCTGCCGCCGTCGGACACGGTGTGGTATTGCTGCACAGGATCATTTATCAAATAAATCATGATCAATATATAATAGATGCATATAATAAACTTATAATGTAACTTGTAATATAAAAACATCTTAAGTTTAAGCTTCAGGGTCCATCATCAGGAGACAGTTAAGGTCATTTGATCACTATATTGTTTACTGGCGTTAGATTTATGATGCTGGAGACCGTCTAGAATAGCTACCACCGCAGCATCTATTGCAGCCGACAAACATTACTATGTTCAGGTTTGAAGGGCGCTATAGCCAGTGTAATAACTGGGGTAACGAGGCATAACATCTTATGTGTCAAGATCACGAGCACAATGTGGTGTTGTGTACATCCTAATTAGCGCCACGTTGTTCATGGGCCGGCGTTACACTTACTATCAAGTGAACTTCCCGAGCGCCTCGTCACTTCCATGAAATCTCAAGTTCAATAGTAATGGAACCAGCGCCTCTTTAAGACTACCCTAAACGCACTTTAATCTCCTATTACCCGCGATTGTACTTAAAAATAAAAGAAATTAAACTGTAAACCACCCCTCTCATCCCCCGCACACACACATACAAGCAATGCCGCAGATACACACAGTAAAACTTTTAAACATATTACCCCCCTCTCGTACTACTCCAACAGCATTCCATCTTAAAACCACCTCCGCATATGCTTCACTCGTCGATCACTTATGACGGAAGGACGCGCACGTCCGAGACGGAAAGGGGACGAGGGAGAGCAGGCCGGGGACGGGGTAACGGCGAGGAGCTCACAAGACCCGCTCCAGATATATTCCCGTCCATCAATCCACGTTGACGTTGACGTTGACGGGTCGGAGTAGCCGGCAAGCGCCGCCGGGTATTTCGGACGGCTGCAGGCATGGCGCGGCACCGGCCACAGCGCACATTGAAACCTTAATGTATGACCGACAAGATCACCAGTATACCAAGCAGGTGGTACGAAACGCGATTTGTCTGTGGCGGGCAGCACTCTTAAGCATACGATACTACATCTCGCTGTCGTAGAAACTTGATCAGGTACACCTCGCTTCAGTGCAAGCACGCTATCCGTGCACACTTATACTCATCCAGATCTTCGAAGCTATTATACGTAAACACTCATAATTTGGTGTAGACATTTCTTCTACCATTTAGAGGTCAGATAAGAATGCATTTTAAAAAATTCCCTCCTTAAAGGGAGCTGCGGGGGTGTTGAAGCTTGCAAAGCGAGCAGGGGACAGCTGGTAATGTGTATGAACATATAAATAATACTAGGACACAAAGCAATATGGACTTACATATATATTGTATATATACTTCTCCTCAATTTCAAGTGATGTTAAGTGTCAAATGATTAGATAGATAACCGTCTACTGCACTCCGGTTCTCGTATGTTGAGTTACTGCGTGTATAATGGTAAATTACCAATTAGGGGGTGGTATTCACCACCAAACTCCTCAATATGCCGTACTAAAAATCGAACCTTGTGTCGTTTTAGTCACTGCACTACGAAGGTAGTTGAAATATATTTATAGTAGTGAGTAAGTACCATCGCAGCTTCCACTCTTGCCACCAAACTGTACTGTGCATACTTTACCGTGTTCCGGTTTGAAGGGTTGGCTAGTGGAATTACACAGGAAACGAGAATTAAAATGTTTCAAAAGAACGATGCATACCACCTAACTATGGCCCCGTTACAGGCAGGTGTATCACCATCAGGTGAACGTCCAACTACTGTCCTCACTTCGTCAAATAAAAATGTCAGTCAGATTATCTGACATCGCGTCCGCTGCTCGTGTAACATGACGCTTCTATTCCTGTCCGCCGATGATTGATCAGTGATTGACGGCGTCAAGCGATTACCGATCCATCTCAGATATATAATAATCCGTGCGTCTACAACAAACCCTACCTTATTGCGATAGCGTTAAGGTGTAATATCGGATGAACGCCTCAAAGGCAGAAACCATTAAGCATTCCAAAATTCACTTTCCCGATCCGTTTATACGTTCTTTTAGATTATTTTAACTTTTTTTAACTTAAATCTGTATGTGACTTATCATAAATATTTAGATTTTAACTGTCTGCTTGTATGAATGTTTAGAATTAGTTCAGTAGTTATTAGGTTTAATGAAGGATCTAGTTTCGGTTGTTACAGACAGTCTAACTCAACAACGCTATATCTATTGAAAAACTGTTTACTTTGTATAAAAAACTTTTTTTTAAATTTATACGTCGATTCAAAATTACCAAGGTTCACTGACGTTTTCATTTTTTCATTTGATGGAGTGACAAAGTCAGAAGGATGGTGAGAAGAGATGAGAGACGTTTGTTAGAATGAAGCACACATCGCCATATTGTGCTCGTTATAAACTTTAGATATTAAATTTCGTTACCTCAGTAATTTCACTAGCAAACCCTTCAAACTGGAACATAGTAATGTTTGCACACCACTGTTTGTCGGCTTCTATGGAAGCTGCGGTGGTACCTACCTAGCCGGTCTCCAGCAACAGAGAAACCTCATAGATACCTCTTCAGTTGTTATGGCTACTAGAGCCGCTTCCATTGGAGATATTAGTATCCACATTTGTGTAATACTAATTATAATATTAATTATAAGTTATAAATAATCTAGACCGAGTCTAGTTTTAAAACTAACCAAGCAATAAGACGGACAAGTTGTTAAGATATATACGTGTTAAATATATGACATATACATTCCAGCTGTCGGTTAATAGGTTCAGCTCCGCGTTGAATGCTCCATGTCCGTTTGATCGGGAGGTCGCGGCGCTGACGAGGACGTCGGCCGCCACATCGTACAGCTCGTCACTCGCCAGGCGCACTCCTTCCGAGTTCCCTCCGAGTTCCGTCCGCGCTCCCTCCTCGCTCGCTTTGATCGATTGACTTACTCTTGACGTACTTATTAGACAAGCGATGAGAGCACAGACTATAAACAGACGCCGAGCTGCTGATTTCCATCTTTATAATTCAGCAGCGGTTTTCTAACTGGTTTCTATCGCAACACGTCTTCCGTCCAGGGTTACTCATCTATACATCTCTCGTCGTGTATTCCTTGCATTGTTACTATTGACCTCGTTTTAGAAATTTTTCTTATACTATCTTAGTTCTCACTTCCTGTTCCCTCCTATTGTTATTGATTAACCCACCATGCCTCTTCATTTCTATCAGTACACATCAATAATTATAAATATTAGTTTTCATTTCTCAATTTCTATCACAATTTTCTGTTACATTTACGTTTCTTCTTATATCATCACAGAATATTTTGCTACAGATTATATTTGCTACAGATTATATTTGTTGTGATATCAAAGAGTTTTATTGGTTTTCCCACAATACATTTATCAGTACATTTTGGTGATTAACCTCCTCGGTAAGAAAATACCTGTACCCGTTGTATACCTTTTGTCAACATTTATCTTATTTTAAAGATTATCTTATTTTAAAGAGCTTTGGTCGTCATTCATTAAGTGGTCAATATTCTTTTAGCGACCTTTTATTTTAAGTACAAACTCCTTACAGATATCACAAGATGGGTATTGATAAATAGCAACGATATTGATACATTGGAATGTTCTTTCCATTCCTCCAGGACAGAGAATTTTACATCTGGTCTTCTAACATCATTTTAACAGTACAGAGCTTATTGAATCCTCTACCGTGTATTTGAAGTCGTGCCCTTCGCACGGGAGAGAGGTCTACGCTGTCCTTAGTCTTAGAGTCGCAGTCAACATGTTAAAGTAAATATGAATATAGATCGAGAATCCAGAACATGAATAAAATCTTACCCTCTAGTGATTTTCAGTACTAGATAAGACTAGAACAGCCCTCTGAGCACGATAAGGTGACTATTCTTGACACCTTTCGAATATTAAGTTCCTAGACTCCGAAACTGTGTCAATTGAATTCAGTGATGGACCACCTCCAAGTCCAACGTTTGTTCCTTGAAAATCGGAGAAATTGGATAAAAAAAATATAATAACAATAATTGTGATTTCAAAACAAAACTCCGTATCAGGTTAAGGACTACCAAAAGTATAAAGCTATATTAAGTTATACTACCTTTCTAATGTTAACGTGGCGCTAGATAGGATGGCGAACACAGTACCACATTGCGCTCGTCGCTTTGTGACACAAGATATTGTCTCGTTACGGCAGTAATTTCAGTAGCTGTAGCGCCCTACAAACCAGAACACAGTAATATTTATATACGGTTGTTGGGCGGTGGAAATAGGAGCTGCGGTGGTATCTAGACAATCTTCGACACCTAAGACCACCGGCTAGTTTCGTTTATTTAGGACTGGGGTTGAAGGGGTGGGAATGGGAGTGTATCAATTGTTTCTGGTCGATAATAAAGCGATCGCTCACCTTAAAGCCGCACCTCTTTAAAACAATATTCCGAACGTACTAATTTACAGCGCGCCACTTAATCGATTGTTAGCCCGGCTGCCCTGACCGGTGCACGGTGCATCATTGTAGACCTTGCGCTCATAGGGATAAGGGTGACGGCGTTTTGCGTGGAAACCACTGAAATATGAGTGGGCCCAGTCGGCGGCAACAGTGATTGATGTGCGCTGACTGACGTGTTCACGAAACGGGGTGCGCTGTCGTGTGGTCCAATGCGCGACAGAGAGCGAGGAGATGCAGAAACCTGAACTCAATCCCTCTTTATATTAATTAGAGTATATTTCCATAGACACTTTATAAAGTATTTTACATGTATAGTAACTCTTCCTGGTTCGCTTTGCTGGTAGAAATTTTGACGTGAAATTGTTCAGTAATTTTTCCACTGGTCACCAACCTATCGCTCTTGGGCCTCTTCTCATAATTAACATACTCACTGACCTCTAAATGGCAGAAGCAATAAGTCTACCAAATTTTAAGTGTTATGTCTATTAGGTTAGTAGATCTCGTGATGAGTCATTGATGCATAGGATCCCCTATGTAGAGATCCTATATATATATATATATAGATTAAGCAGAGATTATAATCGAGTTAAATCAATTTTCATGACATTGAACAACGTTATATATATAATTTACTATCTTGTATATTACAGTAATAATGTAACCTAGTATTACTTCGACTTTAGATCCAAGTTAATTATCAAGTAAATGTTTTCTCAGTCGTTACTTAAGTGGATTTAACAACCATTATAAAAGTAGTAGTTTTTGTAGAAAAACTTTTGTCTGTTTATATGTTTTAATGATACTTTTAATCGTTTCATTATTCGTCATTTTAGTTTATACATCGCTACCGCCTGTGATTTGCACTGGAGTTTGTAGTAAGAGTATGTTATGGCCAACGTAAACACACCGATATTGCCAAGTACACAGCGTCGGCTGGTCTTTTTTAACACGACACCCAGAGTGGGGCTGTGTTTGGACTCACTAATGAAACGTCAGACAATCCTTTGTGTACTTTGAGCGTAGTAATGAAATCCAAAAATCTCAAAACCCATCCGACTCGAACAATGATCTGTTGTAACATTCAATGATTCCTTTAAACCATTAAAATGCTGGTTATCTCAAAAATGGACTAATTCTTTGAATTATTATTACTCACACTCCTGATAAACTAACAGGTGATGTTGAAGTGCAACTGTAGATAACTAATCCTATTAGGAGATAATTAGGAGGTGCTTAAGGACTTAAAACTGCACATTTAAAAAATAAATAGTAGTTTATATAAAACAGATATACGTAACTAACAGTCAGGCCAAGGAATGACGTAGAGCAGTAGCAGCAAAATCAAAACAAAACAATTACAGGAGCAATGGTCGCTGACCTAGAACAGAAAATGGAACTAAGAAGATAAATCACAGGAGACAAATAATAAGAATTTAAATTAAAGAAAAAATTTTACCTATATATGTTAGACACGGTGCTCAGGGTCTTCATAAGATGGATGGACGATCAGACATCGAACGGCGTGGAGATGATTGACGGAGGTCTGTGTCCGTCAGTAGTATTGGTTTAAGATGAAGACGATACAGGTTTTGGTTGGTGGAGTGCAGAGTGCAGGTGAACATGGCAGCGCAGCGACCTTGGCTGTCAGCTCGTCGCGTTATCAGCGCCGCCCACCGCCCGCGCCCGCGCCCGCGCCCGCTGCCGCGCGGCGCCGGAGCACATGACAGCACTCGAGGGGCATTAATTGCACGCAAGTTAATCGATTGGCTCCCACGAACGCCGTGTACACGGCGCCCAAAAGTTTGCATTAAATTACATACAAAACTGCAGGCAATGCTCGTCTTTATTCCTTACGTGTTAGTGCACAATATCGCGTGCGTCGGCGGGCCGCAGTGCGCAGGCGCCGGCGACGCGCGCGTTACGTTTTAACGACAGTTTTTGTAGCCGACGGAACGCCACTTGGGCTTATTAAGCGAGCGTCGCTCGCGGACCGCTACACCCTTTGCGGCCGCTGGAGTAATGTGGATATGAACTTTTAACCAGGATACATTTTTTATTCTACAAGATGAAGACACGAGCGAGACAACCAACTGATGATAAATAATACGCTGGTACATAACAAAGCGACGCTAGGTAAGATGTGCATAAGATTTAAATTTCGTTACCACAGTAATTCCACTAGCTATAGTCAAATTAGTAAGGTAACGAGATTTGACATCTAATTTCACAACGCGACGAGCGCAATGTGATGCTGTGTAAGTCACGTTGTTATGAGTAAGCGTATTACTTACCATCAGGTGAATGTCTTGCTCGCCTTGTCGTTCCGTCGAATAAAAAGAAGTTATAAATCCATTCTAACTGGAACATAGTAATAATTGCACACTACTGTTGGTCGGCAGAAATAGGAGCTGTGGTGGTACCTATCTAGACTGGTCTCCGGCAACGGAGTATACTTATTATAATAAAAAATAAATATTCTATAACAATCTAAAAATTATTCCGCGTGAAATGTTCATGTTTCCATGCGGATACGTTCACTGGTTTTCACGTGATTATTATATATACAATGATAAGTTATAGCAGTTATAAAGTAATACTTAAAAAGTTATCTGAGGACAGTAATCTAAGATCAACTTCTGTCATAACCAAAGAGGTTTTTGTTTGTAGCTGTATAGCATTTTGCCTCAAAGGCCACTTCTTGCGGATGCAGCGATCATCGTATAATATAAATGCAGATTATAAAATTTGCATTATATTCTAGAAGTATGTTCAGCACACGTTACCAGTTCCTAAACAATGTGGAGACGAGACTTGGACAAGAATGTCCGAGTTGCTTATAAAAATAACTTAGACGTAGTTCAGGCGTATCCGCAGGAATACGTGCGGCGTTGCCACTCCCGCGAGATTATGGAGCTGGTGGTTTTGACAATTGATTTATGTCTGTCAAGTCTCGTCACCGCGGCGGCGGCGGCGCGCGCGCATCTGCGCTGCCGGCCTCACCTCCCTCTCCCCGCTCCGCGCCCCGCCCCGGCCCGTCCCGGCCCGCACCGGCCGCTCTCACACCCGCGGCTTCTAAGAACAAACACGCGTCCACAGAATACAATGATTACAGACTCGACAACTTTTCTGTTAATATACATTTTCTTAAATATTTTACCGACATCCGCTATCAGAGTTGATCAGCTGTTTCTCCGGTCTTTCCTTAGCTTTACATCCGGTCACTTTCACAATCAAAAATTTAATATTCATAAGTTTTTTCTCTCATTTGATTTGTGGAGATCTTGCATTCCACTCACCACTCACCAACTCCTTCGCTGCTGGGATAATGGAAATTGTTATTCCTCGTGACACGGTTAAGGCAATTCGTGGAATAATTTCGACACATATTATACATGAGATGGAGGTTTGCTAAAGGCCTATGTCCAGCAGTGGAAGTCTATCAGCTGATGATGATACATGAGATAAATCAATTAAAAAAATCAATCCACGATCCAAGTTCGCTACGTATAGAGTTCTTATTGAAGCAAGTTCAAAGATATTGATATAAATCACCCACCTGCTAGGATCCTATGGTGTTAATTACCATTAGTTGGAACTATGGCACCATCATTCAGAACTTTAACTGTCCTTAAGATAAAAGATCTTAAAAAACGTATTGAAGCTCTTGAGATGTGGACGCATAGCCGCATGGTATCCATTAACTGGACTCGGACGGGGACCAATGTCGGTGTTCTTCAACGAACTGGTTTCAAGCGTAACCTCATGCTTACGTTTAAGAATCCTACCTCGGTCATGTACTCCGTCATCAGCGATATGGTCTTCTGCAGCTGATTATAACGGGTAAAGTTTCTGGAAAACGAAAGGTGGGGAGAAGGAAAACAAAAGGCATATCTGGGACATACGAAATTGTTCTGTCGAACCAGAGACAGAGCGGACTGTACCACGCTGCTGGTCTACCTTCACTAGTTGGAGAAGCACTTCGAGAAGGAGAAGATAAAAATATAACTTTTTTTTTATCACATTTACACGTGAAACGAAATCGAGTTCATTCGGCGAAGTATCGATCGGAACCAAGGCTGACTGGCTGCCGCGGATGATGGATTACTATCGATTAATTATTACCAAAGAGTGATAAGGTTATTTTCACTAATCACTGATATCTACAGTTATCACTGATCACACCCAGATATAGGTGATGATATTAAAAGTTATCGTCTATTTTGCAATGTAACACGATAGAGTTAAATTACTTGTCGCTACAAAATCCAATAGGGACTTCGGGGACGGATGTCTCCGAAACACGTAAAAATGAGTGTTTATGTCCGAATTCGCCATTGATTTTATAAACAATAATAATGATGTGTTAAAGTATTATTTTTAGTAACTTAATATAAATGTTACTTGGAACTGTAAATAGTTATTGGGTTAGGAACACCTTTAGATCAATTTTAAGAATGACTATATACCTGCTATTACTTATCTTTATATATATATATAATGAAAATAGTTTTTTTTGTTCGCCGATCACGTGAAAACCAGTGAACGTATCGGCATGAAAACATGAGCATTCGACGAGGAATGATTTGTACATGGTTATAGGATATTTATTTTCTGAACTTCATAGATCCTTCATCATTTTATTTCTAATTAACTTTGATGAACATAATTATTTGGTGTTATTTATACGGTTGCTATAGAAACCCACTTTATTATGGAAAATAAATTTCAGGTCTTTGTATTATGCGACCAGCAAAGCGGTAGGGGACCAGCTATTTTAAAAAAAACCAAATGCTGCTGATGGAGTTTACCAGGCCTAGCTCTATAATGAAGTAAAAAACTGGTGATAAGTCTCACTGGTGGTAGGTCTCTGTTGCTACTGGTGATAGGTCTCTCTTGCCGGAGATCATCTAGGTAGTTACAACCGCAGCGCCTGTTGCAGCCGATAGACAGTACTGTGCGAACATTACTGTGATCCGGTTTGAAGGGCTTTGCGTGCGTATCAATTACCATTAGGTGAAAGTCCATCTCGTCTCGTGGCTTAATTAAATAAAAAAAAATTCTATACTGGAATTTCATTGGTAATGTGTCATGGTTTTCGATCAGACCCCCGCATCATGCAACATTGTGATATACTCCATAACATCAATGTGCATTAAGGATCAGTTTCGCATATCCGGTGCCGTAGTATCTGATTGATTGGTGCCATTATATCATTATTTTAATCACCTGTCAGTAATCACTAATTTATCACCCAGATCGTTACTCGTGTGCTGGTTATGGGAGAATGTGCGAGCCATATGGTATTTTTAACGATCATTGATATACATATAAAAATTATATTTACATCATCATCATCATCATCATCATCAGCCGATAGACGTCCAACCAAAGATCTACACATTAACCTGTCCACAGTCCGCGTGGCCTCCGGTACCTGCGGGTATTAGAGACCGTCGTTTGTAGAGGTTTATATGGAGGGTTTGGGTCATTCCCCACCACGCTTGCGCAAGCGGGTTGGTGGGAGCCAGAGCCCCGTTTGTTGATTAGCAGGCACCGCGAGCAGGAGAGGTTGTGCGGAACTCCTTACACCCATATTTACATGGATATAAAAAAAAACCAAAGAGGAACAGTTTTTAACACTTTTACACCATACTGCTCCTGCCAACTGCTAATACCAAGTAAATTATGGTAAATGAACATATTTTGAAAAAGCGTATCACTTATTACAAGTGACAGACTGATTTGATGATGATGATGATGTGGAATCTTGTAAAAACTTTCTTCCTATTAAAAAAATATTAGTTAAATTACAAACACAAAGCAACGACATTAAGACAGTATCGGCAAATTTAAACTTCTTCTCCGTCGGTTTCACTCTTGGCAGAGTGGTCGTGGTCATCACATCAGGTGTTGGTCGCAAGCTTCACAAAACGTCGCCGCCACTCTTCTCTGATGGCCGCCTTCCTCGTGAATTCATGTAGTGGTTGGTAATGATGAGGAGCCATTTACAGTCCACTTCATAGCTGATGACCCTCGTGGCCCGACCCTCGACCCTAAACCCTTCCCTGTACCACAATCCGGTCAACAGCTACCTCACCTCAAATTAATTTATTAAATTAATTTAAAGTTGCAGTTATAATAACATCTCTGTCCTCTCCTCTACCTCCGTTCCTCGCTGTACTGGAAGAGTCAGGTAGTCAGTTAAGAAGAAGCGGTCGTAACGCGGACTGTCCCGTCTACATCCAGCTCGCGTTTGACAAATAGCTGACACGAAATCTCGGCGATATATCATTCGTTACAAAAATAGTCGAATGTTTGCGGGAGTGTTTTAGCGAGAAAAGAATCGATTTGTTGCCATCTATTTCGATTCTTAATCGTTCGCAGCTGTCGCCCGTTCCGATTGTGCGCCGCGGACGAGGAGCTGATGGTGATTATTATGTATTGTGGTATTATTACCGCGCGCGGTCAATTTGTCTTGGTGGATGAAAATGAATTAACATCATTGTTGATCTGCTAAAGTATTTCAAAATGTTTTTCATAAAAGATTCATCTTCTTTAAACCGGGTTTGTGAACATATATATATAATGAAAATGGGTTGTTTGTTCGCCAATCACGTGAAAACTAGTGAATATAGCGACATGAGAACATGAGTATTCTACGCGGAATGATTTGTAAATGGTTACAGGTAGGCTACTTCCCAAATAGTTAGGATTTGTACATATCATATACTGTGTATTAGATCGCTTCCTAAGACCAAGACATACTATAGTATTGACACCTTCGATGATGGGACGGGAAAAAATTGACCCTGGTCATATTTTTAATAGAATTATTTAGGCTCCATCATATTAGTACAACTAAATGTAATAATAATTTTATAAGAAAATACATTACTTTACTGAAAAAAAAAACCAGCAATGAAACACAAAATCAAAAACAGCCGATGCTCGGAGCGACGAACGTCCGGGCGCGCAATCTAAATATGATCCGTATTGCTATGGAGTAAAGTTCAAATTGAAACCAAACACATCTCGAGTTCCCGCCGCGCGCGCTTTCTATAATCCGAGCATCAGCTGTTTTTGATTTTGTGTTTCACTGCTGGTTTTTCTGTCGGCTGATGATGATGATGGAAGCTTGGTATGGTCTCTTTTGAAATCAATAGTATTAAGAAATTTCTAAATCCATTTCATAAAATTTCTTTGTGAAATGGATGTTGATCTCAAAATTGAAGAGATCTGTTATTAATATGGTGTCCTCACTCTATCAAACTTTTCATTTTTATCCCACGCAATCCCAGCGGTGCTATCACAAAAAAAAGCTCTCTTACCCCACTCCCGTATTCGTCAATCGCCATTTCATAAATATGCACACTAGTACCGAAGGGCCCCTGATTAGACCTAAATAATAAATTCAATTTTCCCGCGCGCCCATCAAATATTTTCCCGCGATAACGTTTCTATATTTGGACGGGTGGATCTTGGAAATAATGGTGTTATTTAGGGTCTTGCAATATGCTAAGATAGTAGGCTGGCGGCATTAACAAGTCAGGAGATGGCTGCGCCCGGCTGCGGGCCTCCGCGCGCCGTGGAGCCCCAACACGCTGCAAATTTTTTGGATTATTCCCTTAAAAGCGACTGTTTTAATCAACCGTTTTTTTATTCTTCAACGAAGCGACGAGTTTACCTGATGTAATGGTACACAAGATGTGAAGTCTCCTTACCTCAGTAAATTTCACTAGTTGCAGCGCCCTTCAAACCGAATCACAGTACTGTTTACACAGTACTGTCTGTCGGCTGCAACAGGCGCTGCGGTGGTACCTACCTAGACGGTCTGCGGCAACAGAGACTCTACCACCAGTAATAGCTATTGATCGTTCAAACCGGATCACAGTAATGTTCGCACAGTACTGTCTGTCGGCTGCAACAGGCGCTGCGGTGGTACCTACCTAGACGGTCTGCGGCAACAGAGACACTACCACCAGTAATAGCTATTGATCCTTCAAACCGGATCACAGTAATGTTCGCACAGTACTGTCTGTCGGCTGCAACAGGCGCTGCGGTGGTACCTACCTAGACGGTCTCCGGCAACAGAGACACTACCACCAGTAATTATTTATTCAAACTGATAGTACAAAGGATGCTGTTCATCCTTAAGCAACATTCTCCATTTGAATTATGTTAAACTGGATTTGTTTTCAATTAATATTTATAACAGTAGCGTGCAAACATTACTGTGTTCCAGTTTGAAATGAGCTGTAGTTAGTTTAAGCCGAGCGCCGTGAGGCGCAGTGTGTGGTATCTTAACTAGCGCCACGTTGTTATGTACAGACCAGTCGTTTACCAGTGAACATCCCGCTCGTATTCTCGCTTCGTCAAATGAAAATAAATAATGAATGTTTTTAGTAACAACAGCGACTCCGCGGATCGCCTGGAACAATTTTTACGACATCGGCCGGGCCCCGGCGCCGCGCCAGTGGCCTCTTACAATTTTCGCCGAGGCTGCTGGCGCACGCGTTAAAAACACAATGAATAATTATTGGGGGTTGTTTCCTACTTTCATACTCTTTTTTATATAAACAATCCTCCCCCGAATTAACTAGAAAATTATAGCAAATTTATTTCAATTAAGACTTATTTTAGGACTATTAGAAACTGTGGGGGTGGAGCAGGTCCCGTATAACAATTCACGGGACTAAACCCAACCTCACCTGGTGGTGGTGTACCCTGCTAATCAATAAACGAGGCTCTGGCTTCCACAAACCCGCATTAGGCCAGCGTGGTGGGAAATGGCCCAAATCCTTCCATATAAGTGTTAATAAACAACAGCTCCACGTGCTCGGCAGGTCACGGGAAGTCGCTGGATGTGGATAGCCCAGGACCAGTAGATGTGGGGATCTTTGGAGAAAAAATGTGTAACGCCAAAAGGTTTGGATTTGGGTACTAAGGGTACCTTAGTTTGAATCTGGTACTTAATGATAATAATAATTTGTTATAACATATAATCATTTTAATAATATTATCAATACTGATATTCTTTATATAAAAACTTTGACACAGACTCTCTCATGATCATCATCAGCCGATAGACGACCACGGCCTCTCCCAAAGGTCTCCACATACAGTCACAATGGCCTCCAGTACCGCTGGGCACTAGGGGCTGTAGTATGTAGTGGGCGATTTTATTTGTTATGGACATATAGCCGCATGTTGTCCATTACCTGGACTCAGAGGGTGACCGATGTCGGTGTTCTTCAACGAATTGGACAAAAGCTTAACCTTATGCTTATTATGGTTAAGAAACGTAAAATCTCCTACCTCGGTCGTGTACTCCGTCATCAGCGATATGATCTGCAGCTGATTATAATGGGCAAAGTTTCTGGAAAACGAAAGGTGGGGAGAAGGAAAAAGTCCTGATCGAGGAATATCAGGGAATGGACTGGCATATCTGGGACAGCCGAATTCTTCCGTCGAACTAGAGACAGAAAGGACTGTAGCACGCTGATCGCCAACCTTCACTAGTTGGAGAGACATTTTAAGAAGAAGAAGAACACAGAGCACATTGTGACGTTCATGTTACTTGATACTTATAATATTTAATATCATGGTTTAAGTTATCACTTAGCATCGAATGAAAGACGCTTTAAGTTTATAATAAAGTTAGCTATAACTTTCATATATCAAGAATAAAGTCAGTGCTTCTACTCGAAGTACGAGTAGAACCATTACTGGGATGGTATTCTTCACCATCACAGAACATGGAAAATCTTACTTTAAGCAATATAAGATTACTGAAGCTTAATAGGTTTGTGGTTAAGCACTAACTTTACCCAATAAATGGCTTTCTACGAAGAAGTTGAGAAACTTCAAAAGAGCTTCCTGTTGGAAGTTGCAAGATTCAGCCAGGTGTTCAGTGCTTACTGGGAACGGCATAAATCGTTATCAGGCTTATTATATTTTTAATTCCCGTCCCGGCGCCGGCGCCAATACATCAGGCTGATTTACCGAGGAGATCGGCGCGAAACTTGTGGATTTATAGGCGCGCCATTAGACCAGGCCGTCGCCGGTGTTGCTAGCAATTAACAAGAAAACTATTTAAAAAAAAAAAACAAATTAATCGCAGGTCTTCAAAACGTACATTACCACATTAGGATAATGGAGTTATCAGGATCATACTACATATTAGGTTGCTTACATATGAGATTAGTGTTCTGTCGCACTGACCACATTGATCTGAAATATCTCCTGTTTCGATTAAGAATTCCAAATTCAAATTTATAAATTCATTTAGCGGGTACATTTGAGTTTTGGAAACAGTCATTCATTTGTTTTATACTCATTAATTTTTCCTTCGGCGTCGCTTATTGCCGCGCAATGGTAAACATGAGATATCGGTATATTTACGAGTACCAGTTCTACCGTGGCACCAGCACCAGTGCTGCAGGAACAGCTCGAAGGATTAATGATGTGTACGGCGGTGGTGTCGCAGAAGAAAGCACGGTATGTGTATGTTGGTTTCATCGTTTTCTTTCGACATTCAGAACCAACCCTGTGGACGGCCGGAGACCAAAGCCGAAAATGAAATATTAAAGGCTCTTGTGGAAGCAGATCCATCACGAAGCACTTCAGAGATAGCTGCAGTCTTCGGAGTAACAGACGAAACTCTATTAATCCACTTGAACCAAATCGGGAAAGTAAAAAAACTTGAACAGCAACGGCAAACCGTGAAGGAAGAACTAGCTGCTGAACAACTGAGATTGATCAATCGCTCTAGGCCACTGCTGCTTCACGACAACGCAACACCACCACCACCAGCACACACTGCCACAACAAACAACCACTAAGTCAGATGAGCTACAATTGGAATGTCTGCGACATACACCGTACTCCGCGGACTTTGCCCCAACAGATTAACATTTTTCCGGAATTTGGACAACTTCTTACAAGGAACACAATTCAACTCCGATGCGGCAGTCCAAACCGCCCTCAAAAAGTGTTCTCGCGAGATTCTCGTCCCCGTGGTTTTTTAGTAAAGTGCTCAATGAACTAACTACCTATGAGATGACAAAAGTGCATAGATAACAACGCGGTGCATACTTTGTTTAATTAAATATATTTTACAAAAACAAAATTAACTTTATATTCCTTCCATATAAAACGACAATTTCATATGTAAGGAACTATATATATATATGTATATATATATATTTATTTAAATATTTGTTGACAAAGGCTATATGTACTCGTAGTTAGTGTGCTTTACTAACTGAAACTTTATCACTGTTTAGGTTCACCGTTTCAGGTTGAATCCTAGTTAAACATTAAGTTACTTGACGAAACAAAGTATGATAATTTCTAACGTTTATTTAAGATTAGTCAAAAATATTCTTTATTAAGTTTTTTTATCTTAAAAACTATAATAACATAAGTACACCCAGTTGCAATGTTCGGCACATGCGCAGAACTTGTCATCGGATTTTTTATGAGAGGTTAGTAGTGATAACTTTGTGTGTACCAGATTGACAAAGTTAACCTTTCATAACTAAGGTTTGACTTAGTAGAGAAAGTTAAAAAAAACTTCCTTGAGATCTCGAGGCGCGTCACGGGCGGAAGATTAACGGCGCCCCCTCGAGTTGCAGCCGAACTACTGAAAAGGGCGCGGCGGGAACGCTCCTAATAAATCAACGAAACTCCGCGCTGTAGACCAAATAAAACATACACAGAACATAGAAACACAAAAAAACCGTGTGTAAGTGCACAAAATTCGCAAAAAGAATTACAGGCAATAACATGCAGCAGTGTTAACTTGGCCGCGAGTTAAGCGGCGGTGGTGCGAGGGATTCGCGCCCTTGGCGGGGGGCGCGTAGGGGCGCCGTCGGCGGCACCGCGTAAGTTTGGCGGTGATTTAGTCCCTATCGGCCGTCAACCTGATTAATGTCGCCACTAAATCAGCGGATTACGACAATGCGAGAAATGACGAGCCGCGACCGGATCGCAGCGATCGCGCCGCGCGAGCGACGGCTGCCCGCGGGCCAGCTGTTGCTGAACTGGAACTCCTTGGGCCACGGTGCGAATTGGATTCTACGAAACGAAATTCTGTAACGAAAATGATAAAACGTACTCATTTGGTTTAGGTTGTGAAGGTAAAAAGAGTTTCTACAAAATATCCCTATCCTTCGTCTCCTCTTGTGTTATGGGTCGCAGCACGTCTGTGTATACCATGACATCTAGCATATACTATATAGCATCCAGACGTAATCTCCATGTTGTATAATACAAACTGAATATGCGAAGAAATATATGAAGGAATAGTAATATTAAAATATATGTTGCTTTATTTTACTCTTCTCTTCCTTTCGTCCTTTTCCAATTCAATCCATAAAAACATTATCAATAAGTTTTTCTCTCTCTTTATCACCTGTATCAATGATATTCTCTTAACAATTAACCAGATTACAAGGTTCTACTCCTACCGTGTCTAAATTCGCACTCTAACTCTACGGTAAGAAATACTATCATATATTATATAGTATCATTTCTTATTGATATAAGATATAGATCAATGCGAATATGTATTTCGTTTAATATATTACTAACATATATTACGCTCAAAATACATCTCTATAGTACTTCATGAAATCTTGAAGTAAAACAACAGTTGACTGTGCGACAGGTTCACGTATTAGTTTATCGATACTTTAGTACTAATTATAATAAGTCAACTCTGTATAGAAATTTCAAATACTTTGTCAATATATAAAATGTTAAAAATATATATTTTTTTTATTAACATTACATCTAATGTCCCGCTTGTTCGTATGACTTGGGCCGCATGATCATCTCGTATCGAATTATTGAGTAAACACGCGGTGTAATCGCACGCTCGTTCCGTACGGAATGCGACTGCAAGGGTATTGGGGTAATATCACCCGGAGCAGTTCTAACGCTGTCTGCCGACGGCGAGCGATATTACGACGAAGGAAAAAAAAATCGCATCCGACTATGTGTGAGCGTATTTACACAACACAATGTGTCCGTACCAGCTAACAAATTGACGGGATTACTATACGCAGTGACGTTATTTATCGATAACTGTCATCTCTTACTGCCGCCAATTGATCTGGATTAAAAAAAAATATGTATGTGACTTTTGAATCTGCATATGGTACTAATGTATCTTGTGCCTTAGGCCTTATTCCCCATATTTATAACTTATGGTATTCATGATTATTCTGAAGTAAAAAGCTTTGATTTTATGAGAACAGCGGTACATTCACGTACGTCTGTCAGTAACGCACATTACTAGAAGGATCGATGGCCGATGGGGCAGTAAGGTCTTCGAGTGGCGTCCGCTTACCGGTAGACAGTGTTGGGAGGCTTCCGGGTGGACTGGTGAGTCGCGAGTACGCACTGGATGCAAGCAATGCGGGACCGACCGTTGTGGAGATCTTTGGGGCAGGCCTATTGTCGGCTGATAATGACGATGTCAATAACAATATGACGCTAGTTAGAAACAGTAACACAACATCACCTAGTTATCGTCTTGAGCTTGAACCAGATGATATTTAAAAATTAAAATGTCTTTCAAGTTTCTTCCGTTTCCGGTTCTAATGTACAATTCGATGAATTCTTTGAAAATGTCAATACATTTTAAATAATTAAAAATGTATAAATCTTACATATTTTTTTAAGAACTTTATGGTAATAATAATAATAGAAATCACTATTACCTTACACTAATATAACATATATATATTATTATTTATCGATTAAAGCATAGACAAAATCCTCCGGCGGAACTAATGATAATAGCATAGTGATTCTGTCCAGCGCTGCTACACAACTTCTCCTTGATACTTTGATAAATGTAATGTTTAATTTTAAAAAAAAAACTATTGCCGTGTCGGTGTCGGTGTCGTCGCGCGTCACCGTCGCACTGACAAATTGATTTATGCGGGTAGGGGCGGAAAGCCGCGGCCGACGACTCCGCGCCCCGGCGGGCCGTGCGCGCGGCATGCAACGCCAAGTTGCGTATGCATCTCTGCGGAATAACTTAAATAACACGAGCGATGCCCACCGCGGTAATGTTCCCTTGAGAAAAATTCTCGACTTCGCAAAGGTGCGAGTAGGAGGGGTCAACATACTCATGTACAACAATGACTCATCATCATCGTGACATCTTCAAATTGAAGTTGGGCGGTCAGTCGGAGAAAACTCTTCCGATCCACGGTGACTCAGTAATCTAAATATGTAAATAAGAATTTAAACGGACATTTGTCAAAGGATTCTTGAAACTGTGCCAGCAGCTCATTTGATTGCTGAAGATGTGTTGTGAGAATACGAGATGAATATTTGACAAAAAAAAAATTGATATTATTAAAGTATCCGTTTGTCGCATCAATATTTATAATAAATCTTCAATACCCTTATGTACGTCTCATAGTCTAAAGTTTAGACCATATACTTGGTGCTACCAAAAGCCAGCTATAAGTCTTACCATCACGCATATGTGTATCCTGGAGACTCCGTCAGCTATACTTATTTAAATATTATTAATAACATCAACGTAACAAATGCCTCCTGTTGTAACTGGATGCGATAAAATGTCCGACTTCCAATCAAAATTTAATTGGACGTCTCCCTTGACGGTTGGGATAGTTCGGAGAAAAAAAAAATTAAAACAAGACGACATTAATCGATATGCAAGAGCCGGTAATAAAACTTTCCACCTCTCGAGCCTCTCTCCACGCGTAAGCAATTGACACCTCCAAGTTTTATGGACAAAAAACCCATAAAGGCCTAAAGCATTAAATCTGTAGATTTAGGATGTGCGCACCAATCGTGGGACATTTGGTTTATGAGCCGGTCCCGGGAGGGCCAAATCACCAATGGTGGACTTTTGTTACTCGTAAAATAGATAAATAATGTTCCCGCGGGTCGCTTTGGACTCTAAAAAAAAAAACTGATCCGATATTATTTTATTATGTAATCGACCCACGCGCTGCGACTCCATGCAGCGGCGCGAGCTGCCGTGGACACCGCCAGCACGAAGACTTTCCTTGAAGTAAAGCTACAAGACATTCAAGACGTCTTGCATACTATACTTAGAATAAATACAGAGTAACGAGTACATTCATTTTTTTTAATCACGAATACAGCTGATGAGGTACAGGTTATCTGGTAGAGATTTTCATTGCTCCTGTGACACGGCGGCGGAGATGAAACATCGTGGGGTTTTAAAATAGTCGATCCAAATCCGGCATAATATGCTGTGACAAAGATCAATGGGAGAATAACGAATTCATGATCTTTCATCATCATCATCTCAGGAGAACACCGGAAATTGACTTTCCGTCTTAGATGCTGTGATTTTTAATTTTTATTATTTTCCCTTACACGTCGCCCAACTTAATATAAAGTTTTAAAAACAAGTGACGCTTCACGCTGGCAATATCCTTATCTGGTGGAACTGAACATATTATATTAAGCACTACGTCATAAAGTGGCCCAAATTACACGGGACCTATACCCGAAAACAATGCCCCGATCGGGCGCGGTGGAGCGGCGGAGCGGCGGGGCGGCGGCGGGGCGACTTTGCCACTTACCCTGATGAGTTTAGGGTCGTTTTTACCGGATTCCCTGTAACCATGCAACTACACGAACGGATGGAGTTTTTTCAATTATAAAAGGCTTAATTTGTTTGGGCCGCGGCGGGCGACTAGTGTCTCTATTTCCGGCGGCGTCGGTCGGCATTGGGTCGGCTGCGGGCCCCCTTGCGCCGTTGCACCGCCGAAAAGGTTATCCACGAAAATGTTAATATAATAGTTGCTTCAGTGCCACGGGTTCTGTTGGCGTGAAGGCATAAATCAATTTTATAGCCCCATCTAAATCAAACGCGTTTTAATGGGCGGCCCCCGTCATATCATAGCGGAGTATGATAATTTACGGTTACTATGTGACGAATGTAGAAATAAAGGTCCCTCCCTCGCTCCCTCCCCGGCCTCACCCTGCCCTCCCCACACACACAGACACACATACACATAGCTCGCCCCCCCCCCCAACGTACCCCACCGCCGTGGTAGGGATTAGTTTTATGCCCTAAACCGGCGTCGTAAATATGTCACCCGTATCTTACGGGGCGAGCGCGTCAGTGGAGATAATTTTTGGATTTACGAAGTGTTGGGCCGGCGTTGATACGAGTCACTTTTTCGTGGGTGTCTTCATTGTTTATTTAGATAGCGTCCGCCCCGAGTGATTTACGCGTCTTGTTGTGATGGCGCATCCTGAAGCGTTAATCTGATGCCGCTCCGAGATGTTGCGAGCCGTCCAAATCCCGACTCCCATCGGCGCGCTGCGCTTATCTCGGATATCCTTCACTCATGGACCAAAGAGCTCTTGTTTATGCATACGTCACGGACTAGACTAATTGGCATGTGAATATTGTTCTCCTCCTCCTTCTATACCCATAAGAGTATTTTCATCATCATCATTGTGATCAGATTCAGCCGAAAAGCTGAATATAAATATCAACAATAGGAACTAATCGAGAAGTTTAAATGCTACATTCGTTTGTCAGATACAATCTGATCGTGATGAACTCCATCATCAGGTTATAATGAAAGATGAGACGGATGCAGTTTAATATCATAGCCAAGATAACGTAGTATCTTTTACTCGAGGATGACAACAATTGGTACAGGGCGAGAGTCTAAACACTCCCTGGACCTTTCCGTGTAACCCTTAAGTTTATCTATCGGCTGATAATGATATGAGATTTCCACCTATGTAGACAGATCGCGATATCTTTGGAACTGTCAGTACTTAAATACTAGAGATTTTGTAGGAATATTACCTAGACGGTCTCCGGCAACAGAGACCTACCACCAGCTAATTATCAGTTGCCGGTGTACTGCGGACAGCACATCAGCGCATTTGTGCGAATGACCTGCTATTTAACAACGAGATTCAGTTAAAACTACGGCCCGCCATTAATCATAGTAACGCTGGTAATTAATGAAATTTATGTGTTGCGCGTATATCACGCGCTGTATTATGCTGTGGGGGGTTCCGCAGTCGGCCATCCCCAGGTCACAACAATCTAACTTTTCAATTTGCTGCCTACCAATAACATTATATTTAACATTAACTAATAGATCATAGATAATCATCCTTCAACTTGTCTAGGTCTTGTAGGTCTACTGCTGGCAGCCCTGTATTCTCGGGCTAGTAAAAATATGACTAAGGTAAGCCCTGCCTGTCGTAGAAGGCGACTGAAAGGATCTAAGAGTTACGCGGGCCTTGAGGGTGGGGACCTGTATCGTTCAACAAGCGAACCTGCGTAGGACAACGTGTGACTCGGCGATGTTGCCCAGGAAGGTTTGGCAGTGAGGTCTATAATCGATCTCGGAGCCTCTCCGAATGCACTGATACAGACCGACGAGGGGTTTTAGTGAGCAAGAATCTCATAACCCTGACGTTCTCTTAGGAGCAGGATATCATTCGAAGATTTCTCCCCGGAGCTTAGAAAAAAAAGCTCTCTATTGCCGGAGACCGTCTAGGTAAGTACCACTGTGAGCTTTGCTCAGCAAGGGATGCTCAGCGCTGAGACCTCCTCGCTATTATACACCGTGGAGTTTTCACCGGTTAGAGTCCAGAATAACCCTCTGTTGCCACCACAGCAGAAGGATTGGGTACAAGATTTTCCTACAAAAAAAAGTAGGTACCACCCCGCAGCACCCATTACAGCCAATAAACAGTACTGTACCATTATTACCGTGTTCCGGTTTGAAGGGCTTTGTAGTATAATAATTGGCATAACGAGAATCTGGTACGGTGTATCCCTAAAGGCATGACCTAACCAGCACCTTAGTACTTACCATCAGGTGAACGTCCTATATCTTAACTGAATTTCGCGAGATCGTACAGAAACCTTCGATTAGTACAGCAACTTAGGAGTTATTTCAACCGCTGATCTGATGATGGTCGAGGGATGCCGCTGGATGCAAGCAACTCTGGACCTACCGTGGAGATCCACCAGCGAGGTCTATACCCAGCAGCGGGCGCCCCGGCTGATAAGAAGTGTACTTCATTTCCTGTCTACTGTCTACTGCTAGGTAGGTCTCCAGTAACAGAGAGCTACCACCAGTAAAATCAAACTACATCACAAAATACCTTCATGCTACAGTTGCTCGTAATGAAATAATCGAAATGTTATTTCGCATTTGCCATTAAAAATGGCGGCTGGGGCGTCCCGTGTCCTCTGCAGGTCATAGATCAGCTTCCTCTGACGTCACGTCAGTCTGAACCAAATAAATAATACCCGCCTGTCGATCTATGGAAAGCGTAATGCGTAAGGTGAACATAACACGTTAACTTTTCTTTCATTACTCTATTACCGCAACTGGTGGTATGGATCACCGCAGCGCCTGTTGCAGCCGACGAACCGTACTTTGCAAACATTACTGTGATCCGGTTTGAAGGGCGCTGTGGCTAGTGTAAGTAGTGAGACAACGACACTTGATATGTAATGTCTCAAAGCGGCGAGCAGAATATGCTGTTCTATATATCATCTTAACTAGCGCCACGTTGTTTTAGGCAGGCGTATCACTTACCATCACGTGATAGTACCGCTGGTCTTGTACCTTCGTCGATTAAAAAAAAAATCTGAAATCGCTCCCTCGTATACTTCAAAGTAAATATAACTGGAGCTTATTTATCCACGTCCATTCATACATAGCGTAACTTTCCTAAAGAATTTTCAGGCGGAAATTGGTGGCAGATCCTCGGTACCGGAGACGGTCTTTTATCAGCTCATCACACCTGCCGTCAAATAGTCTTCAGACATAAGATGTTAAGTCTCTTTACCTCAATAATTCCACTAGTTACTCCACCCTTCAAACCGGAACAAATCGATATATACAGGACATGTTGCTCGTCGCCTTGACGCAAGATGTTGGGGTTAGTTGTAGCGTCCTTCAAGCCGGGACACAGTAATGTTTGTTGGAAGCAATAGGAACTGCAGCGGTACCTACCTATGACCTTGTCCGGCAACAGAGATCTATTGTCAGTGATAAGAACAGTCATTATGCATAAAGACGAACAGGAACGCATAGCGCGATGTTGTATGAAGCCGTCCGCAGTTATAAAATAAATCATGGGATTGTTTCATTTCATTTTATTACGGCGTGTGCCAGTCAGGCCGACGGACGCGCAGACAGAGCACCAACTATAAAAATGTTGTTTTATACTTTCAATCATTTTATTGCACGCTCGCACTTGACGCCGGCTCTCATCCACTTGAAGCACAGCCCATGTCGACGGACGAGATATAGAAAGTTCACAATCGCCAAGTTATAACTTAAGGGGTGTAAGGTCCCCCGCACGACAACTCGCGGGACCCAAGTCAACCTCAACAACCTGGCGCTAGTTAGTATGATACACACAGCACCACATTGAGTTCATCATGGTACATGAGATGTTGATTCTAACCCCAGTAATTACACTAGCTACAGCGCCCTTCAAACCGGAGCACGGTACTGTTTGTCGGCTACAACAGGCGCTGCGGTGGTACCTACCTAGACGGTCTCCGGCAACAGAGACACTACCACCAATAATAACTATTGATCCTTCAAACCGGATCCCAGTACTATCTGTTGGATGCTACATGAATATCTACAGAGGTTATGATAACTCATTAAATTGAAGAAACGTTGTATGTACTTTAGTCTACTCAAATAATGTATATTTGGTTTGACGTATACATCTGTTCCGCGAAGGTTACTGCTTTGATTACTGTATTGCAGTTGTAATATAATATACTATAATATAGTTAATATATTACAAGTAACACGAAACGCTTCGACGAGAATAACGAAGTGAGACGACGATAAAAAGTGAACGAGTCTGGTCTCGCCGCCATGCCAGCTGCTTTAGCCAACAGCGCACTCACCCTAATGCACAATATTTGGCCTATTACTTCGCCCTAGGCCCATTGATTTATAGGTTATGAATCAACCTGCCCTCCCTGCCTACCTCCCCTCTGACGCCACTCTCGCCTACCCCCTCCCGGGCCATTACGCCGACTTGATGTATAGCTTAGATAATGAATCTAGTTGTATTTTTGCTGGCAACGTGTGATGGAAATATGAAGGTCTCGGGTTCTGCGGATCGTGGGGTGCGGGATCGGCAATCTGGGAGGGAGGGGGGTGAATTATAACGCGCCTGTTAATGGCACATTCAGCAGTCGCAGAGTTTTATGCGGTTCATGGAGGTTTCGTAGTGATGTTAGTTGGAAAGGAAATTTTCTTCGCTAATGACACCTCTTCTCGTGAATGGAAGCCGGAGTTGGCAGCGAGTGCAGCTCCTCTACTTAATAAAAATAATATGAAGTTAATTGTTTCAATTGTCATACAATTTCACCATTAACAACTTCCTCCCTTCTTAATTATTCGAAACGATAATTTTGACAGCGGAGAGAGACGCTCTGCCATTATACATTACAGCCGACACCATCTTCTATGCTGACCGCTGCCTTCTTCTGTAATAAAAGTTTGAAAATAATTGCATTGGACCTTAAATGTACTCGTTTTATCAGAAAAAAATATGAATGACCAATAGTATTAAATTAAAAAAAAACAAGCGCAACTATATTAAAATGTTGAGAGCTGCGATGCTGCAGACAGATGCACTAAGTATTCATAATCAGCCGATAGACGTCTCCTGTTGGACATAGGCTCACACCAGTCGGGATTCATATTGAGGGATTTGGGCCATTGCCCACCACGCTGGCCCAATACGGGTTGGTGGAAACCAGGGCCTCGTTTGTTGATTAGCAGGGTGCACCACGAGCAGGTGAGGTTAGGTTGGATCCCGTGAGTTGCTTCGCTGGACCATTTACACCCCTTGCTTGCACGTAACATAACATCATATTTTTATTGACCGTAAAAATAATTAAGTTCTTAAAAGCTCAAAAGCTGAAGTATACCGCGGTAGCTTTGTTGTCGTTGTATGTAATGGCGCGGCGGCCGAGTGACGCGCGTCAAAGATAACGCGCGGCGAGGGATCAGCGTTCGCCAGCGCCGCGCTCGCTTCACGAGAAACCTACTCCGTCTCTTCGAAATCCCGTCGACTGTATCTACTCCTCGGGTGTCATGCTCTCACGGACAGTTAAACACGTAGCCCGTAGCCGAGGAAGTGAACGAGGAAGTGAACGAGTAGGTTAATTAAATAAAAACCACAAAAATAACTAAGACGTAAATAGAAAAGAGAACATAATCTTCAAACATCACTGGTGGTAGGTCTCTATTGCCGGAGACCGTCTAGGTCATATATCATCCTGACTAGCGTTATGTTGTTATCAAGTAAACTCCCCGCTTGTTTAGTCGACTAATTGTGTTAAAAAACCGATTTAAGTAATTTATATTTATTGCTAATAAAACTTTCTTTTATGTAATTAAGCGACGAGATGAGCGGGAGGTTCACCTGATGGTAAGTGACACGCCCGCCCATAACATGGCGCTACTTATAATAATATGCACTGCACCACAGTGCGCTCGTCGCCTGAGACAAGATGTTAAATCTTGTTACCCTAGTAATTACACTAGCTACAGCGCCCTTCAAGCCGGAACACAGTAATGTTTGCACACTATTGTTTGGCAGCAGAAATACGCGCTGCGATGGTACCTAGATGGTCTCCGGCAACAGAGACGTACAATAGCTCATACAACAGATAGGTACAATAAACAAATATATGAACCTTAACCTTTTTGTATATATATTTAAAATTAATGAAGTATTATTAATAGTATTGACTTCCATCGTTTTAAATAGTAACCAAACTCGCGTCATAAACGCCATTCGTCTATACTTTAAAGTTTTTTTTTAATTCATTCCTCTCGCCAAAAACACAGAATATAAAAGCTGCCAGTCACAATTGTATCATTAAAAAAATAAAACATTCGTAAAAAAAAGCAGTGAACTAAACAACGGAGAGTGGCTGCAACAAAAACGGACGCCTTTCACAAATTCGCGCGCGCCGGGTGACATTTGTCAATCAGCCCTCCCCGCGTCCGCTGTCAGCTGTCAATGACAATTAATGGCGTCCCCATACAGAGTTTTATGGAGTTTATTGCTTCGATTGTGCGAGGAGATGATTAATGTAATCACTAATGCAAATCCCAGCAGCCGCGGCACGGACTGCCGGCTTTGTGTTTCCGTTGATTTCTATAAAAATTGATTTATCGCTGCAGTTTCGCAGATACGGGCCGCTCGGTGGCGGGCCGTGGGCGGCGCGAGCGGGACGGCCTGCGCGTGCACTTTGTGCATGCGGACAGTTTTGTATCGGTTTGCGAGTTTGCGAGTGAAAAATTGACAACCGACGTCCGTTGCAATGGAGACACTGATCAATAGCCAGCGTGGTCATTAATTCTTTTTTTCTTGCTCTCTTCCTATCCCAAATTCCAGCGTGACTTATTTTTTTTTGCAAACTCCGAACTGGACCAATAGTCGTGTGTTGAATCTGTATAACGTCTCTCTAACGTTAACATTTTTTTTCCATCCCTGTTCAAATAAAGGACTCGTATGAAGGATGACCGTCAAATTTTGTTTTGTTTATAATATGTTTCTCATAGAGGTTCGTATTTATGGAATACTATTACCGAGCACATAATCTATCCTTACAGAATTTTTTTTATCCCTTTCGGGGCCTAAAAAAGGACAAGTTTATCACTTGTTATTTAAATAGGGATAGCAATCGAGTAGTAATCAGTATCATGTTCCTCTTGTCACGTTGAGGGTTCACGTCTAGTGCTGTTTATTATGTAAGTAGAAAAACGGGATAATGATGACACCTACGTCGCGACTTACCAATATCTTTACTTAATACTTTTGAGTTAAATATAAACTAACTTTAACTTTACGTGTTGTTAAGCTTGCGACGAACACCTAAAATTATGATTACGACCACTCTGTCAAGAGTGATACCGACTAAGAAGAAGATCAACAATTTTTTTTGATTAGCAAAGTATGCTACGAGATGAAAGTATTTGAATGACTTGATTCTCAATCGAGTCAAGTTCATTACTTCTCAGTTCCGAGACATTTCTTTTGGGAACTGCTGCTACATTTCGACATTCAGTTGATCATAGCAGTTGCATTTGGTTAGTGAAGAGCAGATAAAGAAGAAGAAAGAACGAATGTTCGACATCACACAGGTCGCGTTAGGACATTTGAACCAAATCACCGACTGCTTGATACTACCTTATTAAAGAAAAAAAAGCAATATACAGATAATACTTGTACGAGCGTACTGCTCCCCTGACGTGGATGTCACAATTATATTACCGCGCTGGCGTCGCGCCGCGTCACGTCGCGTCACGTCGCCGTCACGTCAGCGTCACGTCAGCTGTCGCGCGTCACGCGACGTGCGTCACTTACCTGCCAGCCGTCACGGCGACAGATTGTTAATTAGAGTGTAATGTTACAGATCCGCTCGCCGTTGGAACTGGAACGGATTTAGATGTTTTAGTATTTGTGGAAAACTAACATTGATCTACATTCATTACGTCAGGCAGTTTGTCAGCGAACGTTAACGTTCATTCGGCTTCTGGATCACAGGCTGCGTGTCTAACGTCTTATTCATATGCAGCTTAAGTGTCAGCTTGTCGCCGATGGGTTATCGGTTTGTTGCTTACCAGAGTCACCAGCCTATGGAATTTGCAGTTGACGCAGAATCCAATCAATCCGTATACACTGATACCGTGCATGCAATTATCATTGTTAAATTCAATTTCCATAACAATTAAACATTGATAATAATTAGAAGTTTTTAACGTAAAACAGCTGTTCATATACATAGATACATTTTCACTGATTTCCACAATTAGTAATAATTATAAGATTGTTTATAAACAAAATATTCACTAATTAAATAAAATTTCCACAACACTGCCGGGCAGTTACTAGTAGAGTAATAATTGAAATAAAAAAAATTGTTGGGTAGTTAGTCACATTTCATAACTATTGCACAAATTAACAATAGCTTGTTTCACAAAAAAAAAAAAAAACTTTTTTGTAGAACAGCCTTCCACTTCAATCGCCGCCAACATATTGCCGGGAATGCGTCGATCATCGTCACAGCTAGTATTTCCCCCACCATTTTATTTCCCCCTCCTAAAACCGAGCTCGTATTCCGATTGGTGGATTGACCGCGACAGTAACAAGTGAACAAGTAAATAAGTGACTTATTTAATAAATTTTTGTATATACATTAAATAAATAAAATTGTAAAAGTGATGTAACAACTTTGCATTATGTACAATGGTGTACACACCACCACATTGTGCTCGTCTCCGTGACAGGTAAGTTCGCATCCTCATCAATATTGACATTTTTTTATCGCCGCAGTCACGAGAGGATTTACAGGTTAACCTGATGTTAAATGATACACTTGCCCAGAACAATGCTCAGTGTCGTTACTCTAGTAATTTCACTAGCTACAGCGCCGTTTAAACTGAAACATAGTAATAATGCACACTACTGTTTTCCGGTAAGAATAAGAACTGACCTGGTACCTCGACGTCCTCCGGAAACAATAACCTATTTTTTTTTGGTTTCAGAGAGGAAATCTTCGAATGATACCCTGCTTCTGACGGGAAGTACGGGTTGTCATATTCTTACTCACTAAAACCCTCTCGGTGGTCTGCATCAGTGTATTCGGGGAGGCTCCGGGATCTCTTATAGAACGCACCGGTGCACTATACTTTGTGTTAACACGTCTCTGAGGAGGAGCCTTATCCTCCTAGGCACCATCGCTGAGCCATACGCTGTCCCACGCAGGTTCACTTGTTGAGCGATACCACCATCATCCATCACTTTCTCCACCTTAGTATCTCTGACATATTAATCGATGTAATAAACTCATAGTAATGGAACAGTTCCACTAATCATTGGAGGTTGAAAGCATTTATCCATTTTATACATTACATATGTTGTTTGATTGGGAACCCATTGAGCTTGACTCTGCCCCTGAAAGAAAACACCACGAGGAATCCGATATTATACAAAATCCTGTATTTGACCGGCGTGGTGGATGAATGGCATTGAGAGATCTGATCATGTTTATTGCAAGAAAAAACTTATATTCTGTATATCAGGCGAAGATAACATTCACGTTATGGCAGGTTAACAATCTGTCCGTCATCATCATAACTCAATAGAAGTCCACTGATAGACATGGGCCTTCTCCAAAGATCTCCACTTTTGTAGAGGGTCTATATGATGCGATTTGGGCTATTGCCTACTACGCTTGCTCAATGCGGGTTGGTGGGAGCATGAGCCTCGTTTGTTGATTAGCAGGGTGCACCGCGAGCAGGTGCTGTTGGCTTGGGTCCCGTGAGTTTAACTGTGGAAGAAGAGAGCAGGATTCCGCATCGCACCCGCTCTTAGTTTGCTCGGCGTGGGAACCAGAGCGACCGATCCGAATAAATCAGATTGGACGGAACTTCTCCTTGCCAGCAATCGTGTCGGCGATGACAGGAGAAGACATTGCACGGAGGGCCGTAGCCTCCTTTTGTGAAACTGTGATGGTACAAAAGTAAGCTAGCGAGCGGGATCTAGAGAGGACAAATCCCGTTCAGAGATGAAGCCGTCGTGGCGCTAAAGCGCGTCAACACGTCGCACTAGTGTGAATGGTGTTCCCCTACCATTATGGGGTCTTTGCGGTCCTTGGCGGTTAGGACGAGGGTTCTCATCGCCTTCTAAACGACCCTGAGGAGGACAATGACTTGGACGTGGTCTCCGGTCATTGAAGTACTGACGAGGCTGGTGGGGTCTGCATAAAGCAGATCCTGAGACGGGCTATTCCAGCACAGCGTTAGCGAGATCGCGGTTGTGTTCCGTACGGAGATGCCGCGACCTCTCCAAACGGCGAAGGTGATCACCGAGGATTACCTGGCTTCGCCCGTGCGTTCGTTGATCTGAACATCAGCTGTTTTTGATGTTGTGTTTCATTGCTGGTTTTTTTTCAGTAAAGCAATGTATTTTTTTATTTAACTAATCATTTCATTTAGCTGTACTCACATGATGGAGCGTAAATAAAGTCAATACCTTTTTTTTTTAATCAGGATCCTTTATTTTCCGTCCCATCATCAAAGGTGTCATTAGTGCTATCGTCTGTCTTCGTTCTAAGAAGCGGTCTCCTAACACACAGTATATCATCTCTATCTCTCACTCTCTCCTATATAGAGACAGTTCGAGAAGAGTTTGAAAGTGGTCTTACTAAAATATGCTTTAAATTCCTGATTTTGCCGGAAATTGTCGTTAAAAAGATTCCTTCAAAACAATCATCATTATTTTTCCTAAAAACAAAAATTCTTGCAGGTCACTTTCTTTTCAAGGGTGGATATATAGCGACGCGTTGGCAACCCCGTTTCATCCCCCGGGGTGCGCCACTCCACGCCATAACTCTTATGACACTTTAAATATGTCATCGAAAGATTTTTCTTATGCTGTTAAAAATTAATTGGTTAACTGTTTTTTTGTTTCTTCTAGATTATTTAATTAACTTTATGATTTATAAGGGGTGTAAGAGGTTTCGCCCAACATCTAACGAAGTCCAAGTCAATCTCACCTAGCACGCGGTACACCCTGCTGAAAAACAGATGAGGCTCTGACCACCCACCAACCCGCGCTGGGCCAGCGCGGTGGGTTACGGCCCAATTTCTCTCAATGAACTCCAACTATGTAGAGATCTTTAGGGGAAGTCTATGCCCAGCAGTGAACGTCTCTCGACTGATAATGATAACGATGATTTATAAGCTAAGGCATGTAGCATAAGCAAACGTAACCTGAAGGTATCTTTTTCTAGCCTGCAGGCTGCCTCTTTTTTTCTTAATCAATTTTGATCTTTCAAGATGATGTTTCAAGTTCATATTGATCTTATTAGATGGTGTAAGGTGTTCCGCACAACGATTCACGGGACCCCAACAAACCTCATCTGTTCGTGGTGCACGTTGCTAATCAACAAACGAGGCTCTGGGTCCCGCCAACCCTCATAGTCCCAGCGTGGTGGAAAATAGCCCAAATCCTCCCATATGGAACTTCTACCAATGTGGAGATTTTTGCGGGAGGACATGCCCAGCAGTGGACGTCTATCAGTTGGTGATTAATCTTATTAACATATGTGATGAGCCTGCAGATAGTAACGGATTGTTAGTTAGGATATTTACATGACATCACATTGTGATAGTCACCTCAAGACACACTGATTTCGACAGAAATAGGCGCTGTGGTAAAGTTTATCTCATTCAACAAGATGAACTCACCAACAGTAAATCTAATCATGGAGATTAAGTATAATTAAGAACACGCAAATAGCAAGGAGATAAAGAGTGAAAATAAAATAAAGATCCAGTTCATTCGGAACTTGGTAATGGAGAAGTACATTTAAGGGTGGGTACAAACAGTAAATAATTCTATACGTTCACATCTACAACGAAAACACTCGAAAAATTTATGGCCTTTATTCTTAAACAGTCTCCAAGAAAAAGGATCCGTGGGGCGAAACAAAAAAAAAAGACTTCAGATCACTGTACAAGGGGTGGGGTGAATCAAATAATTTCCCGCTTGAAGGAGAAATGAAATTTATCTAGTTCGCTGATAAAAAAAAGTTTGAATACGCTTTCATTTATTCTAATTCATTGCCAAGCTTTCGCCGTTCAATTTGCCAAATTTGAATCTGATAGCCGTTGCGTAGGAGGTGGAGGGTGAGGGTTTCTTCCCTTAGATTATACTGATGATAATAATATCATCATCATCAGCCGATAGACGTTCATTGCTGGACATAGGCCTCCCCCAAATATTCCCAGATCGATCGGGTAAGGATTTATATGTGGGATTTGGGCCACCTTCCACCACGCTGGCCCAATGCCGGTTGATTGGATAAGAATACAATTTTTAAATATTTTTTTTATTGGATGGCATAGAACTGATGAAGCTGACAGCACTTACATAAATACTTAGTCATCATCGTAAACCGGTGACTAGTCACAATCCTTGCCTGTCAACGGATCATTTTGTAACAATATATTGATGATGTTAACATCATCATATCAATCATTATCAGCCGACAAACGTCCACTGCTGGACACAGGTCTCCCTCAAAGATTTCCCCGTAGTTTGTTATTCATTGAAGGGAATTGGGCCGTAACCCACCACCCTGGTCCAGTGCGAATTGGTGGGCAGTCAGAGCCTCGTCTGTTATTTAGCACCTCGTGCAGGTGAGGTTGACTTGGGCTCCGTATGATGGTAGACGGGACCCCTTACATACTTCATACCAATCAATGCACGTTTATCAATTAATAATATTTAATCTAATAGACATTAACATATTAATTGTTATAGTTCAAAAAATATGTAAAGAAACAACAATAGAATTTCTAATTGAATCGGAGTATATTCTTCTTCTTCTGGTGCCTCTCCAACGAATGAAGATTGGACACCAGTTCTACAAATCCATTCCTATCACTCGCTAGGTGCATCAGCTGCGCGGCGATCTTGGTCCACTCTTCGATGTCCTCCATGCTTTGTTTTAAGAAAAAGAAAGATCTGCCGCAGAGTATACATATATATATATGTGTAAAGCGTATCCTTCTATAACTTCTCAAAAATAAATGTGAATAACATGAAAGTGTAATAAATATAAAAGAAACAAACATTTCACCACATTGACACATTAATTTCACCATCAGTTATCTCACAGTAACAATGCGTCGTGATAACAAGTGTTTAGAACAATTAAACCGCTTGACAAACAGCGTTAGAATATGCGCGGGAGTTGAAAGCGCGCAAAGGGGCCGCCATTTTGTCGGGACGAGCGCGGGGAGCGGCACGGGGTGGAGCGCGGGTTAGGCGCGAGTCGCGGCTCCGTGTGTAGCTGTGACCCGGTTTACACAACTATACCACACTTGTTTGAAAAAGCATCGAATATAATCCCATACAATTTTATGGTTGATTAAGTCCCCGCTGCCGGAGTCCGTCTAGGTAGGTACCACCGCAGCGACTATTGCAGGCGACAAACAGGACTGTGCAGACATTACTGTGATCCGGTTTGAAGGGCGCTGTATGAAATGAAACTATTGTTATAATGAGACTTAAAGTGTTGTGTCAAGGCTACGAGCGCAATGTGGTTCTGTGTATACGATTCTAAATAGTGCCATATAGTTATCGGCGGGCGTATCACTCACCATCAGGCGAACGTCCCGCTCGTGTCGTACCTTGGCGTCTAATTCACAAATACAATAAATAAATAGTTATGCCGTGCCTAAGTCTGCTCTGAATGGCAGAGATTCTGCGTTACTCGTAACCACAGCGGCACTGGTGTAAATGAAAGAAAAGAAAAGTGAAGAGGCAGAGCGTCGTCACTACACCCGGGGTGTAGTGTAGTTACTTAACCGAAAGCTCTCGAACGTTAACAGTGAACAAAAAAAAAGATCTATTCAGCCATTTTCTCCTAACAACATTAACGTGTTTGTGTTGCGTAGTTAATAAATCGGACGGCGCCATTAGCGTCGGACTCGAACCCGCGCCGGAAAGCGTGCGTCTTGTTGATTTGTGACGAGCGCAGATGGATTGGGGCGTCGCCGCGCCGGGAGGGCATATGGGGTTTGATTTGTTGCTTATGTTGCGTTATGTTACTTTTAAGTTACAATTATCGATCCTTTATAATACTCGTTACTTAAGTTTTTCACGCAACGACCTTTTCGAGCAGCTCGATTCTAAAGAACCTGCTGATATAAATAAGACGCTAGTTGACTACACAACACCTTATAGGAGTTGTCAGCTCGAGACCTAGTCATCATCAGATGATAGAAGTCCATTGCTAGTAAACCTCTCCCAAAGATCTCCACATCGATAGGATAGGGATTCATATGGGAGGATTTGGGCCTTTTCCCACCACGCTGGTCCAATACGGGTTGGTGGAAGCCAGAACTTGTTGCACGAGCAAGTGAGGTTAGTTTGAGTCCTGTGACTCCTTACACCCTCGAAACCTAGTATTCTTACTAAATTTACTAGGTCCCATAATTTTTATTAAAGATCAATGCTGACTGTTGTATAGATAGCTGTCATCAGCCAGCTAGATTTTTATGGTCATTCATAGTAAATCGTAATTACTAGTAATTAGTTTTCTTTGTATTATACAGCATTATATATCACAAGTGTACTGACGTTAGTAAAGGCGCATTCACACCGCAGCGACAGTTTTTTTTTAACTTAATGGCGTGATTTATCGTTTCCTTCACGCGGGATTAGCGCTGCACAATATTGTAAAAGGCTCTTTACAATGCGCGAAACGACAGTGATCTATCTGAACTATCTTTATACTAGGTGTGAGGAGGTTGCTTCCGAAAACGAAGACAGACGATAGTACTGATGACACCTTTGATTATGGGGCGGAATAAAATGGATCCTGATAAAAAAAAAACATATTTTAAAACGTTTTATTAGCATTGTTTACGCTCCATCGTGTTAGTACAGCTAAAGCAAACGATAGTTTTATAAAAAATACATTACTTAAAAAAAACCAGCAATGAAACACAAAATCAAAAACAGCTGATGCTCGGATCAACGAACGCCCGGGCGCGCAATCTAAATGATCCGTGTCGCTATGGAATAAGGTTCAAATTGAAACCAAATACATGTCGAGTTCCCGCCGCGCACGCGCATCCGTCGATCCTAGCATCAGCTGACTTTGATTTTGTTTCATTGCTGGTTTTTTTTTTCAGTAAAATAATGTATATTATATGAAACTATCGTTTCATTTAGTTGTACTAACACGATAGAGGGTAACATTTTTTTTAATCAGGTTCGATTGTTTTTCCGTCCCATCATCAAAGGTGTCATCAGTACTATCGTCTGTCTTCGTCCTAAGAAGCGGTCTGCTAACACACAGTATATATAAAAAGGATTTTATCATCAATTATATATATATATATATATACACATATGTAAGTTATTTAAACAGATTTTTTTAAGCAATGATCTGACAAGGTATAACTTATTTTTATTATTTTGGTGATGAAACGAGCGACAAATTCAACACATGGTAAGTGATACCACCCGTAATAATGTGACGCTAGTTAGAATGATATACACTGCACCAAATTGCGCTCGTCGAATAAGACATACGTTGAGTCTCGTTACCCCAGTTATTACATTAGCTACAACACCCGTTAAACCGGAACACGATAATGTTTGCATACTGCTGCTTAGTGGTAGGAATCGGCGCTGCGATGATACCCATCTGGACGCTTTCCGGCAACAGAGACTTACCACCAGTGATAAACCTGTCAATAACAATGAGGATTTTTTGCACCATATTGTGTTCGCCTTGAGAAATATTACGTCTTGTTACTGCAGTAATTTCACTAGTAACGATTCCCTGCAGACTGGAACACAGTACTGTTTGGCGATAGAAAAAGAGAATACGGTAGTACCTAGATGGCGACCGGCAACAAAGATTTCTCTGGTGGTAGCGTCTCCGTTGCCGGAAACCGTCTCGGTAAGAACTACCACACTGCCTGTTGCAGCCGATAGACAATGTGCGAATAGTACTGTGTTCCGGTTTGAAGGTAGTTATAGCTCATGAATTTACTGGGGTAACGAGACTCAACATCTTATGTCTCAGGCGACGAGTGCATTGTTACGAGGAATCACTTACTTCCGTCGCTCCGTTGATTAAAATATAAAACATAATCGGAGATCGTGTCGTATCCGTATCCGACGGTCGTAAATACGTTTGTGATGCGGAGCGTTGCGTGCGGAATCGGATCGTGTGCGCCGGCTCCGTAATTGGAGTGTGAAATTCGCGTCTTGCTGCAGAGAGATCATTTCATGTAAATCGCGCTCGTCTCCGCTGCGGTGCCACGCATCCGAATCGGTCCCGAGGAGATCACGGCCACTGTCACCTTAACACGCGTGCACTACGGTATACCGGTGATAAGTTTCTGTTACTGTCCAGCGAGGATCGTGTGGTGTAAGAGTTCCCGCACAACAACTCACGAGATAAGCCAACCTCACTTGCCCGTTATGCACCCTGCTAATCAATAAACGAGGCCCTGGCTCCAACCAATCCGCATTAGGCCAGCGTGGTGGGAAATGGCCCAAATCCCCTTATATGAATCCGTACTCGATCAATTGGGAATCTTTGGGAGGCCTATGTGCAGCAGTGGACATCAATCTGGTGATAATGAGGAACAATGCATGGGTGAATATCACGTCAACAAGTTACTGCAGGTTTCTGTTGCCGGAGACCGTCTAGATATGTACCACCGCAGCGCCTATTGCAGCCGACCGACAGTACTGTGATTCGGTTTGAAGGACGCTGTAGCTAGTGAAATTACTGGGGTAGACTTAATATCTTATGTCTCAAGGCGACGAGCGCAATGTGGTGTATTGTGTAACGTCTTATCTAGCACCACGTTGTTATGGGCAGGCGTATCACTTACTATCAGATGAACGTTTGGCTCGTCTCGTCGCTTAATTACCGAATTTTTTTTTAATAGTAGTTTTCTTGGCCAGCGAGCTTTACCACTAAAGACTACATCGCCGCTTACCATCAGATGGGAACATAGTCCAAGCGCTAGTCTGTACAATAAAAAAACGTTACACTTGCTCTTATATCAAAGCAATTTCTTCCGTGTACTTGAAACAAAATCCATCTTAATTTTAAGTTACCACCACCACCATCAACCGACAGACGTCCACTGATGGAGAGAGGTCTCCGCCAAAGATAACCATATCGATCGGTCCTGTGCCGCTCCGCATCACCGGGCACCAGGGGCTGTTGTTTGTGAGGTTTCATATGAGGGAATTTGCGCCAGTTCCTACCACACCGGTCCAATTTGAGTTGGTGTGAGTCAGAGCCTCGTTTGTTGATGAGCAGGGTGCACCATGAGCATGTGAGGTTGGTTGTGTACTCTTTACTCACAATAATAAGCTAATTACTTAATAATAATAATTCTGCCTGGTGATGAGTCTTCAACTGAGTAGTAGTAAACATTTACACCGCCGTGTCTTTCACTGAGGAGCGTTAATTTTTTTTTTCATATCGGAATCTTGATTTACGAGTACATTATCGATGACGGAAAGGAGCGGTCGGTTCAGCAAAAGTTTCCCCCTCCGGTTGAACCGCGTCCAAATAAATCAGCGGCGCATTGTGACCGGTGACGGCTTATCATGCAGCGCCGCCGCTGTAAATCAATCAGCATCGGCTGATACCGCACGGCGCGGCCCCGAGCGCCTCGTCTCCGGCGCGCTGCTCCTCCAAGGAGCCGGCCGCCTTTAATCCGATGCTATTTCTAGATAAGCTGATTTATTTCGCAACTTCATTACCACACGTGCAACTCGACGAAGCGACCAAACCAGCGGGATGTGCACCTGATGGTAAGCGATGGTAAGTACCCATAACAATGCGGCACTGGGTAGGATCATATAATTGTTCTTATCACATTGAGATATATGCTAATTCTCATTGCCTCATTACACTAGCTACAACGTCCTTCGAACCGGAGCACAGTAATCTACGTATTGTTGCTTGGCAGCGGAAATAGGAGCTGCGATGGATCCTCGACGGTTTCCGCCAATATAAATGTATCAGTATTAAAGTATTTCTGTATAGAGACAGTTGGAATAATATTCAGCTTGATGGTGAGTGGTCACCATCAGGCATTAACAGCTGAAAAACCTATAAAATGCGTTGGTGAAATTTCATTAGAATGGAGTACCTTATTTTCTTACAGGAACCCTTAGTAGTTCCATATACCGGAGAAGAATGACCTTCATCATGATGTGGATATGTTCATACCAGTATGATGTTATTTAGAATATATACACAGTAACATTAAATAGTTTAGTACGTGTAAGGGTTCCTGCTCAAGAACTCACGGGATCCAAGCCAAGCTCACCTACTCGTGGTGCAGCCTGCTAATCAACAAGCGAGGCTCTGGCTCCCATCAACCCGCAATGGGCCAGCCTGGTGGGAAATGGTCTTAATCCGATCGAGGTGGGAATATTTGGAGGCTCATGTCCAACAGTGAAGGTCAATCGGCTAATAAAGATGGTGAACAATAGTCGGTTTGAGACTAATAATTCTAGTATCAAACTTTACCGTGTTCCGGCTTGAAGGGTGTTGTAGTTACCGAGATTGATCGTGTAGTTAATGTCGGGGCGACGCAACGTGGGGTTGTGTGTCATACTATCGCCGCGTCGTTATGGTATGGCGTATCACTTATTATCAGGTGCCGCGTCCCGCTCGTCTCGTCTCCCAATTGTATAACAGTTAACATACAACTTCTGCTTTGTATGTATCCATACAAATGCATTGCATTGAGTGAACATGCAAATATATACACAAAGGAGTGGTACATACACGAGTATATATTGTATGGAAACAATTAACGACAAACATATTAGAATGATCCATAGATCCCAAAGCGGTGATTTCCACCAGCGGCACCCTGGCACGGCGCGCTGCGACGCGTACACATCACGGCTACCTGCTTACTGTATTTATCAACTAACTTTTATAGTAAACTTCATTCTTCGGAGTACAACAGCATACTGACTGGTAACCAGGTCGCCATCGCCAGACACCGTCCAAGTCGACAAACAGTACTGCGCAAACCTTACTATCATCCGGTTTAAAGGGTGTGCCATCTAGTGATTTTTCAGTATTCTCTTAATTGTTTTAGTCTAGGGCTTATGTACTTCTTTTCACTTTTTTTTAGACCTACCCTCAATGTGTGGGTAGGACCTCTTTTCACTTATGACGCTATATTTTGTTACATTACTATACATTCTCTTAATACTTTCCTTCCTTTCTTCTATACTATTTCTCGCTATCGTATTTTTGGTTCTCTATCATTCTCCACTCTAATAGCTTCCTGCATACATCTCTGTCAAATGAGGAAGGACAACCATCGCTCTCTATTTATTCTTACACTCTTCTTATTTCTGTTTGTGTATTCTTCTTATTATGATATCACTACTTTCTTATTCTCTATATCTCTCTTTGCAATATCACATTTTTATTTATATTCTCTCTCTGTTCTTACTATTTCTTTTGTTATTACATTTGTCATTGTCTTCTATGTTCTATTCTATTCTATTCTATGTAACATTTGCTTGGTTTGCATTAACTTCACTTATTTTGTCTTACTACAACGTCTTCGATTGTCCTCTTGACCACCTTCCTGCAATACTCCAAGGATGTGCGACTGGCGCGCAGTCTCTTTGAGTATCTAGTGTTATTACTGCGGTAACAAGCTCAGGCGCAGTATAAAATATCCTATCTAGCGCTACGTTCAGATTTAAAAACACAGTCTTTACAACATCTCATTGTATAAGAGAATGAGAGTGGGAACAACTAAAGAATCTATTTCAGTCTGTAAGCTATCAGATACAAAGTTGACTGTGTACCAATAAATGGCGTTATAAGTAGTAAAGTTATTGCGGTGCAGTTGTGTTGTAACTTGATTGTGTATACATTCTAACTAGTACATTACTGTTAGGCACAAACAAAACGATAAGAGTTGTAGTTTTGTATTTATCATCACCCAATAGACGTCCACTGCTGGACATAGGCCACAGGGACGGTGGTTTAGTTTTATATTATTATTACCAATGTGTCCAGCTAGGTAAGTCCAGCTTTCAGAAAGAGGTCAATAGACGAATCCAACTCGCCTGGGCAGCGTTCGGGAGGCTACGTAGCATCATTTCGATTCAGGTACCGCAGTGTCTGAAGACCAGTCTTCAACTCGTGCGTGTTGCCAGTGTTGCCATACGGAACCGAGACATGGCCAACCAAAGGTCAATCGAGAAGGCTATGCTCGGAATTTTCATGTGCGATCGAATCAGAAATGTGGAGATCAGCAGAAGAACTAAGGTCACCGATATAGCCCTAAAGATTGCTGGACTCAAGCGACAGTGGGCAGGACAAATTGCTCAAAGGATTGACAGCCGATGGGGCAGTAAGGTCCTCGAATGGCGCCCGCGTACCGGTAGACGTAGTGTTGGGAGGACGATCTGGTGGGAACCCTCTGGATCCGGGCAATGCGAGATGGTCGCAGTGGAGACCTTTGGGGGATGCCGATGTCCAGCAGTACTATAGTAGTAGTTTTTATATCAATAATATTTTTATCTAAAATGTATTTATTATCCTGCCTATGGATTGACCAAAAATATAAATTTACTCCTCAGGATCTTCTTGATGGTGATAGTTGATGTTAACAACAGCACACACTCATCGCTGAGACGTCAGATGTTAAGGCTCCTTACCTCAGCAATTTCACTAGTTCCAGCGCCTTTCAAGCCGGAACGAAGTAATGTTTGCACACTACTGTTTAACGGTAGAAATATCAGCAGCGGTGGTACCTAGACGGTTGCTGTAGCAACGAAGAGCTTTTCTACTCCGGAGGTAGCGTACAGTGAGCGCGGTGCAGGACATGCACCAGGGACGTATTTATTATATTTCGTTTACAGGACCTCGATAATTATTATTAATTAATGCGGAAGTTGGGGCAGGTAGGTCTAATGCAGACTGATGCGATGTCGCCGTGCTTGCATCCTCAACAAAGCCTTAGGGATACATGCACTGGAATTTTAATAGAGAGAAATATCATCATCATTATCATCAGCCGATAGACGTCCAATGGACATAGGTCTTCCAAAAATATCCCCATATCGATAGGTTTTGCGCTGGCTAGACGGAGAGCATGACCTCCGCTACCGCCGGGTACTACGGCGACACCACGCTGGCTCAATACGAGTTGATGAGAGCCAGAGTCTCCTTGGTCAGCAGGGTACACCACGAGCAGGTGAAGTCGGCTGTCGCTGAGTTGTGCTATATTAAAACTATTAATTATTTTGTTTTGAAAAGGCGGAAATCGAAATGGGCTTATTACAATCATTTGTTTTAAAAAAAGAATGGGCATAGATTACAAACAGAGCGTGCAGCCGGTGGGCGGGGGCGGGGCCGACCGCGCCGTCACCGATTGATTCCATTGTTTTGGCGGCAAGTCGGACAAAAGGCGCGAAATCGCAAATCGCTAATCGCTTGCCGCTTAACGATTTTGATCATTCAATTAAACGCGAATGGGAAGAAAAGAGGTTTACAGTCGCGGAGGACGTATAAATCAAAACGGCTGATGGTAATTACCCACGCAGGGTTTCCCGTCGTATTTCCATATAGTTTGCGAAAATTTCGGAAATGAACAAATCGGTTTTTTTTTTACCATTACCAAAAGCGGACGCAGGAAATTCAATTACTGATACGAATTTATTATACATCTTGATAAGAGATATAAAAGACTGAAGAAGATTAATTTAAGAAAATGAAAATTGGCGCTTTCATATTGTAATAAATATTTATGAGTGTCTTAAGCTTTACCATCACAGCACAGAACAGGACAGAACAGAGCGGAGCAGAACAAAACAGAAAAGAATAAAAATATTATACAAACTGACAATGCACAGTAATATGTGGAATGTCTACCAGATAACCTTTAGACCCTCACATTATTCAAGCGGTTATAATGATGACCAAAAACTCTGATGATTGTTATTTAACTTAAACCCACTTAGGAGATTGTATTACTCTGACTGCTCGGTTATTTTGGTACAAGTCACAGAAAAATCTGTTCCTTCTTCTGGAAGTCGCTCTTGGTTACCTTTTAGGACACGCAGGAAGTTAACTTGTCAAACACGAAGACTCATTCCTACCGTGGTAGAAAGTCACCGTCGGAGTTTACTGAACTAACGAGACCCAAATCGAAATGGCATCCTTGCAGCAAAGAGTCTGAATGTGCTGAGAAATGGTAAAAAAATTCGGTGTTCCAGCACTGGTAGATCTCAGCTGTTAGGTCTCTTGCCGGAGACCGTCTAGGTTACTGCAGACAGACAATACTGTGATCCGGTTTGAAGGGCGCTGCGCAACGTGTTGTTATTATGGACGGTCGGCACTTACTATCAGGTGACGCGGGGACGCAAGGGCGCCCCGTCCGCGGACCACGTCGCCGGCCGGCGGCGGAACCAGACATTACAATAAGCCGTCAGTAACTGTACGAATAATGAATTAAAGCCGCATTTAGTTTGCCCCCGTAATGACAGCGCCCCCTCGCGAGGGGCGGAAGGACACCCCATCGGCCATTCCGTAATTTTATCGGGTTATAAATTTGAATTTGTATAATGCGCCGGCATTAACGCATGATTTATACAACTTGACTCCGCTAAGATTTCAAAGATGAAAAACAATAAATTTTGTACCCGTAACTATTGCGTTTAATGGCTGCCGGCGACGGGCGTAGCGTGGACACGCCCGCTCACTGCCGCTCGTCTCTCCTCTTCTTATTTCTTTAGCGGTATTACCGTCTTTCCGACAACCAACACGCAATTTACTCATCATCAACCGACAGAAGTTTCCTACTGGAAATAGACCTCCCCATGATCTCCATATCGATGGATCGATATGGAGATCATGGGGAGACATAGACCTCCCTCAAAGATTCCTACATGATCGGGTAGGGATTCATATGACGGGATTTGAGCCATTTCCAACCACGCTGACCTGAAGCGAGTTGATGGAAGCTAGAGCCTCGTCTGTTGATTAGCACGGTGCACCACTAGCAGGTGAGGTTAGCTCGAGTCTCTTTAACAATACATTTTTTACCACAATTTTTTTATTTTGAAAAATAGAGCCTTTATTAAGACAAAAATTAATCTGTAGGAAGTTAAAGAACACAATAAGTAATTGAATATTTCACTAACAATTTTACTTCTGATAAAAAATGATAAAATACATGCAATTATAATACAGACTAAAAAAAATTAACCTTATCCTCTATATTCTTTCGTCCGAAAGTTGACGACTTTTTACTCGGTCGAATTTATGCGATACATTTAAGAGGTGCCCGTCGTATACAAGTCAGTTAAATATTTAGCTTTCATTCAAATTTATTCGGTTTATACTGGAAAAAGCCGGTTGCTTTAGTTCCACCCCATTAATACAGCTGATTGATACTCCCCGTTGTTGTTGTTGTTGTTGTCGTCGTCGTTGATGTTAAGATAACGAATCTTTGTCCAACTAACTATTTAGCAACGTATTGTTATAAACAAAACGAAATAGTTAAATTTAACTTCAGTTATTGTGTACATATCTATTTATGCTCTCATTATAATATATATATATATATATATATATATATATATATACAATTAAACCACTAGACGAGAACAACATTCACTTATTAGTAAGTGTACTGCCCTTAACAACGCCTGCCCATAACAACGTGGCGCTGGTTAAGATACACTAGCTATAGCGACCTTCAAACCGGAACACAGTAATATTAGTGCACTAATGTCTATCGGCAGAAATAGGCGGCAATTACCTAGACAGTCTCCGGCAACAGAGACCTACCACCGGTAAATACTATACATATATGTTCCTATGTATATCTGTATGTAGGGGTGTAAGTGGTCCCGCAGAACAACCTGGGCTCTGGCTCTCACCAACACGCATTGGGTCAGCGTGGTGAGAAATAGCCTACATTCCCCTATATGAAGCCCAACAAATGAAGATCTCAGGAAGCCGCAGGATATGGGCAGCGCAGCATAATCCATGTGGGGATCTTTGAGGGAGGCCTATGTCCAGAAGCTTAAACTACACAGCCTAAGAGATGCGCTGGACAGAAACCGGTGGAAGCAGATCGTCCGCTCCAGACAGCAGCCTTAGCACTGACCACGATTCTTAGGTATGAGGAAATGACGTAAATACTATTCTAGCCAGCGCCGCGTTGTAATGGGCGACGGTATAACTTACCATCAGGTGATGGTCGCGCACGACTCGTAGCTTAATTGAATAAAAAATAAATCATAAAACCTTGCAATGTAAACATCTTAAGGTGGCGATATTGCTGGCTGCGAACGCCGAGATGCTGTAGATGCCGGATAAAGTCTCAAATTTTAATCGTAAAAAAATTTAATAAGCTTAAAAGGTTTCATTAGAGCATTCGTGTGTAGCTGATGTGCTGCTGCAGCTCGTAAACAATCCAGCTGACGGGATCAGAATGTAGCTGGGCAGCTCCTCTGATATATTTATTGGCGTTTTTTTTTTAAACCGAATCGACTTTTATTGTCGAATAAACATCACTATTTAGTAGCTCTTATAAGGCTTTATAAGTTGAGATCGCATAACGTGGAGATGGACTAATTTTCATTATTACACAGTGACGAGACGAGCGGGAGACACTTGGTGGTAAGTGAGGGATGATATACACAGCATCAATTTAAGTTCATCGCCTAGAGATCAATTTTATTGTACAGTGCGATGAGAGGAACGGAATGTTCCCCTGATGGTAAGTGATACGCCTGTCCGTAAAATGTGGCGCTGGTTAGATTAGGTTAGGTTACACAGCATCACGTATTGCTCGTCAGACATCAGATATAAAGTCTTGTTACCCCAGTAATGTCATTAATTACAACTTCCTTCAAACCGGATCACAGTAATGTTCGCACAGTACTGTCTGCCGGCTGCAACAGGCGCTGCAGTGGTACCTACCTAGACGGTCTCCGGCAACAGAGACACTACCACCAGCAAAATTGTGGTGACATCAATGAAATCTTCATCTATCGGCGTGAGTTAACAATTTAGTGTCAGGATTCTGCGGAACCAAATCTAGGGTCAATGACCTGCTCGACAAACAGTTATAGGTTATGGTAGTCGCTCATCAAAAATAGTAACAAATTCTTTCAATTTGGATTGTAGTTTACGCGAATTGAAGTTGGTGAAAATTTGGTGGAACACATTGTGAAGATCTATATCCAGCAACGGAGGTATCTGATGATAATGATGATGGAATTAATTTAACAGTTTCATTCTCCGTTTAGATTAACGGTAGTTATTAGTAAAATTAATTAAATACTGTTAGAGTAAACGTAAGGCGGCGTACTGCTGGTGAGGACTTATAAGAAACTATGGAAAAAGGATAAAAGGAAACAGTGTCTCCTTTTATATCTTTTATCTTTGTTTTATTTACCAAATTACCAAAGTGAGGAGGAGTCAGTTCGCGACATTCTTTAAATCACATAAAATTTCTAATATCGGTTAGAATTTCATCTCAATTTCACGTGGTGGTAAGGTAAGTGATGGTATACACATGGATGATGAAGAATGGTTGTCCTGGTAATCCTATAAATAGTTGTTATTACTTTTCAGAATTAAAATAGTTTTTTTTTTTATAAGAATCCTTTTCTACAGTTACCGAGCCGCGTCTGAATGCATTGATTACCCACACTTATCCCAGCCGGGGGCGCTGTGCCCACGAATCAAACATATTTAATGTTACCAGTAACATATTGGTATTTATAAAGCCCTCTTCATACAAATGGAAGTGTGTAAAGGAATGTTTCAGGGTATTTCATGAAATCACCACTGTGAGAGGACAATATTTACAAATATATTTTATTATCCGGGTAATGCCCACTGCTGGGCATGGGCTTCACTCAGGGATCATTATTGATGGGGAATATATATATATATATATATATATATATATATATATATATATATATTTCGACGTTGATATATAGTCAGCCTTTTGGAGCTATATATGTTTTTTTTACTTAATGACCCCAACGGGACGTTCACCTGATGGTAAGTGATACGCCGACCTAATAACAACGTGGCGCTAGTTAGGATGATATACACCGCACCGCTTTGCGCTCGTCGTCATGAGGTATAGGATGTTAAGTATCATTTACCCTAATTATTTCACTAGCTACAGCACCCTTTAAACCGGAACACAATAATGTTTGCACAGTACTAATGGTCGACTGCAATGAGAGCCGCGGTGGTATACACACTTTTTTTACTGCGCCGAATATCTTCTTAAAAGAGACCTAGCTTCTGGGGGAAGATAAGGTTATGTGGGGTATCTACCCTCTAAAACTCCCTCGGTGTTCTCCGTCAGTGCATTATGAGGGGTCCCGGGATCTGCTACTGAAAGCAGTCTGGCTAAAACATCCCACGGAAAACGAAGAGGACGGCAAATACAATACCACCATGTATTTGCCGTCCTCCTAAAGCTGACTGATTGAGCTCTGAGGGCCCCCACCCCCAAAGCTCACGAACCCGAGGACCCTTTTAGTCGCCTTGTACGACAGGCAGGGAATGCCTTAGTCCTGGTCTTATTAGCCCTAGATTACAGGGCTGACAGTTGTACCCACCTAGATGAGAGACCTACCACCAGTATTATTAGTAGTATTAGTAATGAATTAATAATTGTTAAGTACTTAACATGACCTAACGAAGTAAATAAAAATAGTCGTGTGTACAAATCGAGAAGAAATCTTTTTTTATATATGGCACAGTAGCCGAGCGGGGGGGATGTAGTCGGGTGGGGGTTGGAGACGGGGCGGAGGGTAGTAATAAAAGAGGCGCAGAACGTCAGTGGACACAACAAATCATACGGAGTGGGCTCTCAAACAAATGTGTGAAATATTAACCGCCGGGCCCCCTTTATCGCGAGCGCCCAAAACACTGATACGCCTGTGGCCCAAGACAAAGAATAGCGGCTGTCCAACGGCTGTCGAGCTGCTGCCGAGCTGGGATTAAAGTATGCACAGAGAGGCCAGGAGAGGGGGAGCGAGGTTCCACATAGAGCCACTGGTTTCTCTTTGAAGGTATACATCTTTAGGCGGAACAGATAACTGTAACCGCGTGTTTTCTTTTGTTTATTTTATGACGTGTCTTAAAAGGCGACTAAATGAAGAACAATTCCAGGAAAAGGATATCAGGTTTAACTGTCTTTTACCTATATACCAAGCTCGCCGATTTACATGGTATAACTATCAGGCGATAGACATCCGCTTCTGGACATAGGTCTCCCTCAAAGATATCCACATTCAATCAGCATGACTTGCGGTACCACTGGGCACCATGGGCTGTCGTATGTAGGGGTTCGTATGGGGGCATTTGGGCCATTTCCCACCATGTTGGCTCAATACGGATAGCTGAGTTTTTACATGCTAAGCATGATATATTTCGGAGACCGCCTAGATACCTGCGCAGCTCCTATGTCTGCTGTCAAACAGTACTGTGCAAACGTTACTGTGTTCCGGTTTGAAGGGCGCTGTAGCCAGTGTAAATACTGGGGTAACATCTTGTCTTCAAGGCGACGAGCGCAATGTGATGCTGTAAATATTATAGTTAGTGTGGCGTCGTTATGGGCGAGTGTATCACTTACTATCAGGTGAACGACTGGCCGGTCTAGACGCTTCAATAAATAAATAAATAAGCAAGTTACCTCTGTAATGTATAACTTGGTAACTTTAAGTGGTAATTAGCAAGGCGTTTTAATTGAAGAACTGGCGGTCGTCCCATTGCTAAAGTCCAAGGTGGACCGCTGATCTGGTGGCCCATGATTGGATCTACGCTGAATCCCCTGGCTCAGGCCGTCGCTTCAAGTTCACGTAAGACGTTATTTATAGGCAGGAGGCGGCCGTGTCCAAAAAGCTTAGTTGTGTCAAAAGTTGAGCGTTAAATCATCGGCCACTATCTGGACAGTGCAGGCCGGACGACGGCTACTGGTGCCGGCCGCGTCTCCACTGGCACACGGCACGCTCTTCGAGATCAGACCTTCGATATTGGAGTAAGTTATACCTTTAAATCGATTTCCTCACCACAGTTCTATGTACTCTCAAATAGCAAAGTACTTACTCCTTCTAAGATGCAGCTGGACTTGCTTTGCTGAAAGGTCCATCCAGGTTCATACAGGTTAAACATCTATCGTAGTAAGCCAACAATACTACTCCTCTCCTCAGGATAATCAAAGGCACAAAATATCAGATTTATCTAGTCATGACTTAGCAGGACTATTTAGGTCTATCTTAAGCATCTAATCGTCTATTAGACGAAACGAATGTTCACCTGATGGTAAACGATACTCCCTCCTATAACAACGTGGCGCTAGTTGTGATGGTTCAGGTTTGTTGAGTCTCATTACTTCAGTAATTTTATTAGCCACAACGCCCTTCAAACCTTCACAGGAATGTCTGCATATTACTGTCAGTCGGCTGCAATAGATGCTGCTGTGGTACCTAAGCGGTCTCCGGTAACAGAGACCTACCAGTAAATATACAAGAGCAGCTCTTACCCACCAGTGCCAATGATATGTCGTGATGATGCAGTGGACACGCATCCGGTTAAGTGATCCAGCACAAAATGATATATGAAGACATTTTCGCACATTACAATATGAATTTTTTCGAATAATGGAGCGCGAGTATGACCGCGGGTAATAGAAAAAGGGGATGCTTGTGTTGCGCCCCCCACCAACTCGCCGTCATAAATAAAAAAATATACTCTGTTGTTAGGCTTACCGTACATTAGACTGTTGTGGCACTGGCTATTCAGAATAGGACCAGGATATGCACTAAGAAGACTAGGTAATGCCGTAGGAGGCAACGAAAACAGTCATTAGTTTCGGTTGCTTAACTGTCTGCTCAACGAGCCCAGGCTGGACAAATACGAGGTGGTCTCGTGTACATTGCAGCATAGCGCCTGGTGGTAGGTCTACCTAGGACTACCGCAAATCCTATTTCTACTTTAAGACAGGATGCTCGGAAAAACTACAGCTTTTTATTCCCAGGGAATGCTTCGTAATACAAGGAGAGCGTTCCACAGCCCTCTTGTAAGGCGCTGATGGTGAACATCAAACGGGTTTCTGGGTCATATCACTTAACCATGTCTTACCACTAGAAACGGAGCATCTTCTCAACATATCTCCTTGTTAAAATAAAATACTCGTGATATATACAACAAGAAAAAAATGAACTAAGGTCACCGACCTAAAGATTGCTAGACTTAAGCGGCAGTGAGCAGCATTGCTCGAAGGACCGACGGCTGATGGGGCAGTAAGGTCTTCGAGTGGCGCCCGCATACCGGTAAACGTGGCGTTGGGAGTCTTCCCACAAGGTGGACCGACGACCTGGTGAGAATTGCGGGAACCAATTGGATGCGAGAGCAACGCGTGATCGATCGATGTGGAGATCTTTGGGGAAGGTTTATGTCCGGTAGAGGAGGTCTATCGGCTGATGGTGATGATGATGATGGTGTGTGTATGTATATAATTGACTTATTTATTAATGTACGAATTCGGCGGAAGTTGCATTGTAACATTACAAATTCCAAAGGATAATTAAAGTGCTTTTCACAAATTTATAAATTTACCCTGAAACTGGTAGAACTAGATTTCATGTGTTTTTATTGGTTTTACCGGAGTTTTTTTGAAGTACTTCCCTTGCTTAGGTATCTGCCAATGAGCTCCAACGGATCCGGTACAGCCATGGTGGAAGACAGACGGATATGAATTCTATTTATATTTGCGTACTTAATTTGAAAAGTTCATTAAAACATCCTTGTTACAAAAGGACACGAAACAAATTAAAATTGTAACATATCTTTGTTACATATGATGTACAGGATGCAGGGTTAACGAGATGACCAGCATTAACCGATTTTCTTTGAGCCGATTCGATTAACCTTTAATGTTTAACGGAATTAGTTACCGCCTGCTTATCAGCATTTTAATTAACTGCATCTACTGCTTGCAGCTTCCCGCAGGCTTCATCATACGATAGGAAATAAGAGAACTATGGATTAAGCTCTCATATTTTGATCGCTTCCAGGGGCTTCTCGCAATTCTCACCAGATCGTCGGTCCACCTTGTGAGAGGACACTCACACTACGTCTACTGGTATATGGGCGACACTCGAGGACCTTCCTGTTCCATCGGCTGTCGGTCCTTCGAGCAATGTGCCCTGTCCACTGTCACTTAAGTCTAGCAATTTTTTGGGCTATATCGGTGACCTTAGTTCGTCCGCGGATCTCCACATGCGGAACCGATCAACGTGGAGATTTTTGTTGGAGGCCTATGTCCAGCAGTGGACATCTATCGGCTGATGACGATGAAGGTATTTTTAATGCATATTGACTATAATACATCATCTGATTCCACTCCATCATCATCATCGACTATTTTACACCCACTGCTGAACACTGGGCTTATTAAAAAACTATATATTAGTAAGCTAATTTTGTACGCTAATGATTGTCATAGACAAAGACTGGTGGACCTCTTTACTACTCAAATATTTTTTTCTTAAAGCAAGTCTACATATAAAGGAACTAGCTGTTCACCGCTAATTCTGCTGGTTGTTACTCCCCCCCCCCACAATTCCCATTGGGGTAGGAATTTTTTAAAATCCGTTTTTAGCTGACCTCTAAATGGCAGCCAGCATTATCCCTCCCAAATAGTGAGCGTTTCGGAAATCTCGTGATGAATCAATGAAGCTCTGGATATCCAGAAGCATTAGATGACATTCGAGTCCACCGCTGACCTTCTCCAACGATGAAAACAAGGACAACAAACAAAGAAGAGAATTACAAGTAGGAGTGTATAGTAATATATATATATATCGTATATATATATTTATTATTGTAGCAATGTCGTTGGAGTGTCGCGTGTGTAACACAAACACATCTTAGGGAATTGGAGATATTTGCTCCCGAATACCGTGGACGGTCTGCAGATCAGCGCTGAATACATTATCGCTGGAGCGTATCTCCGCGATACGGCGTCAATCCGCCGTTCTGATTTCGTATCTAAATTTTATTGTAGCCGTGCGCCGTTGTCGTTGTAGTCGTAAAATTGTAGCGAACAGCCGCTTTGATGTTTGTCCATTCTGTTCAGATGTCCATCTACTTTGTAAAGCCTTCGCTGAAATCTCTAATAGCCAGCCCCCCCTCCCTCTCTGTCCTCTATTTTCCATTCGACATCGACATACGAAACCTATCGGTTCGAGAGGAGACATTTTTATTTTTTTAAATAAATTATATCCAAGTCTCTATTACCTGAGTAAGAGAAACCTATTTCGTAGACCTGTCTAAAGGCAGTAAAAAACAATGCGGGATTACAACTGGTAAGAGTCTAGAGCAGAGATTCCCAAAGTAATCGATTTCGAGCATTGTGGATCGAAATCGATTTCCCGATTAAACCAAATCGACAGCAAATTTTTTCAATTAATAAATATTTTGTAACCAAAATCCTTTCAAATGAATAATCCCTTCCCAATTTGTGTGATAATCTTTAGGGGAGATCTATGTCCACCTGTGGGCACTTATCAGCTGATGACGAACCAAAAAAAAAACTCGATATAAGATTTTTAAAATAGTTTGTCTGTAAGGGTTTACGGTATCAATTCATGGCAGAAAGGGATCCCAAGCCTAAAATAGTTTGTGGATCCCTGGTTTAGATTGTCTCTGCTCTTGCAGTGGAAGCTTCTATCCGAAAGTTTTCTTAAAAAAAAAAACTTAGCATAAAATACTTCCTCATCATAATGTGATGCTGTATGAATATTCTCATTATACACAACTTTATCATAAAACCACATTTCTTATAAATTTATATTCTTTAAGAAACTAAATTTAATTTGGTTAATTCCTAGATCAAAGAGAAGTTCCGTTTCTATTGCGTTGATTGATTTATTTATTACTCTAAAACCTGGAGTGCTTGTCAGCAGCCATGGTCACGGCGATATAAGCTGTTAGATGCCTTAACTTCATAATCATCATGAAGTATCTGCAATTTTTGATCTACTTGTGATTGTAACGTGTAATTGTGATTGTCTTAAAGTGATCTATCAAATTGATGGTACGACCCAATCATGTATTGATATTAGGATGTTAGCCATGTGTTGTTCTTGATAGGAGGAGGTGGTAATATGGTGATAGTAGTCTAATCTGTCGTGGTGATTCCTCGGTTATATTTTCTCATCAAAAAAAAGTACCACATCCAAATGACGCAGATCCTCGGCGCGCGATGTTATCGGGCGAGCTTTCGTCTCGGGCCGGCCGTCGCAGTCCGATGGGCACTTTAGACGAAAAAATTACAGTTTATTTACAATAAAACGTACATAATCCGGATCGGCGGCCTCCGCGGCGCGGGTCGCAGTGTAAACACCCTCCCGTACACCGGCGCGAATAAAACTTTACGACCAGCAGTAGATTGTCGACGGCATTAAAGAATCAGATTGATGCAATAAAAAATTAGTGCACATACCATTTTTTTTTTTTTCGGCGGAATATAAAATTTCTACACAAACAGTTTCTCTTTTGGATGCGCTCGTTCGGATGCGATGGTTTTTTTTTATCGTCGACAAAATTAAATTTCGTCAAAATCCATTTAAACAATATGATCTTTTATGCAGGTATATACCTGAATACTTCAAGAGCTCATCGATGCTTCCAACTGTTTTTTAAATGTTTTTTTTTCCATTCAACGAGCGGGCCGTTCCACTTATGATAGTTAAGATGGTATATACTACACCACATCACGGTCATCGCCTTGATATATAGCAGTTACTCTCGTTACTCCAGTAATTTCACTAGGTACCCTTCAAAACTTCAGGAACCCTTCAAAATGGAATACAGTACTATTTGCTGGCAGAAATTTAAGCTGCGGTGGTACCTACCTTCTTTTTAATTTTATTTTGGAGGGAAATCTTCCAAAGATACCTCACTTCTGCTCCTCGGTGGTCTGCTTGTCGGCTGCAACAGGAGATGCTGCGGTACCTACGGGACGGTTCAGCCAGCAGAGATTCACCACCAGTATTACATTCAATGTTGAATAAATTATCTAAATCTTTAATCACAAGAATATTTTAACGATCCTGATACTCATAAGATCAAATCTCTCCTCTATTAAAATCTGGAGGTATCATCATATCTTTAACATAAGTTGATACATAACTTGAATAACAATATACCTAGATACATAACTGCAACACAGTTATATTGTACTTGGTAGTAAAGGGAGCTTCTATAGCTTATTGGAGACCATGGGTTAATAATTTTTTTTAATTTCTCATCAGATTCCGTTTTAACTGAGATGGTCCATTTAATCATCTGATCAACGGTAAGTATATTATTTCGCGGAAGAGATATATAAGATTGGTATTACAAAAAAAAAAACTCGTAAATTTCCACAACAGCTTACAGCTCATTGAGGATGACGAGATTTTATGACGTCCATTACATTCACTGGTGTAAATGAATCAACGTTTTTCTCGCGAATCTCTTTTATGATCTTAAATGTGGCGTAACCATGGCCTGATGGTCTTATTTATGGCCATTTAAAGCCTCTATCGTCAGGAGGTAAATGATAAACATTTGAATAAATTTTAAAGTATTCAAATATTGAATCAAAGATTTCAATAGCCAGTATATTATTACAAGATGCCAAGAACAGACCCTGGCGTGGTTCAGTAAAACTATATCTAACTGTTCATCTACCATCGCGCATTTGCCCACACTGAGAGGCCGACTACACGGCGCCGTGTAGTCGGCTCCTCTCAATATGGTTAGATTTTAGAATAATTTAAGTTACTCCATTTTTATAATTAATGGTAATTATCATATTAGCCACGATTAGCATAAAGCTTAGCAAGTTCTGTATGAAGGTAAAGGTAAAAGGAAGAGCTGCTGATTAAGCCGGAATAGAAGTCTCTTGGTTTTCCTAGAACAAATAGTAGGAGTGAGGATATCACCAGTTTCCTACGAAAGCACTGCACATCGCTGGTGACTGGTTATATGATCGGATATATTTCTTTATTAATATATATTGACAACAAAATATTAACTGTTAAGTTGTAAATAATTAAACTTGATAATTAACAGTCGGCAATTAACATTAACCGCTTGTTGTATGACCTTTAGAAATGTTACAAGTTAATGTATTTTAATGTTTTTTTTTTCCGTCGTTACAAACAAAATTATACTGTTTACATTGTTCCAGTCTCCCACTTACGTCATGGTGACCATATATCCTGGTATTGAACAAAATCGATTTTATTTTTATCGATTACTACATCGATGTGTTAAGGTGAACAACTACCGGCCGTAATGTTGATTTTGCTTAATGTATTATTGTTGATTTCGTTGGCACTCTTCATAAGCGGATGTGAAGCTTTTATCCTCGCTGGGTACATTAGTACTTAGCTGAAGAATGAATGGGAAGTAGAGAAGAAGACGATAGACGCTCTAGGAGATGTGATGTTGAAGGAAAATGCTCAGAGATCCTGATCTGAATATCTTCAAGAACTCTGCTTCAACAGCGTTTATCATCTTTGATACAATTTCATATCCTCACCTTTTTAGGTCACGTATGCCGTCGAGTGGAGGTAGATATTGAGCGACTTGTGGTCCAGGGAAAGATTGATGGTATCAGGCTACAAGGAAGACCATATAGAAGTGGCAGTAAATGGCTCATCATCGTTACCACTACATGAATGTACGAGGAAGGCGGCCATCAGAGAAGCGGGCGACGTGTTTAGAAGCTTGACACCAACACCTGAAATGTTGACCACGACCACACTGTAAACAGTGATACCGACGAAGAAGAAGAAGGCTGAAGAACCTGATGTGTCTTATATGTCCATAAATATAATATGAGAGATTTCGCCTATGTAGAGACTCATCACGTCTCTGAAACCATAAAGCTTGGAGACTTGAAATACAGCAGGAATATTCCTTTTGTAGAGTATAGGTTAACTAAGAATAGATTTTATATTATTTCTTCCCCAAAGGATATTGTGGGGGTGTCATGGCCAGAAAAACGAGGGGGGAACAACTAGTATATATAAATACTCGTTATCCAATGATTCTTTAAGTCATCACGAGATCTTCGAAACTATTATATGTAAACACTTAAAACTTGGTAGATAGTCTGCTTCGGACATTTAGAGGTGATGGTGGACGGGCAGGAGGCAGACAACGCTGGCGCCCTCTTGTGTCGGAGACCAAGATACACCTTGGGTCGCTGCGCCAGAGGAGTAAGTATAGATTTTACACCATTCACCAAAAAAAAAAACAATTATATATAAACACAATCCCGATGGATCGGTTCAGCCATTTCGGAGAATATAGGATGTCCCATAATCATCATCACCATCTCCACCGATGGATGAGATGAGCTTAGCGGATGTCTCCATAATATTACTCTATATAGAAATTTGTTTTCAACGGGATTGGTTTCATTGTAAGTATACTTAAGTTATAATTAAGATATGTTGTAACGTAGCTCCTTTTTGTGCCTTTTAAAAATAAATAATAAAAAAAAAACAAGTTGACCTCTGCGACCTACATAAGATAGGTGAAAGAATATAATGGACTCCTTTCTGATTATGAAGACCGCGGGAGGTCCGATATGATTCTGCTTCGATTCAGACTTTTGAAAACTTAACGAGGGTCTTTAAAATAAGTTGCGTAAAAACTTAACGATATCAATATCGTTATCCTTATCTCGTGTGCGCGGATTAAAAAAATATTATATATATATATATATATATATATATATATATATATATATATATATATATATATATATATATATATATTAAATGTCGATATTATTAATTAAGGTAATGTGTGAAAATCATAAAGATGTTACGATTGGTTCGCGTGAACCGATAGGGTGTGTTCACATTGACCGGAAAGCGTTTTATATCATTATTTTTTTTTATAAAAATAATATTATTTACAATTGTGTAAAAAAAGGGGTATAAGGTCCCGTACAACAACTCACGGGATCTAAGCCAACCTCACTTGCTCGTGGTATATCCTGCTAAGTTTGAGCCAGCGTGGTGGGAGATGGACCAATCCCCCCATATGAATACCTACCCGATATTGTGGGTATCTTTGGGAGAGACCTACGTCCAGCTGTGGACGTCTGTTGGCTGATAATGATGATGGCATCTACACCATCTTGACTTTCGCCTCTCGCTATATCACAACCTTAAGATGTTTACATTGCATCTTTTTATTAACTTTATTTATTATTTTTATTTAATTAAGCGACGAGACGTGCGTGATGATCACCTGATGGTAAGTGATACCCGTGATAGGTAATGTATATATCATACCATCATAAATATTAGGTTCTTACATATGAAATTGGCATTTTATACGGGATGAATATAAAGTCATTTTTTTGGTAAAATATATTTAATTGATCAAAGTATTATATTCAATTAAAAAAAAAAAACTATCGTCTGTCATTTCGACAGCGTAGAGCTACAGCGTACTGAAGATCAGTGTAGCTTCAAGTGCATCAATACAATTTTGTCACTTACCTCGAAGCCTGCAGCTATCTCTGAAGTGCTTTGTGATGGATCCACTTCCACAATAGCCTTTAATTCTTCATTTTCGGCTTTGGTCTCCGGCCGTCCACAGGGTTGGTTCTGAATGTCGAAAGGAAACGATGAAACCAACATACACATGCCGTGCTTTCTTTTGCAACACCAGCGCCGTACACATCATTAATCCTTCGAGCTGTTCCTGCAGCACTGGTACTGGTGCCACGGTAGAACTGGTACTCGTAAATATACCCATATTTCATGTTTACCATTGCGCGGCAATAATCGACGCCAAAGAATAAAATGAGTATAAAACAAATGAATGACTGTTTCCTAAACTCAAACGTACTAGCTAAATGAATCTATAAATTTGAATTTGGAATTGTTAACCAAAGAGGAGATATTTCAGATCAAAGTGGTCAGTGCGACAGAACGCTAATTTCATATGTAAGCAACTGATACTAGGCTGGGAACATTATTGCATTCCGGTTCGAAGGGGGCTGTGGCTAGTAAAATTACTGGGATAACGAGATTCAACATCTAATATCGTCGTTGAATAAAAAAAATATGTAAGTTTCTGAAAGTAACATTGCATCGCCGTCAGTGTGATCGGTCCCCACTAAGTTAACGGCTCCGCCGGCGACCCGACCTCTCACTTAGCGCTTACATTAAAAAAATTGCAGTTTAAGTCCACATCTCGCACGCTGCAGCGATTGTCGTAAACCGCACGTATCGCAGTCGTGTCGTGTCGCATCTCGTCCCCGCGCTACACTTAACTGTTTCCATTTACTAATAACTTAAACTGTAAACCTTAAGTTAATCTAAACATTTACACAGTCAAGCTGAAGTATAACATTTCCGTCAAGCTTTTACTTAAAGTAACTTTGATTTGATTTAAGAGAACATCCTGAACTGCAGCAGTGATTATAAAGGCTGTCTGTAGATTTTACTTTACCATCATCATCACTATCAGCCGACAGAAGTCTATTGCTGGACATAGGACTTCCCCAAAGATCTTCACATCGATCAATCCTGCGCTGCCCGCATCCAGCTGCTTGATGGACTACGGTCAATGATCTAATCCAAAAGATTGCTAGCCTCAAGTGGCAAAGGACAGAAGTACTGACAGTCGATGGGGCACCAAGGTCCTCGAATGGCGACCGGAAGATATAGTGTTGGCTGACCCCCCACCAGGTGGTCTGATGATCTGGCGAAGGTTACGGGAAACAGCTGTATGCGGGCAGCGCAGGATTTTACATTAACATATACATTTATAGTTTCTTTGTTTGTTAAATATATTTTCTTGCTTTCAATAAAAAAACTTGGGCATAATCAGGTTTATCAGATTCCGATGATGATGATGATGTATGATGAAGTATATGTAATACGAGGGCTATTCACGACTCGGACTGTTAATAGTACAAAGCTATATTTATATGTAAAATATATCATCATCAGCCGACAGAAGGGTTTGGAGGGGTTCATATGGAGGGTATGGGCCATTTCCCACCACGCTGGCCCAATGCGGTTTGGTGGGAGCCAGAGCCGCGTTTGTTGATTAGCAGAGTGTACCACGAGCAGGTGAGGTTGGCTAGGGTCCTGTAAAAATCTTATCTGTCAAAATGAACTCTGGCTAATCTTTAAAATCACTTGGAAGCAGTTGATCTCCAACTGTCAAGTTTTTGAGAGAGCTCATGCAAAGTAATGTTGAATTTTTCTGATACCTTCCAAATGGGTTCTTTCACAAGTTCTCAAGGTTGACGAAATTGACTGGACTTAAATACCATCAGTTAAAAAGAATATCTGAGGATCGGATGAGTTTTCTCAATCTCACCGCCGTACTTCAGCTTCAGGACGGCAGGGACCTTATGATGATAACGATCAAAGCAAATCGCTCAAATGGTTTAGTGTCATCATCATCAGCCGATAGACGTCCACTGCTGGACATAGGCCTACCCCGAAAATGTCCACATTGATCAGTCTTACACTGCAATCAGCATGGCCTCCGGCACCGCTGGGCATTAGGGCTCTTCGTCTGTAGGAGTTCATATAGGGGAATTTGGGCCATTTCCCACCACGTTAGCGGGTTGGTGAGAGCCAGTGTCTCATTTGTTGATTAGCAGGGTTCACGAGTAACACGTGAACTTGGCTTAGGTCTCGTGAGTTGTTGCGCGGGAAGCCGTAGTGTATATCATACTAACTAGTGTTACATTGTTACAGGCGATATTTACCATGAGTTCAACGTCACAGGAAAGAAAGTGAGACACTTTGGATGATACACATTGGTTAGTGATTGATTCGATTGGAGGTCACCATTTGAATGAGTGGTCAGTTTCTTTTCACTCATCACAGCGGTCACTTTTGTATAATAAATCTTTAGCTACCCTCACTGAGTATCCGATAAGGCAAGCTTCAATGAAAAAAATCTGGTATCTGCTGTTCAAAAATGTTCTACCATCAGTCGAAGGTCTTGTACCGTGGAATGAAAAACTATGGGAACGCGCAGCAATCAGGTCAATTGGTAGTGTCAGTTTGTGAGGATAACCCAGAGAAGACCGCTGTGTTAGTTTGAGGATCGTAAAATTTTATTAACAAAGCGGAGGAGTACAGGATCTCCGGCGCCGCGGCTAACGAGCTGCGCGTACGCATGCCAACGCAAGTTACACGCCACACCCTACAACGTGCTAGATAATAATGCACATAGGTTTTGGTACTTCGTAAGGTTTTCTAAACTCCTATAATATTGGGAGAGGTACTTCAATTCCTTCGACAAGAGAAACGGGACGTTGTGCTAAAGGTAAGAGATACTCTTACCCCTAACAACGTGACTATATTTAGGGTGATAAACACAGCATCAAATTATAGTACAGTAATTTCACTAGCTACAGCGTCCTTCAAATCGGAACTCGATAAAATTTGCATAGCAGTTTGTAAGCTGCAATAGGCGCTGTAGTGGTATCTGTTTAGAAGACAACAGAGACTTACCACGAGTAATCGATTGCGCTGCCACATATTTAAAGTATTATCAAGTTAATCTGATGGATATATTATACTGATTAATTACTTTATTAAACTATTAATTAATTTATTTATTTTAATGTTGTTAATTATACGTATAAGTGCTACATTTGCTTGCAGTCAATAATGCGAAGTATCGAAGGAGCACTAACACTGTATGATGCGGACGTCGCCTCTCACCCGCGCGATAATGTAATGTGGGTTAATTATTCTCCCGTCCATGAACATCGGGCAATTGATAAAATTTAAACTCCTCAATGATGCACTTAGCACTTAAGCACGGCAAAGTAATGTAGAGTACAGTGTAGTAACATCCAGCTCATCTCGAATCCGGCCGTGCGCAATCCTATTTAAAATGTCGTATTCATTCTGCCCGAGGTCATATCGCATACAAATTGCTTTCCAATTATTGATTATTGTATATATATATATATATATATAAAGTTTACGTGTCTATTTGTAACATCAAAATTACCTTTTTTTTTATCATACATATATATATATAAAATAAAAAAAATATATGAATATATCTGTTTCTTCTTATTAAGAAGATACCTCTCTGACTAGCTAAGTTTGGCATTATCTATTCCTTTCAGAAAAGGACTCGACTAATTTTTATTAGACCTTCACAACGAGGTATTTAAAGATATGAGCCATAGCTTAAAGACCTATTAAGTAAAAAAAATTAAGAATTCATACAAAAAAATTTTACTTATGCAAGTCATTTATTTTCTTCGGTTTACCTAGCAAGCGTTAGAATATTCGAGAAATTTTGAGGTTATCTTTGTCGTTAAAAATAATAATATAAATAAAATAAATATACACAAGCAGTAAGACTGGTGTCAAGTTTAACTAGTTGAGTGTTTTTTTTATCGGTTCAAGTTGCGCTAAGTGAATTTTATTAAACTTAATCCAGCGGTAAATCTGCTCGCGTTACCGGTACCGTACGTAACTATTGAGAGTACATCGATGATATTTACACTGAGCTGAATATTTCCATTGCTCGGTGTCATCATTGCAAGGATTCGACATCTCTTTCTTATGTTAAGGAACAGAAAGAGAAGGGATATTAGTGTTGTTTGAATGGGAGGATATCATAGGCTAACTATTTACACATTTATTAGGCTTTAAAGGACCCTTTCATACTATGATTGTAATAAAATAAAAAAAAGTTTCCTTAATGTTCCCACTGCTGGGACTCGGAGCCTTCTCACATGAGGAGAAAGTCAAGATCATTTATCCACCGCACTGGCCAAAGGTAAGCTGGCGAATGTTATAGTTCACAAAGACTGGTCAGTCTGGATTATGACCGGAACTCAAGCTCAGTGGAAACTGAACCTGAGACTTCTTGAGACGTCTTCTTATTCTATAATTGACTAAATGAAATATTATCTCGGCGCTGCAAGCGCTGGTCATCCACAATGAAACGAAGAACAGTCCACTTTGATAATGATCCAATGGGCTTTAGAACGAAGGATGGCGGTTCTACAGATACTAAGTCGTATCACCATGTCTGAGTCTGAGTCATAGGCAAAGACTTTAGCTAGTCAGTGCTAGCCTTCCTTATCAGGTAAGAGTATAGAGCAACCCTGTACATAAGGGACTTAGGTAAAACAGAGTTATCGAAGCTCGAAATTTCGTCGAGCGTTCCGGCGCGAGACGCAGCGGCTCCGCGAAACAAAACGGCATAAATCTTACGTTTCACCGAAATTCCGGTGTTTATAGCAATTAACAGTTGCCGCCGCCGCCGTCACGTCACCAGCTCAACCCACCATGATTTACAGTTAGGCGCCGCGTACACGGCGATGTAAGATATATCTAGTCATGAAGCACTTTTTATTTTCTTACCCTCTGATTTTGTTTTGAAGGACATCAATTTTATTCACTTTACTGATAATAGATCTCAGCTTAAGAGTATGTACCACTGCATCTATTGCTACCGTCTACCAGTAGTGTGCAAACATTCCTGTGTTCCATTCAAACCCCCTTCATTCCAGTTTGAAGGATTTAACTAGCGGGGTAAAGATATTTAACAGCATAAAACTCAAAGACGACGTGCAACCAGCGTCAAGTTGTTATAGGTATCACTTACCATCAAGTGAACATATATATATAGCGAAAAAATTAAAACTTTATCATTATATATATCGAATTATATCACATTTTATACATAATATGTTTTATATGTAGTTTTATTCGTTGATGAAAAAGCTCCTCCCGATATACAATAGCATCACCTCTGTTTGACTAATGGAGAATGCCTGTAGACATTAAGTCCGCTTACCGTAATAACGATTATATATATATATATAATATGTGTATATATATATATATGTGTGTGTATATATATATCCTGACGTGAGTACGTTCACAGAGGAGTGCGGCCGTCCTTAGCGGGCGCGGCTGCCGTTATTTATTGTCGTCTTAATTACAAAGTTCGGACGGCGGGCCGCGCTCGTCTGCCGTCAGACACTTCCGCATCTCCCAACCTATCTAACAAACGTAATAGTTGCATTTGAATGTATATACATCCGTCTGTACCCTCACAAACGCCCTGGGTATATATTTACTAAATATTTCGTCAGTGGTCGGAATTGTACACGAAAATGGCCGGAGCTCTTTAAGAGCGTGCGTTTCATGTACGCGAACTGTTCCCCGTCTGATTTGCTGGCCCCACAACTCCCTTCGGGGAAGGAATTTTGTAAAATCCATTCCCAGCTGACCTCTAAACGGCAGAAGCAATATCTTTACAAAATTTTGAGTGTTCACGTCTAATAGTTTCGGAGATCTCGTGATGAGTCAATGAATGAAAATATCTAGTATATACGTATATAGATTAGCACTCTATGCTCGTCCTGCTTAAATCTATCTAAATAATGATCCCTTAAATAACTTAAATGGTATCTAGCTATGCTAAATTTGTTATAGTTAAGTTTATTTTTAAGTATAGATAAGTATAGAGAATATGGATGCAGTGTGCATACATTGCACGAAATCATTGCAAACGCTCTTACTATTGCGTAAGGCGAAACAGTTCCGCGGCGGATGTGATACCGATACACTTCCGTACGTCACGAAGGTGAAAAATGTGTATTTCTATCCAATGTTATGCGTAAACTATCTGCACCCCCTCCCCCATGTCAACTTGCCAAGTTGAGCTCAACACGAAACGGGGAAAAGCTTTTCTTCCCTTGTTAAAAGCTTTCATGGTGCAGCAGTAAACTGCTTTCCTTATAACACAATCTTACTACATTTTGAATAAGCAGTAGAGTTTTTACTAACTTGACTAGCTACCTTCCATAATACCTAGCAATCTAAGTCTAGTCAGACTGATGTCTGAGACTACACAATTCATCATCTTCAAGTCCATTGTAACTTAACGTAATATTGAAATCAAGTCATTTAGTGCCTTATTCATCATCATCCCAAACTATCGTCCATTGCTGGACTTAGGTCTTGCAATCTTTGATTTCAGTGACTTAATTATTATTGATAATAAACGGTTACTAATTAATAGTTAATAATAGCAGTAAGCACGTATTGTGATTGGCGTTTATGACGTTTCTTGGAAGAGGCTTGTGTACAGCTTTGGAGTACCGCGAGCTGATGATGATGTATATAACGTATTTCTGTGGTAAGAGGTTATTACTGGTAACCAACGTGGTCTAATAAAAACATTTCTCTATTTAGATATATATGAGATATTGCTACTGCTATTCAGAGGTCAGCTAAGACTGGATATTGTAGAATTCCTTCCACAAAGGTAGTTGCGGGCGTGTTGCAGACAGGGCGGGGAACGGCTAGTGTTCCTATAATAATTACTTTAGCTGGACGTTACAATACAAAGGGGTGTAAGAGGTCACCCTCAACAACTCACGGGATCAACCTGCTAATCAACAAACGAAGTTCTGGCTCCGACCGACCAGCATTGGCCAGCATAGTGAGAAATAGCCCAAATGCCCCCATACAAATTGTAACCTGATCGAGGTGGGAATGTTTGGGGGAGGCTTATGAGCAGTCAGTGGACGTCCATCGGCTGAAGATGGTCATGATATATATGAGGAGTTTAAGCAATAATCACTCCGGAAGATCTTGATAAAGGGAATCAATATCTTGCCTCAAGGCGACGAGCACAGTGTTGATGCTGTGCGTACCGTTCTAAGCAGCGGTACTTTGTTATGGGCAGTATCACTCACCAACGAGTGACCGTCTCGCGCGCGTACGAGACGGTGACACAGTGAGGAAGTACACAGCACTTTCACTCTTCGATTGCAGCAATCATCACGGTACGCGATCATGTTCGTAATCCGGATTATAAATAATTTACTAACACACAGTAAACGGTGCGTAACAAACGTTTAACACCACAAAACGATTTATTGACGGTACATAAATAATTTTTTTGTTCGCGTAAAAAGTTATATATGTCATGTAACTGTTATATATTATCGATGAAAACAACATATATCCATAGCGTGATGAAAATACATAGGTTATATCCGGAAATGCATTGACTCGTCAACACTCCGACGGTATTAGACTTTATCACTCAAATTTTGGTAGAGATGTTGCTCCAGCCATTTAGATATCAGATAAGAATTTTAAAACATTCCTTCCCCGGAACTTGCTGGAGAGGTAGAATCATCACAGCAGTCGGGGAACAGCTTGTATTTATAATATAGCATATTAAAATGTGGCGCAACAGCTAACTTATTTTATCATCATCTTCATCATTAGCAGCCGTTAGAAGTTCACTGCTGGATAAAGGCCTCCCCCAAAGGTCTCTACATACAGTCAGCAGTCTGCTACCGCTAGCCACTAGGGGTTGTCGGATGTAGGGGTTTATATAGAGGGATTTGGGCCATTTCCCGCCACATTGGTGGGAGTAACAGCCTCGCTTCTCGATTAGCAGATTACACCACGAGCAGGTGAGGTTGGCTTGGATCCCGTGAATTGTTGTGGGGAAATTCTTACGTCCACTCTTACATATCTAAAGAGAAATTTTTAAATAATCCACGTTCGTTACCAGTAATAAGCTCTTACTACAGAACCTCCAGATCCTCATCTGTTAAGAGCTTGGATTGTTGTATTGTGTATACGAATCTTCTTGGTAAGCTACCAGCAGGTCCACTTACTCCAATAAGAAGTTCCTGTGCATTTCTCTTTTGTATCATTATCAGCCGCTAGACATGTTCATTGCTGGACATAGGCTTCCCCCAGAGATTTCCACAGAGTTCATTGAGAGGAATTGAGCCTTAACCCACCACACTGGCCAAGTGCAGGTAGGTGGGTGGTCAGAGCCTCGTCTGTTATCCAGCAGGGTGCACCGCGAGCGAGGTTGACTTGGGCTCTGTGTCTTTGATGTCATGATTAATATTAGTTATTAATATTTTTTTCTGTTTACATTTTCAGATTTAGGGACTATAGTCCATGGTCTATGTGGTCACTGAACGCAGACTTCCTACTGATTAGCCTTTTGTGGTTGTCCATTGACCTTGCCAATGACCGTTTAATCTGTAACATAAAACCACTTGGAAAAGGACATAAAGTAACTTAACTTCGTCAGCACTTCCCAGCAGCCAAGTAATGCGGAACCCTCTGTAAGTGATTTGTCAGGGTTTATTTAGCACTGAACCGGTACTGGCGGTAACCATTCAAAACTGCATTTAGGTTACTACCAAATGATTAATTGCATCTATCAAAAACTCGTATATTAATTACCACGCCCTCAAAAACCCTACACTTCATTTACCTGATATTATCGATAAATCATTATGGGAACTAAATCGTTCGTATGATATATCCTCAAACCCACTCTTCTTCTTTGCTTTAAGGTCTAAAAAAGAATGGCGAAGGGCTTTGAGAATTTCGTATGCGCCTCGAGGTAACTCAACCTTCTACTAAACATTTGATCTACGACTTATTACCGGCTCGAAGCTTGCTCTGATGCCTCGACGTTCAGGTATTGAAAACTGAACCTAAACAGCTGTTGATGTAGTCTGAAAGTAGGTTACTTACACTGCGACGAACAAAGAACACTGCACTTGCTCTAGTACATACAACGTTCGCCTCTATCGACTCTGTACGTATTACCTACAGTCCATTGAATTACCTTCGGAACCTATTCTCTTGGCCTTCCCTCAAGTAAATCTAAGCTCTAAGCGCTAAATGATAAAGCCTTTTTTAATGCAGTTTTTACAGTGGCGATAAGTGGAGCTATATAGTATCAATCACAAATCAAAAGTGACGTAGAACTGCCCAGTATGGATGAGGTCTAATTGTTGGCTTCGCGTGATGGTCTGGGCGGCGCGCAGCGTGAACGCCCTTAGATTTTATCAGTTGATTGTGAATTCCCGATGGTCAATAATACATTCCGTTTCGAGAAGATTAACTGCTGAATTAGTTACATATCTCGTAAATAGGATAAACGTGAAAATAGTAAAGATCTTTAATAAGATTTATCAAGAGTCTGTAGCTGGAGTGAGAGCGGTGTAGATACGACCGCTGATTTTATTCCTGTTGACAAACATTACTGTGTATCGGTTCGAATGGAGCTGTAGCTAGTGATATTACTGAGGTAAGAAGAGCTAAAATCAATCTTAAGAGGTGATGAGATGATATCACCACGTTGTTACTGGCAAGCCTGTCATTTGCTATCTAAAAACGTCTCGTTTGCGCCAGTCAACAGATTCAATCAGAGTTCATAGTTTTGATTGTGATCAGAATTTTTTTAACCTACCACAGCGATCATTCTTATATTATAAATCCGTGGCAGCACAGCCAGAGCATTCCAGAAGAACACGCTTCATCATCTACAGCTTTATCATCGTCGTCGATGAATATCTGGTTCCTTCTGTCGATGAATGTTCTGGGAAAAAATTTGGTTTTACAGCTAAATGGGGACAGTTCCGTTTTAAATCGCAGCAAGCTCGCGTCGCCTAAACGCAATCGAATGTCTCCTGAGCAGCCGGTACGTATCAGGTAAATCTCCGGACGTCAGCTGCAGACGGCACCGGAAGGGTAAGGAGGACCGTTTGAATTTTGATGCGCAGAATATTTTAATATTTGATGTATCAAACGTAAACATGTCACATTTGTTTACTTTGTCTAAGATACTGATTACTGTCGATGACGGAGCGAAGAGTGATGAATATTTACCAGATAATAAGTAATGAGAGGAATAACGACGCCTTCATCAGATCTTCAAAGCACCAAACAGCGATCATAACCTTGAAACATAGGGTGGAACAGTGGACCATCGTAACGATATAGATACTAGTGACAGAAATAGACTGAGAAGGTGAGTCAAGTCTAAGCTTTAGTGGAATTGCTTCGTTAAACAATTAAAATTATTATAAGACTAAAAGGAATATATTACCTTCTACCTACATCCATCTGTATCTACATATCTATCTCTATCTATCTGCGTCTACCATCCACCGCAGGACATAAGTCCTTTATAAGAGAAGAAATAATGAAATAAAATCCCATCGTTATCAGATCCATCTTTTCAAATTCTATAAAATAGTATTTTTAACCAGCACTACATTTAATCTAGATCTAGATTAAGTTTAACTTTATAAAAATTTCACATGATGTTAGTAGATACTAAAGATGGAAGGTCGTCTTGGTCTAGTATGCTCTGGTGTTTATGTATTGACAGATGAAGACAGTGACGGTGGCGAAGTTGGTCAGTTGAGAATGAAATCTACCATCCCTTAACCTTACAACATCATCATCAGCTGATAGACGTCCACTGCTGAACATAGGCCTCTCCAAAGATCCCCACAGCGATCAGTCCTGCGCTGCTCGCATACAGCAGCTACTCGCTTCATATGGTAGCCTGGGCTTAGTCTGTTAATTAGCAGGGTACACCACGAGCAGGTGAGGTTGTCCTGGGACAGCTCAGTTATTGTGCAGGGTCTCTTACAACATGTAGCTGCAGAATGGACTGTAGTATCTATTATTTTTTGTTTCAGAAAACAATGAAACGGCAGAGAGGTGAACTGATGGTATTACGCCCGTCTATAATAACGTGGTGTTACTTAGGATAATATACACTACACCACATCTTACTCATCTAAGACCAAGACCTATGTAAAGTGATATTACCTTAGTAATTGCATTAACTACAGCGCCGTTCAACGGGACCACAATAATGTTTGCGTACTATTGTTAAGTGGCAGAAATAGGCACTGCGGTGATACCTGGATGGTCATCAGCGACAGAGACCTACCATCGTTAGTATCTAATTGTGACATAGGTAAGAAGCAGTTAATTAAAACAAATGATTCTCGTTTAAATGAAGGCAGTAAGTTAACTGAAGTCAGATGCACCGAATGAATACCGATCCGATATTAATGACTAACAAATTATTAATTAAAACTGTGTTCGGAGCCACGGAGCCCATCCGTCATGCGCACCGTGCCCGGCCGAGGGCCAGGGGAGACCATCGCCATCGGCTGAATTGATGGCAGCACTTTATTGGAGGTGGGACGGAGATCTAGAGTCGACTCCACTCGATATCAACTGATACAGGACTAGCTTTTGCTGTGCGCCGCCCTCAACTACTTGATACTCGCAAATATATTCCTATTTATTTCATCATCATCATCATCGGCCGTTAAACGTCCGCAGCTGGACATAGATCCCCCAGACTTAATTATGAAAACAGAAATTGCAATGATTATATATAATGGATATATCATATATGTAGAAATCAATGCAGACACTGCTTATTCCAATATGGATGTTCTTCCGGTAGGTCTACCGAATGGAAAGTCTGATAATAGTGACAGTAATAGGAAAGTAGTACATAGACAATATATTGTCAGAGTGCACAGGATGTGCGTATTGTCCTATTATAATAGGACAAAACTTTTATCATCAATCATCATCATCATTGGGTGCTCTTCTAACCGAAGATTGGCGATCAGGTTGAAGAAAGCAATTCGATCCTCAGGTATTCTTTTTAACTGATGGTATTTAAACCTGGTCCACTGCTTTATACTATAAATATAAACTACTATTGCTTTAAAGAAAAAATAGGAGAAAAAAATTTCAAATTTTAAACATTTGATATAGATAAAGTATTATTCATAATGAGTGATAAAGATTTACTGATGGTAGGTCTCTTACTACCTTAGCTCCTATTGCTATCAATAAACAGTAGTGTGCGAACTTTATTGTGATCCGGTTCGAAGGACGTTGTACTTAATGAAATTATGGGAGTAACGACACTACATTTTATGTCTCAAAGCTTCGAGCACAACGTGGATCCGCGTATAACGCCCTAAAATTTATGGGTATCACTTAACACCAGGTGAATGTCGCGTCCAGCCGTGGGCATTATGAACACAGAAAGTATCAAAACTGTCGGGGCGCGGTGGGATCAAGCGAACAGACGGCACCGAACACTCGCATTACAACAAATCATTCAAGCGGGGGCCAGCTCTGAAATGTTTCCATTCTTTTATTGATTTATTTCGTATTATTATTAATTTGAAGGAAAAAAGTCACACACACACACACACACGCACACACACACACACACACACATACACACACACGCACACACACACACACGCACACACGAACAGACGGCTCTCCGGCGGGTTATTTATTAAAACGTTATACACCCGCCCAATCTGATAACTCCTCCTTATTTATTGCCACGTTTTTTCCCCCCTTTTAATTTCTTTCCTTACGCTCGTCATCCGCCAAGGCCGAGTCGTGTTTAGGCCTTCATTTATTTTTACGGCATTAGACGATGCCAAATATATCACGACGATGGGAAATGAGATGTCATAATGATCATGATTTAGACCCACCGCTGGGTCCGGCGGAATGTTACGGCGCTCGCTTCACTCACCTGGACTGTTGTTGTGCAATGTCAACAACAAACATTTTGTGCTGGCTGGACGGCTCGCGGGACCCACGCCAGCCTCACCTGCTCGTGGTGCACACTGCTCATCAACAAAGGAGGCACTGGCTTACACCAACCAGCGTTGAGCCAGCGTCGTGGGAAATGGCCCAAATCCCACCATATGAACCCCTACATACGACAGCACCTAGTGCCCAGTGGCACCATGCTGATTGTATGTGGAGATCTTTGGATAGAGACCCATGTCCAGCAGTGGACTTCTATCAGCTGATGATGAAGATGATATACAAACACTGCATCAGTTTATATACATGAGTCTAGAAGCATCTAGGTGATTTAAACACTATGCAGTATATCATACGAAATAAGTACCAAGTGGTTTTTTTTTATTCGAATCCAGCTGAACTTTCACCTGATGTTAAGTGATACAGCTGTCCATAACAGCGTGGTGCTACTTAAGGTGATGTACACGGCATCACATTGTGCTCGTCGCCCTAGTACCCTAGTACGTAATTACCTAGTTAGTATGTAATTATATTAAATACAGCGCGCTTCAAACCGGATCACAGTCACAGAGATGTTTGCACAGTACTGTCTGTCGGCTGCAACAGGCGCTGCGGTGGTACCTACCTAGACGGTCTCCGGCAACAGAGACACTACCACCAGTAATAGCTATTGATCCTTCAAACCGGATCACAGTAATGTTTGCACAGTACTGTCTGTCGGCTGCAACAGGCGCTGCGGTGGTACCTACCTAGACGGTCTCCGGCAACAGAGACACTACCACCAGTAATAGCTATTGATCCTTCAAACCGGATCACAGTAATGTTCGCACAGTACTGTCTGTCGGCTGCAACAGGCGCTGCGGTGGTACCTACCTAGACGGTCTCCGGCAACAGAGACACTACCACCAGTAATAGCTATTGATCCTTCAAACCGGATCACAGTAATGTTTGCACAGTACTGTCTGTCGGCTGCAACAGGCGCTGCGGTGGTACCTACCTAGACGGTCTCCGGCAACAGAGACACTACCACCAGTAATAGCTATTGATCCTTCAAACCGGATCACAGTAATGTTTGCACAGTACTGTCTGTCGGCTGCAACAGGCGCTGCGGTGGTACCTACCTAGACGGTCTCCGGCAACAGAGACACTACCACCAGTAATAGCTGATAAGTAGATAAAATATAGACAGTTAGAGCTAGTATTAGTATTCAACTTGATACCTATTAAATATTTCTAGCAATGAAGAATCAACCCCCGGAGCGTTGCAGTCGGATATCAGGAGGAAGAAGTAACATTGTATGAAATGACATCTAAACAAGAAAATACTCCGAAGCGGTTAAACTTTATTAATATAAAAGGTGACATGTGGTTCTGAAAAAAAAACTTGATAAGCATCCACCAGCAGTTGTCGGGAGCAACCCTTAAAAAAACCTGTTTTTATAAATTCAAATGGTTGCTGATCGTTACCCCACTGACAGATTTATTAAATGTTCGTATTTAATTCGAATGGTCTAAAATTGTTCAGTGTACCATAAATCTGGTCTGTGAGGGTTGTATCATTTTGGACTTCGGGCTGTTGAGTCTATGTTCCACCACCGAACCAGAACACAGTAATGTTTAAGCATTACTGACCTCGTAGGAAAGCTCGGAGTCACACAGCGGGAGGTGGAGAGAGCTGCGCTTGGAGTATCTCTGCGTGATCACATCAGATATGAAGAATCCGGAGAAGAACCAGGGTCACCGACAGCTTTACGAGTCGCAAGACTGAAGTGGCAATGAGCACATAGCTCGTAGAACCAGAGGACGTTGGGGTGGGGAAGTGCTGGTATGGTGACCGAGTACCACCCCACTAGGTGGACGGAACTTAAAGAGAATTGCTTGAAGTCATTGAATTCAAACAGCACCACCTGTGCATTATGGAACACAAGAGATGATGAAATGATGATGATGAATGTAGCCGTGTATGATCTTCTGCTCCTCATTCTGTACATCTTTAAGGGTTAGTGTGAACTTGACAACTATAATCCTAATATTCTGAATTGTTAGATTAGGATCAGTTCGATCATATAGACTTTTTCTGCAGAGATTCCTTGAAAAGCTGTAACCATGACAACGCTCCTCGGCGGACATCGCTGATACTGTATTGAGGTGGCCAAGGTCGCCGATTGCAAGATTGATCTCTTTAAATGTCTCAGAATGATCAGAATTAAAGCTACCCCTAGAGAATAAATCTAACAAAAGTTTTGTTGGAGCAATCGTCGACGTCAGCCGGCGCCCGTTCCGTTAGTTCACGTGGAAACCTATTCCGCGAGGGAGACAATCTCGCAGAGTACATTTGCACAGAGGCTACACCTACCGAATAAAATACACGTCGACACAATATGTAGTTGTCAACGCTTGATAGAACCTGTCTTTCGAACTATCTACTCTGTGCGCGGATTCGGAACGTGTATTGGGAAACATGATTCATTCCAAATTATACTTTATGACTGAGAGTTAAAGCTCACTTCAGACTGTCTCAAGTTCGTCGTATACGGCGTCTCGGCGTCCGTGTGGGGCAGGTAGTTTCAGAAATGAACATTGCCTCTGTATCGAAGCGTACCAAACCCGTTACCCGCGATACGGATACGAACCAAAACCGTTTCATAGCGAAGCGGTAATGTACGTTGGACCGCACGATGGTAGCGTTCTGTGGGTGGAGGTGGAGCGATGTAGTTTCGGTCTGACGTCCCGAGGGAGACGGGAGCTAGGTGTTGAGATGATCCTCAGTCGGATAGATCAATGATATGTCAAAATTGTGTTATACTTGTGGGATTTATGCGGGCGCGGCGCGGTGAGCAATCCGGACGTTGATAGATTCGGGCGGAGGTGCGCCGCGGGTATCCCCGCCGGGCCTGCGAGCTGGCGAGATTTCGCGTCGGTGCAGCTTGAGACGCAAATGCGATGAGCGATGGCCGAATCCGAACTTGTTCCGCGCATGTGCATTTATCATTGCAAATGGTGCATAAATTATGAGTGATTAAACTGCTCCGGGAACCTTTAAATTACGGACGGTATCCCCAATGGAATTTTAAACTCCTCGTGCGACTAACGCGCTGCGATCGGTGAGATTACTTCCATTCCTATTCGTCGCACCCTCATCATCATCAGCTGATAAACGCCCACTGTTGAATACAACTCTCCTTCAAAGATCTCCTCGTACGCTGAAGCATCCAATGGTTGGACGTTAACCTAATGATATATAATAACAACCTGGCGCTGGTTAAGATGTAATACACTGCAGTACGTTGCTTCTTCCTCCTACCCTTATCCCAGCTATGGGGGGTGGGCACAGTATGTACTTCTCTTCCACATGCCTCTATCATCCGTCATATCTAAATTCACACTCATCTTACACATGTCATCTTTCACACAATCCATCCACACTGTCTTCCTTTACCATCCACGTTCATTCTCATTACTTTCTTTGTTATGTCCTTCATCCCTCCGCACAAGATGCCCGCACCACGCCAATCTCTTGCTCCTCATTTTCTCTGTCGTCATCTTAGTAATTTAACTAGCTAAATAGTAATGCATCACCTTTGCATCTTAATTTCAAAAGGCATTACATTATCAATGATCACTTTATGCCATTAAGAAATTGTTAAACTTAACGGCTCCGGTTTACAAAAGTTGCTGACCGCCCATGGGCCACTCCGCCCAGGCGTAACCCCGGAGCCGCAGCCGGAGCCCGAGCCGGAGCCGGAGCCGGAGCCCTTGAACGGCAAGTAAATTAACTGTCATTGTCTCAAACTTCTATCGAGTTGGGATCGCGTCGCAAAACATCGTACCTGAATAACCCAATAATTGTGTACATAAATCATTTGAACGACTCCTGATAATTCTCCTTGGAAAGTAAATTTGCGGCGCAAGCCATTACCTGTAGCGATTTGCGATGATTACTCAGACCTGGCTTGTGTCCTGTGTAAGGCTTCATACTTAAACAATACTGATGTTAAACATTAAAGTATCATCTCTTTCCGCTGCGAGCAGACATTACTAGGTTCCAGTGACAAGGGCACATTAGTTCCACTTACCACCAGTTACCTTCAATTATGGCCATATATTGCTGGAAGTTTACTATATTCAGCTTTTAAGGGAACTGTATTTGCTATATTTTTCGAGGATACGAAGTCTCAATCTTCATTGAATATGAGTGTCTGGTGAAGGTAAATGTCGCAAGGATAACAGTTTTCAAATCACTAAGATGAGATATTACCAGTGTGCTCGATGAATGGTTCTACGAAAATATAGAGTCCTTTGAAGGCAAAAGAGAGGTGTTTAATTATATATTAAGGACAAACTGAAGAAATTTAATTTCCTGATCCGGATTCTCCAGACTTAATGGACTATTTATTTCTTTTTATCAACATTTACTGTGATATACATACATTTACAGATATATATTATTATTTATTTGTACAGTTAGATCTCCTAGTTCATATCTCTCTCTCAAATATGGAGTGTTCTGTTGGTGCAAGCTGAGATTTTTTTTATGTCCTGGGTGTGGTGGGTCAGGGCCTTTTGTAGAGAAAGGTAAGATAGAAAGAGAAGATAAGGACGAGAATGAGGAATAGGATAAGAAGATGATACACAAATAAAGAGATAAAAGAAAAGAGTAAACAGGGCCCCAGCCTCACATAACTGGAGGGAAAGTTTTAAAAAAATCTCTTTCTATCATACTCTGCTCATCTATTGCACTTCTTTTCTTCTGTCATACTACATCTCATTTCCTTCTTTAATACCTCTGGCAAGTGAAGACGTCGCCGTTTTATTTTTACATCCTGTAAAAAATCTGACATTCATAAAAACATTTTTCTTCTTTAGTTTTCCTTTACTGCTTTCAACACTTTATTTCGAGGAGCCGAGCTGCCGCTCCCGTCCGCTGGTCTCCGTTGAATTGTCGCGGCGAGTAATTCTCCCTCCGACGTAAGGGTTCGGGCTGGGGCAGGGCGGCGATAACGCGATACGTGCAGAACGCGACTTTTCAACCTTTTGTGGGGCAAAAGACGCGATAATGTCGGTAATGTATGCGCTTTGTTGGCGGGTATTTTTGCGTTTGTCACATTTTATATATCATCCCCGCAGGAGCGAGCTCCACCCTTATGCTCTCTACTTATTATAATTTCATTTAGCCTCCCACCGGCAGACCTCACCGGAGGTTCCCATCGTCTTCAACGTATCCCTGCATTAACACGCATATGTTAATTTTGATCACTCTCGATCCTATTGTTACAAATAATACCGCTCTCAAGCAATTTATAACATACCACCACTTCCGGGGCTCTAAGAGGTTCCGCCCAACATCTTACGGAGCCTAAGTCAACTTCACCTGCACCCAATGCAGCCTGCTGAATAACCGACGGGCCGTCGTTTGCATGGTTTCATGTAAGGAGAATTTGGGCCACTTCCCACCACGGTAGCCCAATGCGTGTTAGTGGGAGCCAGAGCCTTGTTTGTTGATTAGCAGGGTGCAGGAATAGGTGAAGTTGACTTGGGTCCCGTAAATCATTGTGCGGAAGCCTTTACAACCCTCTCAAATATATTTAGCATATTAAACTTTTTTTTCACTAAGACAAAGAAATGCATATTATAATAAACAGCCGTCTTAATGTTCCCACTGGTGGGCTTCGGCGCCTTCCCTCACAAGCAGAAAGTCAACGCTTTTTATATTTACAGGCTGATAATATTTTAGTAGTTTGATAAACAATAAGCGAGTTCAATTTAACTGATTAAACAAATCTGAGGTTAAGTTTAGATTAGATGTATAAATTGCTGAACAAGTGGATGGGCTGCAGAGATAACCGGACGGACGCTTACTGCTCTCCAGTGTTCATAAGTGTGTGAACTTTAATTACTTTGATACTGCGAACCGCTCCAACGACCTCCGGGAGGACTGTGCACCTAACGGAGGATATCGTTCTGATGAAGTGAAACCTTTGTTTAATTTCGAATCCATACTACGTGAACTGGTCTTCTTGCCTTCCTTGTTAGAGAAGGATCTCAATCCCAGCAGTGGGAAAAGACAGCTGTTAGTTACATTAATTTTAATCTCACTTGTAATATAGACTATGTTCGAGTCCTCACATCTTCAGTTTTATTTTATAGAATTTACACCGGAAGTAATTTTAATTAAAAATTTTATTATTATTATTATAAAAAAGTTTTAATACTTCTTTATACTATGAATCAATGAGAAGAGTACGAACATCTGGTGGTGAAAGAGATGTCCATAACATTGGGCATAATTAAAAAATCTATATATTACTTGGCTACTAACTCATGATAACGATGAAGATGATAGCAACATTTTACAAGTCTTCGACTCTGGAAACCTCTGGTCCCTGAACCAGGAATGTAATCTGCCGCATAAATTGGCTCCTGGGAGCACCCTCGCTCAAAATTATAAATGGTAGTACTAAAATAGGTCTGCACGTTTGTCTGTATGATCTTTGTCAGTACCTCGTTGGTATGTTTTACTAAGCTTTTACAAAGAAGCTTTAAGCACGAGTAAAAAGTAAGCACGAAAACGATGTCCACTTTAGCTGGACTCAGTGGTGGACATCAATAGAACGAAGTAAGTATTAAGGATGTTCACACAATATCACTAGTTGTATTGAGATAATTTAGTACCCCAGTAATACAAGTAAAATTATCATGTTCCATCACCATCAGCCTATAGACGTCCACTGCTGGATATAGGCCTCCCCCAAAGATCCCCACGTCGATCGGCCCTGTGCCGTCTACATCACCGAGCACCAGGGGCCGTCGTTTTGGTCAGGGGATTTGGGTCATTTCCTGTCACGCTGGCCCAGTACGGGTTGGTGGGAGCTAGAGCCTCGTTTATTGATTATCAGGGTGCACCACGAGCAGATGAGGTTGGCTTGGGTCCAGTGAGTCTATGCACCACCACATTTAAGTTTATCGCCAAACAATAGTGTGCTAACATTACTATCTCCCGGTTTGAAAGGTGTTGTAGCGAGTGAAATTAATGTAGTAATGAGACTTGCCATTTCTTAAGGCGATGAATACAATGTGGTGTATATATTCTAACACGTTGTTTGACTCACCATCAGGTGAACATCATACTGCTGCTGTTGTTATGCAAGAATATATTGAGCTCGTTTTCGTTGTTGGAGTTAGTCTAATAGGTTCCCCTGCTAAGTGCTCTCTGAACAATTTCATAAAAAAAACCTTCCAGTGGCAGCCATTCATTAAGGCACACGTAGCCGCTGCGGGGTGACGTCACGTGATGATTTAAGGGTCCGCGCGGTAATGGCGCGATAAATAACACGGTCACAAGCTACAAGGCTTAAGGCCTCCGAAGCACTGGCGGTTAAAAACACTCAAAGTATCGCACTGCTTAATATCACCGAAAACCTAAGTTACATATGTAATATTTAAGTTAATATGTAAAACTGGAGGTAGTTACAAACATTAGTAATTTCTATTAAAATGTACCTCACCTTTTTTTTTGGTTTCGGAGAGGAAATCTTCGAATACCCGGCTTCTGGGGGGAAGTCATGGTTATGATTACCTCTTATAGAACGCACCAGTGCCCCTCTACACTTAGTGTTAACAGGTCTTTCAGGAGGAGCCTACCTCTCTTAGGCACCACGGTTGAGTCATACGCTGTCTCACGCAGGTTTGTTTGTTAAGCGATAAGGGCCCCCACCCTAAAGGCCTGCGAAACTTTCGACTCCTTTAGTCGCCTTCTACGACAGGCATAGCTTATCTCATCAGCATCTTCCAATTTCTATTATGACTGGTAAAGAATTCCCACAAGCGTTAAATCTGTAAATTATAACCTAATTTTAAGCTTCAACGAACTATTATGTAAATAGAATAAACAATTATTCATCATCACCATCATCATCAGCCGATAGACGTCCACAGCTGGACATAAGCCTCCCACAAACATCACCTCATCGTTCGGTTCTGATCATAGTATATATGTTTACTATATAACCATAAAGATAAACAGTCTTTATTTGTTAATACTTTCACTTATGTATTACTTTAAAAATTAAGTAGTAAAAAAAAATATTATTTTATATATTTTTTTTTATGATAGATAAATTAAGTTATTAGTTATAAGATAAATAACTTTGTATTTCGGAGATTTTTTAATCAAATCAAATCCAAGTTTCATTGAATCATTTTAACGTCTATTAAAGTTAAAAGTAGGTAGCAATGAATTTAGGTAAATAATATTAGTTATATATAACTTAGAAACTTAGATTACGACTAAAGTTGTTTTGGGAACGCTTGTGTGTACCGTGCCTAAAATACAGGCGAAAATGGCATCACTTAGCCCACCACCGCCATCTAGCGGCACCGCCGACAGATAAAGCACAATAAATCGCGAGCTTTCTTTTATGTTATTTGTGCATTCAGGAATACGTTTGCAGCTTAAGCACCCCTAATAATTTTTATTTTCAACCCTCATACGAAATATATAATTTCTCTTTGGATAAATATTAGTTGAGATCGATAACGATCGAATCGATCTCAGCTTCGACAAACAGATGGCGTTACACATATGGTCAAGGACCATATTACATTTTGAGCTATACATTAATTGATGAATAATGTACTAGATGTCGCTGCGAAAATGGTCGTTGACCATAATAAGGCTTTTAGTTTTCATTTAATAATATAGATGGAGCTGCACATTTGGTTCTTTCTATTATTATTTTTTTTATTTTATTTACTGTTATAAAAACTGGAATAAGTTGTAAGGGGTCCCGCACGACATTTCACGGAACCCAAGTCAACCTCACCTGCTCGTGGTTAACACTGCTAATCAACAACCGGGGCTCTGGCTCCCACCAGCCCGCATAAGACCAGCGAGGTGAGAAATCGCGCATATATCTCCATATAAACCTTAACAAATTCGCAGATCTTTGGGGGAGGTCTTTGTCTAACAATGGACGTCTATCGGCTGATGATGATGATGATGTTTAACAAACAACTTACAAAATTTACCTTGAATATGAGTTTTCCACTAATATAACGTAGGCAACAGAAGTGCTAGGTCACTGTTGCTGGAGACCATCTAGGTACTATTGCAGCTCCTATTACTGCCGGCAAGTAATATGGAAACGTTACATGTTTTCGTTTGTAGGGAATTGTAATTAGTGAAATTACTGCGGTAATAAGACTGTAAGTGACAAAGTAATGAGTACAATGTGGTCCTGGTTATATCCTTACTAGCGCCACGTTATTATGGGCAGGCATCTAGTAGTATAAGTCAAAACATCTAGGTCGTCTGGTCTCTTTGTATAATAAAATTCTTACTTACTCCTCTGGCGCAGCGCCCCGAAATGAGTCTTGGTCTTCAACACAAGAGAATGCTAACTTGTCTCTCTCACACTGCCTCTTGCCAGTCCACTTCTTGAAGCTTACGTAGGTCGTGCTGTACGGCATCCTTCTAAAGATACATGGGCCGGCGGATAGGTCGGCGAACAATTGGGATTTCGGGAAACGCTTTTTTGACTCTTCGATCCTCTCCCATCCATAACAAGTGGCCAATCCAGCGAAGTTGTTTGGCACACAGTCCTCCATCGTACAGGAAGCCAAAGCCCACAGACTTCCCTGGATATTAAAATATTATAAATTATTAATAAATGAAGCTATAGTATCAAGCATGAAGCCAATATTTCAGGCCTTCTCCACCCTGGTGTAAGGTCAGTAAATCAACACCGGAATTAATTAAAAAAACATTAAGCCAAATGATCGATCATTATTGTAATTGATGAGTTCATTACTTAAGATAGCCGGCCGCCGGCCGCACGCAGCAGCAGCGCTATCGCTGCTCCGCATCTCACGTCGCGGTTTTCTCATCGGAACACGGCTGCGACACAATCTGATTATATTATTAAAAACAGTAAACATGTGGGATTTTCACCTGTTGTTATGTGATACGCCCGCCCATAACAACGTGGCGCTAGTTATAATGATAGCGCTCTCAAGCAACTTACGATACTCGTCAATAACAATACTAATATAAGGCAGGTCTTACTGGTGGTAGATCTCTATTTCAGAAGAATGTCATGATAGGACCATTACACGACCCCTGGTGCAGCCGAAAACCAGTAGTGTGCTAATTTTACTGTACTCCGGGTTGCAGGGCGATGTAGCTGGTGAAAATAACGAGACTCAGAATCCTGTCTTATGCGTCGAACACAATACGGCGTTAGTGTATCATTTTAATTAGGACCATATTGATATGGGTAGACGTAGCACTTAAAATCAGGTGAACGTCCTACTCGTTTCTTCGCTTCATTCAATAAATAAAAAAAACATATTCCTCCCGCTGTGTCACCGGCGCGTCGGCAAATCGAAATTAACGTTGAAAAGTTCCCGCCGAAAATTTTAATAATAATATACCATGTAATTTATTTGTAGCGCGGTCGTGCTACGGCGTAGCGCGGCGCGGGCAGCACGCCGCACTCCCGCTAGGTTCTATGCTACGTCTCCTCTACGACGGATTCGCTAATACTAATATTTTAATATTGACAAAACTGTACATACGTACTTTAGGCGATTAGAATAAGGAAATTAACATTTTTACTTAATTAAAAAAAAAAATTGTTCCTCATATTCTCTAGATATGGCAAAAAATGATGACAAGTCATGTGGCTACTCATGTCGATTTGGTAAAGTCAATAAAAGGACAGTTTTTATTATAGTAACATTGCAGACGTAAACTTAACTGATAAGATCTCAAGATAGCAGTAATTGAGCTAATTGGAAAGAAACAGGACTCACCGTAAATAGTACGATAAAATATTACTAGTTAATTCTGTACTATAGTATAGTTAAAACATACCTCCAGTTCTGCTTGATAATAATGGCAGATTCGATAAGGAATCGGTTCAATATTGAAATGACAGCTGCGTGAGATGACGTCCTGATTATAAATTTTTTTGTTAAGTGGTAGATGGGTAAGGATTATATATATATATACTATATTTTTTTTATGTTTTTTATAATTACAAATACTTAATCATTATTTTTTGGCCATCTCACGTACGTTAAAACGAGAGGAACGGGGCATTCAGGTGATAGCAATTAATACCCATAAAAACGCTAACTCGTTAAAATGATACAACACCACATTTTGCTCGTTGTCATGAGACATAAGATGTTTAACCTCATTACCGGAGTAACTTCACTAGTTACAACGCCCTTGAACCCTGAACACAGTAATGTTTGCACACCTACGACTACTACTTACATAGCACAGATCTACTACTAATAAAAATTTATAGAAGATGCTATAATTTGTATTTAAAAGAAACTGTTCATTACAAACGCTAATACCTCGATACTTTTCAACCCCTAAGTTGAACACTTAAATGGTGGAGGCCGCCGGCGCGTCTATCGGACGCGGCCGCTGCTGCCAAAGGTTTGACGGCTGCGGTCTCGGACCGTATATTACCATTATCTGCAGACACACCGTTCCAGTTTATTATTTATGTGTCGGTGGGGCCCGCCCGCGGCTGATGGGGGGCGTTTTTCCCCAAAGCGGGAAAGAGGGGGAGCTCGGTAGTGCATGTGATGTCGCCTTAATGTACCCTCTGTTTGCAATTATATTTTGATAATGGTGTTACGGTCAAATTTAATCACTTTTAACCTCCGAAACGAAAAGAGGATTATCGTCTGGGTTAGTTTGAATCTGTCGTGTCTTAATGACGTCGTTGTGACCGATAGTCTAGGATGGATTTTTTTATATCTTCAAGGTTCTACCTGATGTAATGTGGTGATGTGATCTGTGGTGGTAAGCGCACTAACCTAGTAGCAGTCTATTCACTCTTTTCTTGAAGACACCGACGTCGTATTTAGACGGGACACTGACGCCGACAACTTGTTCCACTTCATTACTGTTCTCGTGTAGAACGAGGAGCTGAACCTCTTTGTTAGAAGATTGGGGATGTCCACAACACAAGGATGGAAACTAGCCGTCTGGTGGTGAAAAGGGGATGAAGGCTTTATATCGTGTAATTCCATCTCCAAAATCCTGTAGAAGACTGGCCACACGGTAGTTGTCTTCAAAACTGTCAAGCCTAATAGTGACAAGTTCTTGATCACCAACAAGCCTCTCAGCTCCCTTCTCCGCCGAATCTAGTACCTGATGAATTTTGGCAGTAACTGCTCAGATATTGAACAGCACTCTACCCACGACCGGAACAGTGCTTTAGAGTCAAAAGCTGTCCGGGTGAGAAACTTCGTCGCACTTATTGTTCGATAAATAATGTCCTTAGATATAATTCAAAGCTCTTTTCTAGTTTCTATTGCGGATAAGCTTTTAATTCCATAGCTTTTGAAGAACTATTCTGATAGAACTACTACTACTAAAACAATTAAGGTCAAGTACCTCTTCATCTCTCCATGTTCTAGGTTGATTGGTAGAGGATGCCTTTGCATTGAGCCTATTATTGTAACCTAATTTTGGATGCTTGTATAGATATTTAGAAAAAAAAATACGTAGTAAAAATACATTATTTATGTGTTTCCAAGTTAGTATAATTAAAAACCATTTTTTGGGGGGAAGGGAGGCTAATTATTATTTTTGTTAAAAGAATTAAAAAAAAAGTAAATGGAACTTTCATGAATAGTAAATGAGTGTCGGTGACTACCGATGGGGGAAAAAAGTTTTGGAGTGGAGTCCGCGTACTGGTCGCTGAAGTGTGAAACGCCCTCCCTCCAGAAGGACCGGCAACATCATCAGAGCGGTCGGAAGTGGGTGCATATGAGAAGCTGAGGATCGTATCTGATGGAAGACATTGAGGAAGGCCTATATCCGGCAGTAGATAGAGACTGATAACGATTTAATAAAAGTATGGTATCTTGTAATATATTAATATAAGGTGGTTTGGGAGTGTTTAAGTGTTGACATCGTCATCATCATCTCTTAGACGCTGTCATGACGCATTGATATAATGCAACAGCTATGCATTTTTAGCTATATTTTTTTTTAATTATAAAAAGCATTTACTTCCATTGTTACCGTGACAGAAACTGCTAGGGTCCAATAATGATCGCGCGGAGCGGATCCGGCGACCTCTCCATCCTTCGAAAGCGGCTAATTAATAAAACTTGAGTCATAAATAAACCTGGTAGGGGGAGGGGGTTGGGTGGAGGTGAACGTTAGCAAAAACTGTTAGGATCATAAAGCTGTCAACGGATGAGGTAGTGCCTTTGTTGCTATACTTGCGATGTTACGTCGCTGCCCGCCGATAAATCTAATGTGAGAACAATTTGAGCGCGGTCGGGGGGCGTGGGGGCTACGCGGGGCAGGGGGCAAGGGCGGGGAAGGGGCGGGTGAGGAGCGCCTTTTTAGCGCACTTTCTGCGGGTCGTGCCGACTTCTGACTTGCTCAGGATGCGGTCCTATTGAATGATAGCTATGATCGTCCCTTTGTAAGAGTTCCTTGTGTATCTTACTATTCTAAACATATTTTTATTTACTTTACTCGTATACAAACTCGAGCGAGATGTTCACGTGATTGTAAGTGATGCGACTGCCCATAACAAAATGGCACTAGTTGGTATGATATACGCAGCGCAACATTGTGCTCGTCGCTCTAAAACATAACACGTTAAGTATCGCTATCGCAGTCATTTTTATTAGCTACAGCGCCCTTTAAACAGGAACACGGGAATGTCTGCACACTTTTGTTGTGTAACACCTGTAAACTATAATTTTTTATAGGAATGCTATTAACCACAGTATAAAAGAGACGAGGAATAGGAAAACAATATAGAAAGGAGTTTTATCCCTTTCCCTCCATAGACTAAACCATATCAATAAAGTTATGGTTGTCTATTCTTCGTTACAAATTTTAGTTTCATAAAAACCTGTTCATCATCATCATCAGCCGATAGATATCCACCGCTAAACATAGGCCTCCCCCAAAGATTTCCACACCGATCAGATAGGAATTTATATGGAGGGGTTTGGGACATTTCCTACCACAACGCTGGCACAATACGGGTTGGTGAGAGCTAGAGCCTCGTTTGTTGATTAGCAGTGTGCACCACGAGCTGGTGAAATTGGCTTTGATCACGTGAGCTGTTGTGCGGGAACCCTTACCTCATAAAAACCTGTACACACCGATCCAATTGAAGTTTAACTTCAAAGCGTTATTTTTTAGATATTAGCAATAATTACTTACGGCTCGGAAACTTGGTGGCTAGCTATGGACCTCATAAGAAAGCTCAGCGGCACACCGCGGGTGATGAAAGGGTGATGCTTGAGGTATCTCTGCGTGATCAAATCAGAAGGAGATCCGCAGAAGAATCAGGGTCACCGACATAATCCTACGAGTCGCGAGGCTGAAGTGACATGGGCGGGGAATAGTTCTCGTAGTACCCATGGACGTTGGTGCCTTAAAATGCTGGAAAAGCGACCCCGCACCGGAAAGTGCAGAGTTGCAGACCCTCCGCTAGGTGGAAAGAGGAAACTGGATTCAAACAGCGCAAGACCATGCTTCGTGCAACACATTACAAGAGACCTGTGTCCATTGGTTGAAATGATGATGATGGTGATAATTTTTAACTTTCTCCATGAGAAGTCTATGTCACATTCTTTTATAAGAAACCTGTAAAATCTTATAGGATAAGGAGACTCAACATCTTATGTTGCTGTGAATACCATTCTAGCTACGTTGTGATGGGCAGGCGTATCACTTACCATCAGGTGAACGAACCGCTCGTCTCATCGCATATAATATATCTTTCTCTCTGTTTTTCATTCTTTTCTATTTTAATTTATAAGAATTTTCAATCAATCGGTATCTCTGTTTACCACCATCACAGTATATTCTTCTTCATCATCAGCCGATAGAGGTCCACTGCTGGACATAGGCCACCCCAAAGATGTCCACATCGATTGGTCCCGCATTGTTCGCGTCCAGCGGGTTTCTCACGATTCTCACCAGATCATCGGTCCACCTTGTAGCAGCCTCCCAACACCACGTGTACCGGTATGACGGCGCCACTCGAGGACCTTACTGCCCCATCAGCTGCCAATCCTTCCAGCAATATGCCCTGCCGACTGCAACTTAAGTCTAGCTATCTTTTCGGCTATGACGGTGACCTTAGTTCTTCTGCGGATCTCAACATTCCTGATTTCATAGCACAGAATAACTCCGAACATAGCCCTCTCCGTTGCCCTTTGGGGGAGTTAGAGCCTTTTTATATCTTCCTTTTTCTTTACGGATGCCGGGGCTCCCGCACAACTCACGGGTCCCAAGCCAACCTCACCCGCTTATGATGCACCCTGTTAATCAACAAACGAGGTTCTGTCTCCCACCAACCCACATTGAACCAGCGTAGTGAGAAATGGCCCAAATCCCGTCATATAAACCCCTACAAACATGTAGGCCTTCGGGGGAGGCCAATATTCAGCAGTGGATGTCAATCGACTGATGATGATATTCTTATTCTCTATCAAATCAACCAGAATAAATAAAAAACCCCGCGTGTGAACTCGCCTTTTTTTTCTAATATTATTGTTTTGTCTGTAAGTAGTTTACGTTAAAATTTTGGAACAATGAAAGTATCTCCAGTCCAAACAAACCTGGTAGAGTTGGGGTGTGAGAAAATAAATAAATAAATGTTATGACTAAGATGGCTCCCGCGCCCGCACCCGCACCCGCGCCTGCGCCCGCGCACCGCGCTCTGTTAGGTTTAACGTTATTGAATCTAATCAGACGGTGTATAAAAGTATCGGCGGGGCAGTAAAGCTGTCGTCGAGTGTTGCCATCTATCAGTGGTCGGGTGCGGCGCGGGACGTGTAATGCGCGCCGGTGATTGACAGATGGAGCTGGTGCGCCGGCGCGCGCGCACCGCCCGCTCGACGCTGCCGGTGTTTATAAATATGTCCACCATAGAAAACGATCACTTGGATTTTTGATGGTGGACGATCGTTTTGAACAGGTCAGTTCTTGCACCAATTAAGAGTTGGTGAACTTTAATCTGATGAGTAAAGGGTTTTGTTATTAACAATATATGTTTATAACTAAATTGTGTCTTTTTTATTTTGTAAATATATACACAGTTGCCCTTACACCCCATATATAAATATGTAAGGGGTCCAGCACAATAACTCACGGGACCCAAACCAAACTTATCTGCTCGTGGTGCATCCTGCTAATCAACAAACAAGGCTCCGGCTTCCACTAACGCATTGGGCCAGCGTGGTGTGAAATGGTCCAAATCCTACCATATGAACCTCGACATATGACAGCCTCTAGTCCAGGGCATGCTGACGTTATGTGGAGATCTTTGAGGAAGGCCTATGTCCAGCTGTGGACGTCTATCGGCTGATGATGATGATGATACAGAGTTATCATGGCCTGTGATTTTCTAATTAGGAATGTTTTGGGATTCAGTTAGGTCTCTAATTATTTTTTTTAGAGAAAATCTATCGTTACCAGTAAAAAATTAAATAAATATTTAATATATATTTTTTTAAAGTAAATAATATCAGAAATATTTATTTATTTATTTAACTTTATACACCTCGCGTAAAGGCGGCTTAATGCCATTGGCATTATCTTCCAGTCTACCATGGGTAGTGCAGAGAGGATGAGGTAGGTGCATCAAATAATTACAATATAATATATACATATACATATACATATACATATATATATATATATATATATATATATATATATATATATATATAGACACACACATGATATTCACTAAATATTAAAAATGATATCCTTCTGGTACTTTCTTAGCTAATGATTCCTTATATTTACACAAACATTACTCAACTGATTTAATCACCGGCTTTGGCTCTAATAAGTAGAAGAATTCAAGTTTTTTTTATTTAATGAATCAACGAGAACATTGGGTCGTTCACCTGATGGTAAGTGATACACCCGCTCATAACAACGTTGCCCTAGCTAGAATGATATTAACAGCACCACGTTGCGCCTTGAGATATAAAATGTTAAGCTTCGTCACCCCACTAATTACACTAGCAGCCTACAGCGCCTTTCAAACCGGAAAGCAATAATGTTTGCACTCTGCTGTTTGGCGGTAGACGTGTAAATACACCGTGATAACTATGACGTCAGGATATATGTCATGTCACCTCAGTCTTCCCTTAACTATGGGTGCTGTAATACACTGGTAACGACGGCGTCATAAATGATTCATCATTATCATCATCATCATCCACTAGATGTCCACTGTTGGACATAGGCCTCCCCCAAAGATCTCCCCATCGATTGATCCTGTGCTTCCTCCAAAATCGCCAGATACTAGAGAACGTCGTTTGTAGAGATTCATATTGAAGGAATTTGGGCCTTTTCTGTCCACGCTGGACCAATGCGAGTTGGTGGTAGCCAGAGCCTCTTACGTTGATTAGCAGGATGCACCACGAGCAGGTGAGGTTGGCTTGGGTCCCTTGAGTTGTTATGCGAGATCCCTTACACCCCAGTCTCATAACTGATTAATCATCATCACTATCGGCCTTTGTTTATCCACTGCTGGATATAGGCTTTCCCAACTGTCTTCCACCAAATGATTAAATAAAATACTTGCTAGTTTTTTAGCTTTTATAAATATGCCGTGATAACAATCTAATTGTTAGTTAATCAACAGCCTCTAATTGTTAATTAGTAAACAACAACAATCTATTTTTTTAAATGATACGGATAGAATATCGTCACTTACTCATCCAACAAATACAAAGGTATGAAGGTTCATTACAAGAGACGTATGTCCAGCAGTCAACGTCCATCGGTTGACACGATGATGATGATGATGAAATAATTTGCAAGCGAGGATTCAGCAGAGAGACGGTCATACTCCAAGGTATTAATATAACCTGCAATCCTTTTTGGAGTCATGAATATTAGGTTACAAATTTCACTACCACTGCGAGTTGTTCCAGAAAAAAAAATATTTCCTCCTACAAGGTACACCTGAGAGAACGGTCAACAACCCTAAACACAGTGGCCCTAATCCCAAAATCCCAGACGTCGGTCCTCTCCGCATCAATCCCTCATTCCCAATGAAGTTTCCTGTCTAAAGAGTACCTGTCTCGTCCTATATTTGCATTCCATTGCGCCGCTGTATAATTTCGACCTTAATGCTACTAAGGTTGGGTCGAAGTTAGCTTGCCAATGTATGTTTTTCCATTTTAAATATTTTATTATACAACACAGGGGAAATTGAATTTTATAACTATTAACTTTGAGTTCATATTAGGTTGTCGGTATTTTTCAAAACGGTTGATCTAGGAAAATTGGTTATATTAAATTGAATACTAAATCTTTATTTTAATGATCTCCTCAGTACATTTATACTTTTGAAGGATTTTAATGGACACTCGTGGCGCTGCTTCCGCCGAAGAAAATGTCGACGGAGATTTTTTTTAGTGCAGACTAAAAAGGGTAAACTAACCCCCTTAAAGATTTTTATTTGTTTGTAATAACTCATTAGCTACAGTTTATTTTAGTTATGTTTCCATGTAGAATTATATTTAGTATTAACTCATTTCTTGATTTTATCTCGGTGCACATTTTTTACAGATCTTATACTGTTTAGAGTAATGGTGATTGGGAATTTTTAAGGTCTTTTTTTAATAGAAAGGGTGAGTAAACGAATGAACAGTTCACCTGGTGGAAAGTGATCACTGACGCCCGTGGACAGTCGCAACAGCAGAGGGATCACAATCGCGTTGCCGACCTTTAAGTAAATTAATCTTAAGCTTTATACTTAAAATTTAAGGATATTGTTCTTGGGACCTCGACCTACAATTTACTCATTAAATTGTGAAAAACATCTGATTCTGTCCTTGGACAATTTTATGTTATAAAACAGTAAATTGAATTGAAATACACTTAGGGTTCTGATGTATATTTGATAGGAAAGCGCAACATATTTGATGTTATAATTAAACTCGTATGTTATGTGTAAATGTATTAAAATGTATGATACAGTTGTAAAGTCCAGGAGCAACGGTAGCCGGTACTTGGGGGGATGATGAAAGGGCCCCCAGCGGCCGCACACCCCATCGCTCAAGCACTTCCAAATGAATGTACGAATGCTGTTATACGATGATTTGTTACTTTATGTAAAATCATTTTAAAATTTTATATATATATATATGTATATGTTATTTTAGATATATAAAAATTGTTTATATTAATAGTATAACAAAGAAATAATATTAAAATGATCAAGTGTTCGCCTGAGTAGAATTAGTAATGTCGATAGAATTATTGATACTATATATATATACTAGGATATATATGTTGATCATATTACACTCGTCTTCCTTAGCTGATGTACGGAGATGCTATAAACCTATATAAATGTGCTTGCAAAACATCTTGAAGTCCATGGTAGTGGAACAGCCTTACTAGGGTGGCCGTATGTCCGTTCCGATAACTCTTCGGTCCGTCCGTTTGAAGGAAATATGAAGTAATACCTAACCTACATAAGACTAAACCCTCTCGTGATGCTAGGATATAAATTATCTGCCGACGAGATTGGCTACTTTCAACTTGAACACTCGCCTGTATGCTCCACTTCGGTCATCATTTAATTTCCTACTTCTCATCTACAATACTTTGACACCAATTTTAAATGATGTTAGATTCTAAATCATTTGATGATCACGTCTTCAGGTAAGTGATACTCTCTAAGAATACTCTGGTCCGGAACACAAGATCATCACGGCGGTTGACAATAATGGTAACAAACTTTTTTAATTAATTAACAGTCTACCCTCGGTTTATTATAAACTGTACTCCAAAGTAGAACAGAAAAGTTATTCAAAGATAAGGGTGAGAATAAAAGGGTGTATTCATTGTGTGTAAATTTCCCGTATGATTCATTTCACAGTATACAGAACAGATCCCCTAATGTCTCAAGACGAAAATCTTTATTATGTGCACCCTCTCCATCCTTACCTGCAGCGCAGAGACAGCACTTAACCATCGACCTGATCCATCGACTAAAAGCCACAATATTTTTTTTATATTCAACAAAGTGACGTCACGAGCGGGACGTTCACCTGATGGTTAATGATACTCGTCTCATAACACGAGGCGCTAGTTGGGACGATATATATAAGATGTTGTCTTGTTACCCCAGTAATTATACTAGCTACAGCGCCCTTTAAATTAGATCACAGTACTATAATATTTTTTTGCATCAACTTAGACGATCTCGAGCAATACAGCCCTACCGCCTTTATTGGATATGTGCGTACGAGCAATAGAGAGAATTGTGATAAAAGATTACGTCCAGCAGTGGACTAATAAAGACTCATGATAAGTATGATTTATATACCGTCATTATAATATTATTATATGTGTGTAGTTATTCAAACATTGTGTGTTAATTACGTGATGAGAAACTCACAGAAGTAGATAACAGCTGAGTAATAGACTAATCTTAAGTAGAGCATATCGCGTGCGCATACAATAGTGAACGGTGAGCCCCGATAATTTTCAAGGGGGCAGGCAAGTTAGCACAGACTGAAATATTGGCATGATCACTACATCATACCCTGAGATATTGATCATTTACCGATATGACGGGCGGCCGCTGATTTATACCGCGGCGGAATTACTTTCGTACGCGCCGCCATCTTAGCGTCGGACTGGGAGATCTGCCGGGGCTTAGACCGGACTAATGGGGGGGGGGGTAGCGGTGATCGTTCCATAATTGCATCCCTTCTATCATATATTTACTAACGGTTCAACCGTTGTAAAGATGCAGAAAAGATAATCGTTAAGTTATTTGTGATGACTTGCATATGTCCTCCTTCTTAGGACTCCATCCATCCTTCGTCGTATCCTTAATGTATTAAGAATTTTCAGGTATCTTTGGTGTGGAAAAAAATTCTTTATTAAATTATACCTCCCTTTTAAAGGGAGTAAGTTAACTTTTAGTTAAAATATCTAATATGCTTTCCGGGATCAGTTATTCCTGCTGAGGAGCCATAGGTGTTAACATTTAACATGTGTTTTTGTTTGTTAATCAGATCGATGCCATTAACTTATTTAACATAACATAACTTAATTTTTTTTAGTGAGACGAATATCGGTCGTCCATGCGCAACCAACCTGCGTAGGTGCCGGTCCGCGAGGGTTGCTTCATTTCGGAACAGGACCCGCGCCCGTCCGGGTTGCGGCCGATATATCAACATTAGCGCTGTCCCCAATCCGGCAGCGGCCACGAGACGAGTTGCCAACGATCTCTGGATGTACTGGAATCGATCACAATATCCAATTTATATTTTATATCTGTATGAAAGACAGAAGTCTAAACTATACTATGTATCAAACGGTCTTGCGCTTGTGTATGCGCAAAGCAATATTAATAGTGATGAAGTATTTAGTTCGATTATGGAAAGGAAATAACTGGTGGTCAGCAATCACGGCGATCACTATAATATTAAATTATCGAATGATAAAGTGATCACGTTTTGAGGTAATTGCTTAATTACAATTCTGTAGAAAGAAACATTCAAAGTATCTCTTATTGTATACTGTGTTAGAAGACCGCCTCCGAAAACGAAGACAGACGATAGTACTGATGACACCTTTGATGATGGAGCGGAAAAACAATCGAACCTGATTAAAAAAAAATCATGTTTTTAAAACGTTTTATTAGCATTATTTACGCTCCATCGTGTTAGTACAGCTAAATGAAATGATAGTTTCATAAAAAATAAATTGACTTTACTGAAAAAAAAAACCAGCAATGAAACACAAAATCAAAAACAGCCGATGCTCGGATCAACGCACGCCCGGGCGCGCAATTTAAATGCACCGTGTTGCTATGGAATAAAGTTCAAATTGCAACCAAATACATGTCGAGTTCCCGACACGCGCGCGCCCTCGTTAATCTAAGCATCAGCTGTTTTTGATTTTGTGTTTCATTGCTGTTTTATTTTTAGTAAAGCGTTCGTAAAGCGACGAGACGGAACGTCGTGCTGGTTTTAGTCGGTGCAAGTCCGACATAACCTGTCCTTGCTCCCGCGAGGACGGGTATACATTTCACACACGTTAAACAAAAAGAAAACTATTAAGTTACTAATCCTGCCGAGCCTGGTGATGAATGACGTGATGCGCTTCTTCTGGATGCCGTCGAACGAGTCCACACCTGTTTAGCCTCAACAGGTGTCTATACATGATGGTATATTGGAAATGGATGCCATTCAATGGCTCTCTGGAATATTCAGTCCGTAGCTGGCGAGTGTTCGGATAAGTTCGAAATAGGTTAATTTTAACTTTATATGGATTTAATAAAGTTAAAGTTATTATAAGTTAATTATGCTTTTCTTTTTAATTATTTTGATAGTATTTAACTGTAATATTGTGTATGAATCATCAATAAAACAGTACTAAAGAAACACAAGCTTTAATAGAACAATCACCATCTGGTATGTATACTCGATATCAGAGATTCATTGACTCATCATGAGGAAACTATTGCACTTAAACACTCAAAATATGGTAAAGATATTGTTTCTGCCATTAACAGGTCATCTAAGAATGGTTATTACAAAACTCCTTCCGCAAAGGCAGTTGCAGTGGTGTTTCCGCCAGCAAATCGGGCGTGGAACAGTTAGTATAACAAAAAGTGAATTAAATATAGTAATTTTACACGATGCCGCATCCAGTGCATGGTCCTCGGCACAGGCTCCGGCGCACCCATGGGACGTCAAAAATGAAGATTTAGTCCCCCGCCGCGTCACGCGTTACAGCCGACTAATGAAAACACAGCGCGGCTGCTGATGGTGAGCTCCACGGACAACTTGTCTTGAACTTAGCTCACCTCAGCACAGTTTTATATATATTTATATATATATATCATCACGATACGTCTGGAACTATAAGACCTGGAGATTTAATATTTGGTAGAAATTTTTTTTTTCCAAATTTTACCCTCAAAAGGAGTTACGGGGGCGTTAATAATGGGATGGAGTCCGGGTAGCGGGTGGAAGCCGGAAGTGAATATTTCTGATAAGTGACTACACCTTGCACAATGCATGAATGGTGATGCAAGCTTGCTCCAAATAGCCCCAACTGCAGCATGCTAATATATTTAAGCAAGCAGGTTCAAAGGAATTCTGCCACCGACCACCCACCACCATACCCCATGTGACCACGAATGCGAACCAGGGTTTCCATGTTACTAGTAAAGCATTTAGATATTATACTACAATAATAGCTTGAGACGTCCCCTTACAGCCTGTTCTTCATTGCAAACTCCTGCCATCCATGATTACCTATCGTCAGGACCTAAACTTATCATCGAAGGTAAAAATCAAATCTTCAGTTATGTGAAATCATTTTTGCGGTCAGGAGTTCAAACCTCATGTCATCACACTGCGCTGATAATCTAAAAGCGCATTGTTATCCATGTCATTCCTGTCTTTAATCTGGACTAGGAGACCTTTCGCATGGGTCCGTAGATCTACAAGCGGAAGCTTTATACATAAGAACACTTCGCCCGCCGAACGAAACGTAAGTAAACCGGAAGTTATTTCGAAAGCTTTAAATACCGAATGAAGCGAACTATCCGCCCGGGTTACGACGCTCTTAGCTTTTTTCCCTATCTTCCTTCATAAACAGGGATCAGGCGCCTTACCCTTTCGCTATAAATCTGGTGACCCCCTGGCCCCCTCGACACCCCCAGCAGCCCCCGGCGCCGCGCCCCGCCCCGCCGCGAGGTGGTTTTGAATGGAGATTGAGCCAATTAAAGTAATCGCCGTAACAGTCGGCGTTGCCTTGGATTAGTTCTGCGGAGACTAAATACGTGGAGCGGTGTTGGTGCTACAGAAATTTTTGTGTTAACTTTTGCTAAGATAAAAGAAAATAAATTTCTCAAAAATTACTCTTTCATAATATTTTCCTTAAGTACTATGTTTTAACTAAACAGGACGAAAATGAAATAGGATGAACTAATATTACTTTTTAGAGTCCAATATAATATATTTTGCCTGTTTGAATAAAATATAAGGAAATTAAGTTAATAGAGTAGGGGTGTAAAGGTTCCCGCACAACAACTCACGGGACCCAAGCCAACCTCACCCGCTCGTGGTGCACCCTGCTAATCAACAAACGAGGCTCTGGCTCCTACCAACTTGTATTGGGCTAATGTCGTGGAAAATGGCCAAAATCAATATCATCATGATTAGCTGCTGGACTGACTTGTTCAAACAATCATCGTCATCAGCCGATAGACGTCCACTGCTGGACATAAGCTTCCCCAAAGATCCTTACACGATCGGTCCTGCGCTGCCCGCATCGCCGGGCACCAGGAGCCGTCGACAGTAGGGGTTCATACGTTCGAACAAGCAACATTATAAATAATTAAAGGGTGGGTGACGACTCCACGGATGTTCTGTCCTCGTGGGATTAGTATCATACAATACAAGCAACGACGGAATCCTTTTATTTATTGCTATTTATTGTTATTGCATTCGCTCCGCTCATTCCTCTCTTCTAATATTGTCTGCGTATAAATTTCGCTTAGCGTTTTCGGTTGCTGGCTTGTTTTAAATATTACGCTCATTAGCAGAGTGACTTCCTGTTAACGCTGCGCCATCGCCAGCTTCCGCCTCTGATATATTCGGAGTGGACAGCAATGGGTAACGAGGTACCCTATTGGTGAATAGCTTTGAACAACTCTCAACAATCGGCTTAGCTCTAACTGTGAGCAGAGACAAACGCAACGGCGAGTGTTCTCATTCTTCTTCTTTTTTCAGAGTTTCATCGCTCGAAGATTCTCGGTGCCATCATTGGGATCATTACTAGGAATTTCTCCAACTCACTCCCTTCATCATAAAGACAGCTGGGAACAGAATCTCGTCAGCATAACCTAGTTAACTGATCTTGCACTGCGCATTTCTTAATGAACTACTAACGAATAATTTGTGAGATCAGGTGTTACCAGCGATAGTTCAGAAAAATTCAAGGACCTTTAGGAGCTGCTACTCCTTGGTGATCAGCAACGATTTTACTTACTCCTATCAATTGTATCTTGTTGAGCTTGAGCCTTGATGCTTGCATCTTTATTTAATCTCAAGATGGACAACGTGGCGCTAGTAAAGATGGTATTCCTCACACCACATTGCGCTCGTCGCCTTGATACATATAATGTTAAGTCTCGTTACCCCAGTAATTCCACTAACTATAGCGCTTTTCAAACCGGAACATAGTAATGTTTGCGAAGTAATGGAGCGGAAGTAGGCTCTGCGGTGATACCCACCTAGATGATCTCCGGCAGCAGAGACCTACCACCAGTAATCCTTAAATCTTTTTTCTCCTTACTACTCATCTTCGCGTCTGAAGGTTGATCTCGATGGTCAAATAATTCACTACCATCATATTGAATTATTGAATACTTGTACCAAAGCGATTTAGAAACGATAATAAATTAATCATGCAGATGGACTGACTTCGCTCCAGCGTGTGGATGACGTCGCAAGTTCTGCCAATTAACGATACTTAAGGAGACAGTAAAGCCTCCAAGGTCAGTAATGGAGAAGGAGTTTTGCCCAATTAAACCTTTATAATTATAGGTAATTTTCTTATCAACTGTGGTGGTGTAAAATCTTTGTACTCCGTTCATGAATATTTTTCATTATTCGTGTAATACATGGGTGTAAGGGGTTCCGCTCAGCAACTCACGGGACCCAAGGTAACCTCACCTGCTGGTGCACCCTGCTAATCAACAATTGAGGCTCTGGCTCCCACTAACCCGCATTGGGGCAGCGTGGTGGGAAATAGCTGAAATCCTCTATGTGAACCCCTACAGTGGAGATCCAGCAGTGGATATGTATCAGCTGAAGATGATGATGATGATATGTATATTATCGCTATACTTTATATGGGTTTGTTTATAATGAGATACTTATTAATCTCATTAATTGTTTAGATCCTAGAATCTTATGTAGTTTCTACCATCAGCCTGTATGTCGGTTCTTTTTTTCAAGATATAGTCTTTCTAGGAAGGTAGTACGAAAGTTCAACCAAGTTGTGATGATGCAAATCTATAATTCGTTTTGAAATGTTTGGTTACTATAACAAACAGTTCCCATATTCACTCTCGAGGCGAATTGACCTTAACTGGGTAACTATCCTCCTCATTGTTGAGATGGGGTCGCAATAGCACAGCTGTTTTCTAACAACATTCGTCATCATCATCATCAGCGGATAGACGTTCATTGATGGACAAAAGTTTCCCCCAACGATTCTCGTCGGTCCTGCACTACCCGCATTGCTGAAAACTAGAGCCGTCGTTTGTGGATGTTCATATATGGGATTTTGGGCCATTTCCCATCACCCTTGCTTAAAGCGGGTTGGTAGGAGCTAAAGCCTCGTTTGTTGAATAGCAAGGGCACTGGCAGGTGAGGTTGAGCTTGAGTCCTGTGAGTTGTTGTGTGGGTCCCTTTCGAAAGATACCTTGCTTCTGAGAGCATGTCAGGGTTATGCGAGATTTTGGCTTATTAAAATCCCCTCGATGGTTTACATCAGTGCATTGGGAGTCTTCGGGATCTCTTATAGAACGCACCGGTGCCTCTCTACACTTTGTGTTAAACGTCTCTGAGGAGGAACCTAACCCTCCTAGGCACCATCGCTGAACCATAAGTTGTCCCAATCAGTTTCGCTCGTTGAGTGGATAAAAGCCTCCACCCTCAAGGCCGCGAAACTCCTAGACCCTTTTAGTCGCCTTCTACTACAGACAGGGCTTACCTTATTCCTATCCTTACTAGCTCGAGACTTAACGTCATTGATCATTGATCGTGTTAAGTTGAAATGGTGGGGGTAGCGTTGCTGTGCAAGGTATACGTAAAGCGTATAATAAGGATCGCAGTTAAGACGAACAAGATGTATGCTAATAAATCGCGGGCAGATCTTCCCATATCCCGGCCAATACGCGTCAGTCTGAAGGTCGTATATATCAGCTCGGATCCAGGACGTCTCCCGTTATTAAGAGGAGGCGGTTGCGGCGGAGTAATTCAAATGATTACGCAGATTTATGTGAGGCCGGGTTGGGGCGCGAGATACCGGGCCCCAGCCCCGGCCCCGGCTCCAGGCGCGGGCATAGTTCCCATTCAATGGTCCTCCACACAGATTAGTTTAATTCGGAATCGGTTTTATTGGTGCCATTGTACGGTTATTTATGGGCGCGTCTGGTGGGATGAATCATCCCTTTACTTCAGCGCATTCTCCTGTCTCGTACTCCGGCTGTCTTCTTTGGGCCAATGCAAGGACTTAGGAAAACAAATTTGTCTCTTTGTTGCAGCCGTGTCTGTCTGTTTCATACAATCAGTTGTCTAACAACATATTGGTCTATTATATTAATATGTGCTAATTGATCTACATCGGAGACGTCATCAGAAATGTGGAGATCCGCAGAATAACTAAGGTCACCGACATAGCCCTAAAGATTGCTAGACTTGTGGCAGTGAGCTGTGCACATTGCTCGGAGGACCGATGGCCGATGGAGCAGAAAGTTCCTGGAGTGGCGCCGGCGTACCGGTAGACGTGATGATGATTATGATAACGACTTGAGATCTCACACCATCGCACATTACTGATGGTAGATGTCTCCGGCGTTGGAAACCGTTTATGTATCACCACGGCGGCTAACGCAGCTAACAAACAGTGCTCTGCAAACTTTACTTTATCCGGTTTGAGAGGCGCTATAGCTAGTGAAATTACTGCAGTAACTACACTTAATATCTTCCGTCATAAGGCGACGAGCGTAATTTGGTGCAGTATTTGTCACCTTAATTAGCGCCACGTTGTAATCAAGTGATCGTCTCGCTAGTCTCTTCTCTTCTCTTGTCTTCTCTTCGCTACCGGCGTTACGATCTTTAAGTATATTAGAGAAATTGTTGATTTATATTTAACAAGATGATTTCTCACACAGCGCTTTCTTAAACCATCGCGCTGAGCGGAAACGAATTAAATATAAATCATCTCTTTACGCATACGGGCGCGGTGCCGCGCGCGCAACCGCACCACAGATTATAATTTGAGCGTAATAACCGCCATTATTTACGCGCGTAACAACTGTAGATCATCCCTTTACGAATTACGCACTACCCCTTAAGTTATTACATCGCATAGGTGTGGTTTTAATGTAATAACTTATGTACGGAAAGAGCGAACTTCAGCGGTAGTACGTCTCTTGCTCGAGATCGTCTAGGCGCGTCTACCGCCAAACGGTACTAGGCAAACATTACCGTGTTCCGGTTTGAAGGGCGCTGTAGCTAGTGAAATTAATTGAGTAACGAGGCTCAACATGTTATGTCGCAAACGTCGAGCGCAATATAGCGTAGTGTAACTAGCGCCACGTTGTTTGGCGTATCACTCATTATCAGGTGAACGTCCCGCTCGTCTGGTTGAAAAAAAAAAACAAACCTATTAATAAACATATCATAGTAGTCTCTTTTATCTGTAAGTATACAAATCTCTTATTGTTAAGATAACAACCGTAACTTAGAAACTTAACGCAAAGATCATTTCACATTTGTCAATGAAGCAAATTCAAAAGAATTCCTCACTTTGTTTGAACTCTGAATTCCGCTGTCAAGTTCAAGGGCAACTGTTGTCATGTCGGCATCGTATAATGCGGCTAAATCAAATGTACACCCTCACAGTACGCAGGTCATTGAACTGTCGGAGCATCGCATGCGACAGGGTAATACCGATAGGTGAATACCAAACGTTTGTAATAGCATAGTTATGCAGTGTGTACATGTTAACCATTTGCTGGTTTCTTCAAATATTTATACAACTGTACAGGGTGTCCGAATTCGGATTTACAAAATAACTGAGTTTATGTTAAAGATGGTCATTAAGAGGTGCGTCCCACACAACAACTCACGGGACCTAAGCCAACCTCACTTGCATGTGGTAATCAACAAACGAGGCTTTGGCTTCCATCAACCCGTATTTGGTCAGTATGGGTAGGAAATGGCCCAAGTCCTCCCACATGACCCCTACAAATGAAGGTCGCGGGATGACGCTGGATGCGAGCCGAGCGTAAGATCGATCAATGTGGACATCATTAGGGGAGGCCTATATCCAGCAGTGGGCGTCTATCGGCTGATGATGATGATGACATATATCCTGCACCGTGCAATACTCATAATGGATCAGCTACTAATCATCATCTGATTATTTGGTTGTATGTCTCTCTCCTTAGGATCTTTCCCTCATGTCTGAGGATTGTGGTCAGTGCTGGGGTTGCTGTCTGGAGCGGACAATCTGCTTCCACCGACTAGTGTCCAGCTCATTTCTTACGACTGTGCCGGTGGGACTGCGTTGGGCGTCAGCCGAATCACCAGACGTACGTACTCACTGTTCTCAAACCTGTCATACTGACTCTCTTGGGAAAAATAGAAGATGTGGTGTCCTGATGCCTTCTGCTGCAGACATTTTTGGAGTTATTTATACTCCAAGGTCAATGATGCAACTTCAATTGATTGTTTGACCGGTGATGTGGTTGTACCGCCATCGTTCGATCGCCAGAGTCGACACGTTCAGGTGAGGTGGCCCAACAACCAGGTAAAGACGTTATATCCGGTCTCACCTTACTCGCCATTAAATTATATATCTAGCTTTATATAAAGCTCCGTTTACCAAAACATCCTGTATACTGGTATAAGCTGATCAGGTTAGGAGAACCTGTTAAATACTAGTCCATATTTGCTAACGATTATACCGCGACCTTGACTAAGTTAACCATAAACGAATAGATTTAAACACATAATAACTTAAACCATGTTAGCTGAAGTATGCTTAAAGTATGAAATAAGTAATAATTATAGTAAAATGTTGGGGAAGCCTAGGTCCAGCTAGGACAGTCCTGTAGTCTCGGGCTAGTAAGAATAGGATTAATGTAAGCCCTGTCTGTCGTAGAAGACGACTAAAAGTAAGAATCTCACATAACCCTGACCTCCCCCAGAAGCAGAGTATCTTTCGAAGATTTCCCTCCGAAAACCAAAAAAAAAGGCCAGTTGGGACTTCTATCTAGTCGTGTAGTTGATTAATTAGCCACATGAGACATAGGCAAACTATATTCATCAGCATCAGCCGGTAGACGTCCACTGCTGGACATAAGCCTTTCCCAAAGATCCCCACGTTGATCGGTCCCGCCTTGCCCGCATCGCCTGCCACCAGGGTAGTTTAAAGGGGTTCATATGGGGAAATTTGGGCCATATGAGCAAAGTATACATACTTACCAAAATTTGGTGACGTGTAAACATCTTAAGGTATCTGCTGTATAAAAATTCTTTCGGTGAACGTCTGGTCTATTACCAACTGGTGTTACCTAATACACTAAGAAATGAGTGAACGCCGTCTGTCCGTCCGTCCGTCCGTCACTCTAGAGCTTTGCTTATCTCGAGCCGCTGATACATCATTTAATAACCCATCCATCACAATTTGAATGTAGCCGTCGGATACTTTGCGCTGATTAGACCCTGAAGGCCACGAGCACAGTAGCGTATTCAGGTTAACGTTACGTACAGACGGAACAAATTAATATAGAAAAAATTGTATTTTTTTTTAATATGTTATGATGGTAAGTGATACACGCGCCCATAACAACGTAGCGCTAGTTAAGATGGTACGCGCTGTACCGCATTGCGCTCGTTGCCTGAGAGGTAAGATGCTGAATCGCGTTACACCAGTAATTACACACAGCGCCCTTTAAACCGGAATACAATAATGTTTGGACACTAATGTTTTGCGGCAGAAATGGACGCTGCGGGTACCACCCAACTTGACGATCTCCGGCAACAGAGACCTACCACCAGTCTATATATATATATATATATATATATATGATCTTTCCACCATAGGGACCTTTCCACCGTAATGGCTGGAGACGTGAAATTTGGTAGGAATATTCCTAATCCCGAGTATAACTTAATTAAGAATGATTTTACAAAATTTCTACCCCAAAGTATATTGCGGGGGTGTTACGACTAACAAAGCGAGCGGAGAACATCGAGTATATATATATACTGAATAGAGGTCAGCTAAGAATGGATTTAAAAAAATGTTACCCCCAAAAAGTGGTTGTGAAAGTATTAAAACCAGCAGTGCGGGTAGGAAACAGCTGATATTTTGATAATTAAATAAAAAACCTATCTTTTGTGGGTATAAATATAATAATGTTTAAATAAAACAAAAAAATATATAAATGTGATGACAATACTTGATACCACGCTACAGACGAACGACAACTCTCGTCAAACGTCCAACAGTAACCTTACTGGTGGTAAGCTTAAAATATTGGTTATAGAAGTTTTACCTCGAGAATTGGTACGTGATTGATTATCATCGTCATCAGCGTCCACTACTGGACATAAGACTTCTCCAAAGATTTCCATATCGATTAATCCTGTGCTGCCCGCAAAAACGCCAGGCACTAGGAACCGTCGTCTGTAGTGGTTCTCCTTGGGGGGGATTTCGTCCATTTCCGCTGGCCCAATGCAGATTGAGGGGAACTAAAGCCTCGTTTGTTGATTTGTAGGGTGTACCTCGAGCAGGTGAGCTTGGCCTGGGTTCCTTGAGTTGTTATGCGGGACCCCTTACAACTTTATTGATTATGTAAATACTTAATAATTATATCAAAAGGAAACATCTAAGAAATAGATACAGAGGAAGATCAATCACCATGACTATGTCCCGAGGTTTTTATTCTATTTATACATTTGAAGAGAACACTGTTCTGGTAAAGGTTACAGAGGAGGTGGAGATTTGATTCGAATCATGCTGCACCCAAAAAGCGATGAGCTATTGGTTATATACCAAACTAAAGAGTCAGTGGATGACGATAAGGATATGGAGGAGAATTTAAACTTGAAAGTGGTGATTACTTACTTGGAAGGTGATTTGAACTGCATTGAATCTGGTAAGAAAAGAAGAGAAAGAATCTGAGGGTGTAAGGGGTCCCGCACAACAAATCACAGGACCCAAGCCAACCTCATTTACTAGTGGTGCACCCTACAAACGAGGCGCTGACTCCCACCAAACCGCATTAGGCCAGCGGACGGGGGGGGGAATAGCCCAAATCCCCTATATAAACCCCTCCTACTAATGACGGCCACTAGTGAACATCGTGGGAAGCTGCTGGATGCGGACAGCGCGAAAACTATCGATGTGGAGATCTTTGGGAGAGGCCTATGTTCAACGATGATGATGATGATTAATTTGGTAACAACTAAGATGTTGAACACTTTAAAAACTTAATTAATGCTTAAATTGATGGAGGGCAAAAAATAGATAATTATTACATTGAATGATCCAACGTGTACATCATCAGGCGCACTTTAAAATTACCGGTGACCATACGGGGAGCGTAATTAAGGACAGATTTCCACATATTTGCTTTCGACTTAAATGAAATACGTAATTCATAATTTTTTTTGTAATTACCGAATGCTTTCAGCTGCCATTCGAGCTCTTACTTTCGTCCATATACATTCAAAAGATTATACATCTGCAGACGGCGCAGCATCCGCGGACATGTTTATTGAACTCTACCTTAAAGAAGTTATTTATGTAAGAGCGCATTGCACGCTACGGGGGCCGCTTAATATGCAACAATTTAATGTTATTGTTTTATATTAACTTCTCAACTTATTACCACATGCGCATGACCTTGTGTAATTAACCTATTTCATAAAAAAAATATAATTAACGAATAATTAACTCTGATGTAATCTCTTGCCGGAGAGTCGCTCCTCTCCACCGCAGTGCATATACCTTCAAACTGTAGTGTATTAACATTACTGTGTTCTGGTTTGAAGAACGCTGTTACTGGTAAAATTACTGCGGTAACGAAACTTAACATTCTATCTCAAGGCGACGAGCGCTATACGAAGCATTGTATAACATCGTAACTAGCGCCACGTTATTATGGGTGGGAGAGTCATCATCAGGTGAACGTCCCGCTCGTCTCTTCACTAATGAAATTACTGGGGTAACGAAATTTGAGACGTGGACTGATGACGGAAGCTGTCTACATTCTTCCAAGTTGGAGCTAAGGAGCGGTACACAGAGTGCTCGCAATCCGTCTGAACAGTATATTAACACTAATTAATAAGGAGGCGTTAGGGGTCCCGCATTACAACTGACAGGACCCAAACCAACCTCACCAGCTCGTGGTGCAGCCTGCTAATCAACAAACGAGGCTCTGGCTCCCACCAACGCTCATTGGGTCAGCGTGGTGGGAAATAGCCCAAATACCTATCTATATGAATCACTACCTTATCGACGTGGGAATTATTGGGGGAAGTCTGTTTCCAGCAGTAGACGTCCTTCGGCTGATGACGATGATACAGTTGGTCATGTCAAGTACCATCAAGTGAACATCAAGCACGTCGTTTCGCAGCTTAAAAAAATTATGTAATTTAAAAAAAAACTGCGGAAAGTACGTACAGTACTCATGTGTTCTAGCTTCGAAGACACAAATCGCAATCACCGTAATTCACGTGAACCGGTTTCGAATGCTGCACCAAATACGGATTGGTACATCATTCGAGCGCTGATCCTTTCAAACTTGAAGTTGCATCTAGGCTGCGGAACCATCCACGCATTTAGAAGTGAAAGTGTATTACTGTTCCTTTCGCACGCAAACGAGTCCGTTGAAACAAAGCGCCGCGGAGCTCCCTAAAGCGGTAACGCAAATGTCGGACAGGCTGCTCCGATATGTCGGACAATGGAGGTATTTTGTGTTCGTTACTTAATCGCTACGAAAGTGAACGTCGAACTGACTATTGGACATTCTATATAAAGCCTTATAAATTGAATTAACGCGTACATAACCGTCAACATTTAGCGAGGAGAACAATGATTAAGAACCAAGAAACTGGAGCTGTAAAAATTCATAACAACTTCCTGTTTTATTATAATTACTCTTTCCAGCGGATATGAATTATTTTCACATACAACCTTCAATTATTTATTAATAGAGTCGAAATGAATAAAACAGTGGGCCTCTTTAGTCTCTCTAAACTCTAATAAGTATATAAATTATTATTGAAGACACTGCTGTCATAATACTTCATCACCATCAGCCGACAGACGTCCACAGCTGAACATAGGCCTCCCCCAAATATCTCCACGTCGTTCGTTGGAGTTCCGACCACGCTGGTCCAGTGCGGGTTGGCGGGTGGTCAGAGCCTCGTCTGTTATCCAGCACCGAGTACTGGTGAGATTGCCTTGGGATTTTGGAATATATCATCATCGGCGGATGAGATGAAATATATTGTCTGTATCTACACTTCTCCCACATCTCCCTGTACTTACCAACACCTTAAAGTCGCCAAACCGCGTGCCCAGCGTGGTGAGTTATTGGCAATACTCCCCAGTGGAAGACCTTGGGGAAGGCTTACATCCAGCAGTGGATAAACAAAAGCTGATAACGATGATTGTTATAGAATTGTCGAAAATTGGGAAACTTTTTTTTTACAGCAGAAAAATGACTTAAAGGTGTTTCCTTGTAAATTTTCCTTCTATTAACTTAAGGTTAGTAATCATCACCGAATTTGTTGCCATATTTAACTTAACATTTAAGTTGTTATCGTTGATATGTACCTTTCAAAATTTTATAAGGTATCTTCTTTGGAACCTGTTCACCGATTTTGGAAGGTCCATTTTCAGTGATGAACATTTAAAACACGAAACAAATCTTACAGACATCAGACGTACAGATGTTTTAACTATATAAACATTTAAAGGGGACGTAACGGGTCCCGTACAACGACTTACGGGACCCAAGCCATCCTCACCTGCTCGTGGTGGACCTTGCTAATCAGCAAACAAGGCTGTGGCTCCCACCAAACCACATACGACCAGCATAGTGGGAAATAGCCCAAAGTCTCCCCTCGTAAACTCTTACAAACGTGGGGATCTTCGGGAGATGCCTATGTCTAGCAGTGGACATCTATCGGCTGATGATGATGAAACAAAAAAGTTAAAATTGGACAAGAGAAATCATATCCAAGATCTAAATCGAGTAACCATTTAAAAAAAAAAAAAACGAAAACCGGTTCAACCGTTTGAACCGAGCGCGAACGCATAGATAATAAAAATCATAAACAATAACATTTTAACTGCTGACCGTAAGAATCTTAACGGCCTCTTTATAACAGCGGTCAACACGTAAAAGGAAGTGTTTATAAAGTGATCAGAGGTACTTAAGTTCAGTAAAGGGTCGTTGAACTCGACTCACCAGGTGGTCGATGCTATAACTAATATTCAAGTCTGTTAACGTGTTTGAACCTTCGACTTCCTCATTGATCATTTCATTCCTGGTTGCAGATTTAACTGATGGTCAAGCCTGTTAATATCCTCTGTTTTGTAATTAACTTGACTGCAGTGATCGTACCTGATACTGGTGTGATGGTAAAGTCACAAGAGAAACTGATGTCTTCTTATGTCTTCTCTATTAATCGCCTTTAAAGACTACGAATATGATCACATCGGGATATGCTAACCTCTCGTTTTCTCCTCTTAATACTTCTGGGAGAAAGTCAGAGTTAAGTGAGATTCCTATCCATTATAATTCCATCGGTGATCTTCTTTAGTGCGTTAGGAGATCAAGGATCTCCTAAGGAACGTATCGGCGCCCCTCTGTACTCTGGTTAAGAAATGTCATAATGGTAACTGGTGGCAGGTCGCTGTTCCGATGGTGGTAGATTTCTGTTGCTGTAGATCGTCTAGATTGATACCACCGCAGCTCCTGTCGCCAAACAGTAGTATGAAAATATAACTGCGTTCCGGTTTGAAGGGCGCTATAGCTCGTGGGCGACGAGCGCATCGCAATGCATTGTATATCATCCTAACTAAGGAAAAGGAAGGATCTAAAGCTCAAGGAATGAAAACAAGTCTTCCTCTGTTACAGCACATGCTAAACCACCTTTCATCCATTGTCTAGGGCTTCCTTATCGAGCTGGTAGAGGGTAAAGGCCAGCAATTCCATAGAGCCTTTTTATCGCCTTCTACAACAACCAGGACTTAGTCCTATTTTTGCTACCACAAAACAGATCTAATCGTTCATACCCTAGCTCCCGAAGGGAGTTGTAGCTAGTTTAATTACTGGGGTAACTCTTAATATATCTCAAGAGGGGGTAGTTTTTATATCACTTGCCATTAGGTAGCCGTCTAGCTTAGCTAGACATTATGAGCCGGATAACGACCACCGCCGAGCTTAGGCTACTCTTGAGGACCTCCACTCGATCGGTGCTGCACTGTCTGCAGCCAACGCCTTCCCGCTTGTGTGATATAAGAAAAAAAAATGAAGGAGCATATAAGAATTTCAAAATACCCTAATAGAGCTTATAAGGCCCTTCTAAATACACTTACCTAACCAAAATCGTTATAACCGTTATAAGCGCTATTACGAGACTGCTATCGCAGGTCGGTGTGGTAACCAGATCGGACACGTCGCGTTTGGTAGAAAGGATAATGATAAAAGCCGGCAGTCTCCTCACCAGGCCTTGCGACATGGCCAGGCCGGCGGGGCTAGGTGAGCGGCGGTGTATCTTTAAAGTCGACTTTCACTCTTTAACTTAAACAGTTTCGAATCTATTCTATTTGAATACTTTATCTATTTATATATTCAAATTAACAAATCCTGCTCATCATCAGAGAACATCCTCAGTTTCCAAGTCTATTTGGTTTGTTCCTATTAGCATTGCTAGTGACTAACAGTCCCACCTTGCGGTGTGAGATTATTGATATATTAAATAACAACGTTCCCATTGCTGGGACTAAAGCCTTCCTTGCATCAGGATGCAGTCAAGGTCATTAGTGGACCACTCCAACCCAGTAAAGTAATTATGCTGTTGGCTGTTTTCCTTCATTAGGAGTCGAACCCACGCTTCTTATAATCGTACGGACAGTACGATCATTTTACGCGCTGAACTATTTCATTTTATTATCAGTCAAATGAAATGGATGTGGAGTGGTCTTTGGGGGTGGCCTATATCCTGCAGTGGACGTCTATCGGCTGATGATGATGATGATAAGAAAAAAGCATTACAGAACTCGACTCTCTTTGTTTCCACGTGCACACATAATGCACTGTGCGTCAGTTCTTATTATCCGGCTGTATTCACTTTACAAAGCGTTCAAAAGTACAGTCAACGTCCAAAAAATTCAATATATATTTTTTATAATCTCTCTCTCTATATATAGTACATATATATTAGGAAAGTATTAAGAATGAAAGAAAGAAAATATTTACATATATATATATATATATATATTTTCTTATATATATATATAAGAGATTATTTGACGGACTAAATATATTCTTGTTAACTTAACAATTCTTCTTCTTCTTCTTTTTCTTCTTCATGTGCCATCTAAACCATTACTTATTCGTTACTATTGGATACCAGTTCTGCAAAACCCTTTCTGGTGATTGCTAGGTAGTTCAACAGTGACGCGCCTTTGATGTCCACCCATGATTTCTTTCCACGATCTATCTCTCCCTTTCCGGCTACTTTCCTCATTATTCTTACAATTATGTAGTGATTTGGGGGGTGTGAGGGATTCCGCTCAACATCTTATAGAGTCAGAGCCAACCTCACCTGCACGCGATGCATCCTGTTGAATAACAGACGAGGCTCTGCCAACCAACCAACTCGCACCGGATCAGCTTAGTGCAGCTCAATACGCCTCAATGAACTTTCAAATGAAAGACAGGAATGACTAACAGAAGGACTCAATAGTCCTTCTGGTAGTCATTCCAATGAATGGACATTGAGGTGCGAGTCCGACTGTACTTTGCACTTGAAAGCTCAACGGTTTCAATGTTAGAGAGCAAACATTGTTCAGCGGTACGCGTGTGAGATGCGATCTCGCTTGCGTAAGATGCGGTGCCGCGACTAACCGGAACAGCTCCCGTTCAGAATACAAAGCTGACGTCCGGCGATGGAGCCGAGCCACTTTCATAATCAGCAGATGATCGCCAGTGAAAGTTGTGATATACCCGCCGCGCTTTACAATGGCGTAATCACTTGTTTGCTCATTTACCCTTTGTTAAGCTCACATCAACAACTTGATGTGCTTCTTGTATCATACCATGGGAAGTGGTAACGAGCTGCGCTGATGCATGTTTATTCCTGGAGCTAAAGAATTGCATGCAAATATTCACGACTTCCGGTTTGGCAGACGCTGTATCTTGACAACTCGAAACAAATCACTTGACTTTCAGCTCATCCTTTGCCTTATTAAAAAAGAGGTCTTGAATTTAAAATTGACTACACTTGTTTCCGGTTCAGTATTATTGTATTATTCTGATCGATTTTATATGCTAGTCGTTTACTTCCTACTGTCGCTCGACCGACTTCCGTTACATAATTAGAAGATATTTCACACACGTTAGATTTCCTTGACCGATTGCCACAATCCCACATTTCCTAGTCGATAACTAATGCAGTCCTCATTTCGAAGACGTTCACCAGCGGAGTGTTTAATTACCGAAACTCTTTATAATCTGCCGTAACTTAGGATAACTTAAGACGCGTCTGAGGTACCGGTATTGTCTTGTCACTCGTTGCTTAATTTTGAGTGAGCCGTGTTGCAAGTGTGCAGAGTTTATTATTTTTGCAATGTTGAGAAATTTCCAGCGGCAGTCGATAATAAATGTATCAGCGAGCGCCCGTCTCCGCTCCGACCTGAGGCCACATTCCGAATGATTAGTTGGTAAAGGACCATACATGGTCTAAAGACTCCTTAGATTAAACCTCAATTTTAATAACTTACCTAAAGGTTCTTAGCGCACTAGAATTAATCAGCGCAGCATCGAATACCTGGCCTTGATTAAGCTGTATCATCTGTACAGATTAGAATTGTTATTATTAAGGATGCTGTGCTGATGTTACTGAGCTGAAGAAACGTACCATCATCAGTGCGATCATGAGCTGTGTAAATATTTTACCTGGTGCTATACTTTAACGTCTCCCTTACAATCGAGTTAACTTCTATCTACTTTTTCAACTTAGTCATCACATATCTTTGTGTATCTGTAAAAACTGCTAAAGTCGATTTTTTTTATATTTTTATGTAATTTTTAGATCTTTGTTAATAATGAAGCTGTTAAAAAAAGAACAGATAACATACATAAATAACTGAAGATCACATAATTTTTATTACATCACAGCAAGTACCAAAAAATCGGATCCCGGCACATTCACTTCTATGGTTATGATTACGAGCAAAAATCTATTACAGCATCACATCTTGATTCGATGTAGTTCAGGTCATCTGATATTATTCAAAGATACAATTGATTATTTTATTTTTCTTGTTTACTACTTAATGAGTAAAGGATAAAGGACAACAACATTTATTTACTGTTATATTGATGAAAGCGCCTTGGAATAAAGATAAGCTTTAAGTTAATAGTAAATATTAACTATTATTGATAGTATTTTTTGCAGTTGGAGGGTTGTAACCCCCGCACAACAATTCACGGGACCCAAACCAACCTAACCTGCTCGTGGTGCATTCTGCTAATCAACATATGAGGCTCTGGCTCCCGCCAACCCGCATTGGGCCAGCGTGGTGGGAATTGGTTTAAATCCTCCCATACGAACTACATACGACAGCCCCTAGTGCCCAACCGTACCGAAGGTTATGCGAACTGTACGTGGAGATCTTTGGGGGAGCCCTATGCCCAGAAGTGGACAATCATTGGAATTTTTTTTGCATCCGATTGATTTTTGATTTTTTTTCTCTTTACAACCTGAACGTTTAACTGGATGAAACCTAGAGGAATTATATTCGCCTTTTTGATTATCGCCCATCATCATCATCTTTGTCAGCCGATAGACGTCCACTGCTGGACATGGGCCTTCCCCATATATCCCCACATCAATATGACGTGCGCTATCTGCATCGCCCGGATGCTGTCGTTTGTAGGGGTTCATATCGACCATTTCATTCCACGCTGGTCCAACCCGGGTTGGCGGAAGCCAGAGCCATTGTATTATTTTTCTTGCACGTCTAAGCGGTAGAAAGTAAGTTAATAAAGTTATCGTACTACGGTCAGTGGACACTAAATGGACACATCAAGTTAAATGCCGTAAGTCATACTAGAACGTCGCGCAAGAGATAAATGAGACATCGCTCATCTATTGCCGTTGAAAAGGGGTGTGTGGGGGGTAATGTGTTTACGGCAAAAACACAGCATGCACCATGTTCAGTGACGCCATAACGAGCTGACCCGCCGCAATCGACAGCGCCCAAGTCACAAGCGAAACTCCGTTACATACTGACAAAAAATTATTCATCTTTTTTTTTTCCGGGACATTCACCTGATGGTAAGTGACACGCCCGTTCACAATAACGTATCGCTAATTAGGATGTTAAGCACAGCACCACATTCCGCTCGTCGTCTTCATACATAAGATGTCGAGTCTCGTTATCCAAGTAATTTCACTAGCAACAGCGCCCTTCGAACCGGAACACAGCAATTTTTGCACAGTCCTTGCCATACGCCTCCCTCAAAGATCTCCACATCGATCGATCCTGCGCCACCCACGTCCAGCTGCTTCCCGCAACCTTCACCAGATCGTCGGACCTGGTGGGGGGCCTGTCAACACTACTTCTTCCGGTACGCTGTCACCATTCAAAGACCTAGTACCAACCAGTAAAATATTTACCCACCGTCATAAAGCCTTATTTAATATGGACGACGTTCTGTCTATCCAAGTATAGGATTTCACAACTGTTAGGTTGGTACACAGGGGACGCTTTCTACTATACGTCAGCGCTACCAACACTATACACATTTGACTTGACCTTAGCTAACAAACAGTATATCTGCATATACGAATTTGGAATTAATAGATCCGCAAATCACCAGGCTAAGGCTGTGTTGTCGGACACCGTCTAGATCTATGTCTAGATAGAACTGCAGCCCCTATTTACCCAGCCAAACTGTATTACGCAAACACTACTATGTTCCGTTTTGTACAGTGTCATATTTAGTGAGACGGTACCGAGGAATTTTCTGCTTTGTATATATCATCTTAACTAACGCCACGTTGTTTTGTACAGGTGTCACTTACTATAAAGTGAACGTCTCGCTTGTGTCGCTGGATAAAAAAAAATTACGTCTAACAAAGCTACTAGACCATTTCAGTTTAGTAAATTTTTAGCTACTCTTAACAATGTAGCACTGACTGGAATACATTGCACCACATTTTGCCGGTAGCTTTTGAGTCTTCTTTATAAGCTACAACGGGATTCAGGTAGACACGGTAATGGATGGACACTACTGCAGCAGCAGAGGTTGAAGCTGCGCACCTACCTGAACGTTCTAGAGAACTGTATAATAAAACTTTCCATTTATAATCGTTTCGATTGTTACAAGCGTTCAATTGACTAGTCTGACAATCTTCGCTTCTTCTTCTCTTCTTTTTTATGCGCTCCATTAGTGAAGGCTATGTTCATGATGGAAAAAAAAATTACATTTTTAATAACAATGGGAAATATCGCGTTGTTTTTGTCACGCGGACAATGTGGCGGAATCGGTGGAGGCTGCGCGCTCGCGGATTGAGCGTTCACCTCGCACAGCCTTTCAAATATTAAGACACGTCTAGAATTATAGAAATTTAAGTTATTTAAAAACTTTAGTAGAACCTTATTATTTTGACAGGGAGGAAATCTCCTAAAGATATCCTGCTTCTAAGGGGAACACAAGATTTAGTGCATTCCATGTGGTTTCAAGACTCCTTTCGAAAGGAAGTGGTACCTCCCTGCACTGCGTTTAAGTACGTCTGAGGGAGGAAGGTAACCCACAAAACATTACCATCTCGTCTTTGTAGTCCACCCTTGGCTTGCTCAGTGGGCAATGAGGGCTTCAAAATCCAATAAATCGAAAACCATTTTACTCACCTTCTGCGACAGACAGAGAGGACGTTACTCCATTCCTTAATAGCATGAGTCTACAGAGTAGACAAATGGCTTTACTTTATATATACACAAGTCGGGTTTATTGAAAACCTTCTCTTGCAGTGAATCTCAATAGTAAATATACATCACCACCACCACCATCAGCCGATAGACGTCCACTGCTGGATATAGGTCCTCGATCATCGATAGATCCTGTGCCGTCCGCATCACCGGCAACCAGGGGCCGGCGTTTGTAGGGTTTCATATGGTCGGATTTGGGCCACTTCCCACCACGCTGGCCTAATGCGGGTTGCTGGGAGCCAGAGCCTCGTTTGTTGATTAGCAGGGTGCACCACGAGCAGGTAAGCTTCGCTCTGGTCCCGTGAGTTGCTGTACGGAACCCCTTAACATATACATATATTTATTTATTTCAGCGTAGTCATAGATCAACTTGTGATAAGTAGATTATTAGTAGTATGCGGTAATTAGAATGTTTACACAAAACCACGTAACACTATAAATAGATAAAATTCTGTTTATTAAGATAAATATATTAGGTTATGTAACACTTTAGCTACCTAAATTTAACTAGACCTTAAATTGTAGAAGCATTGGAGTACCGTTGTATAATTTCCTAACAATAAGTAGCTATGTACTACAAGTGTGATGCCGTGTCTATTAGTTGCTATGGTGCTCACATGCCTGAGTAGGAAGTGCATCGGTCACGACTGGCGACGAGACCAACGTCTGCCATTATGTTATGTGTACGACTATCGATCGCTGCGGTTCCGCCTGCCCACCGCAGCAACCGGTTCCAGTGGAGAATGGGCGAAACTACCGTGAGATCAAACGCTGGGAATAAAAAAAAAATATCTTGAATGAATGAACTGCCACAGTCAAAAGTGTCGGAAGCGATACGATCTATATACAGTATATTAGTAAGAGTGTAAACTGTTTCTTCTGTAGAATAAATCTTAAAGATTCTCTGATGACGTCACGACTACCAGCCAAGCATTGTATATAAACAAAGATCTAGAGATCCTTGGGAGAGGCCACATCGAACATTGGACTGTCCTGATCTGGGAACAACTGATGAAACTCTTGCTGTCTAGTGAATACTCGTTAAAATTTGTAATTTAACTTCAAAACTTATGAACAATACATTCGCATTAAGTTAATTACTTAAGTCATGGTAGAAGGAAGCCACTCCGTTGTTGGAGGTGGTCTTGGCGGTACGGTAATGCTTTATTCCAAAATCAAAAAGCATTGTAAAAACATTACAGACTTCCGGTTTAAAACGCAGTAAATTTATTGATTACAGGACTACCTACATTTTACAACCAGGATGTGTTAGTGTAAATATCGCAACTAGGACCGGAAACGTTTTTGAGAGTACTTACGTTGAGCGTATTTGAAGCAGATTTTTTTGAAACAGAATGCTCGCTGTGATGAAAAGCAGCAACTTTCGAATGTAAGGTCGCGGGTTCAAATCGGCGCTAGTTTTTTATATGTTCCCACGTTCAACTGGTGATAGGTCTCCGTGGGCGGAGACGGTCGTGGTAAATACCACTGCAGCTCCAATTGCAGTCGAAGAACATTACTGTGTTCCGGTATGAATGGCGCTGTATTTAGTGAAATTATTCGGGCGACTTAACATATGTCTCAAGGCGACGAACACAATCCTAACTAGCGCCACGTTGTTATGGTCGAGCGTATCACTTACCATCAGGTGATCTTGGAATAATAATATCAATTCTATCATCTCGTAAAATATATATTCGAAGAAACAATCTATGTATATCAACCTGTATCACTAATATTTCTATCATTATCAAAATTGCCGACGGAGGACAAAAGTCTTGGAGTGGTGGCCGCGTACAGGTCGCAGAAGTGTAGAACGCTCTCTCTCCAAATGTACCGACGACATCATCAAGGCGGACGGAAGTATGTTGATGCGAGAAGCTCGAATTTGGTGGAAGACATTGGAGAAGACATATCCAGCAGTGGATAAACAAAGGCTGATATTAATATCAAAATAGTATACCCAGGGCATAAACATAAACTTCTGCCCTTGCAATATAGATTCCCAGATTTGATTTCTAGGTCGTCGTTTAGGCGATAAGAAAAAAATCTAGACACAAAATGTATATTATTGCAATTTAGATTCTGAGTGCGCTGCAGAGATCGCGGCTGCGTCTTCTTTAAAATCCATTCGATTGCATAAAAAGTATTATGAGTGTAATTTAAATAAATTTGCATCCCGTCGTACTATTGTTTGTCTTCTCGTTTGTTTGTGAGTCTTCCGCATATTGTGTTTGTTACATTTCTCACCCTGATATAACTGTGTTACGTCCGCCTTGACTTTCTTGCTTTGAAAAAAAATATTTTTTTGTTATTACTTTATTATTCTTTAGAAAGAATGATTTAGAAAATGTAACAGTTTCATTATCATCATCAGCTGATAGACGTCCGTTGCTGGAAATAGACCTCGCGAAAGATCTCCACGTCGGGCGGTTGTTGCTCGAAGGACCAACGGCAGTAGGGTCCTCGAGTGAGGCTCGAGTGTCGGTGGTTGTAGCGTTGGGAAGCCTGCCACAAGATGGAGCGACGATCTGGTGATAATCTCGGGAACCCACTGGTTGCGAGCAACATGGTCTATATTTCTGCAAATTTGTTAGCCAAAATTTCAAAGTCACTTTCCGTTACTTATAATTTATCCTTCTCATCTAATCTATCCTTATTCCTCTTCTAACGGGTCTCTAACATCCTTGGACTCCACCATGGAATTCAGGATTTTTTCAAGTTTAACCTCTTTGTATATCATCAGCTGGAAGATTTTTATGCTATTATTGTACATTGTTGCAACTTATGACTTGTTCCTCCCTCTCTAGTAAGATTTAAAGTCTAAACCAAAGCATCTAGATATATCTGCTATTGCCTTGAAGCATTTTCCAAATCAAACATCCTTGCGAAGTCATTTAAGATCATCATATGTGACAAAACTGGTAACGGCTTAAGCGAAACTGTATCCGTGTATGGTATCTCCTTATCCGACGCCATTTATCTCTTTTTTTTCCAATTTGCATTCAACGGGTCACTCGGAGACGCAGACGGGAGAAAGCAGAGCTCGGGCCACGATTTTCTCATAAACAGATGAGATCATTTTTTATTCGTTTGGATTAGGCTTTGTGTATATTCTTGTTGATTTTTTTTTTACCTGTAATTGGTTTTTGATAAAGATAGATAAAATTGACGTTAATATATTAACAATAGTTTCTTTTCTTTTTATAATTTCCTGTCATGCCTTTCAAAAAATTACACCTCATTTACCTAAGAGTACTGATACATGACGACTCCGGCTTGGAGGTAGACCATATAAGAAATTTCCATTCTAAGCAGGGTCCTACTTATAAATGACAGTAATAAAAGAAGCACAGCTTCCTTGTTGGTGACTCTGAGGAAATCTTATACTCGAAAGTACTAAACATTGGGAGTACTAACGAAAACCTAACTTTTATAAATGTTTATAATGTCTTCAAATGAAGTTCATATTCATGCTACAGCTTTGACGACGTAAATTCTTCAACCATGGCGATCAGTGCTGGTTCCTGCCCCCATCATACATGAGACGCGGTATGTTTTACGAATTCTTAAATACTTGTTCGTAGTATAAACAGCAACATGTGTACTCGTACGTAATCTAGAACAAGTTACAACCGAAAACTCAAGGCGAGAGTGGATGGAGTAATTATTGCATGGTATATATATACATCGCGACGTGTAGTACACAAAACCAGTGTTACTACAATCTAAAACGATCAAGAAAGCCCCTGCAGAACAGCGCAATGATCCATAGATCCATGACGACAAGTAAAAGTAAAACTAGCATTAGTAATACTTATGCAGAAAATTTAATATATTTTTATATTCAAAGCAGAAACTTTACCTGATGGTACGTTACACAATCAGAATGTAACAATGTATCGTATGTTACAATTAAATTGACCCTCACTTAACACTCTCTTACTATAAGAATCCTAATATTATTTTCTCCAATAGGCTAACTTTTATCCAAATTTCAAAGTATGCTGAAGCATATTCTCTCAAAGGCATGATCTCCCGGAACACTAGCTATTTGACAATAACAGAATGAAAGCTCCCTTTGTGACTCCAAAATAACCTTCTTCTTAAAGTGCTTATGCGTCTCCAACTAATGAAGGTTGGCGGTCAGCGTGGTACAGTCCTTTCTGTCTCTGGTTCGGCGGAATAATTCAGATATGCCAGTCCATTCCCTGATATTCCTCAACCATGAATTTTTCCTTCTCCCCTTTCTTCAAACCTTTCGTTCAATAAATACTGCAACCTCTTTCAACTTGGATGCAATTTAAAACTAATCGCCTCCCCGTAGAATCGAACTTGCTTGATATTTACTAAACGATTAGTTGTTGCACTACGGAGACAATTAAGATATAAACTAGGAGAGTTAGTAATTCTTCTAGTTCTCATAGAGATTACTCACGACACTCATAAGGATTGCAGTAATATTTGCATGTCGGATAACGGAGGATACACTGTAATTAAACATACACAAGGCAGGACTCCCATTTAAAGGTTAGTAATAAAGTAAAGAATAGCCAGTGTCTTCACTCCCAAGATTTGCAGTAGTGCAACTAGAGGATGCAATTGATTTGAATGCAAAGTACTTTAGATCCGAACCACGTGTAGTTAGTGGAGTAGAGAGTGCGGCTGAGTCATGCGGAGGCTCGTCAGATGCATCGCCACTCGGCCGAATGCATCGCGTAATATATGAGTCACTTGCTAATGCTCCGGAGGACCAAGACAGCCCCCTTGCGTAACCCGGCCAATGTACCCCGGTTGCGTAACCCACTACGTTTATACAGGATGTGTTTGAATAAACACAGTTAACGGCTGTTTGCCTTTTAACCGACTGATACTTATGTGGGTGATGTAAATTTTTATGTATTGTTAAACAATTTGTGTTTGCTCGTAACCGATCTCTCGTGGCGCATAATAATGAACCGACAAGTGACGCGGGTACTGTTGGTAGTCACTTTGAATTATATAGCGTTAGACCAGTTGACCAGGCCAACCTCACCTGCTCGTGGTGCACCCTGCTAATCAACTAACGAGAACCTAGGTCCCACCAACCAGCATTGGGCGAACAATGCTGGGGAAATGGCCCATATACCTCCATGTGAACCCCTATAAACGTGGAAATCTTTGGAGGAGGCCTATGTCCAGCAGTAGACGTCTATCGGCTGATGGATGGAGAAACCAATATATATATAAAATATACCACCAGTTGAGAAGAATAAATGAATTTTAATTAGTTTTATCGATGTGACTGCTGAACTTCAGTTTGATGAAAGCACATCATAATGACGATGGTATAAAGTAATCAGCTCAGGATCTGTGTGCAAATCTTTAAGATAACGGTTCAGAAGTAGACAAAATGAAAACTGAAGAATATAATTGATTGAATTCACTTGGTTTTTATTTGGAAATATATTAACCTTTCATCAATAGGTTATCATTGTTGTTTATGCTTTAAATTTATTTGCTCTTCATAGCATAATATAAATAGCTTATTAATAGCAATAACTTAAATACTTATTACAGTTTAAGTTACTGATGAGACTAGATGATAACTTTGCGTCCTTTCATTTAAATTTTATGAAATAAAAACATTTACATCATGATTTGTCAAGCGCGCTTTTGAACACTTTGCCAATTTAACGAAGAGTTAATTAACCAAATATGCAAATTAAACTTAATCGAACAAGTTATCGCTTGTAAATAAATGGATGAGAATATGTGACTTTAATCCATTGGTTTCAAACAACTCTTGCGCAATGCGGCTCGAGATTCGGAACAGTCCGATGCGGCGGAGCTGGAGAAAGTGCAACCTGCAGTCAGATTAACGACCGTGCGAATATATTCGCTAATTTCGCCAAAGTGGACGAAGTGACGCAACCCATACGTGGGCGCTCGAGATACGGCTCCACCTGAATAGGAATTCAAGTCTCTGACGTCTCCGCCCACCGGTTTGATTGTAAACTATTAGATTTTACACATCTGGATTTGTCCATAACACTGTGGCTCAGGAAATCGATTATTTTTCAAATCGAATAGGTCTTTGCTTGAATACAGGAACATTGATGGCGACAAAGTATTTCAGTCCTCCGGTATTCTTATCAGGCACGGGTAGCTGAACCAGTTCTGGAGTACCGTTATGCAAGATCCTAATTTCAATAACGAAGCTAATTTAGATATCATTAGTCGCGATGCACTCTATGAAATGATTCGATTCATAATCGAATTCGTTTCGTTGCGAGCTTACGCAATCCAGGTTATTTACACACATCGCCTTCATCATCTCGATCACTTTCGATACCGCCAGCTCGGTGTCGGCGGGTGGCGAGACCTTGCGATGCACGCACTACACAATTCGATACGTCTAGTGCCGTACACGGCGCTGCGGTTATGTCGCACATTCCCCTTTAACCAGTTAAAAACAATTACGAAATGTGAGCGACGCTCTCCGCATTTCTCCTTGCGTGGAACTGTGGGGTGGTGACGTGGGGGAAGGGGGAGGCTTTTGCAATGACACTGCGGGTTTAATTTTTTACAAAAAAGATTGTATTATTTACAGAAACTTACATTAACAACAAATATAATACAAGTTTACGTCTAGGGTGCGATCACATGAATTTTCATAACATTAATATGATATGAGATAGATGACTATAGCGTTGTGTTCCGGTTAATGGTGAGGCGCGCCGTAGGATGAGGAGATCGATGGCACTCCGTAGGAGCCCGACGGAGCTCCGATGGTTGCGTACGAGATGGAGGGGGCGGAGTAGGAGATGGAGCCACCGCTGGAGTAGCCGTGACCGCCGCTGGAGTAGCCACCGCTGGAGTAACCGCTGGCGTAACCACCGGCGTAACCACCGGCGTAACCTTCCTCAGCCTGGTGGTATTGAGCGACTTGGATTCCCTGCTGAATGTGGTCTAGCTCGATGCCGACGATCCTGTCGTAAGGCACGCCGTAGACCGGAGCGGGGGGGCCGTAATGGGATGAGATTCCATGACCGGACGACGATGATTGGTACGCCTGGTTCTGAATCTCGTCCTTAAGGATGATGTGCTTGATTTTTCCAAGTAGATGGGGGTCGATGTTGTAGCCTTCGGAGGTCTGGTGGCCAACGGGGACCGAGGTGTAGTGGCCTCCGCTGCTGAGTGGAGAGCCGTGACCGCTTCCCGCGTAGATGAGGGACGATGGTGCGGAGTAGCTGTAGCCGACTGGGGGCTCAGCGACGGCGCAGCCGATCAAAGCAAGGGCGACCTGGTGGAAACAACAAGTTATTAAGCATGTAAAAAGTTGTTTAACTTTAAAGTACACTGTTTAAAATAAAAACAGATATATCAACGGCACAGTTTGTATGATTTTAGCTTAAAATGTAAAATTGTAAATGATCGAATCGAATGACGCCGGTGCTGCTGCTGCGACGTAATCCTCGCGGTGATATCAGCGCGAGAAAGCGTTCGCGTTCGCGGAGCTGGTCCGGCGCCGATCTCGCCTGCCGCGTTATCGCGCCACGCATGTATTCCTATTCCAATGCACTAACACTGCACTCCGGGTGAACACTTACAATGCTCCACTTGGCCATTGTTGTATCGTCTCCGTGACTGTTTCTGGTTGTGTGGTGACTCCGAGTGGTGCCCGCCGTTTATATAGCGGGTAGTCTGCCGTCAACTTTTACTTTGGCCCATCGGCCGGCGATCGCCCGTCGAGGACGAATTACGACCGAACTGTATCATATGGTTTTTGGTTTTTTTTTTAATTTTTTCGGTAAAAGCCTCACACAGTATAATAGATTTAATTGAATAATATCAAAGCCGTTATATCGATGGGCGTATGCAAATTATATTTGCATAGATTGTTGTATCGATTCTTGCTATATCGATAAACATTCAAATGTACGTGCAATCGATTAAGACGGTTCATACAAATTCGTTTCAGTGAACAAATATTGTTACGAGTTATTTAACTATTAACTTTTTATATCGAAAGCTTGTGGATATAATATATATCTATATATAATACAAATAATCAGTACATTATTTGTAAAATATTTGTATAGTAAATATTGTATTGTGTGTATTTTAAATAATAATTACTAATCTAACTGCTAACGCCGTTTTCTTCCTGTAACTCTAAACAGGTTATATACACTTGTAGTAATACTTTATTATAAACAATACACTCGTATTTATTTAGTTAAATAAACAATATTATAATTAAGTAAAAATACACAATTATACGGAATATTATATATATTAATATATAGATGCTGGATGCGTTCAAAAGATTGCAGTTTCCACAGTGAGAAGATAACCTTCAAGTTAAAATATTAAAGAGCTGTTTAGTTAGCTTGCTAACCTTACAATGCTGCAATCATCAAGATCATTTGTTTGATGGATCATTGGACTCGTCTGCCAAGCAGTGGGCATCAAACAGCCGATGACGATGATCGTCTACTGTCTTACGTATCTCATGAAACGATAATACTAATTAAAGCAGCTCAGTGCGTAAGGCTGTTACGTTCTCAAGAAGCGTGGGATCGATTCCGTCGATCGGTTCACCTTTGGTTAAAGAAACCATCGCGAGGAAACGGATATGATCACAGCAGTTCCTATTTCTGCTGCGAAACAGCAACGAATAAACATTACTGTGTACCGGTTTGAAGGGTGTTATAGTTAGTGTGATTACTGGGGTAACGACAGTTAGGATATGTTTTTAGCGACGGGCATAATGTGGTGTAGCATCATCCTAACTAGCCTAAAAAAATATATGAATTAACGAGCTTGAGTCCCTCTCTGTGAGATAACTCGCCGAGTCCCAGCAGTGGGAACATTATAAAGGTTCGCCAACTAATAAATAAATCTATTGTTAATTTAACTATCTTACTGAAAGTAATTAAATCAACTACTACGTAAATCAATTCCGAGTATGCAATAGGTTACACAGCTTAACATATAACATAGCTTCAGATATATCACTTAGTATTCAACTTAGGAAATATCTATTACTTATACTGTTAAAGATTTATACAACTTTCCAACTTTATAAGCAGCTTAGTATTAGATATATTATTATACAATTGAATTGCATCTCCTCTCTAGTATGTCATATAGATATACAGGTAGCTCAGTGTTGCTGGGAACAATCTAGATAGTTAGGTTTTAAAATGTATGTATATGAGACGAGCGAGACATTCACCTGATGAAGAAATAAGTCTACCTATAAAAATGCGGCACTAGGTAGGATGATATACACTGCATCACATTCCTCTCGTCATCTCGAGACAGGATGTTAAGCATCGTTACCCCAGTCATTAGCTACAGCGCCCTTCGAACCGGAGCACAGTAACGTTCGCACACTACTGTTTGACGGCTGCGATAGTACCTACTATAACGGTCTCCACCAACAGCAACCTACCACCAGTAAAGAAACTTACCACCAGTATTTTTTTCTTAAACTAGTATATATATGTAAATGTATAGAACCGTCAACGCGTTACTGTTACAAAGCTCGTAAATCAATTTCCGCAACATATACTCATTACATATATAATGATATTATAATTCAATATAAAATCTTAATATATTTTCACACAAATACATATATATATATATATATATATATATATGTGTGTGTGTAAAAGTACATAAATTATTTATATAAATCTATCATACTAATGAAGTATCTGCAGTTATCCGAATACGTTATCCACGGAATATAAAAATCGATTTTTTTTTGTTGTAAATCTTTGACCGATTGCCTCGTCTCTCTCCCCCTCTTCTTCCTACTCCTCTTACATCAACATCAGCCGATGACAGCCGAAGATCTCCACATCAATCCGGCGTCTTGCCAACTTCCGTCGCAGTCACCATGGCGTCCGGTACCGCCGGGCACTAGGGGCCGTTGCTTATACGGGTTTATGAACGGGAATTAGGGCCATTTCCCACCAAGCTGGATCAATGCGTGTTGGTAGGAGTCAGAGCCTCGTTTGTTGATCAGCATCGTGCACCACGAGAAGGTGAAGTTGACTTGGATCCTGAGAGTTATTAAGGAGTTCCGCACCACCTCGCAGTCCACGCTAATCAACAATCGAGGCTTTGGCTCAGACCGACCCGCATTGGGCCAGCTTGGTGGGAAATGACCCTAATTCTCCTATATGAATCCCCAAGTCCAGCAGTGGACGTCTATCAGCTGATGCTGATGATAAAGATGATATTCTATTCGCTATTCACGATCGAGTAATGGAGAAAATATCTTGGGCATTAGGGCCGCCATTTGCAATTTAACTTCAATCCAATATACAAGAACCCTAACATATATCCATTGTATTAATTAAAAAAAAAACTTTTGCCTTCAGCCAATATGGCCGCGGCTTAATCATTAAGTAATTACTTAAACAAGTGAAAGTGTTACTTAAGTGTAAATGTGATTTATATTATTCCGATATAAAGAGTGAATTTAGTGTGCCAAGGTGTTCTCAGTGTGGGAGACGGGTGCGGATATCCCCACCACTATACTACCTTTGTCGTGTCGTAAAAAGCGACTGAAGAAGGAAAAGTCGAGAGAAACGTCAGGACAACATTTCTGCGACCATTACTAGCATATCCTGTACTGGTACTAGTTTTTCTCTGTGATGAATACAGGTTTACCTGAAGACCACAGCTGTTACTATTCTTCCCCCAACAATATTCCAAAAGGTAACATCCTGGATTCCTGTGTATCTCTCAATATTCCTCTTAAAAAGTCTGCACTCCTCCCACATCTCTCTCTCCCTACAGTAGTCAACCCGCACGCCCAGCGTGGTGACTTAAGATGCGTTACTCCCCAATGGATAACAAACACGTATTACTTAGGTGGAACTTAGTTATAAAGACAAGTATACTATTGAACATGAACACAACATCTTAAGGTTCTGATGATTCCACTGTTGGTAGTGTCTCTGTTGCCGGAGTCCGTCTAGGTAAGTACCACCGCAGCGCCTGTTGCAGCCGACAGACAGTACTGTGCAAACATTACTGTGATGCGGTTTGAAGGGCGCTGTAATGTAATTACTGGAGTAAAAAGCGACAAGCGCAATGTGGTGTCTGCTGGCGTCACTTATCAGATTGAGGTCTCCGTTATCTTGTCGTTTAAATGAATAAAAAAAAAAGATTCATAGTTTGTTACACTATTGTTTATTCGACAGGAAAAGGGAAACGTTCACCTGATGGTAAATCATACGATTGTGATAATAAGGCGCTGGTTACGTTGTATACAGCATCACATTGTGCTCATAGCTTTATGACGTGTGTTATATTACCGCATTAATTTCTTTAGCTACAACGCCCTTCAAACTGGAACACAGTAATGATTGCACGTTACTGACCTAGACGGTCTCCGGAAGCAGAACATCAATAGTTGTCGCTTCTAACTTGAATTCTTATTTTTATTAAGATGATGGTAGTCACCACCGATATATTGTAAATCTACCACCATAACGGCATCGTTCTGTTCTTCCACCATCACATATCGAGTCATTCACTATCATCTTAAACAAGAAGGCTTCCTAAAGAATGTTACGTGAACACTACATGTCACTAAGAAATAAGTTTTTCTTCACTCAAATCAATTATATATTAATAATAGTATATATATATATATATATATATATATATATATATATATATATATATAGACTCCTACAACTATAAGGTCTGGAGACTTGAAACTGAATTGGAACATTCCTTTTGCCGCGTTGCCGACTCTCACCAGATCGTCAGTCCACCTTATGGGAGGCCTCCCAATACCACGCCTAGCGGTACGCGGTAATGTGCCCTGCACACCGCCACTTAAGTCTAGCAATCTTTTGGGCTATGTCGGTGACCTTAGTTCTTATGCTGATCTCCACATTTCTCGCAGCGAAACTCCGAGCATAGCCCTCTCCATCCTCCTTTGGGGGCATCAAGGGACCGATTCATGTGGAGATCTTTGGAGGAGGCCTATGTCCAGCAGTGGATGTCTGTCGGCTGATAACAGATTTTATGAATTGTTACCCCGAAATAGAAAATTTTAATAATGAGAAGGCACCTGGGGGGCAGCGGTTGCCATCAGGTGAAAATATTTCTGACAAATTTCAAGTCTAAATTTCAAATGTAATTCTATATTATGTTATTTTATGTACAATCACATTTTGTAGATACTTTTAATATCTTCGGTGGATGCCTATGTCCAGCTGTGGACGTCTGTCGGCTGATAATGATGATCATGATCGTTGACCTTAGTTTTCTAATCAACCCTGTGGTAGATAGAGAGAGAACAATTTGGCATTAAGTCCAATACTTTATACATCTTTTAGGCAGCTAATGTCCTGCGACGTGTCGAGGACAGAGCGGAGTGGAGGCAGCTGGTTGACGTGTCACTAAGAGCATTTCTGGAGAAGCGCGACCTTCATTCGTGAAGTACACGAAAGAGGAGAAAAAGCAGGTAAACATTATTTAAAATGGAGGTGAATTGTTACCTTCTGGTCCGTATACTGCGGTGAAAGAAAATTCACCGATTCCTCTAGACGGGTCCAAGGTCACGATGTATTTTCGCAAGGGGCCGCGTGAGGTGCATCCAAAGCACTAAGTAGCCAAAACAGTCCATTCAGTGGCCGTCTCATTTGAATACAATGTCACTTATTATCATAAGCAATGTCAGATTCAAAGTGACACGTCACTTATGAGGAGCCTTACGAAATCATTTGGCAAGCGTCTTCCAATCCTCACCGGTTTACAGACTTAAAGAATTCTAATTTTAGTAGTAGTAGTAGGTCTCTGTTGCCGAAGACGTAGGCACCACTGCAGCTCATATTGCAGCCGATAAAAAGCAGTATGCAAACATTACTGTATTCCGATTCCAAGGGTGTTGTACTTAATGTAATAACTTGGATAACATAATTTAAAACATGTCTAAAGGCGACGAATACAATATTGCTGTGTATATGTATATCATCCTAACTAGCGCCACGTTGCTATATGGGTATATAAGTTCTGGTGGTATTAGTTACCATCAGGTGAACGATCCCCTGGTCTCATCAGTTCTTCTAAGAAAAAACTAGAATTGCAGATTTCACACTACAGCTTAGCTGACGGTAATAGAGATTCAGACCTGAAATATGTCAGAAATATTCTCGTCGGGCGGCAACTTGCCCCTTTCCCATTGTTAATACACCCGCAACTCCCTAAACAGATACATAAAACAGAAGAGTCTCTTTATCGCACTAATTTCACTAGCTACAGCGCCCTTGAAACCGGATCACAGTAATGTCTGCACAGTACTGTCCTTCGGTTACAATAGAAGCTACGGTGGTTACTACCTGTAGTTAAATCTACTGAACAATGAAACTGTAAGCAAAGCAGGACGTTGATACTAACAATCAGGTCTTAGGATGTTTACACAGCACCCATTGTATTAAGTACGTTATGTACATAATAGTTTCTTTAACCATTGGTCTACAATCTAAACTAGCGTCATCATCATCATCATTGCAGCCGATGGAAGTCCACTGCTGGACATAGGTCTCTTGTAATGTATCCCACAAAACTAACTTAGTATCATTCGCAATAATATTTTTAAAACATATGATCTACTCACTCTTATCTCAAACATAAGTACCCTTTTACTAGATCTGCTATAAAAGTTTATTTATGCCTACCCTCATTTTGCTACCCCTTTAATAAATGCAAGTTAACTACAATAAAAAAATAATATTACAACTAACATCAAGTTCGCTGCACGCTTGATGTCAAATATTTGCAACAAACAAAACGTTTGTGTGACAGCCGCTACAGGTTAGTTGAAAAACAGAGCCTTGAGCGTAAGATTTTTTTTTAATAATTTATATAAATACCTGACCCTGTATGCTATCTGCTGGTATGTGAACATGTGGTTAGTGATGGTAAAGCATATCTTACACACTCCGACATCTTATCAGACAGTAACATTGACGATGATTGATTGCAATAATGCTTCGCTGTGCAAAGATTAAAACTAAAACTCTTCGTAATTAATGATTAAATTATTAATAATAAAACAAGATATTTAATTCGTTTGGGGCATGAGATGCTTTCTCATTACCCTAATAATCTCACTAGCTACAACGCCATTCAAACCGGAATATAGTAATGTTTATATAGCACTGTTTATCGGCTAAAACAGGCACTGCGGTGGTACCTACTTAGATGGTCTCCTTAATTTTCTCTATAGTAACATATTTTCTCTGGTCCTCCAGTATTCAACCAGGTTATATGAGGATACGGTTAATAAGGTTATAAACTCCTCCACAATTAAAAATGATAAAAAATTTGTTCGCAAATAAATAATTACTCTGTTGTATCGTTTATCTGTAAAAATAAACAAAAAGGCATCGCGTTTAGATGCAGTTAATGATTTGAGCAATTACTCTCAACCGTATACAGAAAATGATTCATTGACTCATCACGAGATCTCCGAAATTGTTGGATGTAAACATACAAAATTTGGTGGAGATACCGCTTCTGCCATTTAAAGGTCAGCCTCAGCCATTACTCCTCCAAAGGCAGTTGGGGGAGTGTTAATAATGGGACGGTCCCGGGGGCGGCAGGTTGACGCCGTGCGGAAATATTTCTGACAAATTTCAAGTTAAAATTTCAAATATAATTCTATTTTACGTCTAGAAAATAGAACGGGGAACAGCTGTATATATATATATATATATATATATATATATATATATATATGTATACAGCTCTTTATATATATACAGCTGTTACCCGCCGTCTTATGTGTGTATTTATATATAGAAACATGAGAAATCTTTGCGAGAAGCCTATGTCTAGCAATGGACGTTTATCGGCTGATGATGATGATGATTAATAAGTAGTTAAATCGTTATGGTGTAACGAAATCTTATAACCGGTTTATCCGCAATTTTGAACATATGAAATCGTTAGGTCAAGGTCTGAAGGTATACTAACTGGAATCCTTTCCATCGGCGTGGACTCGTAAGTCATCACCGTGTTCACCATCATGCGACTTGAACAATACCTGACGGAGGGATTATGATCTATGAAGTAGCTAGCAGCGTTTTATACTTACGGTAGGTCTGTGATGTCGGAGATCGTCTGGGTACCACCACAGCTATTTCCGTAGCTAAAGAGTAGTGTGCAAATATTACTGTGTTTCAGTATGAACCGCACTGTAGCTAGTGAAATGAACAATAACGAGACGTAATACGTAGACGACGAGCATGTTGTGTATTGTATCCTACTCAACGGCTAGTTGACGCAAGTCATATAAACTGTACTCCATAAGCCATGGCTCCAGTTGTCACCATGTAACAGTTCCCACTAACGTATGACCTCAAATACATTCCGTATAGAATATCTCTTAGTAACATCATACCTTGTGAAAGTTTCGCGGCATGTAGTCACAACTCCTCAACGCAAAGGCAAAAGCTAGTAAGTTACCGGTTTCTGGGTTGTAAGGGGTCTTGCACAACAACGAGACTCAAACCAACCTCACCCGTTCGTGGTGCACGCTGCTAATCAACAAACGGGGCTCTGGCTCCCACCAACCCGCGTTGGGCCAGCTTTGTGGGAAATGGCGCAAATTCTCCCTGATGCCCTGAAGGTCGCGGAAAGTCGCTGGTTGCGGGCAGCGCAGGTTCGATCGATGTGGAAATTTTTGGGGGAGAATTATGTCCAGCGATGAACGTCTATCGATTGATGATGATGATGATACCGGTAATTAAACTATATATGTATTCCTGTCTAAATTACACTGGTGGTAGGTCCCTGGTGCTGGAGACAGTCTACCTAGGTAACACCGCAGCTCCAACAAACATTTCTATGTTCCGGTTTGAAAGGCGTTTTAACTGATGAAATTACTGGAATAACGAGACTTGTCACCTTATGCTTCAAAGCGACGAGCGCAATGTGATGCTGTAAATACCATACTAGCCATGTTGTAATGAGTGGGCGTATCACTTACCATCAGGTGAACGACCCGCTCTTCTCGTCGCTTCATTAAAAAAAAACATTCACCAGATCGTCGGCCCACCTTGTGGGTGTTAGATAATTTAATATATATTCTCTCTCTCTAAATCGGTTCCTCAATACTGAGGGTCGTGACTCCGTATCGACAACCTGTTCTTAACGATGTTACGTCAGTATACAGATGTTTCAATGGTCTCCTAGATCTGGTCGTTCCAACTTTTGGGCTTCATCCACACGGACTATTACCATCAATCTTACCAGTAACGACATGTTTCTGCAAGTCATTTCCCATTTTTCTGGCAATATGGCCAAAAAACTCAAAGGTATGACGCAGGCAGACGGTTGAAAGACGCATTAGAAATTGGAACTGTGCTAAGTTATTTTCATCATCATCATCATCATCAGCCGATAGACGTACTCCGCTGGACATGAAAGTATACATCCTCTTTTATTAAACATGGCGTCATCACACAAAATATATAACAGACCATCCACTTTACTGTTCACAGGTCTTTTACTGCCGCAAATATCTACCTCTAAACAGTATTATACAAATTTTAGTGTAGTCCGAATTGAAGGGCGTTACAGCCAGTTAAATTACTAAGGTACTTTAACATTAAATATCAAAGAGACTATATAAATGTGTTGCAGTATATATCATTATAACTCGTTTTGCAGAATCAAATGCAATAATTGCAGAGATCGTTTATCAATATATGTGTGTCTGTATGTCTGTGTACCATGTACGTGTGGTTTCCCAAGCCGCAGCAGCAATCAGCACTCCTCGCTCTGATTGCTGCTTGCGCACTCGCAGCAACGTCTCGTACGAGTGCAATTAGATTACGTTCACGGTTCATCTGTACCGGAGAAAGGTATGAGATGGACATCCGTCCAGATTTGCGTGGAGTGCACGTTTCCATTACCGCGGCAATCAATCTGATCTTATGACAGTTCTGTTTTCATTTATTCATCCATGATATAGTTTTTTGTTAGAATATTATACTCTTCTCAGTATAAAGAAGAATCTCTTGATAAGAATTCATTTGGTTTTGCTGCCAGATTTTAGAGTTTCTTTCTTCTCTGTGTCATACAGAATATTGTATTCTAGAAATATTTATTATAACCATTGTTATAATTCCATATATCCTCATTATTATTTTATCATATCGTTATCGTCTGCAGGCAATCTTAAATTCGAGAGGCTAAGTGGCGAAGCGAACATCGTGGGAGAAGCCAAAGCACACAGACTTCGCTGGATGGACCACTTGCTGTAGATGGGAGACGATCGTAGAGTCAAAAAAGCCTTCCTCCGGCCGCAACCCCGGATTGGCCGCCGACCCAAATATCGCTGGAAGATTGCCGTAGAGCATGACCTACGCGAGCTTCAAGCAGTGGACTGGCAAGAGGCAGTGCGATACAAACAACGCTGGCGCTCTCTTGTGTCGGAGACCAAGACTCACTTTGGGTCCTTGCGCCAGAGGAAGAGGAGTTATCGTCTGCTGAATATGAGCCTATCCAATTACTTTCCGCTGCTACCAGTCCGATACCACTTGCAACCTAAAAATTCCCTATCATTACTATCACGAGGATTTTCCTTCGCTCTGCCAGTTCCACTTATTGTACACTTATCCTACGATAGTCCTGCTAGAAATCGTCCAGGAAAGTACAACAAACATTGCCGTTTCTGCCACCAAGCAGTGCTCAAATATTTTACCGTTTGAAACCCGCTGTAGCTGGTATAAGCAGGAGACACTATGGAATACCATCACAATTATATTGTGATGAAGTGAAAAAAAAATCCCGTGTATTGTTAAATTGCCAGCATAACATTATTCCAAGCATCTCTTCACCATCTCTTCATTGGTCTTTGTCATTTAACATCAGCTCATAAATCGGTTGGTATTGTTACCAATTAAAAATCGAAGGTCAAATATTGAGCTATTATCGCTAATTCATCGCTTAATTCTGGATATTTGTAAAAGCTCTGACCTAGACTTAGTTCCTGTTCACGTACCGTATAAAGCAATGGGAACAGGTACTCCGTCGCGTACCGCACGCCGGCACGGCCCGCGCCATACATTCACTGAACATTACGTAAAGGTTCAAAATTCATCTGTATATATTTTTTTTACTTTTATTTATGAACTCGGTCACACACCGATACGATTCTTCAAGGATGAAGATATTTAGGAAATATATATAATTTTTCCTCCTGTCACAAACACCAGTTATTCATTACATAACTATATATATAAGAGGTCCCGCGCAACAAGTCATGGGACCCAAGCCAATCTCACCTGCTCGTGGTGCACCCTGATAATCAACAAACGAGACTTTGGCTCCCACCAACCCGCATTTAGCCAGCGTGGTGGGAAATGGCCCAAGTCTCCTATATGAACCCCTCCTACAAATGACGGCCTACACCTCCTACAATGAACCACTAATAAGGACGGCTCCTGGTCCGCGGGGATGCGAACAACGCAGGATCGGTCGATGTGGGATTTTTGCGGTAGGTCTATGTCCAGCAGTGCACGTCTAATGACTGATGATGATGATATATATACAGGAGATATCCGAAAATTCATTGACTCATAACTAGATCTTTGAAACTATTAGACATAAACACTCTAAATTTGGTAGAGATATTGCTTCGGCAATTTAGAGATCAGTTAAGAACAGAATTTTCAAAAATCCCTTCCCCAAAGGGTGCTGTGGGGGTGTTACAGCCAGCAAAGCGGGCGAGGAACAGCTAGTATGTATGTAAATGTTCATATGTTATATACAATTTATATTCTTTCTTATTGGTAATCAGTTTGATATTAACAAGAATAATTCCTTTTTTTTATTCTACGAAGCGTCGAGACTAGCAAGACATTAATCTTATGGTCATTTACCATAAGATGAATGTCATGCGCAGGCGAGTAATGACTCGCCTGCGCATAACGACATAGTGTTAGTTGGAATGATATATACTGCACCGCCTTGAGACAAGTCTCGTCACCCTAGTTATTTCATGTTACAGCATCCTTCCAACTGGAACACAGTAATCTTTGCACATGTAACGAAATACATTAATTTATAAAAATAAATTAATGATTCTATAAAAAATATTGAATAATAAGAGCGTTTAAATAGCTCAAACAAAAATTATTCAAATTTATTAAGTTGATAATATAATTTAGCGAAAGTTAAAACAGTGAAACAGATGTATCTCTAAAATATAAAACTATACAAAAAATATTTAATATTGTTTTAAACAAACTTTAATCTATGAATAAAATACGAAAATAAATAAAGAAGTTAAATTTGAAAAATATTCATTATAATAGGTTAAAAAGTTCAACTCCAATAGTGGGTGTTCGTGAAGCGTCCTGAGGACAGTAATAAGCAATTGTTCGTGTATCGACCGGCCGTACGGCGAGCGCGGCGGACACGCACACCCGCGCTCCTACGTACGTGTCGAATGTAGAAATTTGCTTCATGCAAATTGATTGGAGGTTATTACTGACCCCCAATACATACTGAAAGGATATATCGGAATGGTGTACTGTATAGTACACCAATTGAAATCTATAAATTAAAAAAAACAATTACAAATGGGATTTTATGGTAAAAAATTATGAAAGTATAAAAGTGTGGAAGTATCTAATGATGAGTCATAAAGGATATATCGGTACGAATCCCGGAAATACATGAAAGTGCAAATAATAATGTATCATGATAGAATATGATAAAGTAAGAGTGTGAAGGTCTTTATTAATGAGATATATAAAGTATACGGGACCGGAACCGTGTAAAATGGTGCACGGCAGATTTAACATATAACATCAAGATGGTGGAGAAGGTGAGATACCTGCCGGGTGTAGTTGGTGGTTATTTATGTAACTACTTGATTATACTCCGGTTCGGGTAGGGTGTTAGATAACACTTCGATGATATCGAAATGCTCCGAACCATGTGTTAGGGCTTCCGCTCTATGATACATGGGTGCTCGGCGTCTTAGTGGCTTGCCGCTATGACACGTGTTTATTAACATTTGTTTATTCCAAAGTCGACTCGGACTGTGTCGATGCATTATGAGATAGCGGAAGCGGACGCGAGCTACTGCCTCGATGCTTATCTAATATTAATATTGCATTTTGTTATAGCGTAACGATTGCACCGTTACTGAACTGATGCATCTTAGGGATTCGGTTAGTTGAAGATTTTTGCAAGATATTGATGTCTGCTGTGATGTCTTGTGCCTCTTCACGACGATGTGCGCCGATGATAGTCGATTGCTCCCCATGTTTTAAAATATGTGGCGAGTTGTCGATGGACGAGACAAACTTGATCAAAACAACATTTTACTCAACGACAAAGACTACGTCTGATGGCTCATAATAAAATTGATATTTATTGGCTATATCCACTGCAGTGGTTGGCGAAGTTATGCATTTACTTCGTGTATGGTGATTGCTGGTGGGAGTACGATCTCTCAAGGCTGCGATGTAAATTCCAACACTTTACAATGCGTCTGCAAGTGCACCTGGCTGGTGAAGGTGGTGGCTCGTACAAAGACTAATCTTTGGGTCAGAGTACCCTTTATATCTCTTATGCGTCAAGTACTGTGCGCTGAATATACACTGTATATCTGGTGACAGTTGTATCTCGTGAGATGCCTACTCACATTACCATGCGCAATTTGATCACAGTTTGTGCTTACGCATTAACAATAAGCCGAGTGCTCTTCTACTGGTTCGTCAGTAAACCTTGCTGTGGACTGCAGTCCGAGGCCAATTAAACTCTCCCTGTTTCGGGGGGAAGGGAGGAAGCGCAGTATTTGGTTGGCGCTCACCGCATACGGCGGGGTCTGTTTACTGGAGCCGTATTCCATCCCCACATTTGTTTTAAATATGAGGATGCGAACTTAACACTTGTGTCAGGTTCCTAAGACTGAATAAATATTGTAAACCCGTAACAAGGTGAGGAGCCCTTTACAAGCGTGAAGAGATTATAAATAAGAAAATATACCACACAGACGGCATCAGACTGTCTTAACAAATATTTATCCTTCTATATAAACCTTAAAGAACTGAATATTACTATAAACATAACCTAGAACCAGCTCCTAACCGAGACGATCACAAATGATTATAATTAATGGCTAGTCAAACATAAACATTAATAATATTAAAAAGAATGGTATGCATCATCCTGGTCGCGTCAAATAAGAGTACGTGAGATCCTAAATATTGTTTAAGGGTTCATTTACAATTCAATTTATTTAAAAGGGGTAGATAGGGTTACACACAGTACTGTCTGTCGGTTGCAATGGCCGCTGTGGTGGTACCTACCTAGACGATATCCGGCGGCAGAGACCTACCACCAACATGTTATGGAAAATTATTACAATCAAAACATTTATTCATAGTCCAAAAATATTTTTGACAGAATTCAGTTTCACGAAGATCTGGTGATAATCGCGGGAACCCACTGGATGACCCGATGTAGACGATCTTTGGGGGAAGCCTATGTCCAGCAATGAACGTCTATCGGCTGATGATGATGACGAATCAAATTCAACAGAATTCATTAGATAAATATTGAACTATGAACATGATACGTTCACTATTAGTTTTGCAACGTTCGTTAACTAATCGATACATATGTAATAATTTGTGATAATCACGACACGGAGTACAGCTTAACGTGGAGTGGTTACACGGAAATGTGTCTTGCTGCAGTTATTGCGAAGAGCTGGTGGATGTAAGAGTGGATCCGAACGCGCCGCGGCCAACGCATTACGATTCGAAAGGCGAATCAAATGTGAGGTGGGAAGCACCGATCTCTATATATATAACGAAATAGGTTTTGTACATTCGCCAATCACTTGAAAACTAGTGAACGCATCGACACGGGTATATGACCATTCGACGCTAAATAATCTGTAGATGGTTATAGGATATTTGTTTTTTGAATGTCATAGATCCTTCGTCATTTTATATCTAATTAACTTTTATAAACATTTTCATTTGATATTATTTATGCGGTTGCTATAGAAACTCATTTGGGATCTAATTCTATATTACAGCCAGCAAAGCGGGAGAGGAACAGCTAGTGTTAAATAAATATGAAATACACTTATCTTGAATAAATAAGATCTTCTCTATAAGCATCAATAAACAGACGAGCATAACTTCATAATATAAGTATAATATAAGTTATACTTCATAGATGACTAATGTAGGCTAAGTAGAAGGTCTCCGCCGCTCCAAAACTGTTCAATTTTTACCGCTTCCGTATGTCTTGATTACTCATGTTGCAATTTTTTTTAATTGCTCTCATAACATTCATTCAAACTCTGATTCTTCTTCATAACCTTGGACCTGTTTGTGACTGGATCTACTTTTTGACTTTTCTTATTCTCGTTCGCTATATCCCGTCTTCTAGGTCACATCTGTGTTACTCGTGTTGAAATTTAACCAGCTAAATTAATCAGAAAATTAATAGTGTGCATGCAATGGATCTTTTTTTTATTCTACTAACTGACGAGACGAGCTATATATTCATCTGATGGTAACTAATACAGCGCCCTTCAAACCGGAACACAGTAGTGTTCGTACATGGTTGCAATAGGAGCTAAGCATTACCCAGCTGCGATGCAACGACAATTTCCACCGAACTCGAACTTTTAACATAGAAAAAACATTTCCCTCAATCCAACATTCCGAACGAGAAAACCATCAAGTTAGATAACATGCAGCATCCACCAGTTCGAATATGGTGGGTAGACCTCGACTTGTATTCTCATATCAATCTATCTTTACAAGAACCTTAAGCTACCAGCAATGGGAACAATGCGAGGGCTATTAGACTATGTTATTTAATGAGATTAATTGTCATCACCATTCCACAACAACTCCTGTCTCTTATCCAACTGGGATTGAAGACCATAATGTACAACGTTAAGGTCTTAAAACACTAATATTGAAGATCATATTACATTAGATAAACCACTACACTACTGCAATACGGTAACTACTCGACGTATAGACAAAATGTCACTGAAGCGCCTGCTGCGGTTATGTAACAACACAACCTTCTCGTTCGACTGGCCGGGGTCCGCATTGATTCCTGAAATGAGGAAATTATACAACGTTGGATGGCGTTGTCCATTTCTACAGTAGCGAGAGCCCATTGTTAGCTACGTAGTCAACTTGCAGCAAACACGGCCTGGTGGAAACCGTCACACACAAAAAGGATGCATTTTTGGACACGTATATAGCACCTATAATTTAATTCACAAGGTAGACGCGGTAAGGCAAAAATAAATGAAAACTTGTAATGGTTGGCAACGGAAATGATTTGACGATGTAAAGAAGTTGTCCACGGAAATGATTTGACGATGTAAAGAAGTTGTCCACGGAAATGATTTGACGATGTAAAGAAGTTGATAACAGAAATGATTTGATGATATAACGTAGACCAGTTTCGGATACCATCGATAAAGATTAAGCCGAAGACCAAAATAGTTTTCTTAACCTGAATTCTAGACTTCAGTTTAAAGAAGGCACCTCATGATGAAAGTTATAGTAAGAAACTTAAAATACTGTCTTTATTATAAATAATAATCAGTTTTAACAAAAAAAACTACTTTACGGGTAATAGTGTCTCTGTTGTCAGTGACCATTTAGGTAGGTACCACCGCAGCATCTGTTGCAGCCGATAAACAGTACTGTGCAATCATTACCGTGTTCCGTTTCGATGGGCCCTGTAGCTAGTGGATATTATTGAGGTATCGAGACCTAACATCTCATGTCCCATGGTGACGAGCGCAATGTGGTCAACCTTACTGGCACCACGTTGTTATAGTTAGGCGTATATCTTACCATCATCATACAAAAAATTGTGAAGCGCTACTAAGCTTTTTTTACTAGTGATAATACTTAAGCAGTTTACAGTCGAATATTGTCTAAACAGAAGCATGAACAGCAGATTTATCTGATGATGACGAATTAAATCAACAAGTAGCACAGACAATCAGATGCTCTTCTTTTTACTGCATTAAAAGAAATCGGTCGTGACTGATGAATTGCACGATTTGTGATGCGAGCTTTTGTTCATATGGAAGGGAGAAAGAGGATATTTTAATAGTGTATTTGAATTTGTTTTTATCAGGATATTAGGGTGTATACACTAGTGAGTAATATAATTTAAAAATACATTGCACCACCGGGATGGACTCGTCTTATTATGCGCTACAGTTTTAGAAGCAGTAATAAATCTCGCTGTTTATTATGTAGTTATGCAATTCTATTGCGACGTTACTGCTGACCGTCGTAGGTGCTCCGTCAGCAGAGCCGACGGTCATTTTTAATTAAGTTAAATTTGTAGAAATTTCTTAATTAAAATGTTTGATAATTTGTATATACAACATATCTCCAGCCATATCCTGAAACAAACAAGTGAGCGCCAGATAACATGTAGGTAGATGATCTATGACAACAGTTAACAGCTGTAAGGAACAGTTAGTAAGAATTAAGTACATGATATACGCCAACCTCATCTTCTTGTGGTGCATCCTGATAATCGAAAAACGAGGCTCTGGCTCCCGCCAACCAGGGGCCAGCGTGGTGGGAAATAGCCCAAATCCTCCTAATCGACGGCCCTTGGTGACCGGCGACGCAGGCACTGCAGGAATGATCGATGTGGGGATCTATGTACGAGGCTTATGTCCAGCAGTGGACGCCTATCGGCCAATGATTAAGATGTTGATGAAACTAAGTTTAAGTTATAAGCAAAAAATTACTTTATGTTATAACTTAACGAACGTTATTACCGATGTTGTATTTATGTAGATGTTAACTGTTGCACTTTCATCGGACAAGTTGTTCTCTTAATAATAACTTGTTTGTGTACATAATAATGTTTTACATAGTTATGCAAAGTAAATACCTTCTACATGTAGATCCTCAGAATCCACTCCACGGTTACGTGATCAAGAAGTCGGAGTTAAACCGTTTGTTATAATCTCGGACAATGTTGATGATGTAAAATTTACATAAGCAATAAATTATATACGTTATAAGAAAACAAGCGGGCGGCTTTACGCCGGACAACAAGTTGTAGTGTATACTTAATTAATGTGCTACACCGGCGAACTGGCAGCCATTTACATATATATTTAATTGTATAAATGTATGTTCTAGTTTGGATGGCGCTGTAGCTTTACTATGTAGTTTACAATAGGAAATATTATAGCAAACAGATTGTATCGGAAATACACGAACAAAACCACCATATTGTTCGCGTCGTGTATATAATTCCAATAGGGGTGTAAAGATTCCCGCACAACAACTTACGGGCCCTAAGCCAACCTCACCTGCTCGTGGTGCACTCTGGTAACCAACAAACGAGGCTCTAGTTCCCGTCTACCCCCATTAGGCCAGCGTGGTGGTGAATAGCCTAAATCTCTCCATATGAACCCTTTACATACAACAGCACCATTTGCCCAACAGTATCGGAGGCCATGCTTACTGTATGTGAAGATCTTTGGAGGAAGCCTATGTCCAGCAGTGGACGTCTATCGGCTGATGATAGATACAATTCCATTCGACACTAGAACACTATACAAACTTGTTTTTATACGCAGTCTCTGGCCGTCGCTGCTCTGTGGGTGAGCTTGAGCGATGTTATCAGGTCGGTGATTCCGTCTGCGTCTCCGCTATGATATACGACCGCCCCGCACTACCACCCCTCTACCGCCCACTCTTCACCCCCACAGCCACTTGACACATAAAACTCGTGCAACGAAACTCATTAAAGTCATACGAAAAGTAAACATCCCTCACACGCAAGTCTCCACCCCAACATCATTATAAGTATCAAAAGGTTCAATATGTGATCATACTAAAAAAAAGAATAAGATTATTGAATACTCTGGTTATCTTCTGCTGATCACTGCCTTGTCTGCCTTTGCTATGCAGGTTGGAATGGTTGCATTTTTCGGACGCCTATAAAGGGGATCCCTTTATGGGTTCCCGAAGTTGATCCTGGAGAGCAAAATTCCTGGAAAACGTACACCTGGTAGGTAGCGCAAGAAATGGTTTGAAGACATAAAGCAGTGGACCGGGGTTGAATACCATCAGTTAGAAAGAATAGCCGAGGATCGATTTGGTTTTCTCAATCTGATCGCCAAATTTTAATCTGAAGACGGCACCTAATCGTGGTGATGGATTTGTAATTATATTAAAAATAAATAGTAAGAGTATTGAATACTCTCTTTTAGTTTCATCCCTTACTGTCTTCTGCTGATCACTGCTTCTTCTGTCTTTGTTATTCATGTTGCCAAGCGGAGTATGAGTCACAAGAAAAACTGTTTACCTTTACTGGTAAATAATCCTCCCCTAACTAGTGACAACTAGTAACTAGTTACTGCGACGATTGGGCTCGGTAGGTATATTTGTTGTTGTTGTTGTTGTTGTGGGGATGTGTGGTAGGTGGTGACGTGCAGCAAGTTGCAGGGCTTATCCTCCTTTCACAACAGCAGCGGCAGGCGTTACCACCGCGCGTTGCCCAACCGCGCCGCAACGTGCGACGCCGTATCGGCTACGTGTCTAGTTAACTGGACCGCGCGCGTCTTGCGTAACGCCACATTAACATATGATATTGTAACATGTGGCGCAACCCGTCAGGGGTGCGCATATAACAATATAGAATAAATCATTAAATTAAAAAAAAATAAACAACTTACCCTCCAAATACAGTTTTTTTTTTATATACTATGTGATATGTGGGTCGCGCTAGTTAGTATGTTATACACATTACATTAAGCTCATCGCCTGAAACATAACTTGTCGAGTCTCATTACCACAGTAATTTCACTAGATGCAGCACCTTTCAAACCGGAGAAAAGCACTGTTTGAATATTTTTTTTTATTATTCAATTAAACGAGGAGAGGAGTGGGACGTTAACCTAATGGTATGTGATACGCCCGCCGGTAACACTTTGGCGCTAGTTAGGATGTTAAGCACAGCATCACATTGTGTTCATAGCCTGAGACAGGATATTAAGTCTAATTACCCAAGTAATTACACTAGCTACAGCGCCTTTCAAACTGAAACACAGTAATATCTGCACACTGCTGTCTGTCGGCCGCAATAGGCGCTGCGGTGGTACCTAGACGGTTTCCATCAATAGAACCCTACCACCAGTAAATATGATAACAGAAGCTATTGAGATTTTGGTGCATTTAAAAAATTGCACAAACACGAACGACACCAATGTGCAATAAATTATATATAATAAAAGTATATTATATAAGAAATGTGTACATTTTTGAATATGTAATTGGGACCTTTTTTTTGTTTCGAGGGGCAAATCTTTTGGGGAGAAGTCAGGGTTATGCGAGATTCTTACTCATAAAATCCCTTCGGAGTGTCAGCATCAGTGCACTCGGAGATGCTCCGTGATCTCTTATAGAATGCACCGCTGGCCCTCTACACTTTCTTCTATCACACGTCTCTGAGGAGGAGCCTAACCTTCGTAGGCACCATCGCTAAGCCAGACGCTGTCCCACGCAGGTTCGCTGGTTGAGCGATAAGAGTCCCCATCCTCAAGGCCCGCGAAACTCCTAAACCCTTTCAGTCGCCTTCTACGACAGGCAGGGCTTACCTTAGTCATATTCTTACTAGCCGGAGACTACAGGGCTGATCCAATTTGGTACCTAGACGATAAACGTGTCTCAAAATAACTAGGCGAAATACCATCATCATCAGCCGATAGACGTCCACTAGACGCTTTCTCCGAAGATCTTCACATCGATCGGTCCTACGCTTCCCGCATCCAGTGACTTCCCGCAACCTTTACTGTCAACGCAGCCTCCAGTACTGCCGGGCACTAGAAGCCGTCGTTTCTTGATTCGCATAAGGGATTTAGGCTATTTCCCGCCACGTTGGCCCACTGCGGGTTGGTGGGAGCCAGAGCCTCGTTTGTTGATTAGCAGGCTGGACCACGAGCAGGTGATGTTGGCTTGGATCCCGTGAGTTGTTGTGCGGGACCCCTTACGCAACTTGTATCAGCAAGTCTATAAAATAAATAAACGGTATGTATCATAAATATTTTTTTTTAAATATAAACTTTCAAAAATTTCATAACCAACGTTAACAAAACAAAAAAATAAATAATTGACAATTTGAAATAATTTTTTACTTAATTTATGTTTAATTAACCTTTTTTGAGATATTTTACTGGTGGTAGTGTCTCTGTTGCCGGAGACCGTCTAGGTAGGTACCACCGCAGCGCCTGTTGCAGCCGACAGACAGTACTGTGCAAACATTACTGTGATCCGGTTTGAAGGATCAATAGCTATTACTGGTGGTAGTGTCTCTGTTGCCGGAGACCGTCTAGGTAGGTACCACCGCAGCGCCTGTTGCAGCCGACAGACAGTACTGTGCGAACATTACTGTGATCCGGTTTGAAGGATCAATAGCTATTACTGGTGGTAGTGTCTCTGTTGCCGGAGACCGTCTAGGTAGGTACCACCGCAGCGCCTGTTGCAGCCGACAGACAGTACTGTGCGAACATTACTGTGATCCGGTTTGAAGGATCAATAGCTATTACTGGTGGTAGTGTCTCTGTTGCCGGAGACCGTCTAGGTAGGTACCACCGCAGCGCCTGTTGCAGCCGACAGACAGTACTGTGCGAACATTACTGTGATCCGGTTTGAAGGATCAATAGCTATTACTGGTGGTAGTGTCTCTGTTGCCGGAGACCGTCTAGGTAGGTACCACCGCAGCGCCTGTTGCAGCCGACAGACAGTACTGTGCGAACATTACTGTGATCCGGTTTGAAGGATCAATAGCTATTACTGGTGGTAGTGTCTCTGTTGCCGGAGACCGTCTAGGTAGGTACCACCGCAGCGCCTGTTGCAGCCGACAGACAGTACTGTGCGAACATTACTGTGATCCGGTTTGAAGGATCAATAGCTATTACTGGTGGTAGTGTCTCTGTTGCCGGAGACCGTCTAGGTAGGTACCACCGCAACGCCTGTTGCAGCCGACAGACAGTACTGTGCAAATGTTGCCGTGTTCTGGTTTGGAAGGCGCTGTAACTAGTGAAATTACTGGGGCAACGAGACTCGGCATTTTACGTCTCTAGATATTGAGCAAAATATGGTGCAATTTTTATGTAATTAAGTGACGAGACGAACGGGCTTACCTGATGGTAAGTGATACACTAGTCTATAACAACGTGGCGCTAGTAAAGATGTTGCACTGCACCACTGGTCGTCCAAGACATAAGATGCTGAATCTCGTTACCCCAGTAAGTACACTAGCTACAGTGTCTTTCAAACCGGAACACAGTAATGTTTGCACACTACTGTTTTTCGGCTGCAACAGACGCTGCGGTAGTACCTACCTAGACTGTCTCCGGCAAGAGAGTTTTTTCACCAGTGTACAACATCCTAACTAACGCGACACTCATACCAGATGAACGTCTTAGTCTCGTCATTTAATTTAAAAAAAAAGAATAAGTTTGTATATGAATTTATTGTCTGTGGTCCGCACGCCGCCCGCCACTCGGCTTCGTATGGCGGCCGCGCGCGCCATTGACACGGATCGTTATGGGCCAACGATCCTCATTTATTTCGGCGCATTCATACGGCTCGCTTATGTAAATATCCTAACAGCGAGACACATTACACTATAATATTTTATTTTCTAATTACATACACCCTGTAAACTTCGAATTAAACCGTTAAATGATATAAATATTATCGGAGATATTTCTTTAGTATCTACAACGATCAGTAAAACCTAGACTCGTTTTGGAGGTTATGTTTAAATTGTATGTAAACAGCCAACCTTCAAACATGATTATGTTTATATAAAAAGCTTTAAAATATGCAAATCTATTTCTACAACCCTTATTTAGATATCTATATATCTAAAACTTTATTTTGATATTTATATGTAAATTATATAGATCGTTAGAAAAAGAGTATTATATTTTTCTTCATATCTCATGAATACTAATAATACTACTCAGACTCCTTTATACAATTAATCGAAACATAGTAACATTAATATGGGGATGCTTAAATTTTTTTTATAAGAAGGTTTGGCGAATGAGTGAACAGTTCACCTGGTGGAAAGTGAGCGCTGACGCCCAGGATCAATCCCAACACCAGAGGCAGGATCGAAATCATCTCCGACTTACAAAGTAAGCAGTTTTTTAAACTTGAGATGTCATGTCTTCAATCGGTAGCCAGCGCTATTCATATATATAATCATATAGATAATACAGTAATACATGAATGTAATTTACTCGACAGTAGTAATGACACTCCTGTGGTATCCAAGTAATAATTTTCTATAAAGACATGAGCCGCTATGACAATAGATGTAGTAGATAACAACCGTTACAATTCAAAGCTTACGTTGACATAAAAATAATTAGATTTTTTTATATAGTTGTTACCTGATGACCTTAAAACTAACCAATGATATGCTGATAACCAACATACCTCTATTCGTCGACTATCCCCCCTCCCTTTTGTCCGGTAAGCGCCATCACGTGAGCGCCATTACCACCGCCACCGCCACCGTCCGGTGTCACGGCGCCGCGTCGCGTATCTACATTTGCGTGACGTAAAACCGCCGAATGTGCCGGGTTAAGGTCATAAAGTCTATTACCAGAGGTCAAACGATTTCACCATCACACCATTCTTCAAAAACAAACCTCAGCCTGTCAACAGATATCCTGCTTTTGGGGAGAAGTCACGGTTACTTAAGATGTTTTCCGTCTACAACCCTTCTTATCGTCTTCTTCAATTGCATTAACACGGACCCTGCGATCTCTCACGGATAGCATTGGTGCCTCTCTACACTTTGGCTTAGCACATCCCAAGGAGGACCAAATCCTTCTTAGGTTCATTACTGGTGCGTTTTTTTTTTATAATTACCCCGGACATTAAGATCTGGAGCATTTAATTTGTTTTCTCTTTAATTAATTGTTTTCTTTGATTCCATTCCATCATACTCTTAACCCTCATTATTCGTCTTATTTTTTTTATATAGACATAGGCCTCCCCCAAAGATCTCCACATACATTCAGCATGGCTTCCGGTATCGCGGAGCACTAGGGGCCGTTGTTTGTAGGGGTTCATATGAGGGGATTTAGGTCTTTTACCCCCACGTTGGCCTAATACTGGTCGGTGGGAGCCAGCGCTCGCGAACCGTCTTACACCCCTACACACATTTGTTTTCCACATATGCTTTTAATTTATTTCATTTTTCCACATATGCATTCATCATGCTAAAGCACAGGGTTGAATTATAACTTAATAAAGTTAGAAACCTTACAACTGTTAACGGAGGCCTTGCAGTTATTCAACGAAGCGGTAGAATTAAAAAAAAATGTTATACGAGTGCAGACGATTATCTTAGCTGGTGTGATGAAACTTGTTCAGTGCTCCGCTATAACACATTTGTGAAAGTAACAAGGAATAAAAAAAAATGTTACGACCTCGACTCTTGAGGTCTGCGGTTTGGTTCTAGAATGTTCGTTGCTAAATATATATTAAATTGGAATTTTTTATTGATGACGAAAAATGGCGTAATTATTGTAATTATATCATCAATCGCCTCCGCGGCGTAACCTTCACGCGTTTGCTTGGTAACGACTCGGATGGTGCACGTCGCACCACACTGTGCTCATCTTGAGACAATAAGATGTTAAGTCCCTTTACCTCAATAATATCATTAATTACCGCACCCTTCAAACCGTAACAAAGTTTTTTTTTTTTCTATTCAACGAAGCGACTAGACGAGCAGGATGTTCACCTGTCTAGAACAACGTGACGCTAGTTAGGATGGTAAACACAGTACCACATTGAGCTCATCCTGAGGCATAAGTTGTCAAGTCTCCTTTATTTCAACAATTTCTCTAGCTACAGCGTCCTTCAAACCGGAACACAGTATCGCTTGCACACTTCTGTTGGTCGGCTGCAATACGCGCTATACGGTCTCCGGCAATAAAGACCTACCTACATTAGATCCTTTGCAGATACCAAAAAATAGTTGTATTATGATGTGGGATATTAAAAATTCACCCTCGTGTCACCCCCGCAACCGGAACACGCGCGAATTTTAATTTACCGGAAACAAAGCGCGCGCCACCAATAAAATTAATCACATCCCATCGGTTTATTAATCGGCGTTAAATTCGTTTTCGTCGAATTAAAAACGTATTAATTATAATGGAAACGTACGGGGGTGTGCTTTACACGGACGGGTGAGGGTGAGGGTGATTACTCCGCGTCGCGCGTTGCAGTGTATTGTTACTATGGAGGATGCACGTTAATACCTTATTACCAACAATATTACTTGGCTATTCAATTGAAATCGCTTTTAATGTGGAATTAATGCGCAATTAAATGTATCGCCCGAAACGTCAGCTGCACGCATACGGTTTCATACATATATATATATAGTGTATGAAATATATATATGTTGCCCTCGTCGCCGCCCTCGTGTTGGGGGTAAGTCTGTGCCCTAACAGTGGGGACGTAAACTGGAGGTTGAAAATATATATATATGCTCTACTACTAGTGCCACCAAAGTCTAGCAATCTTTTATGGTATGCAGGGAGAGTTTTCTCTCTTGGCTCCAAGGTGACGGATTCGGGAAGATCCCTTGCCCAGGTATAGAGGTCGAGATAAGGGCGCGCTGCGTGTCCGGCGCACTGATACAAAGGTGGAAAAGCGAGGGTTCTAGGGTCTAGGGTCGCGGAGGTGTGTGAAAGCGTTCCCGTGGTCCCGCCATAAAACGACGCCGGTGGGACATCGTGGAGGTTTTAGTCAGTGCAAGGCCGACATAACCTGTCCTTGTACCCGCGAGGGTAGGTACTCGAAAGCATTTACCCCCAACTAAGAAAAAATTGTCGGTGACCTTAGTTTATTTTCACGTAATGGAGATTAATGATGGTTGAGCTTAATTTAAATCATCCCTATCATTTCTTCTCTTTCTCTGATCGTTCGCTTAGTTGTTGGATGAGCAGGACATGGTGAAGGTTGAATGGTGGCAGGGTCTTCTGAAACGCTACTTACAACCATACATCCTCAAATTACCAACCCATCACTACAACAGCATTGCTGTGAAAATGTTTTAACACAACACCCTACACCCTTAACTTCATTTTTTTAATCAACGAAGCGACGTGATGAGCGGATCTTTCAACTGGTGGTAATTAATGCGCCTGCGCATAACAATGTTGCACTAGTTAGATTGGTAAGCACTGCATCACATTGCACTCGTCACCTTCACCTTATAAGCGATCGATGTGGAGATCTTTGGGGGATGCATGTGTCCAGCAGTGGACGTCCATCGGCTGATGCTGATATGCTTACTTTGCAGCTTCTCCTGCTGCCATACTGTGCAAATATTGCTGTGTTCTGGTTTGAAGGGAGCTGTAGCTAATGTAAGTACTGGGATAAGGAGACTTAAGATCTTAGATCTTAAAGCGACTCTAGGTGAGGCCGCGGTTGAGTTCGGAACGAAGATCCACGAGATCTCCAAACGCCGAGATTGACCACCGAGGGGGTTTTAGTAAGTAAAAATCTCCACATAACTCTGATTTACCCCCAGAAGACAAAATATCTTTTCAAATATTTCCCCCCGAAACCAAAGAAAAACAAAAGGTAAGTTATTACAAGCATAAAGTGCAAGGTTCCAAAAAATCTATTAAGCAATGCAATTGTCGATGTGAACGAGTAAAAGGATCCGCTGATTGTTGAGTAATTCGGATCTGGTAATGCCAGGGGTCACCGGATGCAGGGGAGTAACGGTAAGCGGACCAATAACCAGGGCATGCGCTCGCGCAGCTTATTCTTATCAGATCGTAAACTGCTCTTGTAATTTATAGAGTTGTGGTACAACAGTTTTTTTTTTAGATTACACTACTTCATTAGTTCTCTGTATCACTCAAAATAGAGTGAAAGATACCGGCTGCTAAGATTGATATACACTGCACGATATTATGCTAGTCAGCTTGAGACATGTGTCGGGTTACCGCTGTAATTTCATTAGCTACAGCGCCCTTCAAACCGGATCACAATAATGTTTGCACAGTACTGTCTGCCGGCTGCAACAGGCGCTGCGGTAGTACCTACCTAGACGGCCTGCGGCAACAGAGACACTACCACCAGTAAACTGTTGGTGGTCAATTGTAGGGCGTCCACTGCTGGACATGTATAAGTAGTTCTCTTAAACAAACAAACCTCTTGGAAAACTATTATTAATATTTAATAAATTTCTGTCATAGTTAAATTTACTTCCATCACACCGGTGTAGTCATGTCCTGTATATATATACAACGTCCTTGTTGTGGGACGGTGAAAGCAATTTTTTTTTTTTTTTGGTACCTTTTATAGATTTACAGTAACGTAATGCATCTTCCGTTGCTTTGACTTTCATTCGTTATATAATGCTATTAATCCTCATCATCATCAGCCGATTAACGTCCACTGCTGGACCCAGGCCTCACCCAAATATTTCCACATCGATTGGCGCTGCGCTGCCCATATTCAATGGCTCCCAGCGACTTCTAGTACCGCCGGGCTACTTGGGTCAATTCCCACCACCCTGGCTTAATTCAGGTTGGTGGGAGCCAGAGCCTCGTTTATCAATTTGCAGGGTGCACCACGAGCATGTGAGGTTGGCTTGAGTACTATGAGTTGTTGTTGGGCGGGACCCCTTTACACCCCCTTAAGCTATTAATAATTTTAAGTAATTAATGTTATTAGGGTTAGCTTAACGTAACATTAAGGGTAGAATTAGGTAAGAAGGTCTAGATAGGTCCTAACCATTGCTGCTTATATCTGCTGCTAATAGTAGGGTAGAGGGGAGAACCTGCTAAAAAGAATCTCTGCTTCTGGGGAGGTTTAAGGTTATGTGGGATTTTTAGTAAATAAAACCCCTCTTGGTGGTAATTCCCAGGGGAGGAGCATAAGACCCAGGGATATGTTACGGAATGCACCGGTGCCTCCCGGCATTACCACCAGCTTAAACTACGTCCTAGGGAGAACTCGCTTTGGTACCACAAGCACTGGACCACCTCCCACTGGTCATTCATGAATGACAATGAGGGCCCCAATCTTCAAAACCCTCGAACCCGAGACTAGAAGACAAGTATAAACATTATCTTAGCTCAAGTTTACTTTCTATAGAATTTTCTCGGATACACTGATTTCTTCTAGACGTTCGAGCGCAATATGGTGATATGCTCCAATTAGCGATTCTTCATGCACAAGGCTATCACTTAGTACTGAGTAAAGGGTCTACTAGTCTCATTACTTTATTTTATCATTGCCTTTAACCATTCCAAGTTCAAGTCTTACATCATTCGTAACCACAATCGCTGGGCGAAATTGAACCTGAAATTTTATGGTTAAAAATAAACCGTCGTTGTAGTTTATTTTAACTACAAACTTAAGTATATAAATTAGTAAACCGTCGCACGGATAGCCGCATTATTGTTATAGTGCTCCTTTTTCGTGTTGGGTGGATGGGGGGTTGAGGAATAACACGAGCACTACATCTGTAGAATCGATCGTGGTTTACAGCATCCTGAGCAGGCGGGCCCGGGACGGGTGGCAGTTAACCATTGAAACAAATCCCCGGGGCCTATTACCCCGCGCCCCGATAGACGAGCGCCTCTGTAAACACTACAGCCGTCCTACCTGATCCCGAATTCACATATAAAGTTATGGAATTAGTCATAAAATGAATTCGTGACTCAAATATCTAACCTATGCACGGCGGCGGCTGCCCCGGTTCAGCAGTACGACACGGCCGGCGCAGAGGATTATGAACCTTTGCGCGTACAAGATAAGGTCAGTTTTTGTTTACGTATTGCTTGTATTTACGACGTTTTGGCGCCGGCGGTTCTAGAACGATGCGAGTTGACATTCGATAGAGGCCGTCATGTGACGTCATTAAATCAGCAAAGCAACAAAATTTAGGGCTCAAGGAGGGTTGTGATTGGGGCTGAACGTTCAAAAATTATGGACGCGGTCGGGGACCGCTGCTGGAATATAAATTATTATTTAAATGTTATGGTTTAGTTTCGATACGCGGCGGGAGAAAGTTGTGCGAAAGGTAGTGCTAAAAACCGCAGCCATTTTCTTTGATTTTTTTTGTCGGCTGTACAACGAGATAACACTTGACCTCAACTTCACTTGAGGTTAAGTGTTAATGAGGCCGAAGATGGTGAGGAGAGCTTGCTAAAGTGCTCGACTTAAATAGATAGAAAGTAACACATCGAACCTTTCTCCTTTTATAGAGAAACGTGGTCTAAATTTTGATACGAGAAAAATAAATAAAACATCCCTTAGAATAACATGAAACAAAAATCAGCATCAATAAATATAATTATTGAATAGTAAGCGCAACTTAGGTATTGTTAAGTTTTTTTTAAATAAGCTACCAGACGGGGTGTAAGGGTTCCCGCACAACAAGTCACGGGGCCCAAGCCAAATTCACTCACCCGCTCGTAGTGCACCCTGGTAATCAACAAACGCAGACCTAGCTCCCACCAACCCGAATTAGGCCCGCGTGGTGGGAAATGACCTAAACCCTCCCCCCCACCTTCAACCGACAAACACCAGTGCCTGAAGATGCAGGCAGGGCAGGACAGTTCAACGTGGAGATCTTAGGTGAGACCTATGTCCAACAGTGGACGCTTATCGGCTGATGATAGACGATGAGACGAGTGGGACGTTCATCTGATGGTAAGTGCTACGCCTGTTGCTTTGAAACATAGGATGTTGAGTTGCGTTACCTCAGTAATTTCACTACCTATAGCGCTCTTCAAACCGGAACACAGTAATGTTTGCACACTGCAGTTTCTCAGCTGCTACTATTAAATTTGATCTGTCTTAGATTCGAATCCTGGAAGTTTAGAAGATCAGAGCTTTGGAAATTCTTCTTCGTCGGTGTCACTCTTGACAGAGCAGTCGTGGTCATCACTTGAGGTGTTGATCACAAGTTTAACAACACTTCGCCATTCCTCTCTCGTCCCAACTTCATATACTGGCAACGATGATGTGTCATTTACAGCCGCCTGATAGGAGCTTAGGGTAAATAGAACTATATTCCAGACATCTAGAGCGAAGTGCAATCGCAGCTGAAGACATCCGTGAAGTAAATGTGTATTAAATCATTTAACACGCCCTCCTTTGTGGGGGCGGTTAAAATAAATGGATGAACAAAACAAAGCGCCCCCTGATAGACACATTTTTGTTCAAAAAGGAAGCATTGCTAATTTGATTATCGGTTCAAAAGCCCGTCATACGCAACGCTCCTTTGATCGGGCAAAAATACAGATATGTGCTCCGCTCCACCTGGTTGTGGCCCCGGCGCACGGGCGCGGCGGGGCGGGCACGGCGGGCGCGCCAGGATTACTCCGCTCCGGAACAGTACACCATCCTATCCACCTCAACCGATGGACCGCGAGAGAGCAATACATCAACATGATCATCATTATTAGCCTTTGTTTATCGACCACTGGATTACTTCTGTCTTCCACCAAATGCGATCGTCAGCTTCTGACGTCCACCCACTTCTGACGCCATGATGATGTCGTCGGTCCATCTGGAGGGAGGAGCGTTCTATTCTTATGCAATGTACGCGGCTTCCACTCTAAGTCTTTCCTACTCCATCAGCCGCTAACACGACAGACATGGCAGGCCCACTGCTACTTCAGCTTGCAGATTTTAAGAGCTACATTGACGATCTTCAGTTCTCCGTCGACTTCCTTCGTTCCGGATCTTGTCCCTTAGAGTAATGCCAAGCACCGCTCTCTCCATCGCCCACTGTGCTACTTTTAATCGGTGGACCAGCCCGATGGTCAGGTGCCATGTCTCTGCGCCGTAAGTAAAGAGGAGGATGCACTAGTTAAAGAGTATGTACTTGAGAATATTACTTGATCCTATTTTGAAGAGTAAATGCACGAGTCCCAGCGGTGGGTACTTTAAGACGACTGTTTTTTATTACATGTATATGGTTTTTAACAGTATATCTTTATGTTCTTGACAAATATTTAATTATAGATATTATACATACAATAACCTCCATAGTCGTCCAACCTCGCTGGTGGGCTGGTTTCGGTTCCGGGCACCAACGCGTGTCGACGTCGTGGTGAAGCAATCAAGGTCTTGAAACTGGAGACCATCAATCGAATAATAAAAAAACTTAACAGGTAAATCTACTTCCTGGTGCGAGATCCTGTGAAATAATGATATCGGCCCCAAGTCGGAAATGAGATGGTACCCCACTACATTGACACTTACATTCTCTATTGTTTTTTTTTTATTTATATATTTTACGAGACGAGCGGGACGTTTACCATATGGTAAACTATACGCCTGCCCATAGTATTGATGACTGAGACATAAGATATTAAATCTTCTTACTCCAGTAATTCCACTAGTCACAGCGCCCTTCACCCCGGGACACAGTAATGTTTGCATAGTGCTGTCAATTAGCTGCAATAGGCGCTGCGGTGGTACCTGCCTAAAGGGTCTCCGGTAACAGACGTACCAGTGATCGCTAGTAGCGGATGCGATCAGAGCGGCGTCCGCCGTGCCGCGCCGTGCCGCGCCGCGCTCGTCGCTTGGGCCGCGCGCCGCTGGTGCCCGCGGCGCCGCGCTCCCGCTAAGCTAATGAGATGTCAGCACAATCATTTGCGCTTTAACCTTACACGAATGAGATTTTTGGTCTTTCATTTTGCTCGCCTTTAATTCTCGCGTTAATTGAATCAGCAGCTCACAAGCCACCAACTACATCACACGTTGGGAACTACGTTTTAATTAAAACATTGGATTTTAGGAATAGGATACGAACTTCAATATTTCCGTTTCGATATTGTGGGATTAGATTGAGTCTTCTTTTAGACCATGGGTTGGGGAAGCGGCAGCTCCGACTCCTCGACTAAACGAAACGTTTATTACGGCACGGAATATTACTAATTAACTTATCTTGCGATAGAAGAGTAAAAAGAAATCTCACCTCAAACAGTACCTAGCCCGTCTTAATCTGCAAGTATATACAAGGATAATATTAAAATTACTAGATTGTACCTAATTATGTATTACTTGTATTAATTAGTATGATACCATGTTTATATTAACCTATTATCGTAACAGATTTATTTGACAGAGGCAAGTGCGAGGGTGTACTTTCAATACTAATCATCTCCATAATGTCTCCTATTAAAACAAAGCATAAGACAAAAAATGTCTTTTCATAAATTTAAATATTTATATGAAGCTCACTAACATAGTACATATGTGAATTTCCACCCCCAGCACGGGTAAGTAATAAAGCAACGAATTCGTTATTAAGAGATCAAAACGCAACCGCCTTCGGTAATTGAAAGCGGCGAGTTCGCACACAAACACACAACAAACAAACAAACAAACAAACGTACAGACAGACGCACACGCGGACCTCCTCCGTACAGTATTAGCCGACTAATTGAATAAAAAAGAAACAAAATCTTTTTATTACAAAGGTTATAAAGTCGGAGCCATCGCCGCAGGTTAACCGGATAATTATTGTTCCACTTTGTGTGTCTGCCGGCGTTTCCTTTTGTCCGGCCCCTCCATTACTGGTAATGTCTTAAACATAAATTCTAATCGTCATCCGTTTGATACGGACGGAAGCTGCCTTGTGCACGGATGTATACGCTGCGTGCGTATTTAATTATATCATTTTTCTTCCTTTTAATGTAGTTACTTCAAAAGGGGAGCACTAGTGGGTCTCCTTTTGTGCGCGTCCGTCCGCTTTGTCCGCGGCGCTGCTTCTGACCCACATATCTTCTTTATATCCGCTCCTCTCATAATTATTACCTTTATAAATTCAATTTTAACCTAATGTCCTTAAAGGACTTTTGTCATATTATTATGGTCCTTTTTTATACTTGTTAAACTGGTGGATACTGGAACGAAGGAGAGGATTAGGCCGCGCTGTTAACTCAACTCTGCAGTCTGTGATGTAGTTCGATTAGCCAGAATTAGGTAGAGATGGCGTAACATCTTCACGACAAGAGTGATGGATGGACTTGGACGCGATCCTTAGATATAGGGGGTAAGATTTTGGAAAAGCATATTTGAATATTTATTGTCGAAGACTCTTCAGTAGTGTCTCCGTTTTCGATTTTAAGCGCTTGAATTATCATAAGCATATTGGATTCCAACAGCTCATGTGATACTGGGCACGTGGATCCGGTTCCACGGCCTGTTGTAGCGTTTATTATCGCAGCGGCTATATAATAGTAGCTTCTGGAATTATAACGATAATGCGATTTAGTTTGTTAGTAATAATAGCCTAATTAGAGCTTCATTAAAATTATTAACCATAACTTAAAATATCAAGTGCAACTTAAATTAAGTGTAAACGCAAGTTGAAGAAGTTATTATGAAATAGTGTAGCGAATGGAATATAATGAATATTGCTAGCCGATCAAACGATCGAAATATCTATCGGCCATTTTTAAATCTGTCGCAACGCAGCCGGACGTCCGGTTTATTACTGAAATATTTTAAAACGTTTTATCGTAATCTAGTGCAGCGTCCGCCATGAAAACCGCTCCCGATCGCGCTCCTCGATAGAGAAAGCTTGACAGCTTAAAATATAACTGACGGAAAGCTCTTTTTGTTTATCCCACCTCTAAAACCTGGACGGGTGGACACGCTTTTTCGAGATTAACAGTGACAATTCACGCCAGTTTGCAGCTGACGGACCGCCTGTCACACCGTTACAGCTTTATATTCACAACGTACTCCAAGCTGTGTGCACTTTACAGTACGGGGCGTGCACTTGGGGGTGAGCGATACGCCTGCCTATAACAACGCGGTTTTAGTTGGGATGTGAAACACAGCACCACATTGCGGTCGTCACTTAAAAACAAGGTGATGTCCTAGCCATAACGCCCTTCAAACCGGAACACAGTAATGTTTGCACAGTACTGTTTGCCGAACGAAATAATAGCCACGATGGTACCTACCTAAACAGTCTCCGACAACAGAGACCTTAATTTTAGTTTCTAGGGAAATTCTTCGAAAGATACCCTCTCCTTCTAGAAGGAAGTCATGGTTATGTGAGATTCTTACTAAAACCACCTCAATGGTTTGCATTACTGCATTTGAAGAGAACGCACCGGTGTCCCTCTACTCTGAGGAAGACGCAAACCCTCCTAAGCATCATCGTTGAGCCACACACTGTTCCACGCAGTTTCGCTGGTTGAGCAATAAGAGCCCCGACCCTCAAGGCCCGCGAAACTCCTAGACCCTTTCAGTCGCCTTCTACGACAGACAGGGCTTACCTTAGCCCTATTCTTACTATCCCCCGACAACAGAGCCCTACTAATTAAAGTTATAATGTACAAAAATATATCTAAAATAGCAAACATGTATAAATTATTAATAATTATAGTAATAATTTTAATAAATGGTATGTCTGTGTGATCAGCAGTTGATGTGTACCATAAAATTTTCGACGGAAATAGTAATTAATGTCTTTAAAGCATACAACGCATCCTCATTAATGAAGTCCAACAAAGAATATTCACGGAGCAAGCAATGTAACGCGGAACATCCATAAAATCGTTTCGCTTTAAAAAAAAAAAAAAAACCTGTAAACCATTTCCGGTGTTTGACGTGGCCTATTTTTAATTGCTTCATTGATGGGACGGGCGGCAGGTTTTTTTTTGGGAAAATAAATAAAAGCCAAAATCTGTTTGCATTGATGAGGCATAGTTGCGACGCCGATGACAGAGCTGACTGAATACATGAACGTTTTTTATTTACCCCCCGCTCCTCTCCCGTTATGAAGATGGACGTCCGGTCGGTATTTTTATCAGCGACCGGAATAATATTATCATTCGTGTGTCGATGTTTTAAATCGATGTTGATTTTCAATCGTTTTACACTCTACCCAAAAAAAATGTTGCTATATTAACTTAGTCCATATATAAATGTCTCTTCTGTATTTATTCTGATTTAAAAAATAAATCTAGAATAACATGTACACTACACTACACTATAGTAATATTAAAATTCAGTAAAACACTACAATTCTCATGAAATAATTTAACACGAACGACCCTCACTCGTCGGCAGCTAACGCCCGAATGACTGTACAGTCCGCCCGTTAGACATTCTGACGTTTGTTCAGTGTTGCCATATTTAAAATGTTGCCAGTTTATAATTAACGAAGTTACCGTTACCAACATAAATTACCATATATTTAATTAATTTTCGATAATGTTAACAATATATCCGCAATAGTTACCTAATAAAAACTTTTTACTTATCATATGACGTATCATCAGCTGAGAGACGTCCACTGCTGTATATACCCACCCCCATAGATCTCCACATCGATCGATCCCGCGGTGCTCGCATCCAGCTGCTCACCGTGACCGTCTGATCGTCGGACTACCTAGTGGTGAGCTACATGACGCATGCGCGATGCATCTATGTAGATAAATATTTTTTTGACTATCAACATCGATAGATAGACAAATATAATATATTGGTCTATTTGTTTTTGTTCATCTCTGAAGTAACTGAAGTGTTTTTTTACAGGAATTTCATTAGTATGCAGCTGAAGATATCAGTCATATTTATCATCATCAACCGATAGACGTCCACTGGGAGGTTCGTAGCTACGGTTTGAGCCGGTGTTGGCAAGGATCCGGCCCAATTCCTCGCCAAGCAGATATATAGTGATGGAGCGAATGCAATGAGATCGACGTCCAGAGCTGGACATAGGCCTCCGCCAAAGATCTTCACTTAGATCGGTCCACTGTCGATATCTTATGGAGGGATTTGGGCCATTTCCCACCACACTAGCCCAATGCTGGTTGGTGGGAAAAGTGTACTTTTTATTAATTATTTCGATACTGAACTGATAAAGTTATTTGAAAAGTAATCAGATCCATACCTTTCTATAGTCGAGGAGTGTCATTAGCGCAAGAATACAAGAGTCAGCAAGTTAGGCTACAACGTGTAGCGGAGCCGCCGCCGGCTCGTGGGGGGGTGGCAGATTTAATTACCGGTCACTAAATTAGGCGGGGTTCGCTAGTCTTGCAGTTTGGAGACGTGTGGGAGGGAGTCCATTGCGACCACGTAAGATGTCTTTCCATTCTATATATGATTATGCAGGTCACACCGTATATGGCTGCAGTTTACGTCTGTGAGGATTTACTACTTGGGTAATACTTAACTAAAGATTTGTTCATAATATTTTATTTTAATTAAGAACCATTAGGCAATGGAGTTTGGATCAGCAAGCTCGGTGTTAGAAGACTTACATATCCAGGTCCAAAGATTGACAATAACGAGCATCATCATCACAAACTTAATTATTCTTTAGAAGAATTTTGAATTTTAATTATATACATATGTTATATACTTCTACTTATCAGGATATTCTGATTATACCTGTTATTCCACCAGGTGAAAGCCAAAACCAAAGTTATCCCCCTAACACCATTAGTCAATCTCTCGTCATACTAATGTCAAGAGGTTGACTAAAAGCTATAGTTATATATAGCAGGGTTCCCGCACGATAACTCACGGGACCCAAGCCAACCTCACCAGCTCGTGGTGCACCCTGCTAATCAACAAACGAGCCTCTGGCTCCCATCAACCCGCATTGAGCCAGCGCTTTGGGAAATAGCCTAAATCTCCGCTTATGAACCCCTACAAATGTGAGGATCTTTGGGTGAAGCCTATCTCCAGCAGTGAACGTCTATCGGCTGATGATATATAACGATTTAAAAAGTATTACTTGCTAATTACAAGAAGATAGTGGTAACCACATAAAGCGCATCCACCAGCTGTGATGATGAAGGATCGCCGTTGTGAAAGATCCTCGTGTAACCACAAGTTTACAAATCTGTGCGGGCGTCTTGTCGGGCACTCCCTGTCTAGCTGCATTTCGTTATCTTAACATTATCGTCCATTAATATTCAGATATTCGTATTGATAAATTTCAGCTAAACACCACCACACCTCCGTGACATCATCAGAGATCACCATCTTCACAACAGTTACTATATAACCTGTTCTTATGTATACGTTTCAACAACGTAATATTATTAAGAAATTATAAATAAAAAAAGCGAAAAATAAATATACAAATAATAGAAAAACAATTTTTTTTGATGCCACGGAATAGTCACTTGATCTTAAGTGATGCGCCAGCCTATAACAATGTAACACTAGAATGGTATACAACCTATCTTATGTGCTCGTCCCCTTGTGACATGAAATGTTACAATCCCGTTATCCCATTAATTACACTAGCTACAGCGCCCTTCAAACCGGAACACAGCAATGTTTGTCGGCTGCAATAGGAGCTGTGGTGACACCAACACGGTCTCCAGCAACAGAGCTAACCACCAGTATTGCAAAACCTTTGTTAACAATTCAGTAAATAAACTTAACGAAAGAACTGAACAGTGTTTATTTAAACAATAGACTTTGTTTAAATAATAAATTGGCTGAACCGCATATTAAAAGCAAACATCAATTAAACGGCTAGCAGACGGTTCAGCCGGTTGCTGCTGAAGATAATCGCGTTACTGTGTGTGAGGGTAGAATACGTAACGCGTTCGCTCCGAGAGTTGGCACGAGGTGGAACACCTACACAGAAAAAAAAACTAGACTAGAAATTGTTAGTTTATGTTTATCTAGACTGGAATTGTTGTAGTCACTCAAGTTCATCATCATCATCAGCCGATAGATGCCCACCCCCGGATAGAAGTCAGCTGGTAGATTTTTTTAATCGACGAAGCGAGTAGATGAGCGAGACGACTTGACTCTAGCATGGAGACTGCACCACATTATGCTCCCCTTCAGATGTAAGATGTGAAATCTCGGTACTACCGGTAATTTCACTAGCTACAGCGCCTTTCAAACCGGAACACAGTAATGTTTGCTCATGACTAGCTGGCGACAGAAGTAGGAGCTGCAGTAGTGCAGACCTGGATGGGCTCTGGTAATATGGAACTAGAAGCAGTAAGTTTATTTAGTAGCAGTAACAAAAGACAGTTGTTAACTAAAATTATTCTTGAAGAGAGTGGGAGACTATATATTTTTTTTTATTTTCTTCATAATCTCAACCAATGGATATCCTGGTGGTAGGTCTCTGTTGAAACCCTCTAAGTAGGTACCACCGCAGCGCCTACTGCAGCCGACAAACTACTGGGATCCGATTTGAAGGGGGCTGTTGCTAGTGTAGTTACTGGGGTAACGAGACAACAATTTACGTTTCAGGCGATGAACGAGCTACAGCAGCTACCATCAGGTGAGAACGTCCTTCTCATCTCATCGCTTAATTGAATTAAATATAAATACTCCAGAAGGTCTCTTGTAGTGTATTCCATTCAGCTTTGTCAAGTCTGCTCCTTCTGCAGATCTCATCTCTGATTTGATCATTCCAAGATATTAAAGATAAAAAACATACTGAACATCAGAGAAAAATATGGTCGAGTTGTTCCCATGGAATTAATCCCTTCAGTCTTCGCGAAGATGAGATCACTCCGTTACTGTTACTGTTTCATTAACCAAACTATACTTGGAACTTAAAGTGAGCGCGGTCTGATCGTATACAATCCAGCTCGGGGATTAGGAGACCACACCGTTCCAGTGCACGCGAGAAGACACCCTATACTTGGCGCCGCAAGGGATATTATGGCGGAAGTTTCATATATGATGCTACAGTTACTGCTGCTGCACTCTCTGGAAACTTACTCATCATAAAAAACAATAGTCTTCCGCTTCCCGGGCGGCAATGCAAACAGCGTGATTATAATAATGGTGTGGTGGAATGATCTGGAGCTGGAGATTTATCAAAGGCTTCTTATACCAAGGAGTTCAGAACTTGCACACAGATTAATAAGCTTTAACAACACCTATCAGAGACGGTGAGGGTGTGATGAGAAATTAAAATCAAGTCTTGCTGAACCACGAGAAGGCAGTACTGTGATCCGGTTTGAAGGGTAGCTAGTGTTATTACTGAGGTAACGAGACTCAACATCTTACGTCTCAGGCGACGATCACGACGTGATGCAGTGTATAATATCCTTACTACCAAGGTCTATCTAGCTGATATGTACCATCAAGTGAATGGCTCGCTCCTCCTGTCGGTTCAGAGATTAAAAAAAAAATATTTCTAAAAAAAAAGCAAGATGCGAGTGGAACACGGTCCACACAGTTCACTCGGATGTTGTAAAACGCAGATGTACTTCCGCCGACATCTTCGTCTGAATTATAGTATAATCAATTCACTGTGCGTCGGTTTGTTATTGAATTTAACTGATGTCTGATTCGGCTGCCGAGGTGAAGACCTTAACCTTGGCCCCGTGATCCAGTTCAGATAATTATAACACTAAAGTAATGTCGATTTCTTTTTTTATATATCAAATCATCAAAATCATATTTTTAATCATCGTAAACGTTCTGGTAGGAAAGTAAGGAAACAGCAGGACTCCTTTAATCAGACTGATTCTTCTTAATGATTTATAATACCTGGTCTGATGATTTATCTGAGAGGAGAGGATCATGCGCAGGTCTAGAACATAAAGCTGACCGCCTATTACGCAGGATATCTAGTAGGTATTGTGAAAACATTCCAGTGCCTGATTGTTAAGGATATAACTTATATATCCTGTTTGTCGTGCTGCTTCGTTATGTAAATTATAAAGTTTTCTTTTGGTGTACTATCTTCTTCTTGTCTGGGAGTCAGCAGTGTTACCTGGTGATTTTTACTCACTAAAATCCCATGGTCGTCATCAGAGCTTGGGGAGGTCTCGGGATCTTCCGTTCGGAACACAACAACGGAAACTACAAACGTCTAAATACGACTCCAGCGGTGCAGCAACGAACGTGGATTCCAATTCCGACGCACACGTCCCGATTAGCGCGGCCTGAGGTGGAGTGACGGAGATAAGCGGCGCTGTGTGAGGCACGATAAGGCTTTCATTACGGCGGTGTCGCGCCGGCAATGGATGGCGACAACAAATCTCGCGGCGGCTGAGTTATTTGTTGCCGACGAGGGACTGACTCCTTAATGCAACCCGTTATGGATACGCGGATATTCTTCGCCAATAAAATCACTCAGTTGACGCGACGACATCCGAACTTACAACCGATCCGTAGCTTAAGTAACATGTTTCTTTACTTAATTGATTTTTGACGCTATAATTAAAATAATATAACAAAAGTCTTACACAAAGAAACGTGTAGACTAACAAGAATTGATGGTGGAATCTGTTCGGAGGCAGAGCAAGACTCCGCGGTGAATAAAACTTGGCTCACAAACCCACCTAAGTTAGTCTCTTAAAGTAAAACTAATCAAACGTAGATACAGAAAAAAAAACTACACAAGTAGTATATTTATAAGTAAATATAGTATAGCAATTAATATTAAACAATATATATATTATACAATAGTTATATTTGATGGTAGACTTTTTTCAAACTCATAGTATTATTGCGTTCCGGATGTCCAGTTGAGAGTCAGGGCAAACACACTTTACCATCGATAACCTCACTTTCACTTAACATTATGTGAAGTTACAGTGAAATCGCAGCCAATTATAGATTATAAAAAGTTCGGCGAAAATTCCCTTTTGTAGACAAAACTTTCAAAATTTAAGAGAGCGCCATCTATTGACGATCTTTTTAAATAATCATATCAATAATATAATTATGTATATTTTAATATTTTTTTGATTAAATTAAAAAAATAATATTTTTTTAGTATTATCCTTATCAATACTATAAAATAAATGTATCTACTTGAAATCAGCTTTATTGCGGACCTTATAAGTAATTTAAGAGATTAAGGAGGTTTAGAGAGCCGAGGTATGGCGTTTGATTGACTATCGAAGGACACACAGAGGTCTAGGCCGGCTACACGGCGCCGTGTGATACAAATAATAAAACTGTTGAAGATAAATATTGTTTTCAAACTAATTTGTGTATAAACATACACTGTTCTTTATTTTACATGTAAACGCTGAGGTGATATTGTTTATATGATGTTCTTCTTGTCTGAAGGTTGCCTGTTAAAATAGTCGGGCCCTTCGCGCAAGGTGGAAAAGTTCCTCCGCGGATACGATGCGATGTTTTCACCGACTTTTAAGTGGGTCACGCGTCAGATATTGTTTGTGTTTATCGACAAATTTACTGCCGCTGGCAACACTACGATGAAATTCTCGAGAGCAATCGCCGATAAATATCCTATAAACTCCCGCGTCGTAAACACCGCTCAGGTGTTACGGCAGCCTATTCGCGGTTTCGATGCGACGCGAGCTGAACGTGTCTTAATTGATGATAATGATGATGATAATAGTTTTAAATCACTGGTGGGAGAATTCTGTTGCTGGACACCATCTACATAGATACAACCGAAGATGCTATTCCTACCGCTAAACAGTTGTGTGCCAATATTACTACGTGTTAGTTAGACAGAAGCTGTTGTTAGTGAGATTACTGAGGTAAAGATATGAGTCGACTTGACTTATGAGTCAAAACAACAAGCGCCACATAGTTATTATCATCATCATGAGGTGCACTCCTCAAACTGAATTAAACTGCAGGGTTTCGAGTTCGATAAAAATTCTTCTAGTATCTTAACTGTAATAAATGTAGAAACATATAACTGACGTCCGCTAAGTTAGTTTTAAGTTGATAGGCTGTACGGCACGGGCATCACTAATCGCTAATGAAGCAGGATGACAAACTGAACTGTTAACTCGTCGAATAAAGTTAACCGTAACATCGCAATGACGTGCAGCAGACATCGCGGACGTGTAAAGCTGAAAATTGAAAAGGAAATTGGCCGGCCCAGCGGCGGCGGGTGCACGCTCGCGTTTTTCCATTCCCGCCGCGGCAAGTGGCGACAACATCACAATGCGACAAAGGACCCCTCCCATCAGCGCGCCGGCGTTGTCGCTCACGCTGAAATTGTTTCTCATTGTGAAAATATCCAGCATTAACCGTTGAGAGCAGTTGCGATCTACCTGCAGTTTTGTCTTCATCCTGTTACTGTACAGCGAATGGTAATTTATTACCCAACTAAACTTTATCAGAGTTAATAAGTACGACTCGGACTTTCTAATCTCCAAGCGAATGAATTCGAAAAACTACCCCAAAAAAAAAAGGTGGATTACGGTTACGTTTTAAAACAACGGGCGACGCGAACAGGGCCCCGTTGAAACGGATGCGAACACAAATCACACAGGGAACACGTAATCCGAGCCGGAATTACGACAAACAAGAGAGACGGGTGAAGAGGTGGTGGTTGGGCGGGGAGAGGGAGGGGGATGTTTGAAAAAAAAGCCCCCGAGCGAAAGACGTCCGGATAACAGCAGCGCATTTTCGTCGCGCGGACTAACGATTCCGAAGCGAAGCGCCCCATAAATCTGCAGCCGGCTGATTGATACATGGCGGTGGTGTGACGCCCATCTCGTAATTTAGTGCCTCTCCCCGCCCACCAGCCGTCGAGATAGGACTTTTGTTTTGCATTAATTCCTTTTGGCCGCTCCTTCGCCGAGTGCGCTCGGCGCGAGTCGATTCTCCACTCGATAAGCCGTTACGTAACGCCGGAGTTAGATTTATGCGGCGGCGGTGGCGGCGGTGGTGGCGGTGGTGGCGGTGGTGGAGGAGCAGCGCGCCCTCGCCCAAGAGTTGTTATGAGCACGCTCGCATGGGGTGGGAGACATGCTTCGAGGTGATACTTTTGTGAGTATACAAATTGTGTGATTATTTTATAATAATTATTAGGTTATCCTAATACAATATCTAGAGACGTGTTAGCTGAACGTGAATGAATAATAAAACGGAAGGAGGAGAAAAACGCGCGAGCATGCAGTAGCCAGGAGAATCGGTCGAGGTCGTTACAAAGGGAAGAGGACATTAGAATCAACAGAAGGGGCTAAAAATGACAGAACGCGGTAGAATCTCCACAGGCATTAGAAGCGACAGAGGGCGGCAGTATCGTCAGAAGATTATAGAAACGGCAGAAGGTGTTAGAATCAGCACAAGGCTATGAAAACGGCAGAGAACGTTAGAAGCGGTAAAGGGTAGTAGAATCGGCAGATAGAGATTGAAGAGGTAAAAAGCGTTAAAAGAGGCAAATAGCGATAGAAGAGGTAAAAAGCGTTAAAAGAGGCAAATAGCGATAGAAGAGGTAAAAAGCGTTAAAAGAGGCAAATAGCGATAGAAGAGGTAAAAAGCGTTAAAAGAGGCAAATAGCGATAGAAGAGGTAAAAAGCGTTAAAAGAGGCAGATAGCGATAGAAGAGGTAAAAAGCGTTAAAAGAGGCAAATAGCGATAGAAGAGGTAAAAAGCGTTAAAAGAGGCAAATAGCGATAGAAGAGGTAAAAAGCGTTAAAAGAGGCAGATAGCGATAGAAGAGGTAAAAAGCGTTAGAAGCGGTAGAGGGCGGTAGAATCTACAGAAGGCACTTCTTTGTTATCACACGGTTAATTAATAATAATTAACAACGATAACTTAATGATAAAATGTTTTTTTTTTCATTAATAAATGATTATCTTCGATTAGTAAATAATTTGAAATTTTGAGAAAGGTGTTAGCTTCCCATCGATAAAGACCATCAAATAAGATTATGAAATTTTACACGAGAGTACATTCCATATCTCAAGATATATAGCCTGATGTAGATCTGTAACATACCGGATGTTTTACAAACGGCAGGCGTATCATTTACCACCAGGCGCACGTCCTGTGCTCCTCGTGCAACAATAAGGCTCAGTAAGCAGCACACTGAAAACAATTCCTTGTAAATACATGACACACTCTGCAAACCGTTCGCGTAGACAACGGGGGTCTTGTTTCAGGCCGCTGCAGCCGAGAGCGCTGAATGCGGCGCCGGAAGTACGACAGAGCGCCGCGCCCGACACAGGGCTAGATTAAAGTCTTTCTTAAAAGCTAATCTTAGGACAAAAGCTTTATTACAAACGGCCCCCGGGTATGGGACGAATGTTGCCATTGTTTATTTTAATTTTTTCGCATGGCGGAAGCCGTCTAGAGTCTGCCTAGTTGGTGCTAAGGAGCGGTGGTGCACAGGGTGCTCACAATCCGCGTGAACGTTTTAATATGAATTAATAAGGGGTGCTAGGAGTCCCGCACAACAACTCAGTGAAGTAAACTCAACATCATCTACTCGTGGTGCACCCTGCTAATCAACAAACCAGTATCTGGCCAGCGCGGTGGGAAATAGCCCAAATTCCATCATACGAACCCCTAGTAACGAACCACATAGGGATTGTCTGTCGGGAAGGGTGTGACACATCCCTACCCGAGGCGAGCCCGTTCGATCCGGGCGCCGATCGGGGGTTGCGGAAGAACTGCTCGATGTTATCCCGTGACCCTCGTGCATAATGTCGGATGTGATTGGAACACCGTGTGAAGCTTTTTAGTCGGTTGGAGTCCGACACTACCCCGTTACCGGTCCTTGGTTCCGGGGAGTCCATTTAGTTAGCATTTTGTTACACACGTTAATAAAACAAAAAAAAACCCTACCAACGAAGCCCGCGCAGAATCGCTGGATACACGCTGAGCATAATCTATCGATGTGGAGATCTTTGTGGAAGGCTTAAGGTGATGATGATGATTAATAAACAAATAGATTAATTAAGCAAAAACATAGCAAAAAATTTAATAACTGCTGTGCTTAATTACAATGTGAACACTAACTTTATGATTAATTTCATAGAGTTTAGGCCTTGTAATAACATATATTTATATATCTTTAAATATTAAGTATGTTTTTTATTCAACATAATTATAAAAATATTACCCTTTTTTATTTAGTCCTGAAAAAAAAATCAAATATGTATCAAATAAATTTTCAAACAACCCGACAGATGGCGCTACCATTAACAATAGATCACGCTATCGTTTGCTATGACGTAAATCTATATAAAATTTGAATATTTTACGTACATCGACTCCACAGACCGTGGACCCTGGTCCATGGGCCCAGGATCAGATGAGCGGTAAGAGTCAAAATTACTTCTAAGCGCTCACCATCATCAGAGATTAAGAGGTGTATATATTGACTTGGGTCGGATGTCATTGCAGAGTATGCATTTGTATCCATTAACTGGATCTCTCTGGATCTCCGTAATACCAAGACCAAGACGCGAGACAGTAGTCTATCACAAAGTACCATCTACTGGATCTCTCTACATCTTCGTAATAGCGTTGTACTTAGTAACTTGCTTTGTATTTTAAATAGTTCTGCTCATCATCAATATAGTGCTGATATTGCTGCGTGTGTTGTCATTTACCAAAGACTCCGCACCCCACCACAATACCTCTACAACATAACATATTTTACTCATCATCTTCACTATCAGCTTCCCCTTCCCCAATGACTTCCACCAAATGCGAATTTTGCTCATATTAGAGAAGATAAATCCAACCGCAGCATAACCTCGGTTCTGATGAATCATCATAAATAAAACCACAAAGATAAATGACCATGTAGATGGATTACTTGTGGTCCACATCGAGCAGCGACTCAGATTGTGTATTTACTAGCAGGGTGTCTGGAGACCATGATAGATGAAAGTCCATAAAATAATTTTCGCGAGGACACCCTGTGAACGCGCGTGAAACTGAGCGGTGATACGCAGTTCATTTTCAGCTTCGGCGCGAATCACCAGCGACGCGTGATGGCCGCAGACCGCACCACCTCACCCCTCTAATTTCACCCCTAATCCCTCATCCCCAACCGTTGTACTCATACACTGGACTTCGTTGAACAGAAGTCCAACATTTTATTTCTTTTAGTAAGAACACGATTTTTAATTAGTTTAGAAAGTACAACAGTTAAGTTTACATTAACTGGTGGTAAGTTTCCACCACCGGAGACCGTCTAGGTAAGTACAACCGCAACGCCTGTTGCAACCGACAAACAGTACTGTGATCCGGTTTGAAATACGTTGTAGATAGTGAAACGATTGGTACACTTAAGATATATTTCAAGGCGACGAGCACAATGTGGTGGTGTTTATATCAGTTTTAAATAACGCCATGTTTTTTTCTATTTACCTGATGGTAAGTAATACCATCATGTAAATAAAAAAAAACTGATATCTTCTAGAATATAAATGCAATAGGTTTTAGAGCATCACATTTATGTATCTAGAGTTAAAATGTAGTAACGTACAGGTCCCCACGAAGCTTTCGCCGTCAAGGGACAGCGGAACAGGCACAGAGCGGTGTCAGGCTTCAAAAGAAATAATGTTGACGTACCCGCAGCGAGCGGGTGGTGGTGGCAGCGATGGTGGCGGTGCACCACGCACTAGTTGCTCATCACGTCGCTTATTTAAGAACAATAGTTCGCCTTCGCATTGTTCCTGGCGCGATGCTGTGCTGTTTTTGTCTGCTCTTTTCGGCTGCTAATTATCTGCTTCGTTACATTCATGGCTATTCTTGTTTTTTTTTCCATCTCATGCACACGCTCCTGTTTAATCTGTCACCGCCCGTAGCGGCGCTGCGGCTCCAATGGACGGATAGTTGTGGAATTAAAATGTTACTAAACGCCGAGGGTGGACTGGGGTGCACATGACATCATAACTTTAATAATTACCTCATATTTTTTTTTTCTGTTCTGACGCACATAGTCATGTATACAGCATAGATATAACATACAGAGGGTTCCAATATATATATATATATATATATATATAATCATCATCAGCCGATGGACGTCCACTGCTGGCTATAGGCCTTTCCCAAAGATCTTGACATCGATCGGTCCCCATTGCTCGCGTCTAGTGGGTTCCCGCGACTCTCACCAGATCGTCGCACCACCTTGTGAGAGGTCCCCCAACACTACGTCTACCGCTACGCGGGCGCCACTTGAGGACCTTTCTGCTCCATCGGCATCGGCTATCTTTGAGCAATGTGCCCTGCCCATTGCCACCCAAGTCTAGCAATCTCTAGAGGTACGTCGATGACCTTACTTCTTCTGCGGATCTCCACATTTCTGATTCCCCGAGCATAGCCCTGCCCATTGCTCTTGGGTGACTTTGAACCTTTTAATAAGGCTGGCTTTTTACTATCGACTAGAGATATTGCTTATGTCGTTTAGAGGTCAGCTAAGAATGGATTATACAAAATTCCTTCCCCAAAAGAAGTGGCGAGGGTGTTACAGCCAGTCCAATGACTTCCACTTATTTCCGATAAGTAATATTAATAAACAGTTAATATATATCGGAAGTTATTCTGCTAGCTTTGAGCAAGAAAACAATTACCGCACGAAGCGGAAGTCAAGAGACGGGGGCCCCCTTTGGAGCGCTCATCCGTCTAAGGGGACACTCAAAGGCGACTATCAAAATGCAAACATCTCACGTACTATCACATGCACACAGCTCCGGAAGCACACATCTGGACCACTGAAGCTGCTAATATTTCAAGCGCGACCACCTCTCCGCTTTCGCATCTTCACAAACTTACCCATGTGTGGAAACCTGATCTTTAGAGGTTGGGTATAGCGGCCAGATTGGCGCGACGCTGTCGGAGGGAAGGTGAATGAGTAATCTGGTGAGTCAATGTAAAGATAGCGTTGCGAGGCGCGCTGCGGCCGGCAGTCGGTTGAAATATGCAGAGGCGGTATCGGGGACGGGCTTTACAAAGGTGGACTGGTGTAAGACAGTTCGTGTGGCCGCCGCCGGAGCATGCTGGTGACCGTTAACCCCTATCTCCATTGTATACAGCGACACGTCATAAGCGACGACACGAGCGACACGGGAGAGACGTTCACCTGATGCTTACGATAATTAAGATGATATATGCAATGCCACATTGTGCAAGTCGCTTTGATAGCCGCAGAAATTTGACTAGATACAGCGCCTTCCAAACCGGATGACAGTAATGTTGCCGCACCTTTGTAATACAGCGCGAATGACAGCTGCGGCGCTGATTTATCTGATCTCCGGCAACAGATACGTCCCATCAATGAAAAGTATTGTATTATGGAGACAATTACTAGTAATTAGCCTAGGTCAATTCGATCTTTGAGTGATATCTAAAATATCACATCATTTCTCACCATCACCATTTCAGCCTGTTAACGTAATATTTGCCTGTGAAACAATGTTTAACTATTTTTAAGAATACCAGCCAAAGTGGAGACGAGATGTCCAGCAGTAGAGGTTCATTGGCGAAGAAAACTTATAGATATCCTTTTCTATCCTTTTAGCTGAGAAAGAACCAAAGAACTAAGCCCACAGACTTTTCTGGATGGACCACTTGCTAAGGATAGGAGAGGATCGTAGCATCAAAAAAGCGTTCCCCAGCACCCCAATTAGCGGTCGACCCAGATATCGCTGAAAGGATGACCTCCGCGAGCTCCAAGGAATGGACTGGCCACCTAGTGAAGGACCTGCCAACACCATCTTCCGGTAAGCGGTCGCCATTTGACTGCCTGGTTACCCCATCACAACATAACATATAAATGATAATTTTTTAAACACATCATATTGTACTTCATCATCATCATCATCAGCCGATAAACGTCTACTGTTGGACATAGATCTTCACCAAAGATCTTCACATCGATCGGTGCTGCGTAGCTCGCATCGCCGTGCACCAGGGACCGTCATTTGCAGGACTTCATACTAAAGGATCCGGGCCGTTTCCCACCATGCTGACCCAATGCGGGCTTGTGAGAGGCAAACACTCTTTTGTTGGTCATCAGCGTGCACCATGAACAGGTGAGGTTGGCTTGAGCTCCGTGAATTGTTGTAGTCCAGTGGGAGGCTTATGAACACTACATATTGTACTTCAGTCTTTGTAAATGTGCTAACAGTTTTCTGATGGTGAAAAGAAAGGCCTCTTTGAATATTTTCATAGATGGTTATGGAGTGGGGTATGTGCAGTGGGAACGTACCCTCACTCAAACACTTTTCCGCCGCCCCTACTGGGAGCGACGCGCGCCCGCACAAAGTGACCGCTATTAAACTTGCAACGCCGCTTAAGTACGAGGTGTTAAGTCACCATACACACGGCTATACAATCGGTTAACATCTCCGCGAATCATTCACGCTAATTTGGGTGTTAACGCTAACAAATAAAGACGACTGTCGAGTGATGGCGCCTTACGAAACTTCACAGCGTACGCGGCGCGGTCTGCTCTTTGAACGGTCCTTGAATGGTGCAGTGCATCCGAATTATGCAGACGAGTATTTACTTTGAATTCAGAGGATATAAAAAGGATTACTTTAATTTATACCTGTACTGATTTTAATGTATCCTGCATGAGAGGTCATAACTATAAGGAGGTACTTTGAACAACTGTAAGTGAGCAGGAGTCCATAACGTAAGTTGAGACTGATAACTTAATAAGTGTAGAATCTTAAAAATACAGATTCCAACCAACGTGATACTACATGATATAGTTAGATATGTTGGCGTCATCATCATCAGCAGATAGACGTCCACTGCTGGACGTAGACCTCCATGCACATCAGAAGAGTTCATTGAGAGGAATTGGACCTTAGCCCACAATGGTCCAGTGCGGGTTGGTGGGTGTTTAGAGCCTCGTCTGTTATTTAGCAGGGTGCACCGCGTGCAGGTGAGGTGGGCTTGAGCTCCGTAAGATGTTGGGCGGAACCTCTTACACCCCTGATATGTTGGCGCTATGACAGTAATATTCTTTTTAAATAAATCTACGGCGTAGCAGTGTCTACGTATTCTCAAAGAATTCAAGATATTTCCTTTCGGATAGCATCACTTAATTCAATGTAAATAAAAATAAAGCTGAAAATAAACAAAGCGAAGCGAACGCGACTACTGAAAACATTGAGATCTTCAGACAAGGCGATGGCGGAGAAACCTTCGTAGCTCATGAGCGGTCCAGCAGAAACAACGCATCGGCTCCGTGCACCGGTCCGCTATTATTGCGACTCAGATAAAAGTCGAGTAGACCGACCCATTCACCCTCCCACCCCTTCTGGCGATCGATGACGTTTGACCCCTTTACCTGCCCCCTGCTGTCCGTCTTAGCTGCAGGCGTTAAGTGCAAGACGCCGCCGTCGGTGGAATTTCAATAAAGCGGCGCGAATGAAGCTCCAACGGGGAAATGTTTGCTAATTATTAATTGGTATTCATTTCATTGTTTTATATAAACCCTTCTAAATACAAAACATACAGTATAAACAATTTTCTATATTTCTAATGTAATAAAAAAAAAAACACTTAAATCAAAACGTCGATTTCCTCCACATAACACTAAAGGGACAAACTTGTCTTAAACCATATTACATATATTATAAAATTATATATTAATTCCACAAAAAAAAATACTTTTGAATTATATGTTTTTACCAGATATAATACCTAGTATCACCGCATACCTGTTACCAAATATTAAAATGCATACATAATAGTATGTAAACTTGTTAAGTAAGCATTGTTATAGGTACTAAGTGAACCTATCCATATGTATAATTTTAATGCTTGCTTTTTTTGCTATATAGAGGCTGTTATAGGAACAGTAGTTAGCGGCTTTCGAATCAGAAGTCCCAGGTTCGATTCTCATTGTATTCCATCACATCAGAAAATATATGAGATAAACATAACGAAGATGATTAACTAGCATTTCCGTAATATCGTTACCGTTACTTAAATTCTGTCTCCGTGGGACATGGGTGAACCTTACCTAGCAACACGGAAGTCCCAGGTTCAATACCGGTGCTAGACCTAGCGGTAGTTCCAGGTCATCATCTTCGTATTGTAAATCTGTCGCCTAAAGAACATTTCTATATCCTGTTAATCACACTAATGATGAATTATTCTCATTCAATACGCTTCAAGATCTTAAAACTTATTATCACTTATAATCACGTGAAAAATAATGAATGAATTACTCCTCGTTGGTTGGAAAGTGGATCCTCCCCTTAACAGCTACAGCTGTCTGCAATCTGCCACCTTACAACTAAAGCCGTGAAAAGATCTCCCGCGCGCGTCAGCTCGGTGCAGCTCCAGCTCCAACTGATACTTATATTATGTATTACCAGATCGACTTAAGAATGGATCAGTTACTAAGTTATTAAGTTATCTGCTGTCTGCTGATACTTTAATATTCAAGGTTTTTTTAAATCAGACTAATTATTAATAATGGAGGTCACCCATCGAAAAATTTTGTCATGTCTATTTAATCCGTGAACTCTACTTCTGCTAAACATTACTGTCTTCCGGTTTGAATGGCGCTATAGCCAGTATATAGATATAGCTTTTTTTAAGTTACGGGATGGAATCTTCGAAATATACCCTGCTTATGGAGGTAAGTTAGGGTTAGGTGAGATTCTTACTAACTAAAACTCCCTCGATAGTCTGCATCAGTGTTTTCAGAGAGGCTCAGGGATATCTTATAGAACGCGTCAGTGCTCCTCTACACTTTATGTTACTCGTCTCTGAGGAGGAGCCTAACCCTCCTAGGCACCATCGCTGAGCCGTACGCTGTCCCACGCAGGTTCGCTTGTTGCGCGATAAGGGTACCCACCCTCAAGGCCCGCGAAACTCCTAGAATCTTTTATCCACCTTCTACGACAGGCAGGGCTTACCTTAGTCCTATTCTTACTAGCCAGCGACTACAGGGCTGATATAGCTATAGCTAGTCAAAGAAGAGTTTTGGAAACGGATTAAGACCTTAAAATCAGCTGGGTATAGGTGTCTAAGGAGAAAGTTCTGCAGCGAGTGAAACCGGAATGGGAGCTTATCCTAACCATGAAAACCGGAAGACAACATACCATACATAGTACTAGACTTAGGTCTTATCCAAAGTTCTCCGATTGAAATTCCTGATAAAGCTGGCAGTGGGTTTCTTTTGCCGGATAGCTTGTATGTACCACCGCAGCTGCTATTCCTACCGCCAAATAGTAGGAAGCAGTAGGAGAATAATTTACTGTATTCCAGTAATAAGATTATACTCAGTTAAATTGTTGGTGTTAGCTAAAGTCCTTCACGTTTTATGGTGACCAAGCTTAACTATAACTTTTAACCGCATTGTAACTTAACTAAACATGAAATAGCGTTCAAGTCTTAGCTTATAGCATATTGCAAATATTTCCTTCTCTTTCGTGTTGTTTGACTGAGGGTCGTGTTCATCCTGATTGCTTTTACTAACGCCTCAACCAGCTGCTTCTTGCCAGCTCTGTTTTTGTATTAAGGTATTCAGATTGCCGATGCATAATGCAGCTTGTGGGGTGTAATGGTTCCCGCACAACAATTCACGGGACTCCCACCAACCCGCATTGGGCCAGCGTGGTGGGAAAAGGCCTAAATGTCTTCGTATGAACACATATAAACAACGGTCTCTAAAACTCGGTGGTACCGAAGACCATGCTGACTGTAAGGTCTCGAAAAGCCGCTGGATGCAGGTAGGACGCGACCGGTCGATGTAGAGATCTTCGAGGGAGGTCTTTGTCCAGCAGTGGACATTTTAGGATAATGCAGCTATAATAACTGAGAACTCGTTTATAGCAAGTTCGTGTAAACAACAGGTTCATGCATAGGACTGGAGGTTCGTACGAAGAGCTGGTGTAAAAGCTTTCGATGGAACAGTGTTGTCCTCATTCCACTCCAAGTCCTAGTGAAACTGATTTTCATGCAGCACGTCCCCGGTGCAAAACAAACCCACAACTCAGCCTGTAATAGTAGCCTGCCATGCATTAATGTACACTACGCAGAGGTCACGCGGCTGATGCTGGACACGACCACTATATAAAATTGGCGATTTGGTTTAAAGAAGGCACTTCATAATGATGATGATGATGATGATGATTATCAGCTGATAGACGTCCACTGCTGGACATAGGCCTCCCCCGAAGACCCCCTAATCGATTGGTCCTGCACTACCCGCGTCACTTATAGAAGTTTATATGGGGGAATTTGTGCCTTTCCCCACCACGCTGGACTAATGCAAGCTGGTGGGCCAGCCTCGTCTGTTGATTAGCAGGGTGCACCACGAGCAGGTGCAGTTGGCTGGTAGGCATGGTTGAAAACAATGATTTAATCCGACGAAATCCAAATCATTGTTATCGCTTCGTTATCATTAGGATGATACACAACACTACATTATGTTCGTCGCCTTTACACATATGATGTTAGGTCTTGTTACGGCAGTAATACCACTAGCTACAGCGCCTTCCAAACCGGAACAAAGTCATGTTCGCACACTGCTGGTGGTAGCGCTGGTGGTAGTGTCTCTGTTGCTACAGACCGTCTAGATAGGTACAACCGCAGCGCTCATTTCTACCTCCAAACAGTACTGTGCAAACATAACTGTGTTCCGGTCGGAAGGGTGCTGTAGCTAGAGTAATTAACGCAGTGGGCAGGGCACATTGCTCAAAGGACCGATGGCTGATGGGGCAGTAAGGTCCCCGAGTGGCGTCCGCGTACTGGTAGATAACGTCGAGAGGCCTCCCCCACAATGTGGACCCATCTGGTGAGATTCGCGGGAACCCACTGGATGCGAGCAACGCGAGACCGATCGATGTGGAGATCTATGTCCAACTGTGGACGTCTATCGGCCGATGATGATGATGATGATGATGTATGTATAGTCTGCACCGTACCACGAAGAACTCGTCCAGCTGCTTTACATCCGCGTGCGACTATTTACGGTCTCTGCTTGCCGAAGTGCGAGCGGCTCTCGTAAAATTCTATCGCACCGATTGTGCGGACCTGATGCGTCCGGACTGCGGAACAGCGACAGCTTTATCGTTACCGGTAACAGAATTATATATTTAAAGGAAACTGAATCACAGATGACAATATTTATTTTAAAATGTGCTCCGCAGCGCTGATCTTTCGTGAAGACATTTAGAATCTGGAGGTCTGTTCCCAGAGGCCGTCTAGATAGGTACCACCGCAACGCCGGTTTGATGGGAATTATAGTTAGTGTAATTATAGAGGTAACGAGAATTAATATCTGTCTTACGGTTACCATAGCAACCGCATAAATAATACCAAAAGAAAATGTTTACAAGAGTTAATAAGAAATAAAATGATGGAGGATCTATGGAATTCAAAAAATAAATATCCTATAACCATCTACAGATTATTCCGCGTCGAGTGGTTACGTGACCGTGTCGATATCTTCACTAGTTTTCACGTGATCAGTAAACATATAAAACTCAGTCAATATATAAACTAGTTTGATATTAAGACCTAAAGCTATAAAGTGACTAAAACAAGGAATAAAGTAATAACCAGAAAAGATTCGTTTCCTTCTGGATCATTATACATCCAACAAAAAGATCTACATCTATAGCAAAAAGTCTAGTAATTTTAATACCTTTATTATCCATCAAACTAGAATACAGTAATACACGCAGATACCTAGATCATAAGCAACAAAGATCTATGATCACTTAACTAATAATCTAAAGAACTTTCAAAACAGTATTAGCTAAGTCGTGGTGTTGGGAGGCCTCCCACAACGTGGACCGACGGTTTGGTGGGAGTCGTGGGAACCCACGCATCAACGCGGAGATCTTTGGAGGAACTAACGGCTGATGACGATGGTGTTTAGCTAACATCGCGTTCGTGTATACAGCCTTAAACCTACCTAGTTTACAATTGCATTATATTTCCTTTATTATCTGCGCAAAGTATAAAATGATATGCATCCAGCGCTCGTAAACTGGTGCGGAGCTGTATCTGCTCGAAATACGTACTCCGGCATTGCCAGGGAGCTTGCCAAATCGAAAACTGAGCTGAACCCCCTGTCGCATAGATTGGCCGAATCTACTATATGAAGGTCATTTGCAAGCGTAAGGAACCGAATTTTGTATGACTATTTCCTATTTCCGGCGTTCTCTCCGCAATACGGTGCGCTTAAATTTTTTTCCCTCTAAGCACACTAACTTAAATTGTCATATTCATTTTGTCTACTAACTTGAACAATAACTTTATAAACTTGAATACTACTTCGAAAAATTGAATATTAATTACAGTACTTCAATACCAACCTATAGACTTCCGCTGCTAGGACCTACCCCAAAGATCACTGAGTTTATGGCCCACCACGCCAGCTCAGTGCGTCAGAGCCTCGTCTGCTATTCAGCAGGGTCCACCGCATGCAGGTGAAGTTGATTTGGACTCCGTGAGATATCGAGTTCAGTGCTTCCTCTTTCCATTTCCGTAACCATTAAAAAAACTATTCATTTATGAGCACTTCGTCCTTGATAACGTCATACTAGACTTATTGAGGATATCTCATCCTCTTAATGAGGAACTCTCTCATTTTTTCTCCAATCCCATTCCTCCTCCGTTTCACCCAAAAAAAAATTACAAAATCTTCTTTCTTATCTAATAGAATTTTAAGAGAAAGGATTTTTGTCTTAATTGTTATTTATTTCTCGTCCTCATAGCACATCCTCATCCTCTTCCTCACGAGTACCTTCACGTCCAGCCTTCTCCATGTTTATTCCTAAATCATGTCTCGTTTCTCTTAAACTATATCTAATATCAATCTTAACTTGATGTACTTTATGTCTCCCTCTTTATTCTCCAGCACCTTGTTATGGGCAGGCTTATCACTTACCATCAGGTGAACGTCCTGCTACTGTTGTCGCTTCGTTGTATAAAAAACAAATCTTAGTAAATTCTGACATCACCATTATAATCATCACATACATCCAATGGTACTTCGCGTCGACACATTCACCTGATGCCAAGTGATACACCAGCCCATAACAATGTGGTGCTAATTGAGACGTTACACACAGCATCACATAGCGCTCGTCCTCTTAAGACGAGATGTTGAGTCTCTTTACTCGTGTAACTTCACTAGCAACAGCGCCCTTCAAACCGGAACACAATGTTAGTACACTGCTGTTTTTCAGCTGCAGTAGGAACTGCGGTGGTCCTGGACAGTCTCCAGCAACAGAGACCTACCACCAGTATAGTATATAATTCATTGAGAATATTTTTTTCTTATCTATATATTCATTCGTACCGGAAGACGTAGTGTTAGCAGGCTCACCAGATAGTCTGACGATCTGGTGAAGGTTGCAGGAAACAGCTGGATGCGGACAGCGCAGGCAGGCGGATCGATGTGGACATCTTTGGGGTAGTCCTATGTCCAGCAGTGGACATTTGTCGCCTAATAACAACGATGATAATGATAGATATATTCATAAAATAAGATAACTATGATATACATTTTGTTAGTAACATAAGCACAAAATTAAACTTATTTATTACTTACTACTTAACTTAAAACGATAAACAACTTAAAAGATAGAAGTATATCAAATCATAGCAATTGTTATATTGAGTAAAGAACAATTCGCCGAATTAAATCTATCTGAACAGCCTCCGAGGGACATGAACACATTTTTCCGTTCCAATAGCCATCTAAACTGCCTGAGACTGACCGCTGAGGCTTAGGGGGAGGGTGCGCACCCCCTCGCCACGTCAATACTTGTCAGAGGTGGTCAGGGAAAGAACACTTAAAGCTGCCCGCCTACCTGGACGTAATACGCCACACATGAAATTTGCGACGACGTATATATATATATATATATATATATATATAATGTTGTATTTTGTATGTTATACAAATAAATATAATTCAAGCTTAATAACATACTTCACTTATGTATGTATACACACACACACACAAACACACGCACACGCACACATATATATATAACATAACACATATATATATTACAATATAAAGAATGCTGGGGTACCACCGTAGCTCATACTTCTGCCGCCAAGCAGTATCGTGCGAACATTACTGTGTTCCTGTTTGAAGGGCGCTATGGCTAGCGTGACGGTCATCGGTGAGGAATGGCGACGTGTTGTTAAGCTCGCGACCATCACCTGAACTGATGACCGCGATCACTCTGTTAAAAGTGATAACGAAAAAGAAGAGATAGCTACGGAAATTAGTGGGGTAACTAAACAGCATCTTATATCTTATGAGCATGATGTGGTGCAGTGTACGTAACTTACGCCACGTCCCGATTTCCCGCTCGTATCCACGGTAAGTAAAATAAAAAAAAATACATGGGTATATATATAAATAGATATATATATACATAAATATACAAATGTATATATACTTGCTGTTCCCCGGCCGCTCCACGAGCCGTAATAGAAAATTAGACTAGAAATTCGTCTGGAATATTCCTTGGGAGCAAGCGCAACCGCCGATGGCTTTCTATAGCAACCGTTACTATAGCAACCGCATAGACAATACCAAGTGAAAATGTTTACCAAAGTTAATTAGAAATAAAATAATGAAGGATTTATGACATTCAATATATAAATAGCCTGTAACCAGCTACCATATCGTTCCGCGTTGAACGCTCGTGTTCCCATGTCGACGCCTTCACTAGTTTTTACGTGATAGGCGAACAAAAGGAACCCATTTTCATTCTATATATAAATTATATCTATATATCTATCGGCCTTATAAAAAGGCTCAAATTCCCCCAAATCGCAATGGAGAGGACAACGCTCGGAGTTACTCTGCGCGATCGAATCAGAAGTGTGGTGATCTGCAGAAGAACTAAGGTCACCGACATAGCCCTAAGGATTGCTAGATTTAAGTGGCAGTGAGCTGTGACACATTGCTCGAAGGACCGGCGGCCGATGGGGCAGTAAGGTCCTGGAGTGGCGACTGCGTACTGATAGATGTAGTGTTGGCAGGTCTCCCACTAGGTGGATTGACGATCTGGTGAGAGTCGCGGGAACCCACTGGATGCGAGCAGCGCAGAACCGATTGATGTGGAGATCTTAAGAGGAGCTCATCCAGATGATGATGTTATATATTCAGCCTTCATCTGAGGCTTCGCTCGGGTTACTGATGTTTTTTTTCAACCAATTCATATCGATCTATACAGAAATCGATTAATATTAATAACTATTAATTTATTAATTTCAGATTATTAATTAAACTTAATTCTAGAAATATGTAAGTACTAAGTTATTGCAGTACGATGTTACGGGATAAAACAACTCCCTGGTCCTCCAGTAACACATCGGTTTCCTCTAACTCCTAATCTAATTCTCACGTAAACGAGACCTTCATTAAAATGTAAGTTGGAACGGTGAAACAGGAAGCGGATATAATCGGCCATTAAACTAAGGCCGGGTGGGGTCAGCAGGTAAACAATGCGACGCATTAAGAGGGTAGATTAGCAGAAAAAGCGCGCTGAAATACGAGGGTGCCTGTAAATTTTCTTACGCCTCCCCCACTGATGGCCGCGCCATCGACAGTGTTCTGACGAGGGTAGCGTCGGCAAAACAAATGTTCTTTACTACATATTTTTTTATAGCTTTTTATGTTGACTATATTTTTAGTTGCTTCTTCAGAAAGTCTTCAGAAAATGTCTTCTCTGAGTGGAAGACAGGGTTTTGTGGGATTTGTACTCGGTGGTCATCCGTAAGAGGCTCCAGCATCTGTTACGTTCCTGGGACCCCATCTAGCTTTAACTATACTACAACTAAAATAAGACGCGAGTTTTTTTTATTGCAATTAGGTGATGAGACGGGCTGAACGGTCGCCCGATGGTAAGTGATAAGCCCGCCCATGACAACGTGGCGCTAGTTAGACTGATATACACTACACCACATTGCTCAACGTTTGAAACATAAGATGTTGAATCTCGTCATCCCAGTAATAACACCACAGCGCCTTCATACCGGAACGCAGTAATGTTTGACCACAGAAATAGGAGCTGCGGTGGTTCTTCGACAGTCTTCGGTCACGGAGACCTACCACCGTTAAAGTTATTTAGTAAATATTGAGGGTCCCACCTTTAAATACCTGAAGAAACTTTTAGTCGCCTTTTACGATCACTCACTTCAGTTGCTTTCAGATCCTTATTTTGAAATTGAAGAGTTAACGACTTATCTTTACTGTTGGACATCTTTCGGCTGATGATGATGATGTTTTTACATTGTTTATTATAAGTGTAAGACGCTCTCCCTCCAGATGGACCGACGACATCATCAGGGCGGTCGAAAGCGGATGGATTCAAGAAGCTGAGGATCGCATCTGGCGGAAGACATGAGGTAAAGCCTATATCCGTCAGTGGATAAAGAAAGGCTGATATAATGATGATGATGATGATTATAATTTCAAGTCTTAAACTTTTATATTGTACTTATTTGTATTGTATGTTACATGATTGTTACTTATATATAAAAAAAAACTATTCAGAACTACGCAATTTTTTTTTCAATAAATTTGATTATCTGTTGAAAACAGTATAAATAACAATATATTTAAATTACAATAATGATAATTTTTTTGCGCACCGTACTTTTCATCTCCCGATTCGTCCCACCGAAAATTTCCGTCGGAGCCGTTTCTAAAGCGCCTTTTTTAATCTCTATAAATCAAATTTATGACTTGTGTAAGCTTTCTGTTTTATTTACCCTTTTATAATTTTGTTGCTTGTGTATACATACGTATCTGCGGGCCGGATAGGGTTGCGATACCGCCAAAGGGATGATATTTGGGCGGGCGGTGCGGTGCTGTCGAACGAATTTACGGCATACATATAAACCTTCAATTGTATTATATTAAACAGAAAGTAACATATGAAAGCTTAAGATAAAGTCCGTTGATAGGTCAATGACCTGCGTGCTGTCATTTGAAACATATAGATAAAGTAGTTTAAGAGGTTCAGGCGCAACAACATCCTTGACCCAAACCAACCTCCTCCGCTCGTGGTGCAGCCGGCTTCTGCCACATGAACCCCTATAAACTACGGCCTTTAGTGCCCGACGGTACCGAAGGGCATGCTGTCTGTGGACCGATCGATGTGGTGATCTTTGGCGGAGCCCTATATCCAGCTGTGGACGTCTATCGGCCGATGATGATAAGATAAAACGTTGATCGCTTTAAAAAATAATGATCATAGACTTGTAGACCGTTATAAGGTGTTCCGCCCAACATCTTAGAAAGCCCAAGTCAACCTCACCTGCTCGTGGTGCACCCTGCTAATCAACAAACGAGGCTCTGGCTCCCACCAACCCGCATTGGGCCAACGTGGCGGGAAATGGACCAAATTCCCCCTATGAACCTTTACAACCAACGGCCTCTGGTACCTTGCGATGCGGGCAGCACAGGACTGATCATTGTGTGGATCTTTGGAGAGTCTCATGTTCAGCAGTGGACGTCTATCCGCTGATGATGATGATGAAGACTAAACCGCTGAACAAGAGTGTACAAACATTACTGTAGTCCGGTTTGATAGCCGCTGTAGCTAGTGAAATTACAGGGGTAACGAGACAACATCTTATATCGTAAGGCGACGAATACAATGCGGTGCAGTGTATATCATCCTAACCAGTGCAAAGTTGTTTTAGGCCGGCGTAACACTTTCTATCAGGTGAACGTCCCGTTCGTATCGTCTCTTCGTTGGATAAAAGAAATCGAGTATCATAATCTGGTCTTATGTAAAATCATATTTAATTACTAAAATCATAATTAAAAAAAAAATTAATTATTATTTGTTTCATGAAAGAGTTCAGCTTTTAAAATAATAAAATAAAAAAAAAATTAACACCCAACAAGGAATAAAACAATACAAATATGAATAATACTAAAAAGAGAAAAAAAAATTATGACTAATTTAATGAAACTTTGCTGAGCACAGTTCTTGTCATGAGCATGGTTCTTATCATGAGCATGGTTCTTGTCATGAATACAGTCTTTGCAATGAATACGGCTATTCACATAAATACCGCGCTTGTCCGGAATACGGACCCTGTCCTGACTACACTCCTTGTAATCAATACTGATCTTGTCATTAGTACGCTCCTTCTCATTTCACACTTCCTGTCCTCAATACACTTCTTGTCATGAATACAATTTTTTTTTTTTTATAGAAGATAAAAAGAGGCAAACGAGCAATTCTTGTCATGTTTACAGTACATACAGTTCTTGATAATAAAAGTTAATATAATTGGCTTGGTTATATATATATATATATATATATATGTATATAGGTATATATATATATATATATATATATATATATATATATATATATATATATATATATATATATATATATATATATATATATATACACTAGAAAAGAAATCATTATTATGGCGTCCCTTTTCCATAGCCCAAACCGCTGACTCTATCCGCTTAACAATTGCGCCCCAATAAATAAAGCCACCGCCCCTATCAAGGGGTTTTGTCGTTTCGTTCCGCATGTTCCATCTGCAATCGCTTTGGGCGTTGGGTAATTAATTTCAGTATTGTTCAGCAAAGCTCGCCACCCGCCACCCGCCACCAGCCGCCAGCCGCGAGCAGCGCGGTGCGGCATCTCTCTGATGCTGGGATGTCCTAGTTCTTGATAAAAACAGCAGAGAGGTGGAACATGAGCGTAGAAACAAGCAAGACGTGGGTGTCTTTAAAAAATGAGTGAATGGACTAGGTTACCACCACAGACCAGACCAGCTCTTAGTCAAGCAGTCACCCATTTAATGCAATCAATAGATAAACATTGGCATAAGTTTGTTTTATATTTGGATACAGGAAACACTTCCTCTTTTTCATGGTAAGGATTTCATCATCATCATCATCAGCCCGTGACAGTACGCTAATATACATAGGTCTGTTACAAGATGAGATACACTGCACCGTAATATTTTCATTGGCTTATGACAAAAAAGTTTCATTAGTTTCGTAATTTCGTTAGCTATAAAGTCTTTCAAACCGGAACTCGGTAACATTTGCGCACTACAGTTTAACCGATGAAATAGGAGCTGCAGTTGTACTGCAGTTTACGGTTACTGGTAGATCTCTGTTAGAAGAGACCGTTTAAGTGGGTAGCCGAAAAACAGTAGTGTGCAAACGTTACTGTGTTTCGGCTTGCAGGGCACAGCAGTTCCTGAAATTACTGGGGTAACGAGACTCAACAAGTTATAATAAAAAAAATCCTTGACAGTCTCCAGCAACAGACTTACCAGTAAACTCCTCTATTGGCGGAAATTATCTAAGTACCCGCAGATTCTATTCTATCATCAATAGAAGACGTCCACTGCTGGACATAAAATCCCCACAACAATCGGTCCTGCGCTGCCCACATCGCCAGGCACTAAGGATAATACCTCGCTCTATTTTTTTTTATTCAACGAAGCGATGAGACGAGCAGGACGATCACCTGATGATAAGTGATACATCTGTCCATAACAATATAGCGCTAGTTAGGATTTTATGCACTGTACCACATTGTGCTCGTCGCATTCTAACACAAGATGTTATGTCTAGTTACCCCAGCAATTTCACTAGTTACAGCGCCCTTTGAACCGGAACCGGGTAATGTTTTCACGGTACCTCAATATTCGAATACTCACGGGCAGTAGGTTTCTGTTATTAGAGACCATGTTAGTGGGTACCACTGCAGCACCTAATTTTACCGCTCAACAGTAGTGTTCAAACGTTACTATGTTCTGGTTTGAAGGGCGCCGTAGCTAATGAAATGATTAGGGTAACGAGACTCAACAGCTTTTCTCAAGACAAATAGCTCAACGTGATGCAGTGTATAATATCCTTGCTATCGCCACGTTGTTATGTGCGGTTGGGTGCGCTTATCACTTAATATCAAGTGAATGTCAAGCTCATCTCGTCGCTTCATTGAATAAAAAAACTTAGTTACTTACGGCGCAGAGACATGGCACCTGACCATCGGGCTGGTCCACCGATTCAAAGTAGCAGTGGGCGATGGAGAGAGCTGGTGCTTGGCATTTCTCTAAGAGACAAGACCTGGAACGAAGGAAGTCGACGGAGAACTGAAGTTGTCAATACTAGCTCTCAAAATCTGCGAGCTGGAGAGGTATTGGGCCGGCCATGTCTGTCGTATCAGCGACGGCTGATGGAGGAGGAAAGTCTTGGAGTAGAGGCCGCGCACAGGTCACAGAAAGGTAGAATGCCCTTCCTCTAGATGGACCGACGACATCATCAGGGTGGGAAGTTGGTGGATACGACAAGCTAAGGATATCATTAGGTGGAAGACATTAGGAAAGGCCTATATCCATCAGTGGATAAACAAAGAGCTGATAATGATGATGATATACAAACCGAATGAGCGAACCGACAACCAGAGCAAGTTGTTAACTTAGTTAACATTAAACCGACCCGCTATCGACAGCCGACGAGATTACGTCACACGTCACATTGTCATGTTACTCCGGCCGCAGCATCCGTTGCAGAGCATGCCATTAAACTCCTCACTTAGCGGACCTGTACCTGAACACACACGTACTTAGAAGGTCGCTAACATACGTAGTCCATTTCGCATCACGTACTTACATGAACTTTAGTGAACTCACTAAAAATTTATTGTATATCAATCATCATCATCGTCATCGGCCGCTACAGGTCCACTGTTGGGCATATGTCTCCCCCAAAGATCTCCACTTCGATCGATCCTGTGCTGTCCGCAAAACCGCCAGGCACTGGGAGTCGTCTGTAAAGGTTCATATGGGGGATTTGGGCTATTTTCCACCAAGCTGGCACAATGCGGGTTGGTGGGAGCCAGAGCCGCCATTGTTGATTAGCAGGCTGCATCACGAGCAGGAGAAGTTGGCTTGGATTCCTTGAGGTGTTATGGAATCTCTTACATCCCTATCAGATAAAAGTAGTAATATTTACTTGTTAGTAATTAAACAATTTTATCTAATTATGATAAAACTTTTTTTTTCTTCAATGAAGCAACGAGACAGTAAAGTCCTCGAGTGGCGACAGTGTATGAGAGACGTGATGTTGGAAGGCCTCCCACAAGGTGGACCAACATCTGGTGAGAGTCACGGAAAGGCACTGGATGCGGGCAATACGGGACCGTTCAATGTGGAGATATTTGGTGGAGTACCTCTATCAGCAGATGATGATGATGATGAAGCGACGATACGAACAGGACGTTCACCTGATGGTAAGTAATACGCCTGCTTCTAACAACGTGGCGCTGGTTAGGATGTACATAAATACTGCACAATAATGTGCACCTCGCTTGACACAATAATTTGAGTATCGTTACCGCATTAATTACACTAGCCACAACGCCTTTCAAACCGGAACACAGTAACTTTTGCACAGTAATGTTTGGCGGCAGAAATAGGCGCAGTGATTGTATTTACATAGACGGTCTCCGGCCACAGAGGTATATCACCAGTGTACATCATCTGTGTTGCTTCCTGCAGTCAAACAGCAGTATATAACAGTACTGTGTTCCGGTTTGAAGAGCGTTGTAGCCAGTGAAGTCAAGGCGACGTGCACAATATGGTGCAATGTTATTGTACTGACTACCAGTACGTTGTTACATCAAAGTATATTATTACTTACCATCAGGTGAACAGCTCACTCGTTTTGTTGCTTTGTACAATACAAGCCACAGTTCAACACAGGAAGCAGTAATGTCTGCACACTACCTCTGAGATCGTGTCCAGTTTAAGAAATAATTAAATATCATAAGCTTTACTACAAAGCAGTCAATTTATAACTTAATGTTCCGTAAAACCATAAGTTCGGTCCAAAAGTTGTGTCCGGGGGGTGTCGGGGCGAGCCGTGCAGCCGGGATATAAAACATCGCGCGTCAACATCGCAATAATAAATCTGGGGTGCGGCCCCACCCCCACAGCCCACACCCCACACCCGGCCGCTCAAGGAGGCGACCATGAAGACTGTCAAGACGATGATAGACGGCCCGGCATAAAACTGACGAGACACGACTACCCCGAGTCGGAATGGCTCCACGGAGCCCAGTATATCACTTTTATTACATGCCATCTTCATTTTCATATTTCATATTTGCATTTCCACCCCACCACACCGCCTTCCTCACCACCTTCAGCACCGCTCGCCCCCTCTATTAAACGTTCCCCCGGTTTTTCTGTAATCGCACAGCTCCGCACGGACAAGCCGACGGACAGCTGTCAACCAGCACTGAGGCCAGGTATCTAAATAGTTTTTAGACAACTGCTCATAAATATTGACCATACATAAACTGTACATATACACCACCATCATCATCATCATCATCATCAGCCGATAGACATCCACATACACAAACATGCTGTACATATAAATAAGTTCTAATAATTCTAGCAATAACGCGGATGGATGATGAGTGTGACTCTGGAATGGACTTCCGCTCTAATACAGTCGGAATATATAATAATAATTCCTTGCGGATGTGATGGAATACCGTGTGAAGCTTTTTAGTCGGTTGGAGTCCGACACTACGCCACTACCGGCCCGGTATTAGTACGGGGTGTGCGTTCCGTTAGCATTTTGTTACACAGGTAAATAAAAAAAAAAAAAAAACGGTAGATTTATGTACACTATTTACACCTACGGTATATAATCGTAGACAGCAATGAAAAACAGAGTATTTTTTTTATTTATATACTTTGTAACGTACTGTATATACTTCAAGGTACGATCGGCGGAATATTAACGATGAATAAAAAAATATAACAGAAAGTTTCTAAACAACCCAACAGATGGCGCCACCAGGTACAGTACATCGCGCTGTCGTGGGCCGTAACGCACATACGTATAACCTTCGTACAGTTTGTGCATCGGGTCAGTAGATCATTAAGGAGCGTATAATCGTATCCATTAACTGGATCTCTCTGGATGTTCGTAATGCTGTGGTGTTAGTAAAGTTACTCTGTACTTTGAATGGCTCTGTTCATCATCAATATATTGCTGCGTGCTCCGCGCGTCGTCACTCACCACAGACCCTGCACCACCACTTCAGTACCATTACAAAATTTTATTAATTAACACTACTTCTGTTAGTACTTAAACTTGACACAATCAAAACATAAGCAATGGAATATATGAACTTATTACAACTCCATCTCTTCTCTCTCTATCTCTCTTTACGTCTCTTTCGTTACAGTTACAAAAATGGATAAGGTAAATCCTGCCGCAGCTTATTAAGCGGTGTAGTTCTTTACTAAGGCCGTCTTACAAACGAGGCGGCTGTCGTCCCGTCGCGTATACCAGCTCGACAATGTGAGACCCGACCGTCTGCAGCCGGCCTTAGATACTCTGGACTAAGCTGCTGCGAATTATGTAACGATAGAGTTCAGATAACGTCCTTAATAGGACCATACTTAACTGAAAAGAACTACAGTTAAGAAATAGTTATATAATTAAGATTATTCGGAGGAAACATCGAAAAAGGTTTGCTACCACTGTATTCTGAATTCCATTTTTGTTTGATGATATACCTAGATATGAACAAGAGGTCTAGGCTTTAAACAATTGATTTTTCACTTTTTTTTCTATTTTTATTCTATCAAGCGATTAGAGATAAATGTTCACCGGATGTACCAGCGATGACAATGCAATCATCGCAGTAAGATTTAAAATGTCTCGTTACTTTAATAGTTTCACTAGCTACGGCGCCCTTCAAACAGGAATACCGTAATGTCCGCACACTACTGTTTGACGGCGGAAATAGATGCTGCGGTGGTACACAGACGGTCTTCGACAAGAGGTCCGAGCGTAGGTTTTAACCGGAAACAGTATTCGAACACAATGACCGGATCCTTCCCTATCTCCCCTAATGCTGGACCATGTTCGGCGGTGGTAAAGCTGCCAGTTTTTGGAGTGGGACAATGCTCGTATTAACATTCAAGTAATATCAGCGTGCGGGATCTGGAAGCCGGCTCACTCTCTTAACACACCTCTATAAATACTCCACTAAATACCTGCTGGCCTATTAAGGCGAAGCACTTCCTTGTGCAATATAAATTCCAGGGTTATAAAGGCTACCGCTCAACAACTTACGGAGCCCAAGTTAACCTCACCTGCACACGGTGAACCATGCTGAATAACAGACGAGGCTCTGACCGCCCATCAGCCCGCACTGGACAGCGTGATGGCCTCCTCCAAAGCAACTAATTTTCCTGATAAGAAGATCAACACTTGGACTGCGTCGTGGATAAATTACTCTCCCCTTGAAAATGAAATCCTCTGGTCTTTCGACAAGTTGATGAGACGAGGAAGACGCTTACCTCATGATAAGTAATACGCCTGCTCATAAAAATGATACACTGGCTGTTGTGTTATACACAACAGCACATTATCAGGTCAGATCAGCTGATGGTAAACTATATGTCTGCTTATACCAACGTGCTGTTATTTCGATAAATATTGCACTAAATTGTAGTCCTCGCTTCGGAGCACTAAATGTCTCGTTCCCAGTATATCAGCGTCAACATTACCGTCCAGGTATGACCTGGGAATCTTTAGGAGACGAGTGAATAGACTACTTCTAGACTAGTGCGCTTTACGACCAATGACACATCGCCGCTTACCTTTACATGGCATCGTAGTCAAGCGCAAGTCTATATATATATATATATATATATATACAATGAAAAAAAAAACTTCGGTAATTTTTTTAATTATTTAAACGACGAGACGAGCAGATCGTTCACCTGATGGTAAGTAATACGCATGTCCATAACAACGTGGCGCTAGTTAGGATGATATACATCGCACTGCATTGCGCTATTCACTTGAGCCGTAAGATGTAGTCTCGTTACCCCAGTAATTACACTAGCTATAGCACCCGTCAAACCGGAACACAGTAATGTTTGTCGACTGCCGTAGGAACTGCGGTGGTACCTACCTAGACGGTCTCCGGCAACAGAGACACTACCACCAGTGAACATAATATTTTGTGATTGCTTTCTACAAGGTGGAACGACCGACTGCTGAAGCGGAAGAATCGACATGGTGATCCTCCAGGGACGTTGATCCCTTCCCGTGGACCAATCTGTCTCCGGTTGATAATGTAATAATGATATTCTGTAATTATAAATCAGTAGCTTTATACTTATCTTGATGGTGGCCAACAGAGAGTTACCAGTACAGTGATTATTAAGAAGGACGTTAATACAATGGTCGCAGTGAACACACCCCTTAACAATGCGGTGACCACAAGCCCAGGAGGCAAAAACTGCAAGTGTAGCGCCCTCTTTACGAGCGCCCGCCAGAATTATAAGAGGTTTAAGCGCAACAACTAAACAGATATTAAATTCAGGCGCAAAGTGCGCCCGCCGCGAATTTCAACCCGCCGGGGGACGTGTTCCGGCGGCCGCACCCCCCGGAGGTATTCCGCTTGATACTGCCTTTTGTTAGCTTTTAAACACTTCACACTTCAACTGCTGGATTTTTCACGATAAACCGTCAAGGCTTTTACAGTGTTACGTTACCAATCGATGATGTTACTGCTGGTGGGGCTCCATTGATGAAGACCATCTCGGTGTCACTGTAGCGCCCATTGCAGCCGACAAACGGTAATGTGCCAATGTTACTGTGTTCCGGTTTGAAGGGCACTGTAGCTAGTATGCATTACTGAGGTAACGAGACATCTCATCTTAAATAGCGATACGTGTCCATATTGGATCTTGAATCCCGTCAGTTGATATACAGGAGCCGTTACACCCCATCTTACCCCCGTTCCGGTTTGGGCTTCAGATATTATTTATTTAGACTTTTTTTATATGTCATAGTATAGGACGATTTTTATTCACAATAGACTACTTAACTGGTGTCAAGTGACACGAGGTGAACGTCACATCTTTGCCTAGAACACTGACCCTGATGAGTTGTAAGGATTATGGCCGACTTACAATGCGAGGACGGTAGCCGGCTAATAGTTTTAAAAAACCTTGAACGCCCACTGCTGGACTTACCACCTTCACCAGGTTTTTGGTCCACGTTGTAAAAGGCCACCACTCTAAGATTTTATTACTCCTCCGGCCATGAATGCTCCGATCGATGTGCTCGTTGCCGCTCTAGTCTAGTAATTTAGACTCTAAGTTCTCCCTCGAAATGATTTGGAATCCCATGAACTTAATGTCGGACACATCAAACACCAGTTTCTATTTCCGCAGAGCGAACAGACTCCCAAAGTAATTCCAACATGAAATACTGACCCGGCGCATTCACACAAACGCATCGCCATCAACATAACTCAAGTCTAAGATTAACTCCTCGGCCCGGAGAGCGTCGGGGCTGACCGCTAGGAGCTGTACATCAACCGTGGCCGTAACTCGCGACCGCCGACAGTTATCGGCTGGCCGTCATCAGCGCCGTTACGAGGAAATTATAAAAGCCATTCCAGCAACGGGCGCGCCAAACAAACGCGGCGATTTACGATCGATCGCTTATAATTCGTGCGGGCCGGTACATCATCATAACATTAGTTATCCAATGCTGACTCAGCTACAATAATGCCCATAAAGCAATATTCGGCGTTGAACGGTAGCAGTGTAAATATTTGGACGTCGGTGAGCTATGCGCCAACAATACGCGGCGGCTTACTCTTGGCCGTATAAATCCGTCGTTGGTGAGCCGTTAGAGCAGTACATATTTTGTTGCGGGGCTTAAATCAAGAAACGTGCGCGTCGGGTGAACACGATGCACCCGACTGCCGGACAAGTCTCCATTCGGGTTACATCACGATTTCCGGAAAGACCACGTGAGAAAGGGAATACCGCCAGGCGAGGATGAGGGAGCCAATGATCTAATACATGTTACCGGAAAGGATTGATAAATATAAACAACAATGGATATAGTTGCAGGATGCCTTCACAAAAGCCACATCTTAAAGTGGAAAAATAAGTAATAACACTAAACACTAGCATTAAGCATTAAAGTTACATTTTTTTTATTCCATTAACCGACGAGACCAGCAAAATGTTCACTTGGTGATAAGTGATGGACTTGCTAATGACTAGGTGGCGCTATTTAGAAGACTGTGCATTACTTCTCATTGGATGGCCTTGAGATGTTAAGCCTCAATACTTTAGTAATTACATTAGCTACAGTCTCCTTCAAACCGGAACATAGTAAGATATAATTATAAAAGTAATAAATAAATAAGTGTACCAAAAGTGGAATAAATTCCTTCATGAGCACCAGAAAGCTTAGTTTTTTTATCAGCTTTCAGCTAACGCTTATTCTCCATTTCACATGGTGTTTACTGGTAATGAGGATGAAGCGTAATCGCTTAGAATACTCCAGTTTTATTATAGGGGATGTAAGTAGTCTCGCACAACAACTCATGAGATCCAAAGCAACCTCACCAGCTCGTGGTGCACCCTGCTAATCAACAAAAGAGGCTCTGGCTCCTACCAACCCGCATTGAACCAGCGTGGTGGGAAATATCCCAAACCCCTTATATAAACAAGCAAATCAAGGTCTTTGGAAGCCACTGGATGCGGCATTATAGTACCGATTCATGTAGAGATCTTTGGGGGAGGCCTGTGTCCAGCAGTGGACGCCTATCGGCTGACGATGAGAGACAGCAATACTTTGATTTCGGCAGACTTACAATATAGTATTGAACCACAGACCTCTATAATATAAGACAAGCACTAAGTTAACGCACCGCAGAGGCAGTTCAATAACTTACTGTACTTGAACAATGATGTCAACTGTTATCAATAATTCATGATTGAGGACTAAAATTAGAAAGCTAAGAAGACTTTGTTTTATTTCATACATATTACTCATCTTCTTAGTATTTATCCTGTCTTAAGACAAGGTCTGCTTTCTTACTTCTTTCACTCCACTTTGCTTTATTTTGAACACCGCTGACTTTGAGATCATCTCAGCCATTGCAACTTCGGTCTTCTACATTATCTCTTCTTTTCTTATCAGCCGAATAACGGCTACCGTTGAGCATTGACCTTCCTCTGGGATCCTAAATAGGACAGCGTCACCACGTTGGATCAGTGCAGATTGGTGAGTGGTCAGAGCCTCGTCTGTTCATATACACTTAACTTTCGTTCATTAGATGTGATTCTCTTCTTCCAGTAGATAATTTATCAATAATCTTCTAAAACCTCTGCTTTAATGATTTATATGCGAAATTAGTTATCAATAAAAACGAAGTGTCGTGATGATGAAGAGGGATGGTCACCCCGCGGCGCAGTCGGTGTTTACACGCGAGACGGCGGCCGAACAATTCGTCATCGGGAGAATGAATCGCTCGTCGCCCGCGCCCCGACCGCGTCGGAACCGCCACCCGACGGCAGACCTGCCTCCGGGCATGTCCAGATTGTTTGTTTAATTACCCCAAGACGCAGGATTAGTTCAGTAAACAATTATCCCTTATTAATGTTCCATTACTAATTTTATCTATAATTCCCACTGCACTCTCAACCAGAGAACAGGTTAAAAAATTATTTGTTTTTTTTTATAAACATCAGTACCATTATAATCATCACCATCACAACTGATGGAAGTCTACTCTCCGAATACACATCTCCTTGGTTTATTACGAATAAAATATTTTAACACAAGATAAACGTTAAGAAAGAGAACAAGAAGAAAATTGGTACATATTCAGATATAGATCTTTTATAATCGTGATACGTTTGGTCATAAAACTTGGTCCTGGCTCCCATCAAACAGGATTGGACCAGCGTTGTGAGAAATAGCCCAAATACCCCCAAATGATCCGCTTTTTTTTCATGGGGACATTTTGTATTAGATACCCTTCTGCTGTCGGAGCAACAGAAGAGTTATACTGGATCCTTACCAGCTAAAACCATAGAAATGCTTACGCACACAACCGTGGTTCTGACAGCGATAGGCCTTGATGAGATAACGGCTTGGGGTGAATCTTCACCCTCTTTAAAAGTGTTAGGCGAAAATATCGCACGCAACACCTTGAGGCCAGTAACGGATTGCCACGGAGCCACTATGACCTCTACTACGGGGATTGGAAGGCATAAAGCGACCTCCTTCGACGCTCCGGTCTCTGCCTGCGGATTAAGGAATGGGTGTGTATTTCTCGCTGCGTCTCTGCAGCCTCTTTCTGCTGCATTACTTCCTTACAGTAAGTAATCCGACGTCTCACGACCTCTCATTAATGTGAACTGTAAAGCCAAGAAGTGAGAGGTCATACACCACAACAGCGATGAGGTCTTGGCGCTGAGCATCTCATTCCGAGAAATTCTCTTCGTATTCACAATGATGGCTCTCTTCCGGCTATGCAGTATAGGTACTTTACCAACCATGTCAATCCCTACTCGAAGATTTGGGAATTTTTATCGGAGTCATATGTGGGGCAGTTGACATCAAAAGAAGCTGGTCAAAACAGCTTCGAAGCGGTAACAACCGGTTTTATCTAGTTAGAGCGGCATGCCGGCGGCGCGGCGACGCGGCGGCGCGCGCAAATAGATATAAACTCATTTTTGTTGATAATGAATCGCGTTTAACGTGCAACTGTGTTTGATTGCGGTCGTAAATACCCCGTTTGTCAGTCCGACGGTAATTATTTTCATAATTACGCCTAGTACGGTGAGGCTTACGCTGTTTTTGATATTTTAAAACCGTCGCCCGCTACTGTAATTGACTTTTATTCGAATGGAAATTTCCGGCGTGCGGGCCGCAATTGTTTTTTGTCGCGTATTAATTGTCGTTAACAACGGGCCCGCGCCGATTGTGCAATGGAAATTAATTGTTCCGAATTAAGTCCAGCAGTTAACTTATTTACGGACATGTCCCTTTTTTTTATGCCCGTATCGTTTACTTGGTGTTAGGTCTCTCCTCTCGTAAACGGTATAACAGTGTATTACTCTGTAAGAAGTATTTAGTCACCTGTACAAACAGAGCATCCGAACAGGGCCGACAGTAGACTGGTAATGAACTCTTGCCCCGAACTCGAATTTAACGACGTTTGACAATCGGTGAAGGAGTATAATCGCGTTAAAACCACGGTCTGCTTCACCGAATGTTACAGTACAAAGTCAGACAGTTCACCATCTAATGCTCGGTGGGATGTGGTAAAAGAACGGTAGAGCGCGGCATCATTAGAAACTGTACACAATGGCGGGCGGATATTCCGGGGGCCCGATGGTGTGGTCGTTAACTGTGTAAACGCCGTGTAAAAGCGGCGGCCGCGGACCGGCCGCTCGACAATGGCAAAATTCATTATAACGACACCGCTGCAAATGATAACCTCATTTGTGAACGGCCGGGGATGAATCAAACGCGCCGAGCATTGTCACGCGGGGAGAGTTATTGTGACGGCTCGCGTTACCAGCACTTCGATGCTGCCGGCGCGGCCGGAACACGGGACCCGTCGAGTGCACCCGCACACTGTGCATCCTGGACGCCTCCAATACAATCATGACAATTCTTTAATAAAGCTAGACTTTTTGCAGCCACACTTATAAAACCTAACTCATTACTTTAGCTAACAGCCTGATTAGCTTGACGTTCAATAAATTAATCTATATTCCTATAGTAATATAACTTTCCACTTTGACTATCTTCTTCTATCATCTCGCTAGAATGAATGTAATAAGAAGAAGGCAGCAGACACGTTTTTCTATCTAAAGTCTATTGTCAGTCTTATATTCGACAATAATTAAAAGAGATTGTACATTGTACTACTTCACGATTTCTCTCTCTCTCCCATCTCTCTCTCTCTCTCTCTCGTCTTTTATACGAATACTTTTTACAGGTTTTTATTTTAAAAATGGGTATCTTAACGAAGCACGCAGCCCGCAAAAGAATATCGTGCATTGAAAATGGGTTTTGTTTGTTCGCCCATCACGTGAAAACTAGTGAACGTATCGACACAGCAACAGGAGCATTCGACGCGGAACGATTTGTACATTGTTATAGGTTATTTATTTATTGAATTTCATAGATCCTTCATTGGATTTCTATTTATGCGGTTGCTATAATAACGGTTACTATAAAAAGTCATTTGTACTCTAATTCTATATTACGATCAGCAACACGGCAGTGAACAGTTAGTATATATATATATATATATATATATATATAAAGTTAAAGCAATGGAGTTGTTGCTATATTCGCGCGCGGAAAGGTTTAGTGCGAAGGAGACTCCACGGCGTTCGCTAGCCGCAAATTTTGCATTATCGCCCGCCGCTATGACAGCGCGGTGATATATACACGGACGTATTATAAAAGCAATAAATAAATAAATTTTGGGGAAATTTAGAACGCAACCGATTTTATTGAGCAGATAATATAATGAACGGCGCTTTGTCGCGGCGCCATTTTGAATTCGGCGCCATTGTTCCGCGCGTTATTAGCGTGCAACGTCGATTTTACGTGTTAAGCGCCAATGTACGCTTTATTTAAATTATTTAATTCACACTTATTTATTGAACATTAATGCAGTCAAATGGCACATCCTCTTCATCAGCCGATAGATATCCACAGCTGGATATAAGCCACATCTCCACTGTTACGCGTTCATTGAGAAGAAACGGCGCATACTCTATGGTAATTAAATGTGTAGTATAACGGTATTCGTAATGTTAATTAATTAACCGTACCATTGAAACTAAAGTGTTATCATCATCATTATTCAGCATCATGTGACATGTAACATCATCAATAGGTAACTGATAGACGTCTCCTGATAGACACAGGCTATGATCGGGTATGACCCATACACTTCCAGATGAAATCCTCAAACATAAATTATATTAACTCATTACATGGTGGTAATTATTTCCGCGCAATTACCGTCGACAATTAATTATAAATTATCAATGCAAACGCCCAGTTCATCACGAGGGAAGCGCTGACGGTGCCGGTGTTAGGCGAAAACTTTTCATCCAGCCACCTTAAGGCCATTAAGGTCTTAATGACTGGCTGCAAATTGGCCATAACTCAGGGCCTGGCCGTAAATAACCGCCCGCTAGTGATAAGGGCGCCGCTGACTTGTCTCACGTCCCGATGTGTCTATCTGAGTGTGGAGCCGCTGGATTTATGGAGGGGAGTCACATTTATATTGTCGGCTGTACCGCTTGTTTGCCCGCAGCGCTAACTGAATACGCCTGTTGTGCTAATGGAATTCTTGGCGGTACAGCCTCCGAGCTCCGGACGCCGGATGCGTCCAACTCACCCGTCTGCGTAAGTGGTTAATGGAGGGAGGTTGCAGCTGAAATTTATCACATCACATGCATATACCTTTTTTACATACATAAGATGATAAATTTTGTTACTCAATTTAAATGACTACAACGCCCTTCAAATCGGAACACAGTAAAGTACAAACATTACTAGACGACACGGGCAACGAAAACGATCAATAAAGAGTATAAACAGTTCTTCTTTAAGTATTATTTTTTTTTAGAATTCTCGTGATTTTTTAAGAAAGAGACAATTTGTTATTAAGTCCAATAAGTTACAACAGTCCTTCAAATATATATATCACCACATCATCATCATCATCAGCCTATAGAGGTCCGTCGTTTATCAAATATAAGCAGTTAAGAACGAGCACACAAAAATGGCTGAACATATAGTGAAGGTACAATTATATACCACATACAGAATATAAATGTATCAATTTATATATAGGTTTCATCATCACCATCATCATTAGCCAATAGACGTCCACCGCTGGACATAAGCCCCAAAGATCTTCACATCGGTCGGTCCACCTTGTGGCAGGCCTCCCAACTCCACGTCTACCGGTTCACGGAGCGCCATTCGAGGATCTTACTGCCCTATCGGACGTCGGTCCTTCGAGCAATGTATACCGCTAATAATATGTTTATATATTAGTTCCCGGAAGTACTATATATGAGCACAAGGTTATCACAGCGACATCTACCCTTGCGTTTGTAAACACTACTGGAAAAGTTTACTACAGAGTAAACTAGATGTCGCCGTAAAAGTATCGATTTTAATCAATTACCTGGTTAAGTGAGCGGTCAGCGCTGAAGTCTCGGGCTAGTAAGGATAAGACTGAGGTAGTCCTGCCTGTCGTAGAAGGCGACAAAGTGTCTAGGAGTTTCAGGGGCTTGAGGGTGGGGGCCCTTATCGCTCAACAAGCGAACCTGCGTTGGACAGCGATAGTGCCTAGGAGGGTTAAGCGCCTCCCCAGAAACGTGTAACACAGAGTGTAGAGGGGCACCGGTGCGTTCTGTAAGAGATCCCGGAGTCTCTCAAAGTGCACTGATGCAGACCACCGAGGGGGTTTTAGTGAGTAAAAATCTCATATAACCCGGACTTCTCCCCAAAAGCAAGATATTTTACGAAATTTTCTGCGCCGCAACAAAAAAAAAGAAGGTAAGTGTAAATATTATTTAACTTATTAAATATTACTGAATACTAATTAGAATTACTTCTGCCCCAATAATTCATAGCATTTTACTGTTTCCACAGCTGGGACCTGGAGTATTATGAGTGAACTGATATTATGCATCCACCATGCTGCTAAAGGACCAGGTTTCTCTGGAATGCTAATCTTACCGAACATCGTTAACGGCTTCTCGCCATTTCCTAAGAACTGTTAAAACATGGCGGCTCAAATAACAGCGACCGCAAAGTATTGTCATCTTTGTATATTTGTTATTATATATATATACAAATTTAAATATATATATATATATGTATACATATTTAAATATAAAAACAAACAATTATCGGGGGCCCGCCTCAGCTCAGCGGCGAAATTAGCAATTACTTACGCGAAATCTTCCCAACCGCGCCATTATCTCAGCTCCACTCGTAACTTCCCTGCTAACTGTTATTGCCATCATTCCCGCTTGATTTAAACAAGACGTTACGCTACACTCTTCGCCTCGTCAGAGCGACGCGGAGCTGCCAACACGATGGAGAAGGCATGTTTACTGGTAGTAAGCCTCTATTGGTGGAGACCGTTGCTTACCACTGCAGCGCCTATTCTTTCCGCCGAACAACACTGTGTCAATGGTACTGTGTTTCGGTTTCAAAAGCTCCGCAGTTAATGAAATTACTGGAGTAACGAACTTACCAATTTTTTTATATCATCAAGAGGACATTCGCATGATGGTAAGTGATATATCACTAGACCACATTGCGCTCGTCGTCTTTAGTCATTAGGTGTTAAATTTCACTACCCCATTTGATTCACTAGCTATTCTTCTTCTTCTTCATCGGTATCACTCTTGATAGAGTGGTCGTGGTTCATCACTTTAAGTGTTAATCGCAAGTTTAACGACACGTCACCATTCCTCTCTGATGATCGCTTTTCTAGTGCATCCATATAGTGGTAACGTGATGAGCCGTTTCACTAGCTATAATGCCCATCAAACCGGACCACAGTAATATTTGCACAGTACTATTTGTCGGCTGCGGTGAGACCTGTCCAGAAGCTTTCAGGAAACAGAGCTCCACCACCATTAACCACAACCTATATCTTAGGCTTAACGCCACGAGTACTGCATGTGGTCCTCATATTGATAAATTCAAGTTAGATCAGCCGCTTGCCAGATGAAATCCCACCCTGATGAAAATGGTAAGAAAAAAGAGTAGGGAGTAGGCAGATCGATTAAAGGAACCCATGTCTTATACGGAGAAAGTAATTCAGATCTAAGCATAGCATCATATAGAATAATTACTCAGGTAACAGTTAACTGCTGCCTGGTGAACAACAAAATCAAAGGAGTTCCACCGCATCCATTTCTTAGTTATTCAGGGTAGCTCAGCAGCGTCGCGGAGATTTGCAACGACTCTGGAGATAAGTAAGTTATGCCGGAATGACCACGGGAACACCTCAGCCAGGCCAGCGTTATCTACCCCGCAATACTCCAGCAACAAAGGATGAGTTGTCTCGACCATCTTTCTTTATCATGTCTGTCCTTGGAAGAAATGATGACCGGAGACGAAATCTTAACAGTACTTCTGAGGAAAGGTCTAGAATTGTGAGGGTTTTTTTAACTGCTTATAACCCTTTGGTGGTCGTCATCTCGGGACTTCATCACAGCAATTTCCAATACCTACACTATCCAAAAGCCCTCATTTATGACAAGGAGACCCTATTCTTCGGAGGGCCGTGCCATAATACCTCATCTACCTGATCTACTAAATCTGTACTCTCATGATTTCGCTAAGCAGTTCCCTTTTTTGGTTTCGGGGAAGGAATTTTAGAAAGATAACCTGCTTCTGTGCGGAAGTCAGGGTTACGTGAGATTCCTTCTCACTAACCATGACTTCCGCACAGACACAGATGCACGCTGCTAGTCAACAAAAGAGGCTCTGGCTCCCACCTACTCGCAACCAGCGTGGTGGGGAAGGGCCTAGGCCACATATACGAAGCCTACAATCGACGGCCCCTCGTGCCCGGCGTTGAGCGCAGCGTAGGAGCGATAGATGTGAGGATCTTCGGGGGTGGTCTACGCCCAGTGGACGCGTATCGGCTGATGATGACTGTACGAGCGTGGTTTCAATTACCTATTGTCTATATTGCGTTTTTTAAAGAAGTAGCTATTGCAATTAAAATAAAACATCAAAGTAAAAGAAAACAGACTCCGCAGCGTCTCCAGTTTAAAACTATTACGGGAGCATTCCACCGAATCGAAGGGCATTTGTCTCGGCTGCCGCCACCCCGGACCCCCGGACCCCCGGATTACGGCGACGGGGGGAAGACATTTAGTCGTGACATTCTGAGTATTTATTCGCATAATAATAATTCCTCAACGCGTCGACGGGGGCACTGCCGTTAAGAGTTATGGCTCGGGGAGGCACCTTGAAGGTGACGCCGCCCGCGTTGGAACGCTGAGGATACGCCGCAGCGGTCTCGCGTACATTATGCCCTGCTTTACCTGATACTCTTCCAGCGGGTTAAGGTAATACGATACTTACTTTTACTTTTGTCATAGACAATAGATGAACATTCCATGCCAAATTCACACAATCAGACTCCAATCTCATCTCATCTATCTCTGGATATAGAGCCTGCTCTTTGTCCTCTGGCTATCTTCAACCTATCCATCGATGCTGTTATGTCAACAGATTTTTATTAGAGATAACCAGGTTCAAAAATACTTTAAACGTCCAAACTCCTCAACACGTGCTTTGTGATCGAAGAAGGAACCTTCATATCATCAGGTTCAGGCTATAGAATAGAAAACAGTTGATAAGATATACACGGACTGAAAATAGATCGTATTGTTAATTTTTTTAATTGTGTACTGTTTAAAATTAATCTTAGATTATATATATATATATATATCTAGTACATATAACAGGTAAAATACAATGTAGTATTTCTCAAAGCAAATAACATTTATAAATATATCAAATCTCAGTACTTAGCAACTTTTACTCAATAATCTTCACCAACTTTTTTTTCCATATTTTTAACTGATTTTTGAACAGTTAATTATTAATAGAGAATTCCTGATGAGAGAAAAAAAAAATTAAGCACTGAGTAAACGTACTATCTTTGATATATCTAAAACTATACTCATATATATAAATATATCTCAATATAGCTTTACGCTGATACTGTATACTTCTTTGTAATGAAATAGCTAAAGTCAACAGAAATCGAAATATAACAGCATATGTATTTATCTTCTTGCTGCTCGAGGGTGGAAGTGGATATTCCTCCTCACGCGTCCTATCCACGTTCTCCTTTCAGCTGCCGTCCACCGCTCCAAGATTAAGGCATTAGCTGGTACAAGCGGTTCGTCCTCGCGCCGCGACGCAGCCGGCCTCAATATTGTTATACCTAAGCTCACCCACGCCCACACTTAAGTTTCTAGATCTGTTAACTTTGTACTTATCGCAAAACATTCAAACAAAAGTAATACCTTTATTCCTCGTATAGATTAAACTAAAGTTTTTATCTCTCTTCTCGTCTGAAGATATGATAGTAGATGGAACCTAATCCAGTCTTTTTACAGACAACATGAAACTATCCTTCATCATTAAGTTGACAGGATTTATATTATTATAAACAAAAAGACGTTGGTTATATTTAACACATGTTAAATGATAAATCCTGGTGATAACCTGGCAATGATCTTTACTCCTTATCATCACATTTAATTCTGTGTGATATGATAATTAATATATTAAGTATATATATACTTTGTATAGTTAGTCTGTTATATTAATACAAGCGGTGCAAGGATCCCGCATATCAACTCACAGGATCCAAGCCAACCTCACCTGCTCGTGATGCACCCTGCTAATCAACAAACGAAGCTCTGGCCCCCACCAACCGGCATTGAACTAGCGTAGTGGAAAATGAGACAAATTCTCCCGAACTACTACAAAAGACAGCCTCTGATTCCAAGTGGTACCAGAGGCTATACTGGCGCCTGAACCAGGGCAGAGCAGGGCCGATCCATGTGGAGACCTTTGGGGAAGGCCTATGTCGAACAGTGGACGCCTATCGGCTGATGATGATTGTAATGCAAAAATTTTAGATCCAATTTGCAGACTGTACCGTAAGACAAGTCATTTTCATTCATCTATGGATATCATCATCTACATCATCTCAATTATTCACGTCCACTACTGGACATAAATCTATGATAACACAATCCATAAAGCACAGTGTTGTGCTGGATGAGTCCTGTGGCTTCCGATAATTCTTTTAATATCGTCTGTACTCCGAGTACAGATCTGACGACACTCCTCTTTCCGGTTCCAGATTGCTATTAAAGCTCCGCATCATCCTCTTCCTCCACCAACTCTCATCAATGTATCCGTATAAAATAAACCTCTTTATTGCGAATACTTCTGATATCACATCCAGCATGAATAGATCCAGGTGAGAGCCTTCCGCGGTCTTCCCGAATTATAGCGATAGCCGTGATTACGTCGTCAAATAAACAGCAAATGCTTCAAGACTAAGCTCCAAGCATTAACGTATCCCGACCCTCAGCAACAGAAAGTAAAGGGTCGGTCCTACTTCTGGCACATCAGTACTGACACTTCTTCAGCTGAACATTATAATGTATATAATGTTATTAGTGTTAATGGCAATGTAGTGATAATTTGGTTCCTCTTCAATTTCTCACTGATGAGGCTTTTCGGCAAATTCTACTTCTCCGTGAGGTGCCTCTCCGACTAGTGAAGGTTGAAGGTCAGTTCACCATATTTATCGCCAAATTAAAAAAGCGTTATTCATTATAAATATATAATCTTCCGTATTTCTCATCTCAAATCGCGTCCTCGTTGGTCAGGTTTGTGATATTGGGCCTTCCTTCCGGACCTTTGTGGAGAGCAGAGGTAGATATACACACACATACATACACACACATGCATACCATACAAACACCCAAAAATGCGTACGTAAGCACGCACATACAAATTAAATGGTGCTAAGGATTTTTTTTTATTTTATATGTAAGTCCGGAAGTGGGTGTTGTTAACTGCATCACAGTTATTTAATTAACAACTGCAGTTAGCAACATATAAGAGTGCATTAAAAAACAGAATTTTTCCTCTCATGCAGATACTCATAGTGATATCCTTAGATGACTGGAGACTTGAATTTGGTAGGGATGTTCTTTCCCCGTAGGAAGTTGCAGGGGTGTTCATTTGCAAGGCCTATAAAATACAAAGTACCTTGTTTAATGCACACTACACTAAGTAGTCTTGTATTCTTTTTTTTATTTAACAAGACCAGCGAGACGTTCATCATCATCATCATCATCCGACAGACGTTCACTGCCGGACGTAGGCCACACCCTAAAATCTCCACATCATGTTGGAGTTCGTTGAGAGGAATTAGTCCGTAAACCCACCACGCTGGCCCAGTGCGGGTTGGTGGACGATCAGAACCTCGTCTGTGTAGTGGTGAATAATACACCAGTCCAAAACAACATGGTGCTACTTAGGATGACGTACACTGCACCATACTGTGCACATCGCTGTAAAGCATAAAATCTTAAGTATGGGTACGACAGTAATTCCAATAGCTACAGCGCCCTTCAAACATGAACACAGTAACGTTTGCTTACTGCTTGACTTATTGGAGCTGCGGTGGTACTGGACCGTCTCCAGCAACAGAAACTACCACCAGTAAACAGTGATGTTTATAACACAGTTCTACATCTGATTACGGAGAGAAGAAAAAAAGAAAGATTTATGGAGAGAACAATTGTCTCCGAACGAGACCTTCATACCGGATATTAAGATAATTGTCGTCGCAGAGCGAGCGCTCCGACAAATCCTGACAGAGTGCAGCTGGGAGGAGATGAAAAAAAAATCACCCTGTATATCCTTAGATATTGGCGTATGCTGACATATTTACGGCCTCCTCGACTATTAAGTGGTGATTTAGTGGAGGCATATCGGGATGGATACGTTTTTATCGGCGGCCATATATCCGGGAGGATCCGGGCTCCATTATGTGCCTCCCGGGCCGCGACTTCAGATGTTTACACTGCGCTAGTACACACGCACACACAAGGGAAATCGACACACATGCTGATAATCATAGATAAGTAATAAATTACTGTTACTAGTGATCGTGATGAGTAATGTCGCAGCGACTAACATCATCATCATCAGCCGACTGACCTCCCCCAAAGATTTCCACATACATTCAGCATGGCCTCTGATACCGCTGGTCACTAGGATATGTCGTATGTAGGGTTTCATATAGGGAGATATGGGCCATTTTCCATCACGCTGGCTTAATGCGGGTTGATGGGAGCCAGGACTGTGTTCGTTGATTAGCAGGGTGCACCACGAGCGAGTGAGGATGGCTTAGGTCCCGTGAGTTTTTGTGCGGAACTCCTTACACTCCAGTGCCTAACAGTAGTGTGCAGATATTACTATGTTCCGGTTCGAAGGGCGCTGTAGCTAGTGAAATTACTGGGGTAAGAAGACCTAACGTCTTCTGTCTCAAGGCCACGGGCACAATGTGGTGTTGTGAGTATGTGTATCATTTTGACTAGAGCCACGTTATTATGAGCAAGCATTTACCATCAGGTGAACATCTCGTATCACTAATTCGATGAATAAGAAGAGCTCCAATTTATCTCCGTCTCTTTCTCTCCCACTCTCAAGAAGTCATATCGTTCTTTATTCTGGAACATTCCCAGAGATTCACTGGTGGTAGTGTCTCTGTTGCCGGAGACCGTCTAGCTAGGTACCACCGCAGCGTCTGTTGCAGCCGACAGACAGTACTGTGCAAACATTACTGTGATCCGGTTTGAAGGGCGCTGTAGCTAGTGTAATTATAAGGGTAATGAGACAACATCCTATATATCGAGGTGACGGGCGCAATGTGGTGCAGTGCATACCAATCTAACTAGAGCCACGTTGTTATGGACCGGCGTATCGGGGGAACGTCCCGCTCGTCTTGTCGCTTAATTACATAAAAAAAAAGTCGCGAGAAACCAATGGATGTGAGCAACGCGAGACCTATTGATGTCGAGATTTTTTGACGAGGCCAATGCATATATATATATATATATGTATGTATGTATAGTTATAGGAAGTCTTGCACTCGAGTTCTCTCTAAACTAATTAAATTCAAATTAATTGTAGGAGGGGGGAGAAAAAAGTAAACGCACGTCAAATTGACCGTAAAATCCCAAGAAGAAAAACAATGGAGCACCAGACGATAACGGCGGCGACTTTAAATTAAATCTGAGCAGTTTCGACGAACCCTTCACTTTGAGTGAACATACGGACACACAATCCGTATACAAACGCACACATTAACTTCTTCAAAGACGGCATGAATAGGTGTCTGCAGGGGCGGTCAACACTCAACTTCAGGCGGTCCGTACTCCAAACTCGGTATCAAGCAGCGTTTATCATCTTCGGTACAGTCTCGTACCCTTTTTTTGGCCACGTATGCCGCCGAGGAGAGGTAGCTATTAACCGATTTGTGGTCGAGGGTACCAAGTCACGATGAAGAACAGCCTATGAGATGGACCGACCAGATAAAGGCGGCAGTAAATGGCTCATCATCGTTGCCACTAAATAAATGCACTAGGACGACGGCCATCAAAGAACAGCGGAGACGTTTTGTGAGGCTTGTGACCAACACCTGAAGTGATGAGCACGAGCACTCTGTTAAGAGTGATACCGACGAAGAAGAAGAAGACAGCTGTTTATTTTTATTCTACAAAGCGACGTTATCTGATGATAAGCAACACGCCTTTCCAACGTGGCGATAGGATGTTCTATATAGAACCATTTCATCCTCATCGCCTGGAGACATCCTCACTCCAGTAATTTTATTAGGTACAACACCCTTCAAACTGGAGCTCAGTAATATTTGCTCACTGGTGGCAGAAACGCACTTTGCTGTGATACAAGATGACCGCCAATGAATAAGCAATATGTACTTAAATTACTTCACAAGTTAAACCAATGAACATTGTTAACATGTTAAGAGGACTTTAAAAAAAGTCAAGAAGATTAGCTGAGGATCGATTTGTTTTCATCAACCTGATCACTGAACTTCAGTTTGAAGAGGGAACCTGATGAAGATGAAGAGGACTTTGTTTTTATTGTTTGAACCTCATTAAAGAAAAGTAGCATTCTTATCTACTATCTGACTTCATTTTAAAGAAAGCACCTCATGATAATGAAATTTTTTTATATATATGATATCATTTTGTTCTAGAATATTCCAAGAACGTCGATCTTCTTAATTGCAGTAAGAAGGTTCAGCGCGAAAAAAGTATAATTTCTTTACTTAACTAAATAATCAAATATAAATAGAAACCTCAAGGAACTAAGAATCAATCACAGATTATGTTCGCGCAGGAATGACATAAAGGACTTCATAAAAGTGAGGAAGTAAGCTAGTTTACGTACTTTAGTATCATCAGTCGATAGACGTCCACTGCTGGACATAGGCCTCCCCCAAAGATCCCCACATCCACATCAGTGCCGCGTATAATGAAGTATAAAGTAATTAGCTATGGATACTATAATGAGGGTTGGTTTTGAAACGTCGCACGACGATATATCGCGGCGTACGTTCTGCAGCAGAGGGTTAACTCCAAACTCCGGCCAAGGTATGAATATTTACGAAAGCATTAATTATTTTTTTAACTTTCTTCGGGGTTTAAGAGGATTTCCTTGGGCAGCGCCGGCCGGCGGCGCGCTGAATGACTGTGATTATTTTTAGTTAGGAAACTTTACGCGAGTGTTCGTGCAATACATTTCTTTGAAACAGCATCCGAGATTTTCACTCAGTTTCGCGCCTCATTAATCGACGCTTTATCGAACTGCTTCTAAACAAAACTTATAATCAAACTTACGTTAAGAATGACGGTTATAACGGAAGTTAAGTTCTCCCAATTAAAGAGTTAAGTAGTCATAGAAACTCTCAAAAGTCTCCACATACTTATAACATAGATGAAGTGCAGTTCAAGTCATTTAAAATAAAAACTTTCACAAATATATTATATACATTATATATACGTCTGAAATTTCACTAAAACCTACACATAAACCGGAAATTGAATAGGGTCTAACTTTAAAAAAAAATCTAGTTAAAGGTTAAATGAATTATAGAGAAAATCATTTAAGTATTAAGTACTATATATCTACCTCAGGAATGAACTGTTTCATAAACGAAAATTTCATCCAACACCGAAAATTAGGTAAAAAGTTCATTACATCATTATCATCATCATCAGCCGATAGAAATCCACTGCTGGAAATGCTGCCCTAATTCCGGCGCCTTGCCAACGTCAGTCAGCATGCCCTCCATTATCTCCAGACACTAGGAGTCTGTCGTTTGTAAGGGTTTAATATGGGGGATTTGGGCCATTTCCTACCACGCTGGCCCAATGCGGGTTGGTGGGAGCCAGCGCCTCGTTCGTTGGTTAGCAGGGAACACCACGAGCAAGTGAAGTTGACTTGGCTCCCGTAAGTTGGTGTATAAGTTAATTTATGTATTTTTATATATATGTATATATATTAACATAAATTATATTAAATTCCAATATAAAAAGCTACATTCGCTTGAAACAACATTGGCAAAGTTTTCTCGTAGCTTACGTAGCGCCGTAGGTCCGTAGCCGCGTAGCTCATTACGTAGGCGAGCCAACGGGGCGGATTCGGGAAATAAAATTTTATTTGTCTACTTTATTGTAAAGAGGAAACAGGACAAATTAGTTATAACAACGGACAAATAACGCCCCGAGTTTGATACTAAGTTCAAATCCAGCGCACGCATTAAGTGTAATGGGCGAGGTTTGCGGCCGCGGTGAGGACTAAAGCATAGTGCGGATAAACCAACTGATAACTTAAAGGCCACCAACCCGCATGGGCCAGCGTGGGGGGAAATGGCCCAAATGATCACCTACAAACGACGGACCCTGATATCCCGGCGATGCAGGCAGTGCAGGACCGATCGATGAGGAGATTTTTGGGAGAGGTCTATGTCCAGTGTTGGACATCTATTAGCTGATGATGATTTTTCTTTCGTTGATGGTAAGTGATACGCTCGCCCATAACAATGGCGCTAGTTAAGATGGTACAATATAACGTTCGTCGCCTTGAGACGTAATGTATGTTCTCGTTACCGCAGTATTGCACCAGCTACAGCGCCCTTTAAACCTGAACACAGTAACGTATAAACAGTACTGTTTGGCAGCGAAAATATGAACTGCAGTGGTACCAACCTAAACGATTTCCGGCTATCGGTCTAATTAAAACAACTATGTACAGACTCATCACGATATCTGGTTTGACAGGCGCTGTAGCTAGTGACATTACGTGGCCAACGAGACTTCACATCCTATGTATCATGAGGAGCACTATGTGGTGCTGTGTATGGATGCCACGTCAATGAACTGGGATATTACTTAACATCATGAGAATATCTCTCCGAGGACAGTCACCTTAAGACAAGGCTATCAAGCTAGCTGGACATGGACTCCGGTAATTGAAGTACTCACCAGGCTGGTTGGGTCCGCATATAACTGACTCAGGGTCAAGTTATACCAGCACAGCGTTAGCGAGGCCGCGGTTGTATTCTGAACGGAGATATCGTGACCTCTCCCAACGCCGAGGCTGACCACCGAAGGTTTATAGTGGGTAAAAACCACCACATACTCTACCTTCCCCCCAGAAGAATTCACCCCCCAAACCAAAAAAAAGCCTATTAATTGAACTTGAAAATTATAGTGTTTGTTTTACTTAGTTAAGAATGTATTAATGGAGCCCTGTTAATACTGAAGGTATATCCACACTGCATCAGCCGCATCTTCGCAGCACACCAACAAATTCCCTGCTCATTTGTTTTTTATTCATCCGCCGGCCGTGTAATCGAAAGTATAAATCGAGTTTAACTGCGCGCGCGGGCCCCCGCAACCCCCCACCCTTAACTGGTAATAAGAAAATAAAGGTAAGTTACATTTAACCGGCCTTATGAAATATCAGTTAACGCCGACCGCCCCGAGCCTTGCTGAACCATCAGCACCAGCTTAAATGTTACGAGCTTAACGCTCGGACCTAAATGATGCGGAAGGTCCAGGTAGATCTGATGACCGCTTGCTATCTGGAGAGTACTAAATACTGTCACTCACTGCTTTGATGAATAAAAAATTAAGAGGTCAGTTTAAGATCACGACCCTACATTTTTTTTCAATTAAACGCCGAGACCAACAGGACGTTGACCTCACGGTAAATGATGCGCCTGGTCATAGCGACGTGACGCTAGTTAGGAAGATATACACTGCACCACATTGCGCTCTTCATCTGAGACATGAGATGTTGATTCTCGCTACCCCAGTAATTCAATTAACAGAGCCCTTCAATTCAGAACACAGTAATATTAGCATACCACTGTTTGGTGGCCGAAATAGAAGCCGCGATGGTACCTCCCTTCCAGCAACAGAGACCTTCCTTTTAATCACGAGGGGAAATCTTCTTAAAAGATACCATGCTTCTGGAGCGAAGACAAGGTTATGTGGATCTTCTACCTACTAAAACCCTCTCGGTAGTCTCCGTCAGTGCATTAAGAGGGGCTCGGGGATCTCCTACGGAACGCACCGGTGCCCCTCTGCACTCTGGATACAACATCCAATGGAAGGGCAAAGCCCTCCTTAGCACTCACCCTGTGCTGCGGGAAATACAAGACCACCATGTATTTGCCGTCCTCATAAGGCTCGCTTATTGAGCTCAGAGTGCCACCACTCTCAAAGCTCAGGAGCCCGAGGAGTCTTTTAATCGCCTTGTACAAGGTAGGGAATACCTTAGTCCAATTCTTAACAGCCCTAGACTACAGGGCCGATCAACAGCGACCTACCCCCCAGTAAACTATTTGTCGATCTAGTAACATCAGATTATCGCTTGAGTTTAGACTTTCATCATATAAGCCAGAAAGTTCTGTTCTGAATATTATAACCGTATGGCAAAGCCACGAGACCCAAGCCAACTTCACCTGCTCGTGGTGCACCCTGCTAATCAACAAATGAGGCTCTGGCTCCCCCCAACCTGCAAACGGCCAGCGTGATGGGAAATGACCCCGTATGAACTCCTACAAACTACTGCCCGGCGGTACCGGAAACCATGCTCGATGATCTTTTCATCGATCGATCTGGAGATCTTTGGGAGAGGCCCATGTCCAGCTGTGAACGTCGGTCCACTGATGATTGATGCCGAATCATTAGTTTATAATTAACAAAAAAAATTACTGAAAGCTCTAAGTCAAGATCAGAGATGAGCTATAATAGTAAGATTATGACTATGATGGCTCCGTTCGAGACTCTTTCCTAAACATTAGGAATCTCTGAAGATCTTCACTTCCGCTGGATTTGAGATTTCTGTTCCGCGATTCACCATCACAAGAAAATCACACCGCACCATATTACTCTTGTCGCCTGGACACATAAGATGTTGTCACGTCACCCCAGTAATTTTACTAGCTACAGCGCACTTTAAACCGGAACACATTAATGTTCGCACACTACTGTTCGGTAGTAGAATATAGCACTGATCTACCAGCAGTAAAATATCGTCGTCGATTTGTACCGAAGAAGTACTTCAGGCTCTATTGCATGCAAACTTCGCGGTGGATCTGGACAGGTTCCATCAACCCACCCTTGACCAGTAATATATCGGTTCAGGTATCACATAAACCGGCGGCCACACGTTGGGGTATAAACTGAAAACTTTATCGCCGTTAACATAAAATTTAAATGTCGCGTATGTACGCCGCGTATTGATTTGATTGGGGGGGGGGGGTTCCAAATCCAGCCATTGGAGCGTGTTTTACGATCGGACCGCTGACGGACGAGCGGGATCTCCATATCGGCCGCCCGCAGCCCACCACCGCTGAGTTACAATCACCACTTACAGTTTATAACACATCCCCCGTACTACTCTGATTATATCCCACCGAGCGCTTGCGAGTATATCCTTACAATAAAAGAGACCTTTTTTTTTGTTTGAGGAGGGGGGAGGGACCATTGAAAAATACCCTGCTTGTGGAGGGAAGTCGGGGTTGTGTGAGATTCTTACTCACTAAAACCCCTGGTGCCCTGCATCTGTGCATTCGGAGAGGCTCCGGGATCTCTAATAGAAAGCACCGGTGCCCTCTACACTCCGTGTTAGCACGTCTCTGAGGAAGAGCCTAACCCTCCCACGCACCATCGCTGATCCATACGCTGTCTCACACAGGTTCACTTGGTTGCTGGGCCCCCACCCTCAAGAACCGCGAAACTCTTAGACCCTTTCAGTCGCCTTCTACGACAGACAGGCCTTACCTTAGTCTTATTCTTACTAGCCCGCGACTACAATTGAAAAATATAAAAAAAAAAAAAAGATTAATATTTTCAATTTGGCGGAAATAATCTAGGATAGCTACAATGAAGGGTTGATGTAGTAATTAAGATATATCTTCTACTACCCAAGACAATAAAATCAATAAACATAACAATTAGTTAACTAACGTCTCTATAATGACATAATTTAGTGTTAATATAATATACTAGCTGTTCCCCACCCCCTTTGCTGACCACGACACCCTCGCAACTCCCTTAAGAGAAGTATTTAGTAAAATTCCTTCTTAGCTGACTTATACTTAATAAGGAATATTTCTAGCAAATTTTAAATCCTCAGCCTTTATTTTTAAGCTGATTATAATGGGTAAAGTTTCTGGGAAACGAAAGGTGGGGAGAAGGAATAAGTCATGGTTGAGAAGTATCAGGGAATGTACTGGCGTGTCTGAAGCGTCCGAATTCTTCCGCCGAACCAGAGACAGAAAGGACTGTACCACGTTGATCGCCGACCTTCACTAGTTGGAGAGGAGCTTTAAGAAGACTAAGGCTTTACGGTTCCAGAGATATATTGATCTTAACATAGATGGAAATATATTTACATATATATTACTGGTTTCTGCTGCCGGAGATTTGTCCAGGTAGGTGACACCGCAACTCCTATTTCTGCGGGTGCATTACAGTGTTCCGGTTCGAAGGGCGCTGCAGCTACTGAAATTACTGGGGTAACGAGACTCAGTATTTTTAGGTCTCGAGGCGATGAACGCAATATTGTGCTGTGTGTACTATCCTAACTAGCACCTTTGTTGTGGACTGGCGTATCACTTACCATCAGATGAACCCGCTCGTCTCGTCGCTTCGTAACGTTAAAAAAATCATATCATCATTAGCTGATAGAAGTCCATTGCTGGGCTGAGGCCTTACCCAAAGACCTCGACATCATTCGGTCATGATTTGCCCGCATCGCCGAGCACCAGGAGCAGTTGTTTGTAGGAGTTCATATGGAATTTGGGCTTCCCACCACGCTGACCTAATGCGGTTTGGTGGGAGCCTGAGCCTCGTTTGTTGATTACCAGGATCACCACGAGCAGGACAACTTACACCACTTAGAAAAAAAAAATCACAATTAACGATAAATGTTACAAAAACTTTGACAATACGTTAAACAATGAAACCCGATACAAACATCAACAAAATCATTGTAGAACTTAACCGGATGTCGGTTACCGCGGTAACAGACAGCAGGCCACGCCCACCGACAGCTAATTATTTAAACGCTGCAGTAAATAATTATTTTGAAACTTGTAACCTAATGTTGTCGGCCATTATGTGAGCTAAGTGAGTCGTTAAGCTCGCCTAATTACAGCTAACGGATGGACAAATCGGATAAACATTGTTATTTATGATAATTATGATACCCCCCGGTTACCCGCGCAAGGGTTGTTAATTTTTTACGAATATTTACAAACCCCTTGATATATCCTACAATATTATTTCCTGTTCTCTTCTCTTTTCTATTCGCTTGGTATCTTTGTGACCTTACCGTTGATTGACAGTCTTCATCTTAAGAATGCAGTTAAATGAATTAGAAGGTCAAAGTACATCTAAAACATTTTTAAATTTATGTATTTTAAGCAGCGGATAAGTTTTAATTTAAAAAAAATACAACTTACTTCTGTCGGAGATCGTCTAAGTACCACAGCAGCGCTTATTGCAGGCGACAGACAGTACTGCACAAACGTTATGTTATATACCACCCGGTTTGAAGGACGCTTTAACCAGTGTAATTACTTAGTATCTTCAGCACCTTACCCTATACTACAATAAGCTTATCGTGTCTTACGTCTCGTTACTTCAGTAATTCCATTGGCTTCCGTGAACTCCATTACAACAGATGTTCAACAACTTGAGACGTGAGAGGACGCCATTTAATTATTTTTTTTGTTCAGTTAAATTACGAGACGAGCTGGACCTTCACTTGATGGTAATTGATACGCATGCCCGTAACAACATAGCGCTAGTTAGGATGTTATACACTGCACCACATTGCGCTCGTCGTATAAGATATAAGATGTTGAGTCTTGTTACCCCAGTAATTACAATAGTATCCTTCAAACCGGACCACAGTAATATTTCCACAGTACTGTTTGTCATCTACAATAGGAGCTGCAGCCATACCCTACTTAGACAGTCTCCGAAAACATAGACTTTTTTTTATTGGGAGGGAAATCTTCTGAAAAGGTTAACCTGCTTCTGGAAAGAAAACAAGGTTAAATGGGATTTTTACCCACTAAAACTACTCTCAGTGGTCATCCTCAGTTAGTTGCGTGATGTCCTGGGATCTCCTACGAAACGCACCGGTGCATCGCAGCACCAAGGCTGTAGCTCACCACGGCACCCTCGCATTGGTACAACAATCACCAGACCACCTCGGGCTCGCTTAATGGACAATAAGGGTCTCCATCTTCAAAGCCTGAAACCTTTTTTGTCGCTTTGTACTACAATCAGGGCTTACCTAAGTCCTATTCTTAATAGTCAGAGTAAAGACCAAAGGCAACAGAGACCTACCTACCACCGGGAAATAAACAACGTTGACTTTAACCACCAATGCAACAGTGAGTATTGCCCCCCCTCGCATAAAAACAGGTTGTTGCTGGTGTGCAGTATCGATATAAAAAAAAATTAAATTTTAAACGTGCACATTTTACCAGCACATTAAACACAAAATAGTGAGGCCGTCTCATTAATGCAAGTTTATTGTGAACCGATTGTCGAATCGCCGCCATATTGCAGGGGGCGCCGTTTTATCGCCGCGGCGCGCGATATACGACCGAATTAAAAATGCATAAACATTTGACGCTTTACGATAATTACGCGCGGCGTGTTGCATTGGTCGCTTTATAACGTACAACTTATGTTGAATAACCTTAATATTTTCACTGCGTTCGCACTTTTTTAATATAAACAATAATGTTACAGTTTTTAAATCCAATTTAACTTCATCATCATCATCATCATCAGCCGATAGACGTCCGCAGGACATAGACTTCCTCCAAAGATCTCCGCATCGATTGGTCTCCGCGTTGCTGGCAACCAACTTTTTTTTATTTAACTTCCATTCAAATATTTTATATATGTTATGTGTCTTATTAAGTGAATATTACATATTTTTTTTATGTAATTAAGCGACGAGACGAGCGGCATGTTCACCTGATGTTAAGTGATACGCTTGCGCACAACAACGTGGCTATAGTTAAGTTGGTATACATTGCACCACATTGCACTCGTCGCCTGAGACAAAACGTTGAGTTTCGTGACCCCAGTAATTACACTAGGTACAACGTTCCTTAAACCGGATCACAGTAATGTTTGCACAGTACTGTCTGTCGGCTGCAACAGGCGCTGCGGTGGTACCTACCTAGACGGTCTGCGGCAACAGAGACACTACCACCAGTACAGTGTTCTCTGTTACAGTTTCTTAAAACCTAACAGCTGTACATTTTATAAAAGGCTTTATAGGTTGTTATCTATATTTTGTAAAATAAAACAAATAGAAAACAAAATATAAACACCCCCATTGATTGTATTATATAAATATTAATATCTAAAAATACATCAGAAATCTTTGTCAATTCAATTAAGATCGACAAGGAGGTTTTAATTCAGAAAAAAGTCTTATTATAACGATTACTGATAATTAATAAACATCTGTAGACATTAAATATTCGCGAAGTGTTGCTTCCGTTAACGAAACCGTTCGCAGCTTGCCAAGTTAATAGATCCAATTACTTAAATTGTAAATTGAAAGACAAAGCACTAATTGTATTTCAAAGCAACATAATCATAAAACATCGGTTACACCGCGCCCGCCTGACACCGCGTCCCGACACAACCAAAGCGCCGTCTGCTCACAGAACAAACCTACAACTGCAGCTAATTCATGGAAATATAAACCGTAGCTCTATGTCAGTTACGCTTTATAATGGCTGTATTAATAAAATTGTTACAGTAATCGAACATTATATACCTATTACACAAAATTAATATTTTCAACCTTATTACCTACGTAATAAAAACTACACTGTTTGCATATAAAAATGCCGCGCAAACGAATTTTCACCTATTATTAAATACGTATAAAAATATGCTAAATTAAGTCGTATTCCTTTAATAGATAAGGTTTAACATGATTGTATCGGTAACTTTGCAGTTGTTCTCCGGTCCACGTCACTATCTTGACAGCTGCTTGTCACTCGGCTCTTTTTTTCAAAATCTGTCCTGCCCAAGAGAGACTTTCGGAAGATTAGTGCGGAAATATTTTTTTTATGTCCTTTACCGATCCTTTCCCGTTTTGTTGGACAATAAATGTTGCGGGGGGCGGAAAACTTTTAAAAATGTCCGAATTTTGTTGTCTACTTTTGTATGTTTATCAACAATGTAAGGGTGGTTAAGAGTATTTTTTTACGTACAGTCGCTCGAATAACATTGCCGGGATTAGAATAGAGGCTTCTCTTATTAAACATGAAAAAGAAGAAAAAGGATTTAATATTGTTATTATTACTATTCAATTAAGGGACGAGACGAGCCGGACGTTCACCTGATGGTAAGTGATACTCGTGCCCACAACGACGTAGCGCTAGTAAGAGTATATATACTGCATCACATTGTGCTCCTTGACTGAGACTTAAGAGGCTTGTTACTCTATTATTTTCACCAGCGCCCTTCAAATCGGAACATACTAATGTTTGTTCGGCAGAAGAAACGCCACCAGTGAGGTACATCAAAGAAATATGCTATTTGATTAGACGAATTATTTTTGTTCTTAACACAGAGGACCTTTCCCAAGGATCCTCATTGAAGGGGATTGGGTCTTACCACGCCGGCCTAGTGCGGGTTCGTGAGTGGTCAGAGCCTCGTCTGTTATTCAGCAGGGTACACCACGTGCTGGTGAGGTTGAAGGTGTTAGCCGGAAACCCTTACACCCTAGGAACAGTTTTACCGACCTGAAAACATCTATTCAAAGGTTATGCTAGTATTCTGTACATCTTCTGATAATGAACTTGTGAAGAATCTAAAACTTGGCTTGTCCCAGCTTCGCGTTACATCATCGCGAAGGAAGATGCTTAGAGGTCGAGGGTCGCACGGGCGAGTGCATCAACCCTTTATCTACATTCAGTCTCGTCTAAGTTCAGACTAAATCTTTCAATTAGACGGATCAGTTGTATAATCACATTTAACAGAGTTGAATGAAACCTCTTTGTCTACTATATAACTAATATCGAAATCTAGAAATATTTAGTGTTTATACCTAATAAGCACTAAACAATAGTTTTTTTTTATATATATATATATATATAAAATATTGTTTAACTTTACAAAAGGAATATTACAAAAATAATTATTTGATAAATAGGAATTTTCTCAAAGGATACAAATATCACTGGTGGTAGATCTCTCTTGAAGGAGACCGTCTAGGTACCACCGCAACGCCTGTCACTACCACCAAACTGTACTGTGAAAACATTACTGTGCTCCAGTTTGAAAGGCGCTGTGATTAATGAAATTACTTGTAGACGACGAGCACAATCTGGCGGTGTGCTACCATGCTAACTAGCACCACTTTGTTATGGGCGGGCGTCATCATTATTATCATCAGCCGATAGACGCCCACTGCTGGACACAGGCCTGCCCCAAAGATTTCCACATCGATCGAGATTCATTTGGGAGGGACTTGAGCTATTTCCCATCACGCTGACTCAATGCGGGTTGGTGGAAGTCAGAGCCGCGTTTGTTGATTAGCAGGGTGCACCGCGAGCAGGTGAGGTTGGCTTGGATTCCGTGAGTTGTTGTGCGGGCACACCCCTTGGTGAGGCGTAACACTTACTATCAGGTGAACGTTCAGCTCGTCTCGTAGCTCCGTTGAATAAAAAAAAATAAACATTTTAGCTTAATTAGTGTCTGTTTTTTTTTATATAGCAAAGCGATAAGACGAGTAAGACATAACAATGCAGAGATTGTTAGAATGATATACACTACACCACAATAGGCTCGTCATTTTGAGACAGATCTTGAGACTCGTTACTCAAGTAATTTCATTAGCTACAGCGCAGTTCAAACTGGAACTCAGCAACGTTTGGATATTACTGTCTTGCGGTAGAGATAGGCGCTGCGGTGGTAACTTTCTTTTGTGGAGAAATCCTGGATACCATTCTGCTGTCGGAGTAACAGAAGAGTTATGTCAGACTCACCGGCTGAAAACCCACGGTGTCTCCACGGGAACGCTTTCGAACACAACCGACAGCGACAGGCCTTGATGAGACCACATCACGGACTTGCGGTGGTACCCAGACGGTCCCCGGCAACAGAGACCTACCACCAGTAAAATGCTTGCTTTTATGGCTAATTATATTAACAATTAACAAAGCAAGGTCCCATTAAATGAACTTAGTAATATCCTCAATACGCTGGTTGACATTTTATGTTCAGGTTTCTTAAAAAACAAAAGCCCGCGGCCGCAGCATCAGCATTATCAAAAAGCCATCGGTTACGCTCGTTAGGTGCTCGCGCAATGGCCGAATTAAAACTGCATCCGGTTTGCAAATGTAACGATAATTATCGGTAATTAGAATTAACGCTCCACCCCGCACCCCTACGGGCACCAGGGTTTTGTCCCTTTTTCTCCATTCCTGCAACACTAAATTGAACGGCGCTTAATACGATATTCTAATTCGATTTTTTTTATTCAATGAAGCGACGAAACGAGCTGGACGGCCACCTGATGGTATACTCATCGCCATGAGATAGAATGTAAAGTCTCGTTACCGTACTAACTTCACTAACTACAGCGCCCGTCAAACCGGAACACAGTTATGTTCGTTAATGTAGATAACATTGTGTTTGGTCTTAATTAATCGGTTATTCTTCTATATAAGGAGTATATCTATTCATCGGTCCTTCGAGCCGGATAGACAGATAGTACAGATTGTACACAGACTTTATAAGAGAAGTGTTTATTCCTTTCGTCAACCTAAGGAAAAAGTAGCGAGGACGGAGAAGGAGTAGGATAAGCTGTGGTAGGTCATCTTGTGACATAAATTAACCGCCCCACATTGTGCCGTCGCCTGAGTCTAGATGCCCCAGTGATTTCACTAGCTACAGCGCCCTTCAAACCGGAACACAAACATTAGCACAGTTAGGCGTTGCGATGGTACCTGTTTAGACGATCGTAGATAACGGAGACGAGTCATCAATGAACGAACATTCTACATGAAGAGAGAAATGTGTAGAAGAAAATAATAAGAAACAGAGCTGATGAGAACGAATAAGCAGTTCACTTTCTTAATACACACATTCACACACACTACACTACCTATAAAGATATGTAATGATGACCGCGTACCGGAAGACGTAGTGTTGGCAGGCTAGCCCTCCCCGTCCTCTCTCCCAGGTGATCCGACGATCTGGTGAAGGTTGCGGGAAGCAGATGGATGCGGGCAGCGCATGATCGATTGATGTGGATATCTTTGCGGGAGGCCTATGTCCAGCTGTGGACGTCTGTCGGCTGATAATGATGATGATGAAAAAGTTGCCAAAATATAACTGTAAAATATATTGTAAGTAGATAAACATTTTTTGTTAAAATACTTGGAATTGTTCCATTTAGACTGGATTTTACGAAATTCCTTCACCAAAGAGAGTTGCGGGGGATGTTACGGCCGGTGGGGTACAGTTAATGTATATACTGGCCGTTCTCCGACCGCTTTGCTGGCCGTGACATAAAATATTCCTTGAGAGCAACTGCAACCGCCATGGCTTTTTATAGCAACCGTTACTATAGCAACCAAATAAACAATACCAAATGGAAATGTTCATAAAAGTTGCCTTGGGCCAGCGTGGAGGATAATGGCCCACATCCCCCCAAATTAACCCCTGCAATCAGCAGTGAACATCTATCGCGATGACGATGACGAACCATCTACAAATCATTCCGCTTCGAATGCTCATGTTCCCGTATCGACACGTTCACTAGTTTTCACGTGATGGACGAGCAAAGGTAACCAATTTTAATTACACACGTAACACTAGTAACAAGTGAATCATTGCCGCATAACGCGTTAGCGAGGTTACGCATCGCGTTTGCAATCAGCGTGGACGGCGTACAGCGCCGTGCGCAGGCGGCGCTGCACGGCGCTGTGCGGCGCTGTCCGGCGCTGCACGGCGCTGTCCGGCGTGTCGCCGCACCGAAATCAAGTCCGGTGCGGGCGCGATATATTCGGCGGCGCTGTCCGCAGCGCTGTCACGCGATATCGGCGCAATAAAGTGCGTCGCAATACGGCCGCCTGTCGCACGCGGGCGCGCCGTAACTCCGGCCCGTGCGGTCGCAGCACCGCCGGATGTCCTACAGAGCTGACACAACACAACGCAAACATATTCACATTCATTTTACTAACATTATATCAACCGATAGACGTCCACTACTGGACATATGCGTCCACCAAAGACCTCCACATCGATTTATCCTGTGCTGCCCGCACTAAGGGTACTTTGTAGAGGTTTATTTGAGAGAGGTGGTGTAAGTGGTTTCACACAACTCATGGGACCCAAGCCAAACCCACCTGCTCGTGGTGCAGCCTGCTAATTAACAAACGAGGCCCTGGCTTCTACCGATCCATCTTGGGATAGCGTCGTGGAAAATAGCTCAAATCCTCCCGGGAGGAATCGAGCTATTTGTGAGGAGGTAGTAGGTTTGAAAGTCGATGTAGCCGTAGCTATAAGTGCTGTCAAACATTACTGCGTTCCGGTTTGAAGGGAACTGTAGCTAGTGAAATTACTGGGGTAATGAGACTCGACATTCTATGTCTTAGACGACGAGCACAATGTGGTACATTAATATCATCCTAACTAATACTATGGATAGGCGTATCACGTACTATCAGGTGAACGCCACGCTAGTAGTAAATGCTATTTTTTTTACTTTTTATCAAAAATATATAGCATGTGTAAAAGCAGCTCTGTGCAGTTATAAACAAAGCGGCCAATTAAAACAAGGCAAGTCCACGTCGGCCATCTTAAATTTGCACATGGCCGTATTGGCAATATCTGAACGTGCACCTGTTCCTGTGTGCGCCATGCATTCCGTACGAGTTCCGGTTTAGACCCGACCAGACATTAATGTCGCTTCATCAGCTTCGCTGGTACTGAGGGTAGTTTGTCATCAGATAGCGCCTATGTAGGTACCACCGCAGCTGACGAATATTACTGTGTTCCGGTTTGAAGGTTCCTGCAGCTAATGAAATTACTAGGGTATCAAGACGTTAGAGGAGACGAGCTCAATTGTATAGATGTGTATATCATCCTATCACCCCTCCGTGATGATCAAACAGCATTTCCCACCACGCTTGCCCAATACGGGTTGGTGGGAGCCAGAGCCTCGTTTCTTGCTTAGCAGGACGTACCACGGGTGAGGTTGGCCTGGATCCCGCTAGTTGTTGTGCGGAACCCCTTGCACCCCTATCTATCATCATATATATGTATATATTAAACAAATATCAATAACAAACGTAACGATAATGTTGTCGCATTCGTATAAATAAACAGAATAAAGCGATCATTAATTCAAAAATGGCGGCGTAATGGCGCCGCATCCGCTATTCGTAATAATTAAACGGGAACATTAAATTAGAATTCCGCTTGCAATGATTATTTATCATCAGCGCAGTCAATAATATCGTTCGCGGCGATAATGACTACATCGTGTGTGTGATTTAGGGGAGACCGTCTAAGTGATGGTGGGGGTGAGTGATGGTGGGGGTGAGTGATGGTGTGGGTGAGTGATGGTGGGGGTGAGTGATGTGGGGGTGATGGTGCCGTTCGGGAGCGGTCGCATTCGCCGCACTGGGAGCCACGATGAAGGAACTCATGGTGACTGAGTCGATATATTACAAAAACTATAGTTCTATTTATTTAGTGCAGCAGTATATAAAGTTCGCGTTAGTACGTGGGTATGCGCAGAAAGATACTCAAAATGGAAGGAAGGTATGATTAGAATAAAAAGATAAAAAAAATATTAAGATGATCTAGACTACAACAGTAACTGTGGTAAATTAGTGCCGGTAAAAATATCTAGGTAAAGACAAGTAGCAGTACACAAATAGATATCTTAAGTTAATGGATAAGTTGGGGTGCGTATAGCAACATGGAATTTTATTTGTTGTTTAGACTCGGTTCAGGATAAATCTCACAACAACTCGCGGGATCCAAGCAAACCTCGCCTGCTCGTGGTGAACCCTGCTAATCAACAAACGAGGCTCCGGCTCCTACCAAACCGCGTTGGGCCAGCGTGGTGGGAAATGGGTCAAGGGGAGCTTGCCACTACAAACGACGGTGCCCGGTTATGTGGCTAGTGCGGGATCGATCGATGAGGAGATCTTTGGGGGAGGCTTGTGCCCAGCAGTGGACGTTTATCGGCTGATGATGATGATATATTATATATTATCTTAAGTTCTAGATATGTAGCTTCCTTTCCAGGTGGTATAGAATATAATATACCCCGACTCAACCTTCTATAACACTCTACTGGTGGTAGGTCTCAGTTGCCGGAGACCCTCTACTTAGAACTGAAGCAACTGCCGCCAAACACTAATGTACAAATATTAATATACGATCATCCTGTTTGAAGGGCGCTGTAGGTAATGTAATTACTGGAGTGATAAGACTTAAACGCGGCGTTGTAAACCAGCAACTTTCATCTTCACAAGCGTATACTTTTTTTTTGTTTCGAGGGTAATCTTCGAAAAGATACTGTCTTCTGGAAGGAAGTCAGTTATGTGGAGATAATTGCCCACTAAAATCCCCTCGGTGATTAGCTTCAACGTTTGGAGAGGTCACGGGGTCTGCGTTCGGAATAACCGCGGCCTCTCTAAAGCTATACTGGGATAACTTGTCCCGGGGTCTGTTTTACGTAGTCCCTATCACCTTCGCGAGTGATATCTTAATGGCCGGATACCAAGTCCAGCCATTGTCCTCAAGGTCGTTTAGAAGGCGATGAGAATCACTATCCTGACCGCCTACGACACCAAAGTTAAGGGGAGCACCGTTTACTGATGCCCCGTCACGCCACGTAAGGGCAACGACGGCTTCATCTCCGAGCAGGATCTGATCTCTATCGATACCGCTGGTCTTCGCGAGCATATCAATTGTATATACAGGGTGAAACGGAGAGCATGGGTACTATAGAGGGTGGGCTTTACCCTTCCTAGGGATATTTTAGCCAGAAGGTAGGGGTGCACCGGTGCGTTCCGCAGGAGTTCCCGGAGCCTCTCATAATGCACCGAAGGAGAACAATGAGAGGGTTTAGTGGGTAGGAGCTCCAGATAACTTTATCTTCCCCCCAGAAGCAAGGGATCTATTCAAAGGATTTCCTCCGCTATAAAAAAGGGGGAAATGGAAACTGGTTTAATCCGTTATTGCTTCATTACTCTGTACACTTCACTTGTCGCGGTTCCGTGCTCATGTGGTCCCAATATCGAAGGTATCACCATGAAGTAAGGCAACTTGACCGCTTCACTTATACTATTCAAGCTAAAACTTCTGCAAGGAAGCTTGGACTCCTTGCCAAAGTACGACGCTACTTCACACCAAGCAGCTTCTAACGCTGTATAAAGCGCAGGTCAGATCGTGGCTGCTGCTGCCACATCTGGGTAGGTGCTGTCAAATATCATGCTGGATAGTCGGTGACCATGAGCTGACAAGTATCAAATTTGATAGCCTGAGTTGTAGCCTAGTGAGCCTCTCGATGTTTTACCAATTGCGTTTAGGGGAGTGTGCCCAGGAACTATATAATTCTCTTCCACCACCAGACACACACACACACTATTAACCCTTACGTTGTCCAGATCTCATGCAATACGACTTCACCTAGAACCTTCTTAATGCGAACAGAGAAAAATTGGAAGCCTGCTGGCGTCTTTGTTTCCGTCCAGGTGTGACCTGGGTATCTTTAAGTAAATAAGTGAAGACGCTACTACTAGACCAGTGCGCTTTACCACCAGACGTGTTCATCACCGCTTACCATCACATGGGATCGTAGTCTATTTTATTATTTAATTAAGCGACGAGACGAACTGGACATTCACCTGACGGTAATTGCCTTCACATAACTTGGAGCCAGTTGCCATGATATACCTTACACCACATTGCTCCTGAGACGTAAGATGTTCGAGTTTCATTACCCCAGTAATTACACTAGCTACAGCGCCCTTCAAACCGGAACACTAGTGATGTTTGCACAGTACTGTTACGCCTATGTCCATTAGTGGACGTCTATCGGCTGATGATGATGAAGATGATGACCATGATTAGTCCGATACATGATCAGATTATAGATATAGAAAAGTAATACTAGAGCGAGATCAAAACTTGCCGCATAGAGGATGTGTAAATCAGCGTGCAAACGCCAGATGATTACCAGCGTATCACCTCCCACTCCTCACTCCGCGCGTTACCCCCGCCGCGCCATCACAATAGCGGGCGCGTAATGAGAGGCCGCGAATTGGCTGCGTTTTGATTTAATGACGCGAAATAATAGCAATCAATGCGATCGCTAACCGCTCCCCCTACCCCCCTCACAACCCTCCATTATTTAACCTTTTTATTTTATATACGTAATTCGAAATGTTAATACACTACCCACGTAAATTATCCACCAGCTAAACGAGGAAGGAGGGAGGTCCGCAGCTACGGTGTATGGCGGTGCTGGCTAGGATTCGGCCCAATTCCTCGCCGAGCAGATATGATAGCGAAGAGTTTATACAGTGATGAAGCGAATCCAATGAGTCCAAACGAGGAAGGTATTTCCCTCTCTATCCTCCCTATCTATCAAATTTGTTATTTTAAAAAAAAAAATATTTATTTTTCATTATTGTCGTAATAAGTTATGTTAAGTCCTCTTGTACACTTCCAAATGTTTGAGCAGTAAATCTGCAGAGGTTCGCTTGAAAAAAAATGGCACCCGTCCAACGGCGGAGGAGCGAGGTCCGCCGGCGGGAGGGCCAGCCGGACTTGAACAATAACAACATCCTGGGAGCACTTAAAGAAAACCGAAAACGCGTCCAACAATCCGTAACACAGTAAACCAATAAAGCTCGGGTTATAAATAAAAATAACTGCCCCAGTTATAAATAAAATGGCAGCGGAGTCGGTAAGTACGTCGCGGGGCCCGCGGCCGCTGAGTTATTGCGTCACACGACATAAAATATACAACAAAAACTGTTGTTCCACCAACAGTTTTGCCCCCATATTAAGAATGGGCGCAAACATAACGCGATTCCGGAACAGGGCCGGGGAGTAGCTTTCACAGCTAAATATATCCTCGCAGAAGCGGTGACGGCTCAGCTCATAATTATACTGTGCACCTTCATCATCACCACTGACATATTTCTTCATTCCGTTTCGTTAACATCCTGTGGCCCCAAGGTAAGGGCAAAGAGCCTCTACAGTGATTCTCCATCGCGTTCGGTCTTGTGCTTCACTCTTATTCTCTTCCCACGTCTACCCGATCTACGTCACCTCCTCTGTTACTGTGCAGCACCACCTTTATGTGGGGTTACTCCAATCAAGCGCTTGCTTTGGAGTATGGTTGTGATCCCTTCATAAGAGTGTAGCCAATCTACTCCTCCTCTTCTTCTTTCTATAATTCTGCAAAGACAGCGGTTGACTAAGACCTGGAGATGGTGCGAGATGATCTTTGTGACTTTTGACCTCTCACAGCCATATAGCAATATGGATTCAATGTAAGACTGGAATACTTTAACCTGAACACGACGTGATAATTTCCGTGACTGCCACACGGGTCGGAGTCGTGCGAAGGTCGCCTGAATCTTAGCAGTACGTGAAGTGATGTCCTCTTCAGTAACCCCAGTTTCTGATACGACAATCCCAAGGTACGGAAGAGGCAAGAGGCAGAGGTAGTTGCAAGAATTTACTTTCAAGGTCATGATGTCAATCAACCTGCAATTTGGAGCGTGATGGCTAACGCCGTAAAGAGGAGGATTTCCTGGTGAAAGCTAATCAAATCATTCGATTTAATTAGCATCAGACGGTAGTCCCGAGCTATTAGGAATAGAACTAAAGTAAATCCTGTTCGACATAAAAGGCGACTAAAAAGGTTTTCTGTTTCGTGGAATTTGATAGCTCTCAAAGTTCACTAAGCGAGTGAGTGTGGAAGACAAGTACAGGGTTATCTTGTATTTGTCGTAGCCTAGCGAGGGTATTAGAGAGTTACGGCCTTCTCTGGAAAATGCTCTGAAGATCCTGGGACCCCATACAACGCGTTGAACATGACCACCGAGTGGGTTTTAGAGGTCGAGACATATCCAACATAATGTTGTCTTCTCCCCAGAAGCAGGATGTCTTTAGAAGTCTCTTCCACATTAAAAACAATGCAGCATCAGAAAGATCACGCTGGGAAACGATTAGAGAAGGCCTATGTTTAGTAGTGGACGAGAACAACATAAAATGTTGATGATGATGAGCTGATGTTAAATTTAAATAATACATAAACAGTTCTCTCTGAAATGAACTCAACAGCCTCTCTATGTGGGGTGCTGTGCTGAATCCTTCGCTCGATTCAAGACCAGTTCGCGGGGTAATTCGTTATTTTTATTGTTTTTTTTTGTTATTATCATTGCTCCTCCGGATTACATGGCATGATGCACGATCAGGCGCTGGATGCGTTTAATTGCCCCGGACGGTTCAGGGCGCGCGATAAACAATAAGATTAAGGTGGGAATAGTGGATCTGAATGTTTATGAAACGCCATTACTCCACGCCCGTTATATCCGAATATTATTTACGTACTGCATAATTTACTATTCAATATTGTACTTGTTAAAAAAATATATAGCTTTGTTTTTATATGATATAGAAGCGACAGGAGGAGCTGACTTCCAACAAGATATTTGTTCTCGTCCTATACCTATACTGAGTCATAGGATCGTATGTGCCAATATCTAATGAAATATTATATGTCAACTTACTCGTACGCCGCCTGACACAGTATTGACGCCGGCGTCCCTTTCTCTGATGATGTTCGAAGTTGATAGTCGTTTGACCCATTGATACAGCGCACTGTAACGCGGAACTCCACGACTGAGGCCTGCACGACTAATCGCTTTGGTCTTTACAAAAACCAAATACTATAGTCGAACAGGCACTTAGATATTCACAATCTATGAAATTCCTATAAACAATAAGTTTTTATAAGTTAACAGTTGTCCAAAACCTAGTAAACTGGCATAATTATTCATACTTTTATTAATAATAAAGTGTTACCTATTACATATTTAACAAAATAATCACTAATATAACTGACTTAAAAAATTTGCAATACTTGTTCGATAAAATTTATTGCTATTTTAATATTACAGGCGCTCATGTTTAAAAAGAGATTTAATCTTTTGTTAAAGAGTAAATATAAATATTGGACAAACTTTATACATTCGTATGCAATTTTTATTTTGAAATAGTGGTGTATTAGAAAAACCTAAAATTACGTTACCTTTATACAAAGCGTACATAACAAGAATTAATATAATTAAGGACAGAATATAGTGGCGTCGCTAATTATATCAAGCACTGTGCGCGGATTAAATTTTTGTTGCTTAACAAACGGAATGCGGCTTTTTGCCATATTTCAAATAAAAGAGACCAAAGCTTAAAACCTTATATTGTTTTAAAGATTACATATATATGTAGGCAGCTAACCAGATGTTTTCCAACTAGTTAAAATTTTTAACTTGCGTACATCTCGGTGTACGGTTAATATATTCTGATTATCCAATGGGTTAGAGTATATTGAAGATGTTCTAATGCATTGTATTAAAATTTATGTATATTTTTTATCATTACATAATTTTATTACAAACTTATTACTAATTTGGATAATAACTATCATCTATATATTATGTGTGTGTTATATTAACTACGTGAAGCAGATTCGAAGATAATAAAGTGAAATCTTGAGCTGATTTCTAGATTGCGTTCTCATTGACGAATAATTATAAAGTGATGTCTTGATTAATGATATGTATAGATAACCTACATATAAACCAATAACTATTAATTTTTATATAGCAAACGGCAAATACTGTGTACTGCAATAATACATAATGACCATAGCGATGAGAATAATATCGCAAATTCAATAACGCGCCGTTCTTCACCAATGCTGTTGTTTATTTGGAAACGTTTTTTTTTATTAATTATTATAACTATCAACATTTTATGTAGTCATAATGAATGTCAACAAATATGGCGTCACGTGTCGGTTACTCCATCGGGATTTACCATTTACCAGAGCCGTACCCTTTGAAATATTGTTTTAATTAACAACTTCACGTCAAGCGTACGCGTGTGCTTTTGACGAAACTTCTAGAAACAATAACTGGAACAATAAGGTCCATAATGCACACTTGGGGTCACAAACAATTTACCGTTCCTACCAAATGCTGGCATAATTGAAGTATGTATTTAATTATTAGATTTTTTTTTATATAACTCACACTAGCTGTTCCCCGCACGCTTTGCTGGACGTAACATAAACTACTCCTTGGCAGCGACCGCAGCCGCCAATGGCTTTCTACAGCATCCGCATAAATAATATGAAATGATAATATTTATACAAGGTAATTATAAACAAAACGAAGGATCTATGAAATCAGTTTCATTATATATAATTTACATTTATGTTACTTTAAAGTTAAAGTTTTCAGATAGACGAATGTGGACAATGAAGGTTTCACTAATGTAAGTTATATTCTAAATTATTTACTTATTCCCAGTATCAAATTAACCGAATGCTTCACTTAACTGTTCGTGTAATGTCATAAGTAACATTATACGAACTAAGTAATATTATAATCAGTAACTGAATTTACTGTTAACTTAGTTGAGTTTAAAATATATTTACTCATTATTTCAATTACTTAAAGGTTTACTTGTATGGATATTGAGTTATTAGCTACTTGATTGATTTGGCGGTCTAACACCCCCTTACGGGGTTCGCCTAACATTTCACGGGTCCCAAGTCAACCTCACCTGAATAACAGACGAGGCTCTGACCACTCACTAAGCCTCACTGAGCTAGCGTGGTCAGCCCAATTCCCCTAAATAAACTCTGTGGAGATCTCTGGAGGACTGCTGATGATGATGATGATGCCATTTGATAAAATAGTAAATAACTTTAAATTTAAATTTTCGTAACTATTACTTGTATTTGTATTTATAATTAACTAACACGAAAACGGAAGAACTGGCGAACTTTAATGTCGTCCTTAAAATCCTTTACACATATATATAGATAAATCTTGGAGAATCCTTCGAAAAAGAATTAATCGAAAAGAAATTCTATACTAATGAAAGTCTACATTCTACGCTTTATATAAGTTGGTAACGCATAAGAGGAATAACATGATGGTAAGTGACCACCAGCTCCACCATCCAAGATAACAATAACTATTTAATGTTTCCAAATAACTATAATAAGAATTGAGTACATTATAAAAAAAAATTACTGATAACAATCGATTTAAATTAAAGATAAGCATCTTGTAGACAAGTTCATGTCCAGCAGTGGGCTTCTATCTGCCGATAATTTAGATATTCCCTAATCTTTCTATCGATCATATAGTTTACTAATTAGTGGTTAAAATCAAACAATTTGCTTAACTGACGAAAGAAATGTTCACAGCTTTTTTAATGCAATTTTTTTTTTAATTAAAAACAGCTGATGTCTATATAAACAATATTTTTATATATTTCTCATTTAAATAAGAAAACGGTGTTGCCTTATACAAAAATCCGTCGATACATTATCTCTTGTAGTTGATCGTTGTTACATTACTTACTTTAGTATCGTAATTATTTTCAAACGAATCAACTAATTAGTTTGTTTGTTAATTTTGTTAATTGATCTTTTGACAATTAAAAAAACAATAGTTTGATTTGTTTACTGGTGTAGAGAACAAAACGTTTGTACGGCGATCAATGGAGTGTTTATCGGATTACCCCACGGTCCTGTTCTCGCGCCGGCTCGTTAGTGGATAATTACGAAACGCGACAAACACATCCTTCCCCGAATTGAATTAACCGCAGCCGACAAACAGAGACAAGGGCTGATGATAAATACCACCCTTGTGTAACAAATGTGATGGTAGACGTGGTGCAGCTGTCAGTGTAGCGCGACACTTCGTGCGAACGCGGCGCGAACAATGAGTGCGCTACTGGACGCGGACGCAATTCTGTCCGATCACGAGGAATGGATGAAGCTGGACGAGGAATGGGGTAAACCGATAGACCTGGACACCGATGAAGACCACTCGCCGCGTCTCAGGCCTGTGTTCAGCACGTTAGATCTGAAGAGGACCACTTTCGACTCCTCGTTCTTATTCAAAAAGGTCAGAAGGAAGGTGGGTAGGCAGCTGTCGAAGCGTTCGGCGGGTTCCTTCCTCGACTACAAGGACTTTCTGAATGATCTGCATTACGACGCGTCGAGAGAGTCTTCGAAGCAGTTTTACTTCGTCAATGGCCAGATCATGTCGGCCGGTTCCGTCGAGGAGATATGCGAGAAAATCGACGACTACTTCAAATCGATCGAGAAGCTAGCCGTGACTAGCACCACACGCAAAAAGAAACCGGAACTTCCAGAGGTGGTGAAGTGCAGCATCTCCAGTGCGGACTTTTCGTTCGACGACACAATCACAGGCGTTCCTGACAGTCGAGAAAGTAACGAAGTGAATCGACTTATCGACAGGGCATTCGACAAGTTTAACTCTTCCATAGCATCCATGAAGGATGTCGACGAATCCACCTTGGAATCGGTTACAACGCTGGTGAGGAAGTTCAGCAACGTGCTCAAGAGTCCCGCCGTCAACCTCAGCCCGAGGAGGCAGAGGCAGTGCTGCGAGAAGTTTAGGGACCTGGCCGAGTTCTGGAAGAAACGGGCGTTGGAGCAAGGTTGATCACCAATACGTTTATTTAATCATAACTTATCCTTAACAAGTTTAACTTAAACATTATTAGTACATACATCTTTATGTTGGTGGTTAAACTATATGTTATACTATTTATTATAGTAATAGATATGTTACTATGGTTATTGGTAATTGACTAGTGTGACGTCACCGACACAATGTCCAGGTGAAATCTTGATATACATACATACACACACATATATATATATTTATATATATAATTATTAACTACACATATAAATATTTTATATGTGTAGTTAATAATTGATTCTATTAGTTATAAAAAAGGATATTTTAAGACTTATGTCTAATAGTAACCTAAAAATAAAATAACATAGTAGATAACAAGTTAATACAATTAAAAAACTACTTTATTATTAATAATAATAGAATTGCTTTTATTCTGTATGAAAACATAAATTTCCATTTGAAGTATTCAAATTCAGTCATGTTCATTTTAACACAGTATTTATATCAAATATATTTTCATATTTGCACATTATTTATTGATATCTGTAGTGATATTATCTGTTATATTTAATTAGTAAATATTTTTGATTATTTGTTCTAAATTCCACTTTTATTTCAAACAATAGAATAAACAAATTGAAATAATATAGTAAATATTTCTATAATAAACTTGTGAACAAAGTGTACTATCGAGTATCATAACATTGATAGTATTTTCTACCTAGTATTTTACCAGATATAAACGTCACAATTTGACGTATTTAATATTAATGCGTTACTAGTGTAGACAAGAAATAATTTTTAGATATCCACAAGTAATAAAATTAAATAAATCTAATAGTGTTTGCTGTGATACTTCTTTTCTTCTTCTTCTTAAAGTACCATCTTCTTTTGAAGGTCATTGGTTTTAAAGACAACCTTCACTCTTGACACCAGAGCTCTGAATTGTGAACAGCAACTTCTTTCCAAGCCACTGACGTAAGTACTTCAGAAAGGGATTTTCTTCTTCTGCAATCACTTGATCATCTGCGACAGTTCGTATTTTGTATTCTTCGTCATCATCATTAAGCTAGACGTCCGCAACTGTACATAGGCCTCCTCCGGAGATCACATACAGTCAGCATGACTTTTGGTACCGCTGGGCATTAGGTGCTTTCGTATGTAGGGGTTCACATGGGAGAATTTAGGCCATTACCCACCACCCTATCCCAAAGTGGATTGGCGGAAACCAGACTCTCGGTAGTTGATTAGCAGGCTGTACCACGAGTAGGTGAGGTTGGTTTGGGTCCCGTGAGTTGCTGTACGGGACCATTTAGACTTCATCGTAAATATTCCAGCTTCCTGTTTAAAAGCTTCTTAATATTTGATAATTTTCTGAGTACATCACAGCTGTTCATTACTTCAGACGCCCAGTAGCCTGGTTCACGAGGGCGGGGCTTGCATCTATTAGTTAATTACCTGAAAAGCGCACAACAAATAGAAATTCATGGTTCATTAGGCAAACAAGTAGTGGTACGGCAGGACCTTGCAGGCCACGGTCCAAGTTGGACGCTAAATCACAGAGCATCGCCTGCGGACCCCCAGCCCGAAACACACGGCTCTATATATTGCATTAACCGTGGCGTTCGACGATTATGGAGTACATGCCATGTGATGACGCAACTTCGGACCTCGACCACATCCATTACCAACGATGACACCAAAGATGCTGATTAGTGCTTAATCAAATGAATTATGGCGACAGATTGTGAAGACCACCGATCAAACTCCAATCATTCCTCTCCGGAAACGAACTAAAGACTTCTGTGTTATAATCGTAGAAAGGCGACTAAATGGGTCCAGGAGTCGCGCGAGCCTTGAGGGTGGGGGCCGTTATCGCTCAACAAGCGAACCTGCGTAAGACAGCGTATGGCTCAGCGATGGTGGCTAGGGTTTGGCTCCTCCTCAGAGACGAGTGACACAAAGTGTAGAAAGGTAGGTGCAGTGATGCAGTCCACCGAGGGAGTTTCAGTATGAAACTCACATAACTCTGACATCCCCTAGAAGCAGGGTATCTTTTGAAGATTTCTCCTCCGAAACCAAAAAAATAAAAAAAGGGTAAGTAGGTAGTAACTTTTTTTCTTAAAAGTAAACGATTTCTATGAAGACGGTTCAGAAGGAGAGAACACTTTATTTTATTTATAGTCCTTTATGACCAAAGGGTTTTGGATGGAGATAGTGCAGAATTGATCATGCTGGGTATGTTATATAGCAGACTATATCCTGAAGGTATCTTGCAGATGATAATGATCGTGGTCGTCCTTTGCGATTTTTTATACAAGTTCCTCCATCAGACAGACGAGCATCGAGTGACTTGTCGTTGGAGTAAGACGTGTTGATAAAATTAACTTTGCACTTAATTATTTTTATATAATATAGAAATTTTATATACGTTTACTTATGTTATTATATAACTTATTATTAATTAATTAATTAGGCTTTCTAGTAAAATAACGTGAAAAGCATGTAATGCTCCATGTTACATGTAAACTTTGCTTAATAATCCGTGGAGAATGTCAATAGTATATTTGCCCAGCATTGGGAATATACTTCATAATAAGTCATCATCAGCAGATAGACATCCGCTCCTGAACATAGGCATCCCCGAAAGATCCACCACGCTAGCTTTAACACGAGTTGGTGAGAACCAGAGTCTTGTTTGTTAAAGCAGTGTGCACCACGAGCAGGTGAGGTAGATTTGGTTCCTGTGAGTAGTTGTGCGGGAACCCTTCCACCCCTTCCACCCTCCCCTTGCTTGTTAATATGATATATAAATATAAATGCTGTTAAAATCAATCCACGCAAGCTATCCGAATATCCGTCCGTGTGTTATTAACATCTCACGCGCTGACCGTAAGCAGAAACTTATTCCGGTTGCTCATGAGAGTTGGACACTTTGTCAATTTATGAGGCGGGAACAATGTGAGGGGGGGGAGAGGGGTTGGAGGAGGTCCTCACGATCCGGACGGAAGGCAGATTTCGTTAATTGAGTTACTGAGATTAAAGGCACTGTGTGACGTCCGTACACGTCCCAATTTCTCGGCCCCCACTTCCGGGTCGACGGCTGACACAACATTGATACTTATTACTATAAAACAGTGGTTTTTATTAATTCTCTTATACTTAATGCATAGTTAAGTTTGTAAAGGAACGGTGTTTTTTTTTTCAACACTGATTATTTAATTTTAAACTAGTTTGTTACTGTTTAAATTTTTATTTCGACAATAAATCTATGAATAATGATAATTATCGATTAAAGGATTTCTTCAAAGAGGAAAACTTAGATTAACTTAGATTTTGTAAACGTACACTCATGCTTACGGTTAAGAAACATAAAATCTCCTATCTCGGTCATGTACTCCGTCATCAGCGGTATGATCTTCTGCAGCTGATTATGATTGAGTAAAATTTCTGGAAAACGAAAGGTGGGAAGAAGGAAAAAGCCATGGTTGAGGAATATCAGGGAATGTACTGGCATATCTGGGGAGTGCGAATTGGTCCGCCGACCCAGAGACAGAAATGTGCCGCGCCTATTGCCAACTTTCACTAGATGGAGAGGCAATTTAAGAAGAAGAAGAAATGTTTTTTATGGATTTAATCATCAGCCGATATACGTCCACTGCTGGATATAAGCCTCCTCTAAAGATCTCCATACCAATCGGTCCCTAGTGAGCATGACCACCGGTACCGCCAGGCACCAAAGGCCGTCGTTTGTTCATATGGGGGGATTTTGTTCATTTCCCACCACGCTGGTGCAAAGCAGGTTGGTAGGAGCCAAAGCCTTGTTAGTTAATTAGCAGGGTGCACCGCGAGCAGGTGAGGTCGGCCTGTCGGCTGATGGTGATGATGATGATCTGTATAGAATCACCATCGCGCTCGCCGCCTTGTGTTGAAATAATTTAACACACTACTTCCCACGTGGCAGATCAGTTATACGATGGGGATACAGCCTCTTTAACCTTGACGTGTCATAAAAGGCGACTAATAAGTAACAACTGCAAGACAAGGAGAGTAACTTATTATATATACCCACATACTCACATGCTAGACGTGGCGAGTACAATTATCCCAAAAGTTATGTCCAGCTGTGGACATTAATTACTAGTGTTAAAGCTCTGTTGCCGAAGACCGTCTGGGTAGGTATGACTGCAGCCGACAAACAAAACTGTGCAAACATCACCGTGTTCCGGTTTGAAGTGCGTTGTAGGTAATGAAATTACTGGGGTAATGAGGCTTAATATCTTAAGTTTCATGGCGACGAGCGCAATGTGGTGCAGTGTATTCCTAATTGCAATCACACCATCAGGTGAACTTACCGCTCGTCTCATCGCTTCGTTAATAAAAAAAAAGCCGACTAAATTGAGAGTTATCATCGCGATCTAAAAAGGTTTTTACAAAATATTAAAGGTTGCTGTAATGAAACGGAAGTTAATAATCTCGCGTCCGCATCCGGTCAGCTATAAGATTTCAACGACAAACTCGCAATCGGAAGTGTCGGCCGTACATTGCGGTCGCACGCCGCCGGGTGCTCGTAAAGTTGCGACGTTAGGTGTCACCGCCGCCGTTCAGTGGCCCAACTTAGCCCAACCTGCCTAATACACTTCGATCGGACCACGTCCAATATAGTAACATCTACCATAGCTGACCGGATGTGAAGATTATGTACTTCCGTTTCATTATAGGAACTTTTAATTTTTGTAAAAACCTTATAATAACGTGATATTAGTGTGTTCATTTTCTTTTTTATTAACGAAGCGACTATACCAGTGGGACTTATCACCTGATGGTAAGTGATACGCCAGTCCATAACAATGAGGCGCTAATTAGGTTAATATACACAGCACCACACTGCGCTTGTCATCATCGTAAAAATAACAAGTATCGATACCTCGGTAACTTCAGTAGTAGCAAAGCCCTTCAAACCGGAACGATAGAATAATTATTAGGTTATACATGATGAATTATATACCCCCTACTGTTACCCTTTATATATTCTCATTGCAAAAAAAAATATGAAATTATTTCAGATATATGTACAGGGGTGTAAAGAGTTCCGCCTAACATCTTACGGGGCGCAAGTCAATCTCACCTCCACGCAGTGCACCCTGCTGAATAACAGACGAGGCTCTGGCCACCCACCAATCCGCACTGGACTAGCGTGGTGGGTTACGGCCCAATTCCCCTCAATGAACTCCAGCAAAAGACAGCCCCAAGTGCCCTGGCGGGACCGGCAGCCGTGCTGATCATAACGGAAGTCGGAGAGGCACTGGTACCAGTGGTGCGAACAATCCCCGGGTGGCGATGCAGCAGCATCGGTCGATGTGGAGATCTTTGGAGGAAGCCTTTGTCCAACAGTGGACGCCTCTCTGCTGATAATGATAATGATGTATACAATATTCACCAGCTGTTCCCTGCCCGCTCTGCTGGCCGTGACACTCCCTGGAAATTCCTTTTGCGGAATAACTTTTTGTAAAAACTCGTTCTCAGCTGAACTATACTCGGTAAAAGGAATATTTCGTGCCAAATTTTAAGATTCCCAGGTCTTATGGTTCCAGAGATATCGTGATGAATCTCCACGTAGGTGGAAATCATCATTGTTTTAATTAGAATAGAATCTACCCACTTTTGATGGTAGGACCCTGTTGCTGGCGACTGTTTATGTACTACTGCAGCTCCTATTTTGGCTGCTGAATAGTACTGTCTAAATATAACTGTGATCCGGTTTGAAGGGATTTGCAGTAAGTGAAATTACTGTAGTAACGCAACTTCTCCTCTTATGGCTATAGGCGACGAGCATAAAAAAGTGCTGAGTATAATATGACTAGTGGTAAGTTTTTACGAGCAGGCGTATTTCTTACCATCATGAATAGATGTGGTAGTAGTAATATTTTGGACGATTTCATCATCATCATTTCAGCCAATGATCACTGAATATAAGCTGGCAAAATTGATTTGAGTACCTACCAGTCTGATCTGGAGTTGCATCTAATCATTCCCCAAGGTCTCTGGTAGTTCCACGTTTGTGTCTGCTGTGAGGTTTCAAAGACTCTATTGTTTCTGTTTTTTTTTTTTTAAAATGAAATATCAACTGTCAGTGCATTAATTAATATGATTAGGGCGAGACGCGGGGCGACTTGTTTCCTGTTGGCGGTAAGTTGTAAAAGTGCGACACCATTAGCGAGGCTGCGGCGCTGGACCGGCGGCCGCTCTCAATCAATTTGCGCGAAATCGCCGGAGTGAAGTGTTTTTTAATTAATTTTATGAGTGAACAACGCAACAGAACAGCGAACACGCGGAGTCGATAACATTTTTTTTTTTATTCTACGACGCGACGGGACGATGCGGGACGTTCACTTGATAGTAAGAGATGCGCCCGCTCATAACAACGTGGCGCTAGTTCATCATCATCAGCTGATAGACGTCCAATGCTGTATATAAGCCTTCCCTAAATATCTGCACATTTGTAGAGGTTCCATACTTATGCGGGTTGGGGAGAGCGAGAGCCTCGTTTGTTGATTAGCACGGTACACCACGAGCAGGTGAGGTTGGCTTGGGTCCGTGAGTTGTTGTGCGGGACCTCTCGCATCCTCGGATGGCGCTAGTTAGGATGGTGGTTGTTTAGAGATATAAGATATTAAATTCCCTTACTCCAGCAATTTCACTAGCTACAGCGCCTTTAAAATCCGAACTCAGATGCACGCTAGTCTTTGGCGGTAGAAATAAGACCTACAGTGTTACCTATCTAGACGATCACCGACAACAGAGACCTACTTACCATCAGTAATTTGAATCTGAGTTTCCTTTATGTGAATTAGCCGCCATAGCAGCGTCGTTATATTCCGGTTGCCAACAGAAGAGAACCAGAGCATTTTAGGTGAACACCTTTCACTATCAGCGACCATGTTATAACTCTGTGTGAATTTGAAGTTAAATTTAAGCTCATAGATAATAGAAGTCATCTCTCTTAAGTCTCATTTTTACGTATCATTTTTATTACAAATTGTTATGCATGATGTGGTTACCTAATTGTGATGGATATATATCACACGCCTATATGTTGTAGACTATAGGAGCAGTAACTTGCGTTGGTGATGCAATAAATAAATAAATAGATAAGTCTCCACAGCGCCGCTGTGCGCGCGGCCCCGCGTCCACGCACTAATTCAATATGGCCGACGTAAGCCATTTGCGTTCGCGCTTGACATATCGCCCGTGAAAAAAAATCAATTATGATATTTTTTGATAGCGCCGCGGCGGCTGATTGATGAGGTAAAAACACTAAGCACTCAACCTAAAGTGATACATTGTTATTGGTGTTGCGGCGAGTGAATTGTAAGATATGTTTTATTTACCGCTGGCGACAGGGCCGACTTAATATATACCACAGACAAAAGCCGTAAATTCCTCTGCATTCCGCCATTTTGTATTATTGTCTTCAATAAATACTTCTCCGTGTCATATTTTACTGGTGTTAGGTCCCTGTTGCCGGAGACTGTCGAGATAGATCCGACAAACAGTACTGTGCAGACATTACTGTGTTCCGGTATAAAAGGGGCTGTAGCTAGTGTTATTACTAGGGTAACGAGACTCAACATCTTATGAGCAAACGTATCACTCAACATAATCTAATCTCACCTGCTCGTGGTGCACCCTGCTAATGAATAAACGAGGCTCTGGCTCCTATAAATCCGCATTGGGCCAGCGTGGTGGGAAATGGACTAAATCTCCCCCCCCCCTCATACGCACCTGTACGAAGGACGGCCTAATGTCCAGTTGTGTTACAAGCCATACTGAGTGTAAGGTTAAGGACGCCGCTGCATGCAAGCAGCGCCGGACCGATCGGTGTGGTAATTTTTGAGAGAAGCCTATCTATGTCCAGCAGTGGACGTCTACCGACTGATGGTAATGATGATGAAGGTGAATTCCTGTCTCTTGATTGAATAAAAATAAATTTCTATATATAATATCTTCCGATTAGCAATCGTTTGAAGATTTTATATTAGTCGCAGAAAATCCGGTGCATTCATCATCAATCGATAAACGTACACCAGACTCTTGAGGTTTTCGCTTGTAGAAGTTCATATGGGTAGATTTGAGTCATTTTCCACCACGCTGGCCCAATACGGGTTGGTGCGGCAGAGGCTCGTTTGTTGATTAGCAGGGTGCACGGCGAGCTGGTGAGGTTGGCTTAAATCCCATGAGTAGTTGAGCGGGAGCCCTTCCACCCCCGGTCTACTCATATATATATATATATATATGTTAGTATTAGTATGTTGGCAATAATAAATATTTTATATTCAAGTTCCATATATAATTAACCACGCGAATTAAAGGAGGGTTCAACGTTGAAGGAACATAAGTCAATTACTTTCCCGGAAGTGGTTTCAAACGGCCAACATATTTATCCCTTAAATTAACAGAACGCCGTCACAGTTAACCTGCATCCCCTAAAAGGTCGCCTTAACCTCTAGCTGGTGGAGTGCTCCGGCTGCAGCCTCGTGTCATCCGCCCACAGATTAATCTGCTTAAGGGCGGTTAATGCGCCCATCACCTGACCTCGGCAACACCCCAGCCCTCGTCCCCTATATATACCTCCTGATCTTTGTTCCATGCCTGGATGCGTCACCACATTTATTAATACATATAAATAAAAGAAGTAAAATTTGCTTACTGGTAATGCACCATAATACCATATTTGTTAATGGTCTACTAGCAGTGACCGCCGCATCTATTATTACTGCCGCCTAACAGTAGTGTGCAAACATTACTGTATTCCGGTTATGAAGGGTGCTGCAGATGAAGTCATTAGGGTTACTACACTTAACATATGTCTTTTCGAAGAGTACAATGTGACGCTGTGTATATCATCCTAACTAGCGCCGCGTTGTTGTGGTCATATCACTCACAATCAGGTGAACTACTTGCTCTACACCTTCCACCGAATAAAGCCTTTTTACTACATTAAACTTTTCATGTGATGATGATAGTCTGTGACAATAGGAAATATCCTTTGTCTCTCTCTCTCTCTAGCCTCGTTCCTTCGTGTCTGAGGATCATGGTCATATCCTTAGTATAAAACCAATAATTTTACTGATTTTAGGTCTCAACTTATTCTTTATTACAAACAATATTTTATATATAAAAAAATTCACATCTCAAGATTAGAAGTTTTCACGAGCTGCAGCTCTATAGAACTTGTTAGATATAAATCTATATTTATTTGGAATTAAAGATCGACATATATATCTATAAGAGGAACCCTGCAGTTATAATTTATTAAATAAAAAAATTTTTTTCTTCATGTTATCTGTAAGTACTATTACATAATAAATAAGTAAAGATTCCAAGTATTCAAATATTATATGCAAATTATACTTAGTTTATTAAATTACATAAATGTGTACTATCTAGATAATTAAAGTCTATGGCGGAGCTATCAATAGATGCTGACAATGGAGTCGCGGGAACACGGGCAGGAATTAGACGCGAGCGCGGCGGGGCGGGGCGAGCGGACACGTTGGCCCAGATTAGTCGGGCCCGTGTTGGTCCAACATTTGTTCAAACATTTGACATACTAACACGTGGACATAATGAGACGGTATCTTAATCATAAGCTTCTTAATTTTGACGTCGTTTTTGTAGGGAAAAAAAGCTAATAAGTGTATGAGTGGTTCAGTGGTTAACTGCTTGTCTTACAGCACGAAGGTCCCTAGTTCGATTATACAGTTAAATGTATTTTTTTAAGGTTCCCCCGCTGTGGGGTAGGGCCTTTGTAATTAAGTTTTACATTACTTCTTTCTGCCGCTCCTTTCTTTCTCTCATCCGTCACAGTTTCTTTCAAATTTTGATCTTTCTTCTTAAATATTCCTTTACTCTTTCATTCCATTTTGTTCTTATGCTTGTTTACAGCTCCTCTTATTTCTATTCTATTCTATTATCACATATCTATTATTTTAATTACTAACATTATGTCAATTTATTCCAGAGAACATATGGCGACTTCCGTCTTTACCCATCAGAGAGGCAATGCTACCGAAGGTTATCTTCCTTCTCATCTCTTGTTCACAATCATGTCTCTTCCGACTATATACGGGATACAGTTAAATGTTGTGAAGTTTGATTGTTGGTAGAATTTGAACTCACCATGTTAACTGGGTTATTTTAACTGGCAAATTGAATGGGAGTAGATTAAATAGATTTCCTTTTTTTTTAACTATGACTTAATTGTAAGTATTCATAGCTTAAGGGTGGTAGGTCTCTGTTGCTGCGGATCGTCTAAGTAGGCACCAATACCGCAGCAGCTCACTTAACCCTGATCTCCCCTCAGAAGCAGGGTATCTTTTGAAGATTTTCCCCTAAACCAAAATAAAAGTGCTATCGATGGTATGCAGTGCATACCATCCTAACAAGCGTTACCTCGCTATGGGTAAGCTTATCGCTTACCATCAGGAACCTTCTGCTTCCTCTCGTCGCTTCCTGGATAAACGAGAAAGCCTGTTCATGATGATGATAACTTAAAGTTGTCGTCTATTTTAGTTTCATATATATGTAGTAAATATGGATTTATGGATACTACTTGTTCTCCAGTCGCTGTGCTGGCGGTAACATCCTCTCAGCTCCTTTTGAGGAATGGAATTTTGTCAGAAATTTATCACTGTCCAGTCTTAGCTGACCTATAAACGGCAGAAGCAGTATTTCTACCAAATTTTGAATTTCGAATATCTCATCATAAGTCAATCTTTGAATATCTAGTATATATACAGATTGTCAGTCAATGCGGAGATCTGTGAGGGTGGCTTATGTCCAGCAGTACATCTATCAGCTGATGATGGTGATGATGCTGATTGTCAGACAATGAATAGATGAATCTTCAGTTAAAACAGTCGTCGTTCAGTGGAATATGATTTGTATATATTTGTTGCCGGATGCAGTCAGTGTGTTCACCGCCGTCACTGCTGCATTACCAGCGCAGTAAACTGTTTACTACATATTGAATAATATATAAATGGCGGCGCTGTGCTAAATATCTCACGTTTTAATTTATGTTGCAAGTTGCGCAGTTTGTCGTCTGCTGCACCGAGCGGGGACCAAGTTTCGATACAATGGGACCATAAATTGATAAGCCGCCGTTTGCCGGACGCCTGATATATTAGTATCAGACGTTCGCGGCGGCTCCGGGTTTTGTCCGGCTGCAGGCCTGCTGAGCGCCTCGTCCGGTTCCGACTTCCAAATAGTAACTCCGTCAAAAAACAATAGCTCTGGTGGTAGTGTCTCTGTTGCCGGAGACCGTCTCAAGTAGGTACCACTCGCAGCGCCTGTTGCAGCCGACAGACAGTACTGTGCAAACATTACTGTGATCCGGTTTGAAGGATCAATAGCTATTACTGGTGGTAGTGTCTCTGTTGCCGGAGACCGTCTAGGTAGGTACCACCGCAGCGCCTGTTGCAGCCGACAGACAGTACTGTGCGAACATTACTGTGATCCGGTTTGAAGGATCAATAGCTATTACTGGTGGTAGTGTCTCTGTTGCCGGAGACCGTCTAGGTAGGTACCGCCGCAGCGCCTGTTGATCATTTACCACCGGGTGAATGTCGTCGCTTAATTACATAAAAAATATTAAATAATTAAATTTGTATTAAGTGTCTAATATGTTAGTGTTTGTACACGGCAACATCACGCAAAGTCGGGTGTGAAATATAAGCAGCGTCATTAAGCTGAGCCGCGGCCGTTAGCGCGGCCAAGTTATCAGAATTCAGCGCTTATCCGGGCAGGTATCGGCGCTCACGAGCCGCCCGGGACTGTATTAGCCGCGACATGTTTATGGCTGAGCCGCCCGCCCCGCACAATTACCAGCCGTTTTTCATTTTCCTAATTATAAATTCGCCACCCCTACGTTCAGCACTTTCCAGTTTAACGCGGGTGGGTATCCGGTTACTTGATCCTTTACTGTATACTGTAACACTGACTGATCGATCCGTGTTTGTTTACTGGTGATAGCGTGATAGCGTAGCGCCTACTGCAGCCCATTAATCATCATCATCATCATCATCCTCATCATCTTGCAAATATGGATGTAACTATCGCTTCGGATGTTATAGGCGGGGGTATTATTTACCATCAGGTGAACGTACCGCTCGTCTCGTCGCTTAATTAAAAAACAAAAAAAAACGATATGTAGGTTATTTACCACAGCGGCTATTTCCGCCGACGAACAGTAGTGTGCAAACATTACTGTGTTCCGGTTTGAAGGGCGCTGTAGCTACTGAAAGTTAAGTGCGATCAACAACTTACAATGAGATTAACTTCATCCGTCTCAAAGCGGATAATTTCATATCCCATTTAATGGAGACTCTGGTAGATTCCATCGGCTACAAATTGTAACGGGTTTTTATGGCAGGATCTTTACCATATATTGTTCTTCTAAATCTGCAGCATAACGTTAGAGCTAAAGTCTAGTCACAGCCTATAGTCTGATTGTAGCTTAACCATCTGAAAGTGAAGTCAGAAGTTCACCAATTGTAGACAAAGGAATGGAGAGCGCTTTGCTTGGTGTTTCTCTGCGTGATTGAATCAGAAATGTGGTGATCTGCAGAAGAACTAAGGTCACCGACATAGCCCTAAAGATTGCTAGACTTAAGTGGCAGTGGGCAGGGCACATTGCTCGAAATACCGACGGCCGATGGGGCAGTAAGGTCCTCGAGTGGCGCTTGTGCCGGTAGACGTGGTGTTGGGAGGCCTGCCACAAGGTGCACCGATGATCTGGTGAGAATCGAGAGAAATCAATGGAGCAAGCAACGCAGGACCAATCGACGTGGAGATCTTTGGGAGAGAGATATTATCAGCATTGGGCGTCTATCGGCTGATGATGACGATGATGAGATAAAGGAAAAGATCAACCATCAAAGGATTAGTTAGTTAATCGGCTTTCGTATTCTGAACACTTTTAAGCTTTCGATCTTCAGATAAAATGACAAAGTTTTTTTTTTTTAATTTTGTATCAGCGATATCGGGTCTTACAGACCAGATTCCAGTTTTGATATAATCAGCCTCTTCCTGCTGGTTTTAGTGGTAAACTTGACTTTCTAAAAACATTAAGAAGTAGTATTGGATATGCCTCCATAAAAGATCTCCACATAGAGCGACTTCCCGTGCTTCACGACCACCAGGGGCCGTCGTTTGTAGGGGTTCATATGGGGGGATTTGGGTCAATTCCCACCGCTCTGGCTCAATAGGGTTTAGTGGTAGCCAGAACCTCGTTTGCAGGGCGCACCACGAGCAGGTTCCGTGGGTTATTGCGAGTACTCCCTTCTTACACCCCTAATAATACATTAAATGAAAATAAGGTCCAAAAAGGTGGAGAGCGTTTGCTCAGAATATTTATACTTCGACGACGAGGAGTTAATGGCAGTGAGCAAGACATATTCCTCGAAGGACGGCCTAATGGACAGTAAGTTTCTAGAGTGGTGGTTGCTTATCAGTCCACGCAGTCCGGACAGCCTCCCACAATGAGAAATGATGATAAGATGCAAGTTATTAGAAATATATATAAATAAATATATAAATAGATTGGTATAGAGATCTGCAGGGTTCATGATCATTTGTGGTCATCTATCAGCTGATGATTATGATGATGAGAGCCGTAAGTAATACGTCTGTTCATAACAATGAAGCGGGAGTCAAAATGTTTCCTTCACATTCACAGCACCACATTTGTATGGACTCGTTTCCCCAGCCGACTCTTCAAATTGGAATATAACACCCTATCTATAACACCTAGGTCTCCGGCGGTACAGATTGACTATCAGTAAAAGAATATGTTCAATGATGCAGCGCCAGGGTACCCTGAAAAGGAAAACCTTAAAGTGCCATTAATCCGTATACGGAACCCCGGCGGTACATTTTTAAATGTCACCGTTGTTAATCAATTAGCGACAGGAGTGGACTGAAATTAATTTAACGACTAACACACTAACAGCGGAGCGGGGCCCGGGGTGACCATTCTTCATTGGCACAAAGGAGGTCCCCTTTTGTCTGGGACCTCTCGTTTGTGATTGTTCATTGCGACTCCACGGCCGTATTCTGGACCTCCATCCAATACTGTTCCTTTAATTTAGATGATACCGTACCTTAGACTCCGAATGAAAACAAATTCCTTATCATCATCAGCCGATTGACGTCCACTGCTGGACATAGGCCTTACCCAAAAGATCCCCATAGTACCGGGTAGGGATTCATGGATCAATGCGGGTTGGTGAAATCCAGAGCCTCGTTCGTTGATTAACAGGGTGCACGACGAGCAGGTGAGGTTGGCTTGGATCCCTTGAGTTGTGCGGGGCCCCTTACACCCTTTTACACCCCAAAGTCCTTATCAATACTCCAAATTGTTATCATTGTAACAATGCTCCTGTCACAAAATCTTAAAATCCTAAACCTGAACTGTAAGTATATAAATCTTTAGTCCTGATAAATCTGAACTGAAGCTGCAAGTAGACTACGTCAGCTTTATTCAGATCTCGCAGAGTGTAAACGGCGATGAGAGCAAGCGTTCCAATACAGGACGTATATGGTGGATGGTCCCGGAATACGGAGCCCGTCGAGCGGGCTTGATCCCTGTCAAGGAGTCCGCAGTACACCCGGACTCGGTGTCACCCCGGCACAACAATGAAATGATTAATGGATCACCCTTCTTGCACTCAAGCATCGGGCCCGGATTCGATTTGTACGCGTGCGGTAACACGGCCTCATTAATTAAACAAAATAAAACCGGTACAGCCGTTATGGCCGCGTGTCGCTGATTATCAGCACCACCCATGATTACTGGTAATAGTGTCTCTGTTGCCGGAGACCGTCTAGGTAGGTACCACCGCAGCGCCTGTTGCAGCCGACAGACAGTACTGTGCAAACATTACTGTGATCCGGTTTGAAGGATCAATAGCTATTACTGGTGGTAGTGTCTCTGTTGCCGGAGACCGTCTAGGTAGGTACCACCGCAGCGCCTGTTGCAGCCGACAGACAGTACTGTGCAAACATTACTGTGATCCGGTTTGAAGGATCAATAGCTATTACTGGTGGTAGTGTCTCTGTTGCCGGAGACCGTCTAGGTAGGTACCACCGCAGCGCCTGTTGCAGCCGACAGACAGTACTGTGCAAACATTACTGTGAAATTACTGAGGTAATTAGAATAAACATCTCGTCTCAAGGGTCTACGTATATCACTTTAACTGGTGCTACGGGTAATCCACAGTACCACGTTGTGCCACTGTTCCATTATTGCTGAATTCTTGCCACCAGGTCTTCTACTTGCCTTTTCCACCTTCTCCTACACAATTAGTCAAAGAAACATCAAAACATCAACAATTTTCATTCATTGCATTGTCTCCGACATCATCTTTACCTGGAGCAGGATCTAAAGGATCCAACAAATACATTAACAAATCGCGTCAACGTCAACCGGACGAAGGTCCTCGCTAATCCTGACGACTTGTTGACGCCACTCAGGCTTTCCTTAGGGTCGGGAGTGACGTCCGCGTCAAGGATTACTTCGCTCCGGCCTGATAAGCGGCGGCATTGTGTCACCTTATCCGAGCTGGTACAGAGACGTCCGAGCTGTCTGCTGGATACAGTCAGCAACATCAGTTTTACTGATACTCTACTGAAATCTAACCTCAAAACTATCTCCTGAATAACTGATGAACTTTCCCAATCAGCATAAAGTATGTCCTTTTTCATGAGGAACATTAACGAAGTGGCTGACGTGATGATAAACTTCAACCCTCAGCCATCAAGTTCAACCAACCAAGGGGTGTAAGGAGTCCCGCACAACAACTCACGTGACCCAAGCCAACCTCACCTGCTCGTGGTGCACCCTGATAATCAGCAAACGAGACGCTGGCTCCCACCAACCCGCATTGGGTCTGCGTGGTGGGAAATGGCCAAAGTCCCTCCATCTGAAACCCCCCTACATACGACGGCCTCTGGTGCCCGGCGATGCGGCCAACACAGGATCGATCAATGTTGGGATCCTTGACTGATGATGATGATGATGAAGTTCAACCCTAATGTCAAAAGAATCGCTGCGATGTTGGCGAACTTTGAAAAAATATTCGGCTCTTTTAATGAAGCTCTTACTGCCTGTACAATATAGTTGCACTAGCTAGAACAACCTTCAAACCGGAACTCAATAATATTTACATTATAGAGTATGGCGGCAGAAATAGTTGCTACGGTGATACCTCTCCACAAAATGATGAGAAAGTAACTAAGATTGCTTTTTTCTTATTCAGGGAAGAAGACGATCCGGATGTTGAGCTCAATATCTTGGACCAGCGTATGTTACAAAAACATCTCTTACATCTAATCTCTTTGTTATTAAAAAAAAGTGTTTCCATAGACTCAAACTTATTAATTAAAAACATAAATCTCAGTTTTGACTATTCATGGTTATCATTTAAGTTTAGCTTAACACGGATCATACAAAAGCTGTTACAGGCAGCTTATTTAGTGCATCCAAGCTCCCCCAGGTCTAATCGCCAGATTTGCGCCAGACGTACGGAGCGGGAATATCAGGAGCAGACGCTCCCTTCAATTAGAGCCGCTAAACGTTTGCCCAACTATTAAAGTAAGTGACAAAACAAACTTACCGGCGTGTTCGGGCTGGAACCGCTTTGAACCGGTTCGCCGCCGGTGAGAGCCGCCTCTAGCTTGTTAGAGCACCATTTGCTTTGATTCGGAACGTTAAACTTTGGCTTAGACTATCGGTCAAATATTAAGAAGCGACAGGACCTTTCATCTAATAATTAGTTGACCATTTTGTTCAAAAATCTATTTCTTTCATATATATATATATATTATAGCTTATTATACAGAATATTATTATTTGTAAAAAAAAAAAACAACTAATATAATATACATATATACATTTACAGTAACTGTTTAAACCTTTCCTTTGTTACAGTACCTTAAATGCAGAACAGAGTAATGGTTACTTTAAGATCATCCTTGACTGTTCAGGTATACACCATCGCAGCATCTGTTTCTACTGTAATTAAGAATGTTTTAAGGACACCGATGGTGAAATCAAATTAAGGTACATCTCATGGTGACGGTGTAAAGAACGTAATAAGCGCTTTAACGAAGCTAAAAACAAAACGGAGGACAATTAGAAAGAGCGCAGAGCGTAAAGCAGCAGGCCGGAGCCCGGCGGTGCAATGATCCAAATCAACCAGCCCGGTGCATTAAGTTGGCCGTGTCGGTATCTTTACGGTCACCATTTGGAGACATTTGCCATTCCCCCGCCCCCGCCGTCACATTTAGCTAAAAGGGTACGGCGTAATTGTTGACCGGGTTTGTTTTTATTCCATCTACTCAGTATAAACTACCCCGCATTATGCACACAGTGTGAATCTATTACTGTATACAACGTATTCAATTTGATACAGTATTTATACACCCCCCTCTCTCTCTCTCTACCCCCCCACACACACACAATGTGTATTTTACAATAATTAATTTCGAAAACTCTTCGAAGTCCTTGGTAACGGACGCGCCAACCCGTCAACCCTGTAGACTCGGGCTAGTAAGAATAGGACTATGGTTAGCCCTGCTTGTTGTAAAAGGTGACTAAAAGGAATTAGGAGGTTCGCAGGCCGTGAATATAGGAGCCCTTATCGCTGATCAAGGGAATCGTTCAGCGATGGTCTAGAAGGGTTAAGCCTAGTTCTTCAGAGACATGCTAACACAAAATGAAGACGAGAACCGGAGAGTTCTGTAAGACATCCCGTGGCGTCTCCGAATGCACTGATGTAGACCACCGAGTGGATTTCAGTGAGCAAAAATTTCAATTAACTCTTGACTTCCCACAGAAGCACAGTATCTTTCAAAGATTTCCCCCTGAAATCAAAAACAAACAGTACTTTGCAAATATTACTGTATTCCGGTTTGAAGGGCGTTACATCTAATGAAATTACTGGAGTAACGAGACTTAACATCTTTTGATTCAAACTGACACACGTATGGTGGTGCTGTGTATGATATCCTAACTAGCGCCACGTCATTATGGGCAAAGATGACTTACCATCAGATGAACGTCCAGCTCGTCTAATTACTTCGCAGTACAAAAAAATAGAGCTTTCTTAGATCTATAAGAATAATAGTTTACATTTCATTTATTTTCACCCCTACAACAAACATAATGAATATTGGGAATGAACTGATACGTATTATCTATAAGAGATATGCTCAAGGTATAGAGATAATGGGGGTGTAAGGGATCCCGCAGAACAACCCACGGGATCCAAAGCAAACCTCACCTGCTTGTGGTGCACCTATACCAATGATGAATTACGCCCATTTCCTCCAATATGAACCTCTAGGAACATATAGATCTTTGGAGGAAGGCTATATTCAGCTGTGGACGTGAACCGGCTGATGGTGACAAAATGCTCATCGTAATGATGGGTCTAAACCAGTATTCAATGAACTCTTCGTTTGTCCTTAAAACAGCAATGAGAATATTATTAATGCGCACCATCTCTAAGAAAATGTTAGTTTTTACAATCACTGTATAGTTACATGTAAACCATATTAACACGAGCGTCTCCCGCTCGAGCTGAACGTGCCATTAAATATCTCCAAATCCCTCATGCAGCAGTAACACAATAACGGGAATCCATTACCGAATTGTTTGCGGGCGCAGCGGCGGGCGGCAGAGCGCGCGAACCGCAAAGCAAGCGTGGCGTAACAAAGTTTGCGAACCGGATTGCGCCGGATTACACCGGTCCGCGGCGGCTGCGGGGCGGCTGCGACCGGTTACAGGCAGTTAGTCAGGTGAGATCCGACTTGCGAGGCTTACTATTGTTGCGGCGCTCGTTGAGTATGTGAATACCGCTGTATATAATGTTATTATTTATTTTTAAAATTTTGAAGGGGTAAGGGTGGTGTTTTATGGTTGGCGGTGGACGTCCACCGGCTGATGACGCTGATGCTGCCAATGTAGGTTACTGTGATTATAACGTTTAACACAATCGCCGCGAACCTACCGGCGAGGTAATTAATGGCTTGTTAATGTTAATTATATTAGCAGTAAACCGCCGTCAATCCACATAAACAAGCTGCTGGCAATCCCGTGCCGCAGCATGCTCTTAAATCAATAGGTCTTTGTTCAGGTATCCTGAGTGCCATCCGGGCCTGTTTGATTTAATATAATGGCCATATGCGCACATTAGACGATCAATTGGTCATCAATTGTTGGGTTAATTTGCAGTAAATACTGCCTAATCCTCTCCATTCGAGGGTTGATCACGGATTCACGACATTGTCTTAGTTTGATTGGTGCTGCACTGGCACGCGTGCCTGGCGGCTCCTAATGTGCCTCCATCCCGCGCATTATTACAGGTAATTAGGCGGTTTTGATTCGGATTACGGTAACAGCCGGTTTACACGTGTTCTTCGTTACCTTGAACGAATCCTGTCAACTTTCACTGGTGGTAGTACTGTGCAAACTTTACCGTGTTCCGGTTTGAAGGGCGCTGTAGCTAGTTCAATTAGTGGACTAACGAGACTCAACATCATATGTCTCAAAGCGAGCAGCGCAATGTAGTGACGTGTATATCATCCTAACTAGCGCTACATTGTTATAGGCAAGCGTATTACTTACCATCAGGTGACCGTCTTCCTCATGACTGTCAACATTGCAGTGTGATGGTCAACAGTATTAATCCAGGATCATAGACACTAAAGTAAGTACTTATTTAAGTGATACCGGCGTGTGTTAAACTTCAGAACCTCACTCTTTAGGAAAGTATTGATCTGATGGTGAGCAATACTCCTTCGCATACAACCCATAACGACGTGGTACTAGTTAAAGTTATATACATGGCACCACATTGAGCTTGTCGCTTAAGACATGTTGAATCTCGTTACCCTAATAATTTCACCAGCTACAGCGCCCTTCCAACCGGAACACAGTATTTTTTGTCGGCTGCAATAGGCGCTGCGGTGGTACTTAGACGGTCGTCAACAACAGAGCACTAACAATGGTAGTTTAAGAAAGTATCGGTCAGAGTGCACAGCAGTTAATTACAGGTAATTTAGTGTACTAAATGCGGTACAAATTGCCGCGCCGTATCTCAAGACGACGTGAGCCTATCAATAAGGCCGCCGGTCTCGAGCGCGCCGCGTAAATTGGGCCGCTCGATTTACGAGCAGTGTTGCTCGGGGCCCGCTCAAGATGTCGACGTAGACCGCCGTGTCACAGCTCGATTGAGAGCCGCAGCCAGTGTCCGGCTCTAATTGCTTCCGGTGGTGCTGTCTCGTTTAATCGTTACACGAACGCTGCAGCTTTACCGCTAAGGATGCTCCTACCTACAGCTGCTTTGTCACAAACCCATCTTTCATTTTTTTCCAACGAAGCGATGATGCGAGAAACACGTTCACCTGATGGTAAATGATACTCCTGCTCATCGTGGAGCTACATATATAATATATTACTGGACTACATTACGGTAGTCGCTTTGAGAGATATGATGCTAGGTTTCGTTAACCCAGTAATTACACCAACTACAGCGCCCTTCAAACCGGAACGCAAGTGATATTTACATACCTACCTAGGTGGTAACGGAGACACTACCACCAGTGAATATATGTCAATGGAACATAATGCGCTCCCAGTTGGAGCTGTACGTAGTCCAAATGTTCACCAGACACGGGGAATTCCCTGAGTACCTTCACATGTTTAAACTCAAGGAGAGTCCTTGGTGTATCTGTGACCCGAGCATGGACCAGACCGTGGAACACCCAATCGCCGCCTGCTCTGTACACGGGGCGCAGCGCCCGGAAGTGGAAATTCAGATAGGCAAAATAGAAAATATTACAATCGCTTCTGTGATGAGAGAGGACCTGCAGCCGTCCAATCTTATTGCAGTTCTGCAAGAAGATTATATGCAAGACAATAGAAAGGAGTAAAACGTAAAAGATAAAACAACAAAGAAAAGTAGTAAAAAGAAGTTCAGAAAAATAAATGTAATAGAAAGTAAGCAAGCAATGGCAAATGTATAATAGAAGTGAGAATGTTATATTAAGTAGAATAAAAGGAGAATCAATAGAGTAAGAGAAAATGTAGTAGTTAAGGAAAAAGTGTTAAATAGTAAATAAAAAGAAAGGCTGTCTCTCTTATTTTGAGCGCGATGTATTAGAGAAGGAAATAGGATGGAGAATGAAAGAGAAATAAATAACGGGAAGAAAGAGGAAGAGTGAGAAAGAGAGAATGAAGGAAATAAATTAGAGATTGTAAAAATAGAACGAAAGCCCAGTGCCCACAAACGCACAGGAGGAACGATAAAAAAGAAACCCTGATTTTTTTAAGTCATAAGGGTTTGTCGACTCAAGGGTTTTATTTTAGGGGGTTTTAAGGTGGATTGGTGGGAGGTAGTTTTTTTTTTATAATAAATTGAAGCGTTGATAGGTTCGCTGTAATATGTGAGTCGCTGTTAATGTCTGTTGAAACTTTCTGTTTCTCCGGTTTCTGGATACTGTTGTGTTTCGCGAATGTATTACTATGGTAATATTACAGGTTTTTTTTTTTATCTGCGCCGTGTGGTGTGTAATCCGTACAATAATATTATCAGAGGCCGAACAACAGTGTACACATTTAGAAGTACCGCCGGCGCGCGCTCCGAAACTACCTCGGTTCGCCCATCAACGTCCGATAGCGCGCTCCCTCTATGAGATGCCTTGTTTATAGTCGGCTTGTCATGAGCCCGGGCCCGTTCACACACGGCTACATCCGCCAATTCGAATTTACTATCCACTAGTTAATTACTACGTAACAAACACTCGATGTTTTATCAGCAGTAAACTAACATGAGCACAATTTCAAATGATGCAATTATACTTGAAACAAGTATCGTTAAAACATAATCGCCTGTTATCTTACACTTATAAACCATACGAATACAATAAGGAGGTTATGATGATAAGTTTTCAATATAGAGATGATAGCAGAAGAACAAAACCACTGAAGAGGATCACAGCATCAAATTTTCTTTAGCAGGTAATTAGCAATGTATTGAAAACCTTAATTATCGTTAAATGGAATTGAACTACGAATATTTTAATATGTAACTTAATTTCAATTCGGAAACAAAAAAATTATGTCTAAGTTCATGTTATTTTCGCTAAGGATGCTGTGTACCATTAAGCAAATCTTTACGTTATCTTATATAATCAATAATGCCTAACACAAATGTAACAGAGTCCTATCACTAGCATAACTATATGGTTACTAATGTGGTTGTAATGTTTTTATTTTATTTACGTCAAATCATTTCTTGTTTAATTTATGAAGGAGTCTTGGTAAGTGTCACTCGTTTTCCCGTGATTAGTAAGCGTTATATATCTGGTGGTGCGTACCGGCCGGTGGCGCAGTGTGGACGCGACGCCGCGCTATACGTCCGCCGATAAGGCCTTTTGTATCTGAAAATAAATAAAATAGCTTAAATATGTCCGGTGTGGGGCACAAATTGTTCTCGTGTGTGTGCTCTATGTGCTGTGTGTGCTGTGTGTGCTGTGTGTGTGCGCTTTGTGCTGTGTGCGGGAGCCGGTGCGGAGGTGCGGAGCCGCGCCGCCAGATAATTCCGCTTCAGATGTGCGCAATACGAATATCCGCGTCGCTGCGGACATTGGACGGAACCCGCGCGTTATGCGGAACCTTATTACGGTACGAACACTATCGTAAAAGTCGCTACTTGTACTTTACCCTACTTGTCATTGGTTTTTTGTACGCACTGGTGCTGAAGCGTGGTCACACGATACTCCAGCACTCATTTCATAACAGCTGTAACACATCAAAGTATCTTCTATGACCTCGTAGTCATTGCACCGTGAGCGTCTTAAAATCATATATATATTTATCTATCTATATATATAATTACACCGCTTTTATATCTACCCCTTTAAACACTTTCCATCTCTTCAACCCTTCCGCATTCAATATTTTCTCACCTTCCTCCTCCCCCTTTTACATACAACCTTATCTACATACATATATATATATATATATTTAGTTTTATGCTTTGATGTTAGGTTTCGTATTGTGTTCATTTAAAGTTTTAGTTAAATTTTTTTTTGTTATTGTTTTAGCTCGCGGATACCACATCCGCGAACCCCGAATCCGATGAAGCTGTATGAAACTATCATCTATAAGACCTGGAGATATGAGATTTCGTAGGAATATTCCTTTTGCCGAGTATAGATCAGCTAAGAACAGGTTTTTCCCAAATGTAATTACAAGGGTGATTCGATCAGTAAAGCATGCGGGGAACAAGCTGATAGCTATATATTACTATGCCAAGCAGAAGACAGGACTTTCACCTGGTCATAAGTACAGTCATGTCGAAAACAATTTGATACTGATTTTTATTCACAGCACCATATAACACAAACAGGGGTTGTCTTCGTTTCTTCTATATAAATTTTCATATCTACTAGGTTTTTCCTTACCTTTACCAAAATACTGCTTTCATTAAATTTAGCATCATTAGACGTAGCTTCCACTACTTCTGCTCTTTCGTGTACTTCATGACTGAAGGTCGCGCTTGTCCCGAAATGCTCTTGACGCGTCAACCAACTGCCGTCACACCGCTCTGTTCTCGGCACGTCTCAGGGCATTCGGAATGTTCGTGCCTAAGATTGCTATCTGGTCGCACCATCGGATAGGCCATTAAACCCGCGATCCCTTGCCCTCGATATTTCCTACTACAACCAGCTTAATCCAGATTATCTAGTTCTGTCCGGGCAATATGGCTAAAGTAGCACAAATACTCCAAAATTAGCTAAGATAATATTCAGCTGTAGACTTTAATTCGTCGAGCTTTTCAGATAGATTTCTAGTAAAAAAAAAAAAAATTTTTTTTAATATATCTGCATTTATAACATTATTTATATAAGGACGAATAAATTGTGAACGATCAAATAAATATTAGAAGTGGTATAAACGAAAGCCTACAACTGGACGGAACTGAAAAGCGATCAAAAGGAAAAAGATTGCTGCGGGAGCCTTTTAACACCGAAACTCCTAGATCAGGGCCGGTCTCCGAGGCCAGCTCTTTCCATTCCGTGCCCCCATAACATAAACATGACGGTACACTATTAAAACTTGGACTCGTTTTGTGAGCCGAAATATTATTCCACTACCTTGCCCGTGCCCGCAGCGCGCAGGGCTGCCAGCGATATTTGCATTTTTATTTTATCTTATTACGGAACGCGTGCGTTAGTTCCGTTTCCGGTTTTGAAAAGTTCGCGATACACTGTATCCGGAAGCGCAGTTAGAGCTTTATCTTGTTGACGTCGGCTTGATCTGGTTTATTTGGACTTAGCGCGGATACAGTTCGATCAGGAAACGTATATTTTTATTAATACGATCCTGTTTTCTATGTTACCTTAAAGCGACCGTGAGCTAAACATCTTTATTATTATTATGTTTATTATATTTACATCCGCTGTGGGGCAAAGGGCGTCCACAGTGATTCTCCATTGCGTTCGGTCTTGGGCTTCACAGTTAATTTCCTCCCACGTCTTCCCGATCTTCTTAACCTCGTCTGCTACTGTGCGGCGCCACGTCTATCTAAAACAAACGCACTTGCGTTTCCCTTGCAGACTCCAATCAAACGCTTGATTGGGAATATGGTGTTGCCAATCCACTTCCATTGGCGACTCATGATTTTGATGACCTGCCAGTGAATACCGAAAATTCGGCGAAGAGTTTAGAGAAATCGAAATATTTTTGCTTAAACTACAAATACTAATCATAAATCGGCATCATCACTCTTATATCACAAACGACAAATATTTGCACTTCCGGTTCATCTGCTCCTAGTTCTATTCGATGATAGTAGGCTTTACCTGTTTCGCCTGGTTAACAAATACCCTTGTCATCTCAGTCCAATGCCACAACGACATTGCTGTGTCTACATGTTAAAAAATTAGAACAGATTCATGGAGATCAAGCTGCACCGTCATCGACATCATCATCCTTCACCATAGTGTTGAATTCTTCATGTACATAACTCCATGCCAGTACGCAGTCAGTAAATTCTGGTTAGATAAACTATTTCAGAACAATATATTTTTTAAGGTCACAACTCTTTGAGGAGTCACAGGATTGGGAGCTATGTATATTGATCTGTAGATTAAATTACTGACTTCAATGCACGATGATAGTTATATGATGGCATGAACACTTCCGTTAATCGCAAAGTAAGTTCTAATGTACTAGTGAAACTGATGATATAAGATGTCTCGGTTCTCCACTAATTTCACTAGCCACAGCGCCATTCAAACAGGAATGAAGCTTCAGTGGTGCTTGTAAATTATAAAGTCTAACCCTATCCAGGTATAGTTTTTGATCTATAGCTTTTAACATCCGACTGTTATACTGTACATGAACAAAATGTTATATATTATGCGGTGGTTGCGTTGTGTGAGCTGGCAACCCTGGCGAGGGCTGCAGAGTCCGGCGTAGTCCGGCGTAGTCCGGCGACTGTCTCATAAACATGCCCCTGTATCAGCGAGTAATCTGCGGGATTTGTCGATCAGGCCCCGCTATCCACTGGCCAGATTTGTACGGGGCTTTGCCGTCGATAGCGCACATACGTTTTGCTTTTCTTCCTCACTATTTATGGCGCCGGACGGCCACGGCAGGTGGGGCGAACGGCTTACAGGCCCATTTGTTTATTGCTTCGCCTATGATTGAGTACTTCCGCTTCTCTATCGGCAAATATTTCCGGTTTAGTTTGTTTCAAATTTACTATACAGTGGGCTATCTCATGACCACAATCTCAAGCAATATTAAAAATTAAATAAACACCCCCTTCCACCATCTCGTTTATGCTCCTTTCCCTGCCGTTAGCCTCCTTCCCCTTCTTCACCTTATTCTTTATCTCCCTCCCCTTGCTTCTTACCTCTTACTATCCTCATCTTGATATTGGATGTTGATACGTTCTTATCCAGAATACTCTGGGTCTCATATGTTGACAGCTCATTGATGGGAGCCGGAGATCATTTAAGTAGGTACCACCACACCTTTTATTTCTATCGCCAAACAACGGTGTACAAAAATTACTGTTTTCCGGTTTTAAGGATGCTGTAGCTAGTTAAACTGCCAAGGTAAGAAGACTACTTATGCTTTATAACGACGAGCACAATGTGCTGCGTATACCCTTGCTACAGAATTACAGTAAAATATAGCTATCCAAGATATGTTGGAGCGATCGATGTGGATATCTTTAGAGGCCTATGTCCAGCAGTGGAGGTCTGTCGGCTGATGATGATCATAGGTAGGAGCATTGGAAAAATGCTTCCTTAGATGTCTATCACAACGAGCAGTAAGTAGTGCACCAGTGGGAATGATCTAATGCATATCCCAAACAGTGGGATTATATTTGTATTATATATAATAGTCAATGGAATTCACTGGTGCTAGGTCTCTGTTGCAGAAGACAGTCTAGATACCACCGCAACGCCTATTTCTGCCGCCAAACTATAGTATGGAAACATAACTGTGTTCCGATTCGAAGGACGTTGTAGCTAGTAATAATTATGGTGACTAGACTCAACATATTTTTCAGGCGACGAGCGCAATTCGATGCTGGTCATATCATCCTGAATACCGCCACGTTGTTACGGGCAGACGTATCTCTTACCATCAGGTAAATGTCCCGCTCGTCCTGCGCTTAATTAAATAAAAAAAAAAATCAAAAATATCGCTGTTAGTGAGAGTTGAAGCAGTAAAGGATTCAATTCTTACATAGCTTAAAATTTGTTCAGTGGTTTCTTGACTGGTTACGCAGCCATAGAAGAAACCTTTGAAACCAAGATGGTTAAGTTAGAATCGTGAAATAAGAGCTTCGCTTCCGTAATGTAAGCTAGAATATGAAAAGAAAAGCTTAAATAAAAAGCTCTTCGAAATATGTAAGATAGATTAGATACTTTTTATAAAGCTTTTATACGTAGCTTACGTGCTGGACGTCAGAAGCACAGGTCCGATCGATGCGTAGGTCCTTGGGGGAGGCCTATGTCCAGCGGTGGACGTGTATCGGCTGATGATAATGATGATGATGATGTAATATTTTATAATATAACTATATAGAAAATATACTCAATACATAATAATATAAACGTGAGAGTACTTTCTATAGATCTCACAATTCGAATAATATTATAACCTATATCCTGTCTCCGTAGATAAACGTCGTAAGAAAATTAAGAGGATACACGCAGGCGGCCGTCGGAGGCTTCAGTGATGCGAGCTGACATGCTTATTTATGAGTCGTCAGCTCGTCAGGAGTGACGGCATCGTTACGACGGCGTCCGACGTCATCCAACACGGCCTGTCGAGCAATTGGGGGCGGCATGCCGCGCTGCCAATACATACAAACATATTTCCCACTTTAATATCCAAACATTATTCCCTCCCTTTTACCCCAACTGCAAGAGAGAGGGATATATCATCATCCAGCAAAGATCTCCACATCGATCGATCCGGCGTTGCTCGCATTCAATAGGTTCCCGCGTTCCAGTAAACGCAGTGTTGGCAGGCCCCCCACCTGCTGGACCGATGAGCTGGTGAAGGATATGTATCTTAATATATCTGTAGAATCATAGCTATGAAATGGCTTAACTGATTTTGATGATACCGGTGGTAGGCCACTGTTCCACTGTCAGAGACTGTCTAGGTACCACCGCAGCTCTATAATATACTAACTGTTCCCCGCATGCTTTGCTGGTCGTTACACCCCTGCAACCCTTTTTGGGGATAACATTTCTTAAAATCAGTTCAAACCTGAGCAATATTGGACAAAAGAAGTATTCCTAACAAATGTCAAATCTTCAGGCCTTATGGTTCCAAAGATATCGTGATCTGTCTATACATAGTTGGAAATCTCATATATATTGATACGGACAGATAGCAGTGTGCAAATGTTACTGTGTTCCGGTTTAAAGGGTGGTGTAGATAGTGAAATTACTACGGAAACGAGACTTAATATATGTCTCAAGGTGTTGAGCACAATGTGATGCTGTGTACATGATCCTAATTAGCGCAACGTTGTAGTGAACATCTCTCTCGTCTCGCTGGTGTCAATGAAAGATGGGTTCAACCTATAAGAGCGAAGGTTCAAACTTTACTGGTTTATACCTGTTGGTATATTTACATAAAACTTTATACTTTACATAAGTATTATACTTAGGAGAATCAAGGTCACCGAAATAGTCCAAAAGATGGCTAGACTCGAGTGGCAATGGGCAGGACATGTCGCTCGAAGAATTGACAGCCGATGGGGAACTAAGGTCCTCGAATGGCAACTGCGTAACCGAAGACGATCTGATGAAGGTTGCGGGAAGCAGCTGGAAGCGGGCAGCGCAGGATCCATGGATGTGAAGGTCTTTAATGATGATGATTATACTTAAAGCTATTATCATATATATAAAGTGGTGTAGTTGAATCAAGCGGGAGATAAAGAGATATTTTAAACCGAACACTTGACGGCGGCGGGTCGGTCTCCGGGCTCCACCGCCCCCACTCGGCCGTCTAGTTAAGGGCGAGATGACACCGAATGGCTGTAATTATGCCCAGTTAAGGGGCGGCGCATTCGTCGTCCTCCTCCAGCCGAAATTTACAGTCCGCTCGCGTTTCATTGTTTATTAAAGTTTTTTACGGTTATTGTTATTGTTAGGGGTGCGGTCTTATTGCGCCCCGCACCACCTAATCATAACCCACGGAGACTATAATATTAGAAAATAACACACACACATAAAGAATATAGAGACCATATCAAAAACGACGAGATGAGGAAGACGGTCACGTGATATTAAGTGAAACGTCCGTCCATAATAACGTGGAGCTTGAACGGTATACACTTCACCACATTGTGTTCGTCGTATTAAAGCATTCGATATTAAATCTGTTAACCCCAATAATTTTAGTAGCTACAGCGCACTTTAAACCGGAGAAGAGAGTGTGGCGACGGAAATAAAAACTGCGGTGTAATCTAGGTGTCCGCCAATAAACACCTGTCACCAGTTAATTTTATTTCATACCTTCAAAATGATTTAATAACTTACGGTTTCCTGTCACGGGTTTAGACCATCTAGGTACTAAAGAAGTTCCTGCTGCAGCCGACAAACAGTATTGTGCAGACGTTACTATGTCATGGTTTCAAGGGCGCTGTAGCTAGTGTAATTACTAGCGAGACTCAACATTTTATATATCAAGACGTCGAGCGCAATGTGATGCAGTATGTATCATCCAAAGTAGCACCACGTTGTTATGGAGACGCGTATCACTTACCATAATGTGAACGTCTCCCTCATCTCAGGGCTTCGTCAAATAAAAAAAAAGTGCTATTAAAGTAAATCATTGCATGATATAAAGATGGTGACTTCTCATTGTTGTCGGCATAGTGTACGTCTTACCATTATGTGAATACTTTAAAAAAGAGGTAATATAAAAAAAATCTCATGATAAGATGTATCCTAACAGGTTATCAGAGGACGTTGGAAGTGGATGCTGTGATATAATATTCCATCGCAGTCATCAAGGTCTCGTTCGGCGGCAATAAATTAAAAACTCTACCGGATGCAAGTTGAAAAATTCAGGAGCTCTAAGGGACTGTTAACTTGGAGGTCCATTAAAAATTACCACCAGATTACCGTAACCGGGCACTCCGGCTTCGGCGTAATAAAACCGCGAACAGTAAATAATATTTTATATTAATGATAATGGGGGCGGTCCGGGGGGCCTCGTATAACTCAGCGCGAGTGACGCGCACCCTTTCGGCTAATACGCGAATATTTACCTAACCGTTATCAGTTATTTATTATGATTACGGCGTGATAAAGGTGTGATAGATAAGCGCTTCGGTTACAAATGGCCGTGGGGGGGATGGGGAGAGGACCCCCACCGATTTATTTGTATGAACTATTAATTGTAATGAGAGTTCAGCGCCGCGTAATAAAATGAAACGGCTAGCAATGTGCAGCGAGTGTTTGCGAGGTATTAATTATTAATTACATATACATACAGAAGACCCAAGATAGGTTGATCATTCACCTCATCATCATCATCAACATCAGCCAATAGACGTCCACTGCTGGACATGGCCTATGTCAAACATTCCCACATCGATTGGGTAGGTATGGGGATGATCCGGGTCACAGCCCACCTCTATGCGATTCTTAGCTCAGTGCGGGTTGGTGGGAGTCAGAACCTCGTTTGCTGATTAGCAGGGTTCACCACTAGCAGGTAAGTTTGATGGATCCCTTACAACCCAAGTTAACCTGATAGTAAGTAATACGCCTGGTCCTTAACAACGTGATGCTAGTTATAATGATGTACAAAACACCGCATTGTGCTCATCGCTATCAGGTGTATGTCGAGTCTCGTTACCCCAGTAATTTCATTAGCTACAGCGCCCTTCAAACCGGACCACGTTAATGTTCGCACACTACTGTTGGACATCAAAAATAGGAGCTGCGGTATTACTTAATCTCCGGCAACAGAAGTCTCAGGTTCAATTTCGAACCTATATAGTGTGAACTGGTTAAGTTAAATGGCATCTAAGTTGTTGCTTATGTTACGAAAGGTAAGTAAACAACAGGATTTTATAACTTATTTTAAGTTATAATAATAAGTTGTAATAATATGTGGGTATAATTAAAATGTAAAAGATTTATTAGGCCGCCGTAACACAAATCGGTATCAATAGAATCGGGAAGGAATCACAACGTTCGCGGCATGAAGAGGCTTCGGAGGGCCGGAGGTAGTCGCTGCCCTCCCTGAGTTATTTGCCCAAGTTATCACCGCCCGTTTATCAGGCGGTTGTCACATTTAATAATAATTAATGATAATTGCCTTCCAGCTTAGAGCGACAAAGGCGATCGCCGATCGTAACTTACTTCAGTTTAACTTGGAATTTGAGTGGAGAACTGTATCTTGCGTAGTTGGGAACATGGGCACGGACAGGGGATGTGTGGAGTCGTTATTTATATAAATCTTTTTTTAACATTTTTTAATGTTAACAATTTTTACTTATTTACTCCTCTGGCGCAGGGATCCAAAGTGAATCTTTGCTTCCAACATAAGAGTGCACCAGCGTCGTCTGTCTCGCGCTGCCTCTTACCAGTCCACTTCATGTAGCTTGCGTAGGTCGTGCTGTACAAAAAACTTCCTACAATATCTGAGCCGGTTGAGAGGTCGGCGGCCAATTGGGGTTCCGAAGAATGCTTTTTTGACTCTACCATCATCTCCCATCCTTAGAAAGTGGTCCATCCAGCGGAGTACGTGCGCTTTGGCTCCCCTATGATGGTCGATTCGCGAACCAACGTCACAATTTCAATATTGCGTCGGGCTCGTCTCCTACCGTCCTCTCTCTGGATTGGGCCGAAGGTCCTACATATGATTTTCCTCTCGGCAACCAGGAGCTGCTCTTCTTCTTTAAGCGTTAGTGTCGAGAACAGCTTTTAGTATATTTTAAAATGGTACATCATAACAATGCCATCGTGTACACATTCTAATTTCTGAATCCATCATCGGTATCACTCTTGCTAGAGTGGTCGTGGTGATCAGTTCAGGTTTTGGTGGCAAGCTTCTCACCACGCCGCCACGCTTCTCTAATATCTGCCTTACTTGCGCGTTCATGGACTGAGGATGAGCTCTTCCTCTCGACCTGCAACCTTTCCGTGGACCACAAGTCATTATATAATATTAAATTCGCGACACAAGTTTTAATATTTTTATACTTAATAATAATAATCTTTATTTAATTAAACTTAAATATTTAATTATATTCAAAGTACACAGCCAATATAAATTTACTTAGGAGCATATTAAAAATGACAAAGAAAGAGACAAAAACATTTTAATCAAACATGCATAGAGATGCTCCTCCTCTTCCTCACATGTTTGAGAGTCATGACTACCTCAACCTATCACTCTTGATCTTCATGATATTTCGCCATCTCTTCTTATCTCCGACTACTCTAAGACCATCGTGGACTGTGGAGTAATGTGTTACAGATCTGGTTAGACCAAGGCATTGGGAACGCTACTCCTAGATGAATATAAATATTACATAACCATGTAATAATTTAACTTGAATTATTTAGAGTTATTTACTGTAGAGTTTAATTTCCTTAATTTTTATTATTGTAACAAAAATGGAGGCGCCCACCAAATTTCTTCTATCAATCTTTTTAAGTATACTTAAAACATCTTGTGTAAATATCCGAAGCGCTATTTACTTAACACAGATCATCGTACGTACATAACATTTCGGATACGAATGTTTTTATAAAAAAAAATAATTAAGATATAACAGCGACTCCACGGCCGCATGTCCATGTACTTGCAGCGGCATTCTTAATCACTTAGCATTGGTAAACGGGCACTCGACAAGGTAAACAATATGAGGACTCCAACTTGAACCATAATTCACGGCTACTCCTTAAAGTTGCCTCCTACGCAAACATTTAACTGCATTGTTTGGGCACACGGGACGGATGCTGACACACGGCCGCGCTGATGCGGACCAGCTGCGCGTACGCACCGCACCGGCTGCCCGATGCAAATAACCAATCATACAATCGAATTATAAAAAAGAGGTAAAGTTACATTAAAACGAATAAAAAAATTTTTTTTACCTAATTAAGTGACGAGAGCAGTGGGACGTTTACCTGATGGTAAGTGATACGCCCCCCCCCTCATAACAACGTAGCGCTAGTTAATTTAGTGTGCACCAGATTACGCTCGACGCCTGGACATAAAATGTCGAGTCTCGTTACTCCAATTCTTATATTAGTTGCAGCGCCTTTCAAACCGGAACATAGTACTGTTTATCGGCTGCAACAGGCGCTGCGGTGGTACCTACCTAGACCGTCTCCGGCAACAGAGACTTAACTTAAACGTTAGAAGAAATTGGAATTTACAAAGATGGAAGTGTGAAAGAAGAGCTGAGCATGAAAGAGAAGGAATGAAAGACGAGTACGAAAAGGATATAGAGCAAAAAGTACTTCTGGTAAATGCATAGAAATGTAAAAGTCCTGAATCAATACACAGAAGAATGAATAACAGAAATATTAAAAAAAAAAACATTAAGACTACTTAAAAAGCTCCCTGAACAACGAGCCCTGGGTCCGAAGAAACCGTAATCATCATAATCTGCCGATAGACGGCCACTGCTGGACAAAGATCTCCAGAACGATAGGCACTGGTTCCGGCGCCTTGCCCACGTCCCACAGCCAAGTAACCGCCGTCGTTTGTACGGGTTCATACAGCGGGATTTGGGCCAACTCCGACCACGCTGGCCCAATGCGACCCGTGACTCATTTTGCCCTTACACCAGAGGTGATGTACTATAAAAATTGTCATTAATTTGATCGTTAACGACACGAGATCTTATCCGGGAGGCGGTTCAAGGTTTAAACGAGAACAATCGATCCGATCCGGATAATCGGTCCTTGTTAACAAACAAGGTGTATTGTTCGAGAAGTTTCCACTGCGAATCGAATTTGGTACAGCGACACGCGGAGTTAATGGCACATAGGCAAATAGACCTGGAACAGAGATCAGACTTAGGTCTCTGAGTAATTGTCAAGTAATTTCAAGTTGTAATATTTTTTTTTTACTATCATTTTAGGTTAAGACATTAGGCCGTAGACGGCGAATGCTTTTGCCTTTTATATTTTTTATCTGTTGACAGCACAATGCTGCTATAGGTTATTATTATTTGTTTACATTAAGTGGTGTAAGAGGTTCCGCTCAACGTCTTACGGAGCCCATGTCAACATCACCTGCACGCGGTGCATCCTGCTGAATAACAGACGAGGATCTTGACTATCCACCAACCGGCGCTGGAGCAGCGTGGTGGGTTAAGGCCCAATTCCCCCTCAATGAACTGTAACAAAGGACGATCCTAGCACTCAGGACCGATTGATATGTAGATCTTTGAGACAGGCTTATGTCCAGCAGTGGACGTCTATAGACAGATGATGGTGGGATGTGGTAATTAGCTGAGCGAAATAAAAGAAAAACCCTACCCTTATACTTGTGTTGCTGTTCTATGCTGACGCAGTCCAAGATCAAAGGTAAAGCAACTTGATCACTTCGCTAATAGTTCGATATCCACCACTTCCGGCGGTTAGTCTTTATAGCCGGAGACTAAGTAAATATCATCGCAGCGCCTATTTCCGTAGTGTACAAACATCACTATGTTCCGGTTTGAACGGCGTCGCAGCTAGTGAAATAACTGTGCGGGACGTTCACCTGGTGGTAAGTGATACGACAACCATTAACAACGTGACGGTAATTAGAATTGTGTTCGTCGGTCTAAGACATAGGTAGTAAAGTATTATTGCCCACAGTAATTTCACTAGCTACAGTGCCCTTCAAACCTGAACACGGCGATGTTCGCCCACTGATATTTAGCGGCTATGGGGATATGTAGACGGTCTCCAGCACCAGAGACCTACCAACGGTCAATGTAATGTAGACATTATATATAAGGATGTAAGGGTTCCCGCACAACAACTCAAGGAATCCAAGCCAACCTCATCAGCTCGTGGGGCACCCTGTTAATCAACGAACGAAGCTCTGACTCCCACCAACCACTATAGGCCAGCGTGGTGGGATATAACCTAAATCAGTACCCAAATGGTTGTGGGAATTTTTGGCCCAGCCGTAGACGTCTATCGGCTGATGATGATATAAAATTTAAAATGGCGTGTCTAAATGTTCATAGCGCTCGCGATATTTCCTCCGCTCCGATATTAACGTGGATTGTATCTGGAGATCTCTTTGTTGCTGGTTACTGCTACTTCGAATCGCAGCTCGATTAACTGTACAACTCGACACCGTGCTTAATAATAGCCTAAGTGACACTACTCGTCTGGATGTGACATGTCAGTAACTGGTGGTAGATCTCTGCCACTGGAGACCGTCTAGGTACCATGGCAGCTGTCGCTTTCTGCTGAAGTCTATGGTAGGTCTGTCTGGGTAGGTATACCGCAACGCCTATTGCAACCGACAAACAGTAGTGTCCAAACATTATTGTGTTCCGGTTTGAAGGGCGTAATAGCTAGTGTAATCACTAAGGTAATGAGACTTGACATAAACCTCAAGCCTACGACCACAATATGGAGTTATGTATATAATGCTAACTACTTACTGGTGGTAGGTATCTGTCGCTGGCGATTGTCTAGACAGGAGCCTCCGCAGTGCCTATTGAATCCAACTTATGCAACACCACAACCAACAAGCCAACCTCACTTGTTCATGGTGTAACCTGCTAATCAACAAACGAAGCTCTGAGCTCCCACCGACCCGCTTTGGATCAGTGTTGTGGGAAATGGCCCAAATTCTCTTATATGAACCCTTAGTGCCGGCGATGTGGGCAGTGCAGGACTGATCGATGTGGGGACCTTTGGAGGCCTATATCCAGCAGTGGATGTCTATTTGCTGAGGATGATGATGATGATGATGAAGGATATTAAGTAAATTAGCGAATAGTGCCACATCCAGCCGCTCTCTGTCCAGGTTCATCGGCATTCGGGTCCTTTTATTATGAGATCGTTGACGGCGTTTAGATGATATCGGCGCGCCCTGTATTGAGGTGGATAAACGAGTTTTCTCTTGTTACCGTTCCATTTCAAAGTTTGGCCTATCAGGACTCCGCCATTGTCTACGAGACCTTATCTCAACTTGCACAGATTTAAATAACTTATACATGAATATATAAACAATATAGAATATATATTAATACACAGGGGTGTAAGGAGTCCCGCACTAGGGATGTAAGGAGTCCAGCATTATAACTCACGGGAGCCAAGCCAAACCGCCAATCAATAAACGAGACTCTGGCTCCTACCAACCCGCATTGGGCCAGTGTGGTGGGGAATGGCCCAAATCCCCTCATATGAACCCTTTCATACGATCGTCTTATTAGAGGCCATGCTCACTTTAGGTGGAGTTCTTTGGGGAGGCCTATGTCCGGCAGTAGACGTCTATCGGCTGATCATTATGATACAGCGGTGTAAGGGCTCCCGAACCATGTCTCGGAACACAGTGCTATTCATTGTCAATATGCGCTGCGCTGGTACCTACTTAGAAGGTCTCCGGCACCAGAGACCTACCACCAGGGACGTAAGTCTTTTCTTGATCAGGCACTGGAAATTTGCTGACACCTGCTTTTCCCTTTCTTAAATTATATTCATTATTTTAAATCCTTCGGGATTTTTCGTGGTATCGTTCATCATCAGCCGATAGACGCACACTGCTGGACACAGCTCCCCCCCTCCCTAAAGATCGTCACGTTTGTATGGGTTCATATGGGGGAATATGGGCCATTTCCCACCACGCAACGTTGTCTTGCACAACTCACGTGACCATAGCTAACATCACCTGCTCGTGATGCACCCTGCACTCTCACCAACCCGCATTGGGCCAGCATGGTTAATAGCCCAACTTCACCCGTAGAAATCCCTACTCGATCGATGTGGGATTCTTTGGCCTATCTCCAGCAGTGGAAGTCTGTCGGCTGATGATGATTAATACTATATTCGTTAGAAACTCTACTCAAGACATTACTTCCATCTTAAGTAAACATCGACTTGATCTAGGTTTCAAATGATTTAGCATAAGACAGTCATCATCATCATCACCAGATAGACTTCCACAGCTGGACATGGGCCTCCCCTAAAGATCTTCACATCGATCGGTCACGCGTTGCTTTGCATCCGGTGGCTTCCGACGCGGGCATAGGACAGTAGATATACTGACTGCTAGTGGCTTGAGGGTCTGAATGTTCAAAACTCCACCAAACACATCACCCAGAATCGAACCTTGGATCCCCTGTTACATAAACAACCCAAGAACTATAACTTACATATTCTTTATTTTCTATACTACGAAGCGGTAAAAGAGTAAAGACCTACCTGATGGTAGATCCTATGCCTACCTATGAATACTTACCTGGAGCTAGTTACTATGATATACACAGCATCTCATTATGCTTCTCGCCTTTATACATAATATATTAACTCTAGTTACTGCAGTAATTTCACTAGCTGTAGCGCCCTTCAAACCGGAACATGGTAATATTTTCACACTTCTGTTTGACCGCATAAATAGGATCTACGGTGATATCTAGACCGTCTAGGCAGGTACCACCGCAGAGCCTATTCCAGCCTACAAACGGTAGTGTAAACAATATTGTGATCCGGTTTGAAGGTAGCTGTAGCTTATGAAATTACTGAAGTAATGAGACTAGTGTAGATTTAACAAACTGGACGAGTGTATTTTAATTATTATTTAAATGTTTTTGTAATATGCGAAAGCTGCGCGCGTTCACCGATTACCCGCTGCAAACTGCCCAAATAGGGGCACCAACCCCGAACCCGCCACCCCCAGCCACCGCGCCACCAGCCCCGCATCTGTTGATTTTGTAACGCGCGTGCGAAATAGACGTCGTTAATTCCTCTAACTGATCTTAACAAACGCTCGATTCCTTGTTTAATTAAACTCAAATTAGCGTTGATAATGAACAGACGAACGTGTACGCAGCCCGCTACCCGCTACCCTCTACCCGCTACCCGCTTCCCGCTCCGCTCGATTAATGGCCGCACCGCGCTCTCTTACAAATTGGCCGCATTAATACAAACCCGCGATCGCTTCCATACGATCGGTACATGTACGAGCTTTGTATTATTATTATTATTATTTTTTGCTGATATTATATATCGAAGATGAACAGGATCCTGACACGTGTGTACAGCAGTCAGGATGTTTACTCAACACCACATCGATAGCCGGACAGGTCACGCTGAAACAAGTGATAGTGACACTGGCGGTAGTGTCTCTGTTGCCGGAGACCGTCTAGGTAGGTACCACCGCAGCGCCTGTTGCAGCCGGCAGACAGTACTGTGCGAACATTACTGTGATCCGGTTTGAAGGATCAATAACTATTACTGGTGGTAGTGTCTCTGTTGCCGGAGACCGTCTAGGTAGGTACCACCGCAGCGCCTGTTGCAGCCGACAGACAGTACTGTGCAGACATTACTGTGATCCGGTATGAAGTGCGTTGTAGCTAGCGTAACTAGCGTAACGATATGCAACATCTTATGTCTCAGTCTATGAGCGTAATGTATACCATCCTGACTGGCGCCACGTTATGGGCAGGCGTATCATTTACCATCAGGGGAACACCCCGCTCCTCCCGTCGTCTAATTGAAATAAAAAAAATATACGCTGAAATGATCATGCAATCGCTTATGACGTAAGATGGTAACTTCCTGAAATGTTTTTTTTTAAATCTTCAAAGCGAAAAGACTACGATACACTGCACCATATAATGATCATCGTTTTGAGACATAAGATGTTAAGTATAGTTACCACAGTAATTTAACTAGCTGGCTAGCTTTCTCGGCTGCAGTCGGCGCTGCTGTGGTTACCTAGTCAGACGGTCTCCGGCAACAGAGACACTACCACCAGGAAATGCAGTAATGTTTTCACACTAGTATTTCCACTAGCAAAAGGCATCCACTACCAATAGATTAAAAGGAAATAATTAACGCGACATATATATATATATATATATATATATATATACTACATTCATAATTAGACGTATCATAGTAGTTTTCTTGTGTATATTATATATATATTCATTAATATCACAAGATATTACACCGTCTCCCCTCTCCCCACTTACTAGGCTGACCTATCAGAGAGTCAGTTGGCATTAATTCCGCCTGTCGTGACCCAATTTCAGTTTATGAACTAAGCTTTTAAGTAAAAAAAAAAAGTACATCAACAGAATGTTTGTCTGTCCGGTTCGGAGGACCAGTGGATACCTATATAACGCCGTGCAGGGTGCATCGAGAGATATATATATACATATTATATTTATAGGTAACCCTTTTATTGAGACTGACCAAACACAAGTTCATGGTCATAGTCAATATATTGCCGTCAGCGGCCATGTATCGTACAGGGTTTAATAAGCCCTGTAACGCGACTAAGATAATTTTGTTATCTCTTTAAATGTGTTCATGTTAAATGTGAACATATCAGCGGCGGCGATGTTGGTCGAATGTGTATTAGCGGCGCGAATTCCGGTGCCGATTCGGTAACGGGCCTGTCGAACGCTCGTCCGGGCCGCGGGGGTGGGAGCAAGGGGTTGGTGCGGGCGCGGGGGCAGGGGCGGAAGCGAGCTGCGACAAGCGTCTTGCTAAAAGGTTACCAGCATAAACATAATCAGTTTATAATTAAAAAAAATTATTAAAAACAATTAAATTCATCAAAACACGGTATATAACGATTTTTTTTTAATTTAAATATGCGACGTGCCGAGCTAGATGACTTCACCTGATGGTAAGTGATACCCCTGCCCATAACAAAGTGACAGGATAATGTACTACACGTTATGCTCGTCGCGTTGGGGCGTAAGACGATTAAGTGTCGTTACGCCAGAAATTTCACTAGCCACAACGCCGTTCAAACCAGAACACTGTAATGACTGCACTGTGCTGTTTGTGGACTGCAGTAGAAGCTGCTGTGGTACCTAGACGGTCTCCGGCGAAAGACCAACCACTAGTAGAAGGTCCTTAAATAAATAGAAAAAAAATAACAGCTGTGTTCTAGTCGGCGTATGAATGGCAGAGCAAATTCAGATGTTTCACCACCATTGGCAGTTACTACTGAGTAGTAACCTATGGTAAGTAAAATTATAAATTCTGTTACTCCGTAAGGTGGGTGTTAGCAGCCCTGGCTGCGGAGCGGCTGTCAATAAGTGCTGGAGTGATATCGGTTTAATTCGCGCGCCGTGACGCCGAGGTGTGGCGGAATGTTAATTAAACAGGCGGACTGATGGCGCCGCTCTCCGCCCGTACCCTGGATGACGGGCCTCAACTTTGCTAATCCACGTCGGAGCAACCGGCCGACGGACGGAACTGTCCCCGGATTGATAAACCAACTCCAACAATTCGCCTACGGACACAAAGTAGAGAAGCGGTGAGAAGCCATAAAACGATGTACGCTACACCATGTACAACGCAGTATGTTTGCTGGTGGTAGTGTCTCTGTTGCCGGAGACCGTCTAGGTAGCACCGCAGTGACTGGTGCAGCCGACAAATATTACTGTCTTCCGGTTTGAAGGCCGCTGTGCCAAGTGTAATTACAGGGATAACGAGACTCTTTTTTGTTTTATGGTGATGTTCTCGCCGCAGTTCTTTCGACAACTATAGCGGCTTCATCGAACTCAGGGCTCGCGGATCTGATATCCGCGAGCTAAAATAATATAAAAATAAAAATTAATATATAAAAGGGAGAGGAGAAGGGTGAGAAGATATTGAATGCGGATGGGTCGAAGGATTGGATAGTGCTATAGAGTAACGAGACTCAACGTCTTATCCCTCAAGGCGACGATCGCAATGTGATGCTGTGTATATCATTTTACAACTGTTATTAGCTTATGTCTCACTTACCCTCAGGTGAACGTCCCGCACGCCTCCTCTCTCTGTAGTATAAAAAAAAGGTTTTCTTTTTAATTTTAAATGACGAAAAGAAGAAAAAATTAGATAGCAACATTGCTAAGAACGAAAACCTCGGGGCGTTTCATTCCTACGCAGCGACGTTATATCCCTGCGCTACAGTATTAATGCTTATTAAAATACACAGGAGGAAATAAAAAGGCACAGTTTAGTTTAAAAAAAATAATTCTGCTCTAATAATAAATTCCGCTCTAATAATAAATTCCGCTCTAATAATAATATGAATGCACAATGACGTCTTAGTTAAACGACCTTTGGACCGCGTCCGCCATCTTGGAATGTTTCGTAACACGAAATCAAAACATAGCGATATTTAAACAAATCCAAATCGGCAGCGCATATGTATTTATGCCCACTTATGGTCCCACTGTTGGAACTCATAAGCATCAACATCATACACTGGTGTAAGTTTGTTGTGTGTTCCGGGTTGAAATGCGCTGTAGGTAAAGTAATTACTGGAGTAACGGGACTCGACATATTATGTCTCAACGCGACGAGCGTAATATGATACTGTGTATATCATTCTAATTAGCGCCACGTCGTTATACTCAGGGGTATCACTTACCATCAAGTGTAGGTCCAGCCCGTCTGATTAATTCGGTAAATTTTCTCTAACAAGAAAATATTTTTTTTATTGTACGAAGTGACAAGACGAGCAAAACGTTCACCTGATAATAAGTGAAACGCCTGCCCATAACAACGTGGCGCTAATTAGGTTGATATACATTACACCACATTGCGCTGATTGCATTGACACGTGAGATGTGAAGGCTCCTAGCCCCAGTAATTACAGTAGCTACAGCGCCCTTCAGACCGGAACACAGTATTGTTTGTAGGCTACAATAGGAGCTGCGTTGTACCAGTAAAGACAGTTATACGATAAGCTGTTGTTTTTTGAACATTCGTTGGGGATCGAAGCCGTACTCCGTTAAGCTGCACACTACTGAGCCACTACTCCATCACGAGCACCATTACAACAGCTTCATATAATATCTTTGCTTTATTCGCGTATAAAGCGTATATGGTCGATACATACAAAAAGGTATAACGGGCGGCGAATAGGCCATTGCAACGGAGGAGCAGCGGCTGTTATCGGGGCGACGCAAAAAGTCGACTAATTTCGCGAAACCAAAAAGTGCTAACGGTTATGCGTCGCAGCGGCGGCGCGTTTGTCTCGCGATAACGCGCGCTTACAATTAGCACGGACGGCTTCATGCAACAGTGCAGCAGTCATTCGTTATATTATTATTAGTTTACACTGCATCTCGCGCTCATGCAGCAGTGTACATACTTTCATGATCATTCGATAGACGTCCACAACTGGGCATAGGCCTCTCCGAAAGACCTTCATCGCCCTGTACGCGTTTGTCCACGTGTGTTCATATGGGGAGATTTGGGCCAATTCCCACCACGCTTGCCCAATGCGGGTTGGTGCAAGCCAGAGCCTCGTTTGTTGATTAGGAGGGTTCACCACGAGCAGGTGAGGTTGGCTTGGGGCTCTGAGTTATTGTGCTCTTAGATACCTTAAGTAAAGTACAAACTTTACTTATTTAAACTGACGGTAGGTCTCTATTGTCGGAGACCGTCGAAGTAAGTCGACAATCTTTACTTTGTTCGGTTTGAAGGACTTTGTATCTAGTGAAGTTACTGCGGTATTATATCATCCTAATTAGCGCCACGTTATTATGAGCAGAGGAATCACTTACCACCAGGTGAACGTGCCGCTCTTCTCGTCGTAGCAACTCATTATTATATAGTTTTTTTTAATATTTTTACAACTTATAAGGTATCTGAGACGAGAGCGGCTGTTCATCATTTACATTATAGCCAGCGTTAGTCGACTTTATATACCACTAGTATGGCGGCGTGTTTGTTGTGTGCCGTCCTGCAATTAGAAGTGAGTCGGCGGCCATAACCGTTAACGTTCAGCTCCAGCCGCATATTTCTGTACCTTCGCGCGGGTGCACCCTCCGTCCGACGTCCGCTCGCAACCGGAAGCTGTCGGGACCAATCACGACTTCCCTCGCTAACTTTTATCGTTCACCGTCAAGTTGGTTTTTTTTACGTTGTTCAATGTGCTTTTTCCCCCCCCAATTCTTGCTCCCGTTACTTGATGATACTTAATTGCTAGATGTTTTTTTAGTGGTGAATGATACATACAAAAGAAGTTATAAATAAATGGTAAATAAGCTGTAACAAAAAATATGATAAAAAACGGAAGAAGAATTGCATAAACAAAAATCGGATTAATTAGTTAAGAAAGAAGCAAAAAAAAAGGAATAAAGAATATGCACCTAAAGGTAACTTAGAACCTGACTTAGAATGTCAGGAGAATGAATGATAAAACGAGAATGAGAGATAAAAAAAATGGCGTTAGTTAGGTCACACAGGACCAAATTATGCTCGTTGCTTAAGACAATATATTAAGACGCGTCACCCCAGCAATATATTACCTACAGCGCCCTTTAAACCGGAACAAATATTTGCACACTACTGAACTGTACCTAGACGGTCTCCAGCACCAGAGGCCAGAGTAACAAATCGCCTTCCATTAAAATTAATGAAAGCTCATGAATAAATACATATATCACAGTTACCGGTTTCGGTAACTTAAACTTGACTGAGGTTAATTATAAAAAAATAAGTAAACATCGATAACGCATCGAGTTTATTTATCGATAACGTCACATCCCTACGCCGGCCGGCGCACCGCACTATGGGATAGTGCCGTCAAGACTTTTCTTAATATCAACGTATCGTTTTAATCGCTCCATCAGGCGTCCTGTATAAATATAAGGCTGCGTGCAGACGGCGCGGGCGGGGCCGCGGGGCGCCGTGGGGGCCTGGCGGGGGGCTGAGGGGCTGGGGGCCTGCTCATTAGCCGCGGCATATATCGACGCGCCTGATTTCTCCAGGGCGCTCCTACAGTTTGATGGAGCCCAACGCGGGGCACTCTTATTATTTGTGAGGCTACTAAAACAGCGTGCTCAAGACGTCTTACCGTTTTCATTTTCTTACAGTTGCATTTTTTTATACCACAAGACAATGGTGAGTGATACGCTTGTGACATTGTGCTCGACGCCTTGAGATAAAAGATGTTAGATTTCGTTACCCCAGTAATTTCACCAGCTATAGCGCCTTTCAAACCGGATCACAGTAATGTCTGCACAGTACTATCTATCAGCTGCAACAGGCGCTGCGGTGGTACATACCTAGACAGTCTCCGGCAACAGAGACCCATTAATAAACACATTATGCTCGTCATCTTGGGGTTTATGTCAGGTCTCATTCACACCGGATTCACTAGCCACAGCTACCTTCAAACCGGAACACAGTAAAATTCAGACACCACTGTTTGTCGGTTGCAATAGGCGATGCGGTGGTACCTACCTACACGGACCTACCATTGACTTTCACTGAGAGCAACGGCTTCCGTGGTACCTGGATAATTTTCACTTTCCCACTGCTGGGATACTCCTCTCCCTAAGACACATCAAAACCATTTATTAGGTACGGCGAAGAGCATAATAGAGTATATCAAAAATATATAGAAAATCACACAAACTGTGGAATATTATAGTTTATACATGAACTATGTTAATAATTAATATTTGTATTATATAATTAAAAAAAAAATTACAATTTGGATGAATATTTTTTTAATATTATTTATTTATTACTTTTTATACATTTTATTTATATTTATGTATTGAATTTATTTACTTAAACTTTATTTGCATTGTTGAATAGTACAAAAAGGATTTTCTCTCCCTTTGGACCTTTTTGGTTGTAATAAAAAAAAAGAAATCTAAAACCAGCAACCTGCCGTTCCCTGGCCGCACAGGATAACTAGCTCCTCCACAGAAGCTAATACCCTTCTACAGTCTGCACAAACGTCTCGGTGTACGGCTCAGTATTACTCGTTAACTACAAAAACACAACCTTACTTTACTAATGAACAGTCAAATATTTAAATAGTAAATATATAATAATTAGTAAATAAGAATAAAAAGCCTTTAAATTTTATACATAATTTTCATTAAAAATTTTTTTATCCTAATTAAGCGACGAGACGAACGGGACCTTCACCTGATGGTAAGTGATACCACCGCCCGTAACAACGTGGAGCTAGTTAAGACTGTATGCACTGCATCACATTGCGCTCGTCGCGTGACACAGACGTGGAGTCTCGTTACCACAGTAATTACACAAGCTACAGCACCCTTCAAACCGGAATACAGTACTGTTAGGCGGTAGGAACAGGAGCAACTACCTTTACGATGTAATACTCTTTTTGAATACGCTTCAATTGCTTCTTTCGCAGTAAGCTTCTGGAACTACCCTAAAGGGTGTGGTCGTGGACAATATTTTAATCTACTGGTGGTGGTGGCTCTCATCGCTTTTCAGTGTCATATCACCCTTGTTTTTAGAATAACCTACAGATTGCTTTTATACAGGATAACTCACGAGATCCAAGTCAACCTCACCTACCCCACCACCACCAGCTGCACCAACCCGCATTGAGCTAGCGTGAGGTTATATGAACTACAAACATGGAGATCCAGAGAGGCCTCTGTCCAGCAGTGGACTTTTATAGGCTGATGGTGATGATATAGATAAATTTATAGAAGCTTTAATGACAACAGCGTCCTTCAAATTGAATGTCCTTCGCAAATATAAAAAAAAAAAAAACAATTTCCGTTTCCGAATTAGACTAACAACAATTCAGCTGTATAGTAAATAAAATTGACCCGAGAGAATTTCTGAAAGAAAAAAAATTATGAAGGAAAGCGTAAAAAAGGGGCATTGATTAAATTACCCCCTTTATCTTATCAAATCACTGGCGCAAGACTCGCGGCGAGAAAAAAAAACAAGTGGGCCGGCCGGATGTGAAGAGGGCCAGGGTCGGGCGCCGAAAACATCGCCCGTTAAATATTCATACACCGTGGAAGTTTCCCTCGCCTCATCAAATTATAAGTTGGCCGAGTTACCAAGTGGCGGGCAAAATAACGACACAAAAACCGACTTCCGGCGGAACAGTTCCGGTGATGCTCAGCTTAAAGTTGACATGGAATGTAATCAGCTCGAACAGCTTTTCATTGCTGTTAGGTCTCTGTTGCCGAAGACAATCTAAATAGGCACCATCACAGCGCCTATTGCAGCGGACAAACATACTTGTGTTCCTGTTTGAAGGGCGTCGTTACTAGTGTAATGAGGTTACGAGATTTAATATCTTACGTCTCAAGGCGACGAGCGCTATGTGGTGCAGTCTACATCCTAATTAGCGCCACGTTGTTATGAGCAGGCGTATCACTTACCATCAGATTAACGTCCCGCTCATCTCATGGCTTCGTAGTATAAAAAGAAAATCTGTCTAATAACTAAATCTTATTGGCGTGGGTCCTCTCGCCCTTTCCTAGACTTTGACCTCTAGAAGGTCATAGCTCCTATCAACGATATTTCCACCTATGTGGAGACTCATCACTATATCTCTGGAACCATAAAGCCTGGAGACTTTGAATTTGGTAGGATTCTTCCTTTTGCTGAGTATAGGCCAGCAAAGAACGGATTTTGGAAGGTTCCTTCTCCTAAGGGAGTTGCAGCGTTGTCACGACCAGCAAAGCGTACAAGGAACAGCTAGTTGTCTATATACTCAAACATTAACAAACAAGGCTCTGGTTCCCACCAACCCGCATTGGGCCAGCGTGGTGGGGAATGGCCCAAAGCTCTCATACGAATTCCTACCAGAATAATGTAGGAGTCTTTGAAAGAGGCCTTTGTTCAGCTGTAGGCTATCAGCTGATGTATTGATTTTAGTATTGCCATTTCTTTAGAAAGTGTCACGCAATAATAGGTGAAGACCGCACCTCCTCGTTTATAATAAAGTTCACTTTAGAAATGTCCGCCATGTGGACTTTATGGAGGGAGGTACCTTGGAAGCGACCGGCGCCGTCGAGCGCTCCGGGCGAACTAACTTTTAATTTCTTCGCCGGAGACGTTGACACCGGACAATTGCGATTGGCGGGAAAGTTACGTTGCACAGATAAAGGCAAGCCTCTGAACATTGAAATCTTTAATGGTCGCGTTCAGGATCAAGGTTCATTATGCTCCTCCAATCATTTCAATTTATTGTAATCGGTGCGATCAAAGAGATTTTGTTCTTGATATTTTAATGTCAATAGAACTTGACCGTGATTATCACATGCATGGAGACTCCACTGGCATATGAACACGTTGAAGGTACATGTACATCACCAACAAAATAAATAAAGCTGAAGGACAGGATTAGTTTTCTCATCATCACCGCCAAATTTTACTTTGAAGATGATGATAGGTCCCTGTTGCCGGAGACCGTCTAGGTAGGTACCACCGCAGCGCCTGTTGCAGCCGACAGACAGTACTGTGCGAACATTACTGTGATCCGGTTTGAAGGGGGCTGTAGCTAGTGTAATTACTGGGGTATCTAGATTCTAAATGTTATGTCTCAGACGACGAACGCAGTATGGTGCAGTGTATATACTAATTAGCGCCATATTGTTATGGGCGGGCGTATCACTTACCATCAGGTGAACGTGTCACTCGTCTCGTTACTTAATTACATAAAAAAAGAATTTTTTGTTTTTAAATAAATATTTAAAAAAAATCCATGTAAAGTGCAGCACAGGTACACTACAGTGGTCGGTGATCATACAGTAATAATTGTACTGCACTACACTACGAGGAGCTGGACGCGGGCAGCGCATGATCGATCGATGTGGAGATCTTTGGAGAAAGCCTAAGTCCAGCTGTGGACATCAGTCGACTGATGTAAATGATGCCACTATGAGATCAGAACCAGCAACCGATACAGCGCTAATTAGTATGAACGGTCTCCAGTAATATTTATCAGTGGGTAGTAAAAAAAATCGATACCCCCACCACATCCAGCAGCGGACATAACGCTGTAAAAGCTCGCCTATTACGGAGTCAGCGCGTCGCCTAATGACGCGCCGGACGCCTGAACAATGTTTTAATGTTCACGAAACGCCCTTACGCAGATGGGTGGGCGTATTTGTTTAGGACAAGCTAACTGCCGACCGTTTAGCGGCCGGCTCGATCCCCACGTCGCAAGGCACAAGCCGCGGCGGGAGCGGCCCGCGCGGAACGTGCCCAACAACGGAGCACTCTACCGCGACCGCCTGTATCCACCTCAGCGTCTACTGCAGCCGACAAACATTACCGTGTAACGGTTTGAAGGTCGTAGTAACGAGACTCAACATATGTCTCAGTCGATGAGCGCCATATATAACATCCTAACATACCGCACTGTTATGGGCAGGCGTATCACCTACCATCAGGTAAACGTCCCACCCGCTTAATTGTGTATAAAAAAAAATGTATTTAGAATGGGGTGTTAGAGGTCCCGCGTAATAACTCACGGGACCTATGCCAATCTCACCTGCTGGTGCACCCTGCTAATCCAAAAACGAGGCGCTGGCTCCCACCAACCAGAATTGGGCCAGCGTGGTGGAAAACGGCCCCTATATAAACCCATACATATGACAGCTTCTAGTGCCCAGCGATACCGGAGGCCGTGCTTACTGTATGTGGAGATCTTTGGAGGAGGCATATGTCCAGCAGTGGACGTCTATCGACTGATGATGATTAAAAAGGCAATAAAATTATTATTTACTTGCTGGAGATAGGCGATTTGATGAGATGAGTAACAAGAAACTGGTTAAAGCACTACAGAACACATCATTAGAGGATGAACAGGAAACGCTGGAAAGACCAGCTGTTGACTGACAGGAGATAGAGACCAGGACTCTCTTTTATTCACTGCGTCTGAAAAAATAATATTGATTTTTGTTTTTTTCCCGCCCGAAGGTTATGACTTAGGAGTAATCAAATACAGTGTGATACAGGTGCGAGATTAAATGGCCGCCGTGTATACAGGGTGTTCATTACGATATTGCGAGCGCGGGGGATATTGCGCTCTCTTTTATTAGGGACGTCATAACGATTTTACTTTTTTGATGAGAATTGAAAACATGTTTGATCTGTGGCCGGCGGCGGATGTCCGCTCCCGGGAGCTTACTCGCAAAGTTACATACACAGCGGCCGAGCTTGATCGAAGCTTTTTTTTAATTTTCCATGTTTCATTTTAAACTTATCCTCTTACTGCTTTAACTTCATTTCACTGGTGGTAGTTCTCTATTGCCGGACACTGTCTAGGTAGATACCACTGCAGCTCCTATTTCTACCACTGTGCAAACATTACTCTTATCCGGTTTGAAGGGCGCTGTAGTCAATAAAATTACTAGGGTAACGAGACAACCTCTTATGTCTCAGGCGATTAGCCCAATGCGGTACAGTGTATATCATCCCAACTAGCGTCACATTGTTATGGGCAGGCGTATCACTTACCATCAGGTGAACATTCCGATCGTCTCGTCGCCTAATTAAATTTGTTATTATGTAAACGTTTTCGCTTGTGTTTTTTTTTTTTAATTCAATTTTAAGTTTAAATTTATATAATATGACCACTTCATCATCAACACACCAATGACACCAATTTTATTGATACAAGAAATAATAAAAAAATATAATGATTTAAATATTATGGCAACATTTTTTTTTCTTCAACAACATTAGCCGGTGGTCGTCCACAGCTGGACATAGGCCTCCCCCAAAGATTCCCAACATCGGACGGGTAGGATTCATATGGGCCTATAGCATGGGCATATAGCACGCTGGCTCAAAGCAGGTTGGTGGTAGCCAGAGCCTCGTTTGTTGATTCAGCAGGTTGCATCACGAGCAGGTGAGGTTGGTTAGGGTCCCGTGTGTAGTTGTGCGGAACTCCTTGCACTCCTATATTAATATCTATTGGAAAAACTTAAACAATGAGATGAGACAGTATATTAGCTGTGAATAACTGATAAGCTTGCTCATCAGAATGTGATGCTGATGACGTTATACACAGCATCATATCGTTCACGTCGCATTGAGAGGTAAGTAAAGTCTCATACCGTGGTAACTTCATTAGTTGCACCACGGTACTGTTTCTTGCTTGTCAGAGACAGGAGCTACGGTGGTACCTATCTAAACCGTCTCCGGGCTACCATCAGTGCAATAAAAAAAAAACGATGGTGTCACGTTGTGTAACGACTGACCAGGGTAATGCTTGGGAATGTAGATAACAAAAAAAAAACTACGGAGCCATCATAAACCGTTGCGCGTCCCGTCGATAAATAATGGGAGCGGCAGGAGCCGATGCACCAGCGCTGAGTTACGGCCGCACGAACACCCGGACATAAATATAACCGTTAGTCACACCGGCACTTCCGTCCACCTGTTACTGCCGGCGGCCGCTCGCCGAACACTATACATACACACCCCCTTAATAACCCCCGGACACCGCGCGTACGGTGTGAATGACGGCCTGCTTACGAGCAACGCACGGCGCAGGAACCGGAACATCCGCTTTACACGGCACACTGTCTACTGGACCCGGATAACGGCCGACCATCAATATCAGCAGCGGTAGCGAACAGTTTTATACACAAAAAGTAATTCGCTGGTGGTAGACCTTTGTTACCGGTCACCAGCTTCTATTCCCGCCTTCAAACAGTACTGTCTTCCGGTTTGATGGAAGATGTAGCTTATGAAATTACTGGGGTAATAAGACACCATCTTATGTGTCAGACGAGCTCAATATGGTGCAGGGTATGGCATTCTAAATAGCGCCACGTTATTATGGACGAGAGTGTTACTTACCATCATGTGACCATCCCCCTCATCTGATCGCTGCCCATAACAACGTGGCCTTAGTCGAGATCATATACCCTGCACCATATTCCGTTTATAGCCGGAGACATAAGATATTGATGTACTTCTTCTTAAGGTGCCTCTCCTCCTAGCGAAGGTTGGCGGTCAGTTCACCACATTTCGCCAGGTCTCTTGTGGAACAGTTGGGCGGCACTCGCGGTCCCAGTCCACTCTCTGATGTCATGCAGCCACGTTTTCCACTAGCTGCAACGCCCTTTAAACCATTATAGTATATTCTGACATCACATTGCAAGCGTTACCTTATTACTTTTACTAGCTACAGCGCCCTTCGAACTGGAACATAGTAATATTTGCACAGTACTGTTTGTCAGGAGAAGTAGGAGCTGCGGTGTGAAAGTAATGAGGATGAACGTGGACGGTTATAAGGGTAGAGGAAGACCGAACAAAGTGGATGGAATTCAGATATGACGGCTGTGGACGGATGTGGAAGGGAAGTACATACTGTGCCGACCCCACATATCTGGGATGTAGGGCAGGAGGAAGGAAGTTCTCTAACACTCATATTTTAGCTGGTTTTGAAGCGAAGCCCAAAAAGGTTCACTATCTACTGGTGGTAAGTCCTTGTTGCAGGAGACGGTCTAGGTAGACACCAACTCAGCGCCTATTTAAACTGCCAAACAGTAGTGTGCTAATATTACTGTGTGTGAAAGGCGTAGTAATTAGTAAAATTACTAGGGTGACGACTTTTACCACCCCACCCATCATCATTATGGACAGGCGTATCACTTACTATCAGGTGAACGTCTCTTTAGTCTCGTCGCTGAACAAAAAAAGTATATATGAAAAGTCAAAGTGAAAGTCGTCGCGGACGCAAAGCGGTGTAAGCCACAACCGTCGCGTTACACGACAATATGGCGCCGCCCCTAACAACCCCTTTAACACTAAAATTTTAATTAAATATATCGAAATAAAATCATAAATACAGAGCGACGTAGGATTCCGTACCTTTATTAAAGCCATTAGGATGTTCGGGGGGAGAGGTCCTTTAGATCACGCCGTTATTGTGTTTCCTCACACGAATAGAAAGTGACCCTGTGATTTCCCCCGTCCAACCCTCTGCCAACCCCCGCGTGCTCCGTGTAATTCGCTGCGGGTCCCGTTGGTCAATACAATTAAGCGCGGGCAAGATTTCACGCGTACGATTTGAATTTTAAACAATAGTTTGTCATATAAAATTAATTCAACTCGCTGCTGCAGCATCAGCGGCGTTGGGGTGTTCCGTTTCCGATTACATTTTTTTTTTAATCAAACTATAATTTCATGCGGTGGTAAATGATACATCGCGCCGTAACAACGTTTCGTATACGGACGGACAGGAAGGACGTTTACTTGATGTTACAGCATGTAACGTGGAGCTAATTGACACCACCCCAGAAGATGAGTCACCATTCTTACGTGGTGAACATCCACAGCAAAGGTGTAAAACGACTTGCCAGCTTCAATGTTCATATCCAAATACAATGTGTCTTGACGAGAGGAGTAAATAGGATTTTACTTGGTTAGTGCGCTTAACCACCACGGAACACATCACCACTTGACACCAGATGGAAGCGTGGTCAAGCACTACTGCATCATATTGTGCTCGTGTTCTTTGAATCGCGTCACCTGTAATGTAACCTTTATGGTTTTTAAAATATCTCATTGTAGTAGGTGTGTTACTGAACAGCATCCTGGTACATCGTCCAACAGTGGACATCTGTCAACTGGTAGTAGTGCTGGTGGACAATCACAATGTAACGCTGTGTACATCATCTTAACTACCCTCATCTTGTTACAGGTATTTGTAATCATCAGTTATATTCGTCCGTTCGTTGTATATGTGTATATATATATACCAGGTCTACAAGGATGTAACAATCCGAACACCCTGTATGCACCGGCACCACCTTCGGCGATGTTCAGCATAAATTGTCGTTTAGAGCGGCGAACGGACGAGGGTTTACGCAATTAACTTTAGTCGCAGCCATAAAGAATAAAACCGTTCGGATTTGTCCCGGACACCGTCAAAATTGTTGCTTTCGAACTAAACCAGTAACTTTTCACTGCCGCGCCTGATCCCACCGCGCTTGCTTAAACCGAACTTAATCGCAACTTAACTATATTAAACATGTATCATATTGAAAGGTAGTACAGAAAAGTGCTGGATGCGGCGAGCAATCGCCGTTGATGTCTTCAACGCAACCGATGTCCAACAGTGGGCAGCTGTCAGTTAAATAGTTGTCAAGACAAAATAACCAGAACATAATATTTGTATTTTTTTTTTGTCTAGACACATCAAGACTTTCTCTATTTACATAGAAGTACTAGATAATAAGTACTGCAGATGGTCAGTTTAATGTGTTGATAATAATAGACAGCAGACTCAATTAGTTGTGACTTCTACCACTATTTGAATGTAGATTTGGATAAAAGTCTAGTCTAGTCTAGATTTGTATAAAAATATTTTCTGTATTAAGTAAAATGTACTTTAGACAATGCTTCGATTGATGTGGTACAAAGTCCACGTTACCATGTGTATATATAAAGATGTAACTGTGGATTATCACGGACGACATCGACGGCGTACGGAGGCACCGGACCCTCGGCCGGTGCTGCGGCGCCGGTTAACGGCTTTAATGGCAGGTCTACGGCGAGTCACGCCACAAAATACTAATTCTACTTTTACAAAACGTATCCAACTTTTCTAATTACGGCGAATGCGACGCGCCCTTACTAATTGTATATATTGTCTGAAGCCGCGCCATCGCCGCGCCACGACCGCGCCACGACCGCGCCACGACCGCACCGACGTGTGCCCTCCGGACAGACACTACTCGTGTAAATATTCAAATCAATGTTTTGTTATACGGAAACACAACAAACATGATGCCCTCTTTGTTGTTAGTGATACTCCCATAAGAACATGACGTTATTTGCAATCTCTTAAATTTATTTTTACCGTGCGCCAAAACGAGCAAGATTTTATCCAAATAACAAATCCTTCGCTACTATAACATTATTGCGTTAGGATAATATACACTGCAATACATTGTGCTCATCATTTTCACAAGACCCATGGTTAAATGTCACAAGTTATTTCTATCACTATTCCAGGGTAATTTGTAGATTTGGTAAAGGTAGGCCAATTTCTAACAGACAAGAGATAATTCTAATATATATATATATGTACTTAATTGAATTTATAAATATCAAATCAAGTAATTCTACACAATAACTTTCGCTCTCAAAATTTCCACAAATAAAATATTTTCTAAAACAAACGGACAATATTAAGCTGAATTCTTAGCGAGGGCTCACAGGAAATTAATCCATAAACAACCGACCGAAACGGAAAACAGCAGCAAAAGGAACAATGGCCGAAATTAATTACATAAACAACATCACATATGCAGCAATAGACAATAATTCGCACTCGCGCCTCGGCGAACGCAGCGCGTCGCTGGTCAAGATGGCCGCCGGACTTTTTGGCGGGAATCGCTGTCTAACGGTAATGGCGCCTTTTTACGCTACCTGCCTGCTAATTGGAAATTACGGGGCTAATGTGTTGGGACCTTAAGCTTGAAGAGCTTTTACGTTTTCCGATTAAACCAATTTGCAGCTTAGTTAATTAATTGTACAAAAGTATTGCTATTTATATTTTAATTTGCTATGTTTTAGTACAAAATAATCCATAACTCGAGCGCCTCTATTGTCATGGAAATAGATAATAGGTTTTAAGACATACATAGAAAAATTAGATACAGTAGAAACATGTTCAAACAATCATCTGGCCCTCCTAAACTTCATTGGGCCAGCTTGGTGGGAAATAGTCGAGGTCTCCTATCTGGACCACTTCCCACGAAAGACCAAGAGGTCTTTGACGTAAGACTATATCCAGCTGTGGGCGTATATCGGGTGATGATTGACAAATATGTATATAAGTCATTGGCAAGGTTTGTCATCCCGACTGAGTCTCCACCGTGCAAGAATCTTTGGGCCTTAGGATTGATACCTAAGGGTCTATCGCTCATCAAATCATACTCATTACACAAATCTAAGGACGAAATAATTAAAAAAAAAAACGTTTAATTAGTCGAGAGTAGAGTTTAATGTGTAACAAAAACGACCCCATTATATCACGAGCTGGAGGAAATTAGCAAGTAGGAAAGCAACATTATCAACGGCATAAAGCGTGTTCATTATCAAAATCGTAATTAGAAAGCTAACACAGCGCTGAAATAAACACAACGTTCGCACTAATAAGGTCACCTATCTATGAGTGGCGCGCAAGATGGCGGCCGCATTGGCGCCAACTGCCGCCGCCGCCGCCGCCGCCGCCGCCGCCGCCGCCGCCTCCGCGCGTGAAGCGAATTTATCTATACGTCTAATTGCTCCGCACGGCAATGGCCGACGCGTATGCACTTAAATACCGTTAATATTAACGTTAAAAGCACAATTACGCTTTTAACAAAAGGATTATTGTGCGGGTGCGGGTAACGTCAGGTTTTATCGCTTCCGCGCGCTGCGGCATCTGTCTCCAACCGATCCCACCAAAACAGGGATATATATATATATATGTAATATACTACTATGCATACATGAATACCGGAACGACACCTCAAACGTTCGCGCTGTAGAATAATTAATCGTCGTCATCATTTCAACCGATGGACGTCCACAGCTGGACATGGGACTCTTGTAATGTGTTCCACAAACCAAAGTCTTGCGCTGTTTGCATCCAGCAGCTCCCAGCGACTTTTTTATGCCCTCTGTCCAAATAGTGGTGGATCTGCCAACGCTGCGCTTTCCGGTGCGGTGTCGCCATTCCAGCATTTGAAGACGCCAACGTCCATCGGTTCTACGAGCTGCGCCCCGCACATTGCCATTTCAGCCTCGCGACTAATCATTACTGCACCAGATTGCGCTCGTCGCCTGACACAAAAGATATTGAATGTATTTACCCCAGTAATTACACTAGCTACAGCGCCCTTCAGATCGGAACCCAGTAGTTAGCACAGATACCGTGGACAGCAGTATCTTATCTATTATATAGGATTAATTTTGTCTAGTAGTAGGTCTGTGTTGCTGGAGATCGTATGCAGACATTATACAGAGTGTTCCGGTATAAAGGGCGTTGTGGCTAGTGAAATTACTGGGGTAACGAGACTGAACATCTTGTCTCAAGCGAAAAGCACAATAAAATGCAATCATCTTAATAATCGCCACGTTGTTATGGGCGGACGTATCACTTACCATCAGGTGAACGTCCCGCTCCTCTCGTCACATTGTCGAATAATAAAAAAAAAATATCTATTGATATAGCTAAGAAAAAAAGCTATGAAGTTAGCATAAGTCGGTAACAGATGTAATGGCGGGAGCTGTATTTTTTTAGGTTATGTCTGAATGCGTAAGATTAATAGCCTAATTATACATATAATAATTTAAATCGATTTAATATTCATATAAAAAAGGGTAAAATTTTCATATTGTTCATAGTAAATGTTCACTCGGTTGTTTTTTTGTTACTTGCGTCATGTAGAAGGTAAGACCACATAAACCTTCATTTCCTCCACCAAGCGACTGACGGGTTACGATTTTTATTGCCTTCGCCGAGTCATTATTGCGAGTGGGAACCCCCGTCTATCAATCGAATATTACTGTTTATTTGTTCTTCCACCGAGGGGGTGTAGTGCTTCCCCGAATAATACCACCCCAACATACGGATAGAAATGGAAGTTTTATTTTTTTACTACTCGAACTCGGCAGAAGTTGTAACGCCCGCAAACCTTTATTTTATTTATGTTGTTTATTAGTACCAAATAATGTCAAATTGCAATCTAGTCATTATATAAGAAATTTATTTTATTTATTATAAAAAAATTGGCTTTGTTATATAATATTTCTACAGCTATTTACCATTGAAATTCTCTTTGTAATCGGTTCAACCAGTCGAGGGGATAACTCCGAAAAGAGGGACAGTTGTCTTGATAAAAGTATTTTAATGGATGTACGTGTAATGGTGTAAATAAACAAAGTATTTTTTATCAGACGATTCAGCAAAATCTAATATAAAGTTGAAAATGTTCGTTTCATGCGAAAGATAAACTGAAAATATTTACCAAACGGCGCAGACTCCTTATAAATTTGAGCGGCGGGAGATTTCATTTCGACAAACGCCCGATTCAGTTTCGTAGCCAATTCCATCAAAACGTAGCGTTGTTTAGTGCAAATTAAATGCAATTTAACCCTCAAAAAGCATTTCGACATTCCACAACAAATTCTGTACCAAATTGGCGGAGGATCCGGAGCCGGGCGCGATGTTTATTCTAAGGGGTGGAGCTGAGTAAAGTAACCCATTTGAATGCATACTTGTCCGTCAGTCAAAGCGATATCGGGAGAGAGCGGGCGCGGCGCGTGTCGGCGGCGGCCGGCGCGCGCTGAGCCGCCGCGTCCCGCGCGCGCCGCGCCGCGCCGTGCCGCGCCGCCGGCCGCGGGGGCAGCGCGCCGCGCGCCGGGGCTCCAGCGCCGCCGGTCGCCCGCGGCCGCCCGCCGCCGAGCCGAACGAGCCAACTTGTCACATACGCGATTAAACCTGATTGTGATGTAGGCTCACGGGATAACTGTTGATTTGATTTTATGCCGCGCCGAAACGTCTGTTTGCACGTTTATAGCTTATAAACTCTCGTTCGGATCCAACTCCAGCGACGAATAAAACCGACCGTTAAACGATTATGATTGCAAACGGATATTTCGGTTTCGCGTTTTGAATTATTACAGTATACAGTTTAAATTGTTGTTACCGGTAATAAATGAACGACCGCGTGCTCAACACCACCACTACCGCACACCGCAGATACTGTAGCTCTTTGATGTTTCAGATTTCTTCAATTCAATTTGTTGTTATTAATGTTTTTATGTGATCGCATATATTTTATATATAACTAATATCGAAGAATTTTGAAAAATCGATTTCTATTCGATTCGCAATTTTAAAAATCACATGAAAATAAATGATCGATGTTGATAATACGTTTTTAAACAGACGTATCGTTTGTCCCCAGGCTTCGAGAGTAAATGGATGTTACAACAGTAACTATTTAACATCAGGTGAACGTCCTCCTCGTCTCCTAGCTTTGTTGGCTTAAAACGGCGCACACACACAAACGAAACCGAAGAAACATTGCAAGCCGACGTCATCAGCAGCGAGCACGGAGCACATTACGCCGAGCAACTTCCCCAAGTCCTCACCCCGCCCCCGAACGTGCGATAAATAAGGGAGGCACAACAAAAACTCTCAGAGGCATCACCTCGGCACGTCACCCTGCTCAGATTTCATTACCATAAAGAACTGGAGGCCTTAAAACCCCCCGGCAGTGTAAAAGGTGACGTACGCCGACCGGCACTCGTTGAGCCGCCGCCGCGGGCCCGCTCGCCCCCGCCGCGCCCGCGACTGCAGCGGGTCGCGGGGGCGCGGCGGGTCAGGCGCGGCTGGTCGGCTGCGATCCCAGAGCGGGCCGGTCCCCGCGTCGAAATGTGCCGTAAATCGTCATAAAACTGTCTGGATCCATGATGTGACGCTGCCCGGGGGTAATTAAAGGACAATTTATAGTTTCGCCCGCTCCCCCACTTGCAAGGGGTGGCCGTGCTTCGCCCCGCCCGCCTCCTTGCGACGGATGTCGAAGCTCTGTAGGTTTTTGTTTAGTTTTTCTTTAGTGTTTCCGGCTGAAGCAGAGTTTGAATTTGAACCATCACGATTTACTTCTCATCGCGTCTTCTTTTATTTACACCAATTAGGGTTTTTAATTACGCAAATTGTCCTCAGACGAAGAATTTTCCATTTCTTATATTTCTCTCCGCTAATTAAACATTTCAAGTCGAGTGAGAAACACTTTTGAGAGATTCCTTTAGGTTTTTTTTTTTTTTAATTTATTTATATACATACTTAATTACCGTTAATGAGATGGAAAATTATAATTTTAGAAATGTTAAATTAAACATTTTATATGCCCACAGCCATTTTGCTGACTATGAAGAGTCCTGAAAGTCAACACAGCATCTCTCGTCAAATGTAACATGATCAATAAACAAGACCAAGACTTGATCAATACCATAAGGATATCTCCACCAGCTACATTCATACGTGTGCAGTGCATCGCCAATATCAATAATTAATTGCAGTCTTCAGGCAAGGTGGTGCGATAAACTGCGAGGACTTAAAGAGGATCTAAATAAAGAAATGCGTCCATCAAGTGGAGATAAACTCGGTCAGGTTTAGAGGCGAGCAAATCCTGGAGACGTCTGGAGGCTTTAAGTTTAATTAGCAGCGGTGTGCCGGTGCCCACTCGTTCTGCAGTGATCTGGTGGGGAAACGCAGCGCCGTGGAATCTTTACGGATGACTACAAATTTGTCTTTGCTTTGTAATGGTCTTTTTTTATGCAAATTCTCGTAAATAATTACGAATACAGTTAGAAAATATTTTCATGATTTTTTATGTTTTTCTATTTGTTACTATTATTTAGGGGTGTAAGGGGTGCCGCACAACAACACAGAATCCAAGCCAAACGCACAGCAGTGCATCGTGCTAATCAACAAAGGAGGCTCGGGCTCCCATCGATCCGCATTGGGCCAGCGTGGTGGGAAATGGCCCAAATTCCCCCACACATGAACCCCTGCAAACAACCCCTAGTGCCTGGCGATGCGGGCAGCGCAGGACCGATTGATATGGGAATTTGTGGGAGAGGTCTACGTCCAGCCGTGGACCTCTATGATGATGATTTTTTATTAAATCTCTAAACATCTGCATATAAAAGGAGGTTGTATTACTCGTAATAAAGTTTATAAAGCTCTGATTATTAATAACTTAATAATGTAATTAGTACTTAATGAGGGATGACGAATTAAGATATTCTCATGGATTAGCAAGTGCTTATTTATATATGCTAGTGAAAGGTAACTCCCTGTCTTTCTCTTCCTACCTACTATCCCACGAGATGGTGGCATCAATTTTCTTTACCTTTCCCCTCCACTTCTCTCCATCCTTAACATCATCGTCTGTTAAAAGGTGATTGAAAATAACTGCCTGGAAAGACCAGCAGCTTTCTCTGCGATAGGTCACATAGTATAAATACTAAAATGCTGCGTCGACCAGTTCATTTCATCCGGAAGTAAATATGCAGCGGTGATTATTAATATGCTGTAATGATGATGAGTTATATTATGATTTTCTGGTGGTAGGTCTCCACTTTCGTTTATATGGTACTGAAACTTTTTTTTTCTGGAGGAAATCTTCGAAAGATACCATGCTTCTAAGGGGAAGTCAGGCATATGTGAGATTCTTACTTACTAAAACCCCCTCGGTGGTGTGCATCAGTGCATTCGAAGAGGATCCGGGATCTCTTAGAGAACGCACCGGTGCACCTTTACACTTTATGTCAGCACGTCTCTGAGGAGGAAGTCAACCCTCCTAGGCACCATCGCAGAGCCATACGCTGTCCCATAATCTCATGGCGCGCGAACTCCGAGACCCTTTTAGTCGCCTCCTACGTCAGACAGGGCTTACCTTAGTCCTATTCTTACTAGCTCGAAACTACAGAGCTGATGGTGCTGTAGCTAGTGAAGTTAGTGCTGAGTACAATGCGGTGCTAAGTCTAACATCTGTAGCTCGTGTTGTTCACGTTAAGAATAAATAAATGTTGCACACGAAACGGCGTAGGCGCTCGTAGGCGCTCGTAGACCCGCTACATCACAACCCAATTTCGGCCGAAGACAAACACGAAACAGAAGGAACAGAAGAAAAAAAATCATTTTAATATCAGCTCAATAACACGAGATCCTTATTTATAACACCAATAACACTCCTCAATAATGACGTAGACGAGTTTTTGCACCACTATAAGTGGAGCCGCCTCGCCGGCCGGGCCGCTGCTGGCGAGGGCTGGTCGGCGCGGCGCGAGGGGCCAGCCGGCCTGGTGCGCGGGGACGCTGCTCGGCGATTTATAGTTTGCGTTAGGTTCGGTTCCCCGGTCACGTCCGGAGGGACGCATGTCCGTCACGACCCCATGTGATAGGATGATTTGAACGTGTGACGTGTACCGGTTAGCGCTGCCATTTGTTTTTATCTCCTTTCATTTGTTTATTATTTGTTTTCTCTTCGCCCTGAACTGTGCGGCAGCGGACGCTGGCGGAATTTAAATTTGGACGCGGGCGCCGCAGCCGCAGGCAAAGCGTTTCTAACTAACGATAAACCCCTGAAAAAAGAGGCCTGACGATATAAATTAAAAACCAAATCATGAAAAATCCAATGCATAAGTTAATAATCAAGTTGGCATTTTCAAAACCGCAAATTAAACATTAATTTCAATTAAAAAAAATGTATTTTACTTTCCATACCTCTAATCACTAATATTCAAGCGTCCAGTGGCCACCAGACGAAGTTACTAGTCTATTTTGTACAGAGGCAACACGGCGCCGTGTAATCGGCCCCTTAAACGCAGTAGCGTAATCTTGATACGTGTAAATCGCACCACATGCTCTAACATCATAAACTTATCTTAATATTAATCCCTGAACTCAAAAAGTAAACAACTATGCTGAATTTAAACTGATTAGTTAATTTTTAAGTATTGATAAGCACAAATATGTACAAGCTATACAAGATATGTCTCTACGTACTTCCGGTTATAAGGAGAATATTTAAATTGAAAGTATTCATACAGTGCCACATGAAGTATATCGACGGTAGGTTTCTGTGGACGATACATGTGAATCTCTTCATATCCGATTCACTCCGTCAGTGGAATATTTTGGGTAACCTTATGGTATGATGTACGAGCTCAGCACTCATTGGCGGATGTGCCAAGTTATTTCATTACAGCGGCATTCCTTGCTGCGTTTATTGCAAACACTTGCTCCCTTACATCTTGGCTCATACCTGCCATTAACATTATTCCTGCTCGCGTTGTAACAGTTATAATTCCATAAGGGATTGGATATGTATAAATTAGATTGTCGGTCGCGCTCCGACAGTCGCTTTGTAATAAAATTAACCATTAAAACGAAACGGGGCGTGTCGAACGAGCGCTGTTACTTAGTTACAGCGCGATGCGTCATCGGTAATCGGCTAAGTTAGCGGTTGCAGTCATTTTTGACTCTAATAACTTTACATCTTGCTGGTTAGCGGTGATACGGTGGGGAATTAAGTTATACTAAGTTACAATCTGAAAGTTCAACGCACGAACAGACACCCATTTCATCCCCCGCGTGCTGCTGTGCCCATCGGAAGAATCATTCAAATCAGCAACGTACAGAATTAGGCGACCACTTAAAGACGGCAACAGAGCTCTTCTGAAGATCGCATCAACAACAAACCAACAAACGCTGTTGTTAATTTATCTCTTAATAAAGCTCAAAAATATCATAAAAAAGCGATTTTTGACCATGTTAATGTTTAGATCATATAATAAATGATATATGAATCCCTTAGAAATGATCTATCGATCACGGGAAGGAGAAAAACCAACTAAAGAATAACCTCGTAGTTTCTGATTAATGTTCTCAGCTTCAAAATAACTTAATAAGTTAATAAAGTAAATGACCGCTGGGAGACAATTGATTCATTTCTCTACATAGATGTCCATGTTCAGCTGTAAAACAATCATCATCATCCGATAAACTTCCACTGCTGGACATAGGCCTCCTCCAAAGATTTCCACATACAGTCAGCATGGCCTCCGGTACCCCCGAGTACTAGGGGCCGTCATTTATAGGGGTTCATGTGGGGGATTTGGGCAATTTTCCATCATGCTGGCTTACTGCGGGTTGGTGGGAACCAGAGCCTCGTTTGTTGATTAGCAGGGTGCACTACGAACAGGTGAGGCTGGCTTCGGTCCCATGAGTTGTTGTGCGGATCCCCTTACACCCCTGTACAACAATACAAAGAAACAATGATGATGATGATGATGAAGTAACATCTAAAGCTCTGGTCTCCCAACGATTGCTGCCGGGCTCACAGGAACTCATCTCCATGTGATACAGTGATTAATTATTCCTATTATCACATTAGCTTCAGAGTCCATCAAGATGGCGATACTTCGCCGGTGATAGGTCTCTGTTGCTGGAGACCATCGAGGTATCACCGCAGCTCCATTGCGCAATTGCGCAAACATTACTGTGTTCTGGTTTGACGGGCGTTGTAGCTAGTGTAATTCCTGGGGTAAGCAGACTGAACATCTCACGTCTCAAGTCCACGAGCACAATTTGGTGCTGTGTATAACCTAACTAGCGCCACGTCGGACAGGCGTATGACTGAAGACCCGGAGATTGTCCAGCCAGTATCGTCCCTTCCTAAAATAATATAAGTTGATCTTAATTATAAGTAGAACAGCCCCTAAGTTAATGCTTAACAAAGCAACTTGTGACCTTTTTAAAAAGCTACGCGCCCAATGACTTAAACGACTTAGTGTAATTTATTAACTGGAAATTTTAACTTAGCTAATTGCGCCCAGTAGGCGGGTAGTTGCAATAACGCGGTCCGACTAAGTACCTTTGGACCCTGGCAGATAAGTCTAGGCAGGCGCGTTAAGCTGCTGTACCTAGAAATATTATCCAGAGGTGTCTAACCTTTCCTATTCATATATATTTAAAAAAAAATTAAGTATAATTTTATTGACGTTAAGTGACATAGCTCAAAAGTTTGCTGGACTTGGCAGGGCACATTACTCCCCCGGGGGTCTTGTGAAGGTCCCGTGGGTTGTTGTGTGGGGACCCTTATACCCTTGGTGAAATATTACGTATAATATATATAGTAAAATATAAGCGACGGCCGATGGGGTAGTAAGTTTCTCGAGTGACGACCGTGTATGGGAGACGTAGTGTTAGAAGGCCTCCCACAAGGTGGATTGACGATCTGGTGAGAGTCGCAGGAAGCCACTGGATGCGAGGAATGGAAGACCGGTCCGTGAAATATTTAATTGATATTTGTTCAATACGCTCCAAATGTTGGCAACGGCAGCGATATGAGATAGGAGGGGACTCGAAACTTTTGTGCAACTTGTAGAGGCCAACTGTAATCATAATAATTCACTTAATAATGAACACCGCAAATAAGGATTATTCCCGAACTTTCCAGAACTTCCGCTCCCGGTTACTTCCTGTGCGCTTTTAAAACGCGCTTCCACGAGTATTCAAGTTTAGGACGGGCCCTAACTCGTAACCATTACCGTTACTAGTAATAATATATTCATATCATTTAATACATATATATCCTTAGTACATATTCTATTGAATATAAATATATTTGCTGGTGGTAGTGTCTCTGGTGGCGGAGACCGTATAGGTAGACACCACCGCAGCGTCTATTGCAGCAGGCAAACATAAGTGTGTTCCGGTTTGGCGGGCGCTGGAGTTAGTGAAATTACTGCGGTAATGAGTCTCAACATCTTATGTCTCAAGGCGAAGAGCGCAATGTGGTGTGTTAATCATCCCAACTGGCGTTCTGTTGTCACTGACACGCGAATCACTTATTATCAGGTGAACGTCCCGCTCGTCTTGTCGATATTTATATTTATATATATATATATATATATGTATATATTTATGTTTTTTTATAGTTTTCATTGCTTAGGTTTTTGACGTTTAAACTTTGACAAATCTGAAGTCATTTCACATTGCGACAATGGATCGCGTCCGAGCAAGTTGTCACTATCGTAATCCTCCCCTATGAATCCCCGCCAGATCGATGTGGGGATCCTTGGGGGAGGCCCACATCCAGCGGTGGACGTCTATTGGCTGATGATGTATGCATGATGTAAGTGGCCAATCGGCGTCACAGCGAGTGAGGTCGCAGTGTAAATGATCTGCTCGTCAATTACCCGCTGAACTGTTGTGAGGAACGGACCCCCGTAGGGGTCGCGTGCCCCGGGACCGTGGGGGGCCAGCGTGACGTCGACATAACACGCTGTCGACTTAAACACGCCGCCTGCCGAATTCAAACCCGATCCGTCACTGTGAGAAGCTTATTAAGGACCAGTTAGAGCTGCATCAAATTTGCATCCGGCTTTGATGTGCCAAGCCCGCTCGGCTGCTGGTGATGATCACATGCATTGAGACTGTCCACTGGCATATCAATACGTCGACGGTTTATGGACATCACCAACAAAATAATAAAGTAGCTGAAGACTGGATTAGTTTTACCTGTATGCCAAATTTCTCTGCGGAGAAGGTGATGAGTCTCTTTTGCCGGAAATTCCAATGCGAATCTAAATGCTCCGTGGCCCTGTGATAAGGTTCAATTTTTTTTTATCAGGATCGATTTTTTCCCGCCCCATCATCAAAGGTGTCATCAGTACTATCGTCTGTCTTCGTTTTCGGAAGCGCCCTGCTACCACCCAGTATTGAGGAAGTAAAAACCCTTAGCAAAAGTTCTAAATGTAAAGACAATACAATTGCCGAGATGAAGAAATTTCTAGGTCTAGATATTATGATGAGACTAGTTCGTAAAGTTCGAATAAAATTTTCAAACTGTTGAGATTCAGCTGAATAACTAAATTTTCACGCCGAACGCCCACCCTCGGTACAGTTCCGCTGCGTAATGCACCCCTGCGCGACGTGTTAACATTTCATACATTATTTTTGGTTAATTTCCTCTCAACGCTTCTACGTGTATAGATCCCAACAAATTTTGTGAAACAATGCGCACGAACAAAGGCTTTATAATCTATACTAAATATAAATAAAGCCTTTAACAAACATATAAACAGGAAAGGGATCAAGTTTTCGTTAATCGTTGTTAAAAAAAAATCCAAAAGCTTTGCTTAAAGTTGATGAAACGTTTGTTTATAATTCAAATATTTATATATTTATGACAAAAATTAGCGGAGATCGTCTAAGTAGGTACCACCGTCAGCCCTGTAGTCTCGGGCTAGTAAGAATAGGACCAAGGTAAGCCTTGCCTGTCGTATAAGGCGACTAAAAGGGTCTAGGAGTTTCGTAGGTCTTAAGGGTGGGGGCCTTATCGCCCAACCAACGACCCTTTGTGGGACAGAGTATGGCTCAGCGATGGTACTTAGAAGAGTTAGACTCCTCCTCAGAGAGGTGTTAACACAAAGTATAGAAGGGCACCGGCAATAAGAGATTCCTGGGCTTCTCCGGATGCACTGATGCAGAGCACCGAGGAGATTTTACTGAGTAAGACTCTCACATAACCCTGACTTAACCGCACCCAGAAGAAAGGTATATCTTTCGAAGATTTCCCTTCAAAATCAAACAACAATAAATGTACGTACCACAGCGGCACCTATTGTAGCCGACAAACAGTACTGTGCAAATATTACTGTGTTGCGGTTTGAAGGGCGCTGTAACTAGTGAAATTACGTTGGAAATAAGTGTTACGTCTCCAGGCGACGATAACTATAGGCGAGCGTATCATTTACCATCAGGTGAACGTCGCACTCGTCTGAATGTCTCACTTAATTAAATAAAAAAATATTATTAATAATTAATGACATTTCTGCAATTAGATACGGACACCGACTTCAACATTTCCTTACTTGCATTGTTATAAATTAGAAATCAATTTTTAAAACATTTCTCTCATAGCAACACTTATATATACAATACAATTCATATTATACGAGTACAATCCAATTAATTTATTGCTACCTATAAAGGACTTTTGTGGTTGACAAGTTATTATTCACTAATTGTAAAACTACCCCAAATTAAAATAAAATATGTGTATAGGAGGTAAGCACGTTTTTTTTAATAAGTCGCTCTTTACAAATATAACCGGTCTTTCATATCAATGTCCTCTTCGTCACGCCGTTACACTACCATAAAGGTCACTTGATGGTGAAGATCAAGTAATAATTTAAAATTTACGGTTATTAAAGGATGAAAAATCTTTAGGCGACGTTTTGACGTAAGCATTATAAATATATAAATATTTGATGGAAGTTTTAATATACAAGACAAAATTAAATGTAACTAGTTACGCCATCTGTTGATAAATAATGCAAATTAAAGTATAATCTGCATTTGACATTGTTAACAATGTTTCGTGACAATAATAACTCAATTAAAACATTACTTATCTAAACGGTATATAATATTAAAAGATTTTGAAATTAATCACAATTAAATATTTCTGTTAGAATATATCCTAACTATAATTTAAAATAAATAATTTTATTAACTAACTTATAACACATTCTAACAGTTGCTGATTAAATCAATTATAGAATAATAAATAAATATGTATAATAATTGCGCTGTTATACTTTTATAAACTTTATCTTCGCTTCAAGAAATCAATCATATAAATTTAAGTACAAAATTTGTAGTATCAAGTTTAAGAATATGTACAAACATAAGAAAACCAATATTCATTGCAACATGAATTTAATTAAACGTTCATAACGATCACAGCGAATTCTGTAACAATCCTTATCCAACGTTATTTATTGACATATATATATGACAAGCGTAGAGGGAGGCAAAAGTCCGGACTCCGTCCTCCGTCGGCGGGCAGCCATAAATATCAACCGTCTGAGACATTGTCAACCGGCCACCCTAATTTACGGCTAGTAATTAGGAGTTTGCACTTTGCCAAAACGATTTGCATCGATCGTGTTCGCGTAACTCCCAGTAAGATACGACTTATATAGTTTATAATAGCGGTTAAGTTGATTGCAAATAAAACCTATTCAATTTATTTAATTTTAAAATAACATATTTTTTTTTAATTATAACGTATAGTAACTTTATCATTATGACTGTATACATTTATTGAAAACTTTTATAGTTACTGCCATCTAAACAAATCATTAGATATTAATGAAAAAAGTTAATTGAAAAATTAGATCATTTGTATCGATTAAGTCAAAAGATGGCGTTAAAATTACAATTCTATTAATGACTTTTTCTATTGAATAATTAGTTATTTATATTAAACTTTACACATTTATTTAAATACGAGAGGAAATACATATTTTCAAATTTAACTCCTGAAATAACAAGTGGCATGTTGAGTTCAGTCTTTATATTTATTTTAAAAAAACTAATGTCAAAACAAAGTGTCAAATTTTATTTTGAAATAAAGATTGCCGGTAAAGTGTTGTTATCGACTATTAAGATAATTGTCTGTTATTAATAAATTATTCATCTAGCTATAGAATGGATCCTTACGAAATAGAATTTATTGGAGAAAATAGAATCATTAGTATAATTCCCAACTTTTCGCATGATAAAATCTTTCTTATTTGTGGTGAATTTGGTCCGTTTCGGGCTGGTTTACCCACGAACGTTCCTCTCTGGTTAGGAATTATGTTAAAACAGAAACAAAAGTGCAGAATTGTAGCTCCTGATTGGATGGATATGGAAGTTCTAGAGAATATCAAAGAAGAGGAAAAGAGATCGCGGTATTTTTAAACTACAGCTTATTTCTTTACTTATTCTAAAACATTAAACAAAATAAACTAAAACAGGCTATATTTAAGCATTTTTCTAATATATTTGTTTTCGTCAGATAAGGATTATTATATTTATAACTTCTTCACGATTACTCTGCCTGGGCGATTCATTAGTATTGAGTAAGTCTCATATTACGTCTGAAATGCCACTGCAGCTAATACAATATTATGTTTTTAGATTTTTCACAAAAATGCCTAATGAACACTACATGGTAGAAGCTAAACTAATTTTAGGTGCAGCAGCAGAAGACATATCCAGGGCTTCGGAAATCAAAACCATTATAAAAGACATCTGGGACATAAGAATGTCTAAGCTCAGGACCTCCATGGATGCATTAATGAAATCAGGAGGTAGTTATGGTAGACTGGACCATTTAACAATGATGGAGATTAATTCAGTGAAGCCTTTGCTTCCTGAAGCTATGGATGAGTTGTATAGAATAAAAATGGTAAAGATTTTACTATGGCTTATTTTTATATTAAATACACACATTTCACATCACATAACAATTTACTGTATGGATCAACATCATATAACATTAAAAGAATTAATTTGTAAAGGGTTTTGGTTCCGATCTTAAAAAATCCTTAAAAATATACTGTCAATTATAGTGACCCAAATATTCATATTCATCAGTCTCTATTTTTATGTACATCTACACCGCAAAGATTTGTATGTCCTTGGAGTATAAAGTGTTAATTTTATTTTAAATATTATTATATTCTTTTTTGTGAATTACAGTAGTTAACTTAGGTGATATCTAAGACACTTAAAATGAAAGTGAGATTTGCTTTGTATCTGTGAAGCCCTTTTGTGTGTGCAAGTTCAATAATACTTTTATAATTATTTCCAGATGACCAAAAAAACAATACCTCCAAGCTTAAACAATTCTACCTTCAGTCAATCGGCAACAGGCAGCTCGCAAAACAATTGATTATATTAATTCACTTTTATTGATAGTGCAAATATTTTTATACATTTCTACCAATGAAACTGTTTGTTTCAAAAATCAGTTTTTGTTCGAATTGAATCACACTAACAATGTATCTATTTAAACAAAAACATTTGTGAGAAAAGTTTAATTATGTTTAAAATCTGTAAGGATAATGGTATAACTTAACTAATACTTTTGTAACACACGAATTGAGAGGTAATAAATGTTCTATCACAAATCCAGCAGGAATTATTTCCATTTTTGTTATGTTTATAAATAAATATATACATCATGGTAACCTCTTCATCACATATAATAATAAAACCTAAGATAATTGTTAATTTTATTGACCCAGAAGTTGCTGCTTATATCCTATCATCAGATACCTTTGTCTGACTAAAGCTGCAACTAATAATGAACCTAATATTTCTGTTTTTTTTAAATAATCTCATTTCATTAATCACATGATGTAAAGTAACTATAAAGTCCTCAAGTGTACAAGTACAGAATATTCCAATTCTTATATAATGACAAAACACAAGGTCAGATATACATTTACAATATGAACGTGCTAGCCTGACCAGGTGGGTACACAAAAAAGCAATTTCACTCCATAAATCATGCCACTAGAATCGAACCAGGCACCTTCACAAGACAAATGCGTACCCACTGCACTGGGAAGTACGAAATAAGGAAGTGGAATGGAGGATAAATGAGAGAAATGAAGAAGAACTGTACAAATGAGGAAGAGAATGAAAAAATAATAATTGTTGATGTAATAAATACAGAAATGAAGCCCAAGCCCACAAAAGCCCCCGGGAAAGGCTGAAAAAAAAAACAACGCAGACCCACTGCGCTACAGCAGCAGTTAGGACATCCACAAGTTGTATTTGGTATTTCATTATTCATCACAGATCACAGGTTACTTTGTTAATTAAACATCTAATTTACTCCGAAATGTTACTGGACTTGACTGGTGGTAGTGTCTCTTTTCCGGAGACCGTCCAGGCAGGTACCACCGCAGTAGTGTGTAAACATTACTGTCTTCCGGTCTGAAGAATGTTATGGGTGATTACTGCGGTAATGAAACCTAACATGTTACATCTCAAGGCGACGAGAATAATGTGATGCTGCGTATACCATCACAACCAGCACCACGTTGTCATGCGCTTGAAATAAACGTTCCGCTTGTGTCATCACTGTATCGAATAAAAAATAAATGAAAAAAAAGTTGCCCGACAAAAAAATATATTTTTCCATTTTAAGTGTAAATCATCTTTCCTCCTTACGATCTAAAATACAAAAGCTTAATTTGCTAATTTTAATTTCACTTACATCTATTTGTTATTAGTCTTATATCTGTTACAGATAAGGTACTACAATAAGTTTCGATAATACTTAGCTTAGCTATTCACTATACTAAAATTATATTGCTATAACTGTAAAATAAACGGCGGTTTAAACATAATATATAGTAGTGCTACAAAAACGTTTTTTAACCTGTATTCAATGGAACTACAAACAAATATTTTTAATCTGTAATTAAACTGTTATTGCATTCAAGAAGTTGATGCAGAAAACAAAAATGTACAAGGTCTGGATGTTGTTGACAATTTTCACAACTTGTGTTAAATATAAATATACTGCTATTTATTGTTCCCACCGCTAAGACTCGGAGCCTTCTCTCACAAGGGTGGAGCCATGGCTATGTAACATGTCCACAATAAATGTTTTTGGAACAAGTCGGTTTCCTCACTATGTTCTGCATTGGAAGCTTAAGCTCAACGGGGTTGGAACTTGTGCCTCTTTGATACATAACTATTACACAAATTACGCTACCACGGCTTCTTTGAATAGTATTATAATACAATTCATTATAATGGTCGGCCTACAACTACAGTTATATATAACCCGCCGCTATCAAATAACCACGACTACACAAATAAACGTTCAGCGCGCGGCTGGCATACAATAAAGGTTTTACATGGAATGTTAATTTACATCTGAGATTATATACAAGCGTTTTGAGAGATCTAAATAAGCATTGTAATAATACGAATTAAAAAAAAACCAAACGGCAGTCAAAAGACAAAGGCATAAATATTTTATAAATTTTTTTTCAAGAACTAATACGCATACTAAACACGGCACAATTATGAAGACTTAAAAAAAACATTGTTGTTTCAAATTGAAAAAGACCAGTGCCAAAAATTACTTATTACATAATCTGTGCTATTTATATAATCTGTATTAATTTCTCCCGCTTTGTTCTTGACACGTGCTTTGAATTTTTTTGACAATTGAAACGATATAAACACGTGGTAGTATTTAAGAAAGACATCTATACATGATTTGTTCTTACACAATAGTATATACAACGTAAATATATAAATATATATATGTATGTATGTATATCAACAAACAGCTTTAGCCGCGTTTAACGTATTTTTTTAATAGATAACTTTGCCGAGATTACTTTACTTGCAAAGTTACCGTAAAACTTTGGTCTAATTCCAGCTTCGTGACACACAGAAAATCAGACATTCATTAATTTCAAAGTAACGCTATTACCTATTTACATATAAACGCACTTCTCAATTTGTCCGTATGTACAACAACCGCAAAATATATGTATAAGATATGTAAATAAGGAAACTTATATACAAAGATGTGCCGGTACAACAAATCCAAACGTGTCTCTCACAGGCACGGTGTTTTTTTTTTTCTTTGTCCTAGCATTTTTCAAATCGCCTTTGTTTCTTAAGGCCAACAAAAACGCTTCGGAACGTTGTTTTTTAGGACAACACACAGTTTTTGCAGTATCCTATAAAAATGTGTGTATTTTTACACAGATTTTACGAAAACCTTACAGGAATATGGCACATTTGTATTATACACTAGATTGTAATTGTATGTGGTCTGGTATCAGCTGAATCGATGGTGGAGTGGACAATCGCTTTGAAACATCGATCGGTTTGTTACGATCTTGCTGCGGCCGTGAAATTCAAGAGATCTTCAGTGAAAGGATAACAATACAGCCTAAACCCCTCTTACACGTTAACTATTTACAGTTTTACATTAACTCAGGGCGTCGGTAGAAAATAATGTAACCTGCTCCAGTTGAAGCGTAGTAAAACGAATGAGTGACAGCCCTGAGAAACTAAACAATATCCTTAACCTATGACTTTTAAATGACCTAACACTAAATAATAATGACTACGACTCTTGTGCGCGGTTCAATGACGACACGAAAAAGTTTCACTCCACACGTCCATTACAACTACACGGCTACAATCTTGCTGGGATCGACCTTCACCCTCAGGAACATTACGTCGTCCTTCACGAAGTTACGCTTCTTGAGCATCTCGTGGGAGACAAAGCGCGGGAAGCCGAAGCCGAGCGCGTCGGGCTCCTTGGACGGCCGCTGGAAGTTCTTCCAAGTGGGGTCCGGGACGAAGCTCTCGACGATGTTGCAAGCGCGCTCCGGGCTCGAGCTCTGGTCGAACAGCGTGAAGGAGACGGAGTGGGCGAACGGCCAGCGGAGCAGGGCGTCGTACTCGCCGGGCAGGATCTTGATGTAGACCGACATGTGGGACGACTCGCCGGCGCCGTTGCCGTTCAGGAACAGAGACGCCTGCAATAACATTCAAATCAGTATTTTAAAACATCTCCACAAGGAATTCAAATTTTATTATACTAACGCCAATTTAAAAAGAATTGTGTTTTCATTACTAATAAATAACTAAAACATTTTATTGTATTAATATTTTTTACTAATAAACAAGGCAGAGGACTTTCATTCATCCAACCTAAGTAACAACTTAATTTTTTTTTTTAAATTATGCTATGTATTGTATATTTAAAACAGAGCTATATAACGGGAATAAATAAATAATGAAAAAGGTTTCTTGGTATGAAAATTATATACGAAGATACTAAGCAAAACAAATTCACAAGTACAACATACTTAAATGCGAGGGAAACAAATTGCGGTACAAATGTGAGATTAGAAATCAGAAATAGCATTTAATAAGTTCATTATGTGACTAAGCGTCACTAAATCGGTCCGCACTCTCCCTCCTCTGACTAACCCTATATTAATCACCCGCCAAAACAAACCGCCATCTTTGTTTACTTGCAAGAAACATACTGCGTCATAAATATGACAAAATCATTTAATCAGCATTAAACTATTTTAATTTTCAGAGTTTCAGAGTGATATGATTATTTCATCGAAGGGTATAACATCAGAACACCTTGGAACTGTTGTATGTAAATGAATCAGGTCTTAGGTCTTTAGGTCTGCCCCCTGAGGTTTTTAAGGTTTACGGTTCACAGTTTCATGTCAATAAAACTGCCAGTCCACTGCCATACCTCCTATTACGAAGTAGTATGATAATATTTTTAGAATGCCAGCTGGATGCGAGCAGCCCAATACCGATCGATGTGGAGATCTTTGGGAAGTGTCTATGTCCAGCAGTGGACATCTATCGGCAGGTGATGATGAAGTGTTATCTTAAGTTTTTTCTATCAAATGACGAAGAATTCGAGTCTACCTTTTATGTATCTCTAGTGTTGACAGCCAAGTTGAAGTTCAATGCTACACATGGTTTATGGGAATTTTACACTGCATGTGGTGACCCTCGTGGTATTCAACATGTTAAGTCAGTTCTATTGAAATTTACTTTTAAAGATTATATGAGGATATTGGTAATCATTTTTACAGGACCATTGTCCATAGTATCAACGCCTTAAAATTATTTGTTTATCAAGATATTATAATAATTAAAGTTTGCACCTGCAATTTGTATCCGTACTGGCTGGTGTAAAAAGCTGGTGATAGCAGCTCGAAGCCGTCCTTGCTCTTGGCGTCGGCCATCTTGGCGGTCCAGTCGTTCACGCGCCACACCAGCGCGCCGGTGCAGTTGACCGCGAGCCGGGCGACGGCGGCGCGCAACGCGTCCAGCTGCCGCGCCTGCCGGCCCGCCACCGCCGCCAGCAGCGCCACGTGCTGCTGGCAGCTCTCGTCCGTGTGGCGGTCGACCGCAGCCCGCGTACCCTGCGCACACCACGCCCGTTACTATTGAAATTACCCATTCGCTTTGTATAATTGTGGTCATTCGGAGAGCAAGTGACGCACAGTCATAACACAGTGGACTGATGATACAGAGAATGTGTGATCTTTGTTGAATAGGGGCAGAAGATTCATCTGGTTGGTCTTCATTGCTTCATATAGCGCTCGTCGCTTTATCATGTAAAATGGAACGTTCCATGATACCTTTATATGACCCTCACGAACCAGCAATGCACGATACTAGCCAACGCTATATAAATATTACTACTAATACACAGTAATGTTTACCTTGAAACGGCAGCCTGCGTCGCGGTAGGGGCAGGGCAGGGCTGCGGCGCAGTGCTCCCGAAGGTGCAGGTCCAGCTCGTCGCGGGCGGGCAGCGCCGCGCAGCCAGCCCCGCGCTGGGGGCACGGCACCGGCGCGCGGCTGCAGGACGCGCCGTGAGCTGATACGCAGTCCTATTGAAGAAAGAGAGAGCATTACATTAACATTTCTTTTACAACTGTCTTAACATGTTGAATGCCACGAGGGTCACCACATGCAGTGTAAAATTCCTATAAACCATGCGTGGCGCTGGACTTGTCAACACAATGGAGACATGTAAAAAGAGGAGCCGACATCTTCGTCACTTGATAGAAAATACTCTATACTTAAGATAATACATCGTCATCGTCCACGGCGTCTTGCGACCTGCCGGGCGCCAGGTGCCGTCGGTTGTAGGGGTTCGTATTGAAGGATTTGGGCCATACTCCACCACGCTGACCCAATGCAACTTGGTGGGCGGAGATAATACTTATCTCATATATAATAACACAACTTAGTACTAGTCTTTTACATTATACTGGCTAAGATTGCGGCATGAGAACTACTCAATAAGAAGTAAAACATCATGAAGATCGAAGAATAAAAAAAAATCTCTACTCCTTGAGTTCTAAGGTAAATATAAACTACCCCTAGTTTACTACAGACGTTAAAAATTAACCGCACACAGTAACTATAGCAACAGATGTAAATTAACTTAATAACAGATGTAAATTAATTAAAAATGTAAACTACCCACATTTGATTTAAACAGATTTAACTGCTTCCGCCTAATGTAAACCAAGATCTGTTCTGCATCCGGAAGTAAGGGCCTCATAAAAATAGAATTTAAATATGATGTGAACTTTGGAAGACTGGATTGTAAAAGTTTTATTATAAACTGTGATTTAATACGTCGGTCAGACCTTACTACCATCATCATTATCAGCTCTTTGTTTATCCACTGCTGGATATAGGCCTTCCCTAATGTCTTCCACCAAATGCAATCGTGGAAGCAGCTTGATGCGAGCAGATCAGGGTCGAACGATGGGGAGATCTTTGGAGGAGGCCTATGTCCAGCAGTGGACGTCTATCGGCTGATAATAATGATAGTGAAATGCAATCCTCAGTTCCTCGCATCCACTCACCACCGACTGCCCTCATGATGTCGTCGGTCAATCTGGTGGGATATAGTCCAAATCCATCCACATGAATCCCTATTAGATCGTGAGAGAATCTTTATCGCGCCCCATGTCCAGTTTATTGGTACAGTCAAAAATATATTCATTCTTCATGAGAACAGCAGACGGAAACAACTTGCCGGTGGTGTTCCAGTCCAAAAGACGTGGGCATCTTCAAGAGTGAATAAGCTACTACTACGTTCATGCCCTTTACCACCACAGACCACATCATGAAGGTCTTGCAAGAGACATCGATTTATATTCTGGAGGTATCATTAAATGCGCCCAGAAGGAACCACTCCCAGAAAAATGATAATGCGAAGACCCTCAATAAACTCATTGTCCTCGTTACCACTAGTAAGGCGATCATTCTGAATTGGAGTCACCGACCTGGGTGTACTTCTGGCCGCAGTGTCGGCACGGCACCAGCCGCTTACTGCAGTGCTGCTGCGCGTGCTGCTGCGTGTGCCGGCGCTGCACCTTCGCGCCGCACTTGTTCTCGCAGTACACGGGCTCGTGACCGCAGTTGCCCTGGTGCTCCTGCAGGAGAACACGGAAACGGTTCAACGACAATGTCGGTATACTGGTCAAAATATTCTTCCATCACAGGAATACGTTATTTATCTGGTATATTATATTCTTTTCGGAGAACAAAGGGAACATTCAATCACAACAGTTTACTGGTGGTAGATCCTCTGGTGCTGGAGACAGTCTAGGTAGGGACCACCGCAGCGCCTGTTGCAGCCGATAGACAGCAGTGTGTTCTAGTTTGAAGGACGTTGTAGCTGGCGAAATTACTGTAGTAAAGAGACATCTCAGCAGTGTACATCCTTACTAGCGCTACGTTGTTATAATCGAGCGTATAACTCACCATCAGCTGAACGGCTCAGCCGTCCTATGGATTCGTGGAATAATAAAAAAATAACCAGCTCACCTCTAGGGCGCTGCCGGAGAACTCCTTGCCGCAGTGGTCGCAGTTGGCGCGGCGGCGCGGGCAGGTGTACCGCAGGTGGTCCTGCATCAGCACGCGCGGGATCATGGCGCCGCACTGAGCCGCGCACAGCACAGCATCGTGCTTGCACGTGTTCAGGTGCGCCTGCAGCACAAATAACTCACACATTGATATGTCACCCATTCTCTCTCTGCACCTTTCTCTTACTCCAGTCACAAGCGAGGCGTTCACTTGATTGTAAGTGATACGTCGGACCATTGCAAAATGGCCCTAATTAAGATTATATACACAGCATCACACTCTGCTCGTCGTATCGAGACATACAATCTCAAGTCTACCTCAGTAATTACACTAGCTACAGCGCCCTTCAAACCGGAACACAGTAATGTTTGCACAGTGCTGTTTGGCGGCAGAAATATACGCCGCGGTGGTACCTACCTAACATATACCACCATCAGACTTTTAATTATCCTCGCGGATTCTGAATCCTCAAACCCTGAATCTGATGAAGCTGTTGAATGAGTTAACAGGACTAACAGCATAAATCGTCATACAAAAAAATAACCTTCAAATATCCTTAGATCTTATGTCTCAAGATGATGAGCTCATGTGGTGCAGTGTTAACTAGCGCCACATTGTTATGGACAGGAGTATCACTAAACATCAGGTGAACATCCCGTTCGTCTCTTCGCTTCCGCGAATTAAACAAGTAATAATCTAGATGACGTTGTTATGGTCTCATCTCCTGAACAGCATAAAGTAATGACGCAGCTCGATGCACAGCAATTACCATCTACTGATTACTGTATCATTAAATAAAAACAAAAATGGCTTCCCAATGATATCTACAGGTGTAAATGATAATTTTAATTTCATCAGCCGATAGACGTCCACTGCTGGACATAGGGCTCCCACAAAGATCTTCACATACAGTCGGCAAGATCTCCGATACCGCTACGCATTAGGATTGTCGTATATAGAGATTCTAATGGGGGGATTTGGGACATTTCCCACCACGCTGGCCCAATACAGGTTGGCGGAATGACAACAATTTTAATTTGTATCATTACAATAAGTTAGTTAAGAATTTAAAAAAAAATAAGTGGACACAGTTCAACTTAAATATCTTTGGAACAAATAACAACAAAATGCCGGTAAAAGGAGCAGGAGAGCTATTTAGGATATTATATACTACACCACATAGAACTCATCGCCTGAGACGTAAGTCGTTGAATCTCATTACCCCAGTAAAATCACTAGCTACAACGCCCTTCAAACCGGAACACGGTAATGTTTGCACAGCACTGTTCGTCCGCTGTGGTATTTAGACGGTTTCCGGCAACAGACCTGCCGCCAGTAAATGAAGCGCTATGGCACAATTCAACTGTTGTTCTACTGTCCTTGGTATCAAAACGGCGCATGCGGCTAATAATAGTTCCTGGAGATGCTTCACTGACGCTGCTGCTGCTCGGTGTTGCCCTAATTCTAAAGACGTAGTGGTAAACATAAAATTGATGCAACAGCATTAAAAGCGAATAACAGTTAAAACGTTTATTGCTGTTGTAAATAAACATTTAACCGCGCGGCCATTTAACTGTTGGGCGGTTAAACTTTTAAACTTGTATCCACGAAAAAAAAACTGAATTTCTAAAAACTCAATAGTAAACAAGGGGTGTAAAGGGTACCGCACAAGAACTGCGTCACCTGCTGGTGCAGGCTCCGGCTCCCACCAACTCGGAATTGTATCGTGTGGGAATTTTTAGGGAAGCCTATGTCCAGTAGTGGACGTCTATCGACAGATGATGATGTGAAGTAAACACAGTTTCAGATGTATAAAAGAAGGAATTAGGATGCAGAATGAAAGTAGAAGTAAGTATGATAGATAACATGGAAGAATTATTAGGTGGAAAATGGAAAACCGAAGACTGATGGTAAATGTACTAGTATTTAAAGGCCCTGATCCACTACACGCAGGTGGAATTATAAACAGAAGTCAATTCCAATAAATAATACTGATGCGAGGCATATTGCTCGAAAGACCGGCGGCTGATGGTGCAGTAAGGTCCTCGAGTGTCTCCCGTGTACCAGTAGACGTAGCGTTGGGAGGCCTTCCACAAAGGTGGGTCGAAGATCTGGATGGGAGAAATGCGAGATCGATCGATGTGGAGATGTTTGGTGGAAGCCTATGTCTAGCAGTGGACGTCTATCGGCTGACGACGATGTATACTGCTGCTGTGTGCCTGAAGTGTTCGGAACGGGAAATGATCGATTGACCAAACCCAGTTTCGGTGTAAACACAACAAATATTTACATTGATAACAAACGTACCTTCAATTTACGCAGTTCGTCCGACCACTGGCATCCCTCTTTGTGATGGATGCAGTACACCACTGACCCCATTATCGCCTTTTCGGACTCGGGATCCGGGTATATCTGTAACAATTAATGTATGTATTATGAAAATTGCAATGGATACCGAATGGAAATTAGAAAAAAAAAATTAAAATTAAGCACCTTCTTCTTAATCTTGTTGAGTATGTATTTGAACATTTTAGCGTTTGGATTATTTTAGGTGTTGGGCAGGAGACGACGTGGAAGCGGACGGTCGCCGCCGAGACTGATGGGAGCGGCGGGCACACACACAACGGATTAAATAGGACAACGCGATCGAAAATAAACCTCGCATCAGTAAAAGAGAATATCAAACGAGCCGTACGCACCGCGCGCTCGGAAATGGAGCACATCCTACGTTCGCGCGAAACGACCGCTGGTTCATTCGCGAGCAATAAATCGCCGACCAGCTCCCGCGCCAAGACCCTGTGCCCGAATGGACACGTACCAGTTCCGCGCTTCGTTATCTACTGCAACGGACAGACGCCACACGGGCCCGCTGTTTGTGTTTAGATAAGCGCGTGTGACATGCCGAATCCAACTGAGTAATGGGACGGGCGAACAGCCTCATCACAAACGCCACTTTCAACACTGTCCAGCCGATTCTTCCATAGACAAGATGATGCACAATTAATTACGAAGCGTTATTAAGATAATAATTTAACAAAGGAAATAACCCGCGCTCTGCCATCTAATTTGTTTGTAAACATTGTTACAAAAGATGCGTAACATCTAAAACATCTCTGTGAAGACACAAAGATGTCAAAGCCAACGCTAACCAGCTCACCAGGAAAGTATTATATAAAGGTATCTGAACAACAATCCGGCATACATCGATTTGTTTATCCATCGGTTAGAAAGACACTGCTGAAGCAAAGCAGCAATGGAAGTCCGAAGGAATTATATGTGACGGATCAAAGAGGTTTTGTGGTATTCGGAGTTCTATTTACAAACATTGATGCATGTGGTCATCGGCATGGCTGCCGCATAACCATACCACCTTAAGATCTATATTCTATATTGTAAAACGGAGGCCGTTACAGCATTCGCGAGTGTAGAGGAGAATGCGTCGTTCGTTGACGCGTTAGAGCTGCAACTCGCTGGCCGGTGCGCGTGCGCTTGTGCGCTGTGGAAGCGTGGATGTAAAACTACAAATATAGATTGTTATTTGTGTCGTATTCTAAAAAGATGGACCGCGATGTGTTGAACTCTCCCGCATCGCTCAATTATAGAACTGGATGTATTGTAAACACGGCGCGAGAACGTCGCAGGTCCGGCGGGCGGCGCGACTCTTGCGCCCTTTCGAAACGACACTACGGAAAGGATGTTGCCACGCCATTCGAGAGATATCAGTTGTGAAGTGGTAGCCGACTGTTTTACGATCCATGATATAGTTATAAACTGCTCACATATAATAACATATCAAATTAACGTATAGTTCAATATCTATGGAAGACTCATAGTGCTCACCGCATCGAAAGCACTAACACAAACTAAAACACAAAATTTGTGCAATCGTTTGTAATTTTCAATCATATATATAAAGTGAAGTTTTTCAAACAAAAACATAGTTCGTCATATATTATATACTATAAAAAAATTACACATAAATATAGATTGAATTTTCTTATACGCAGAAGTTAGTTACCAATAGATAGTAAGCCCAATCACAAGTTTTAGACTACATCAGTATTCTGAGATGGCGAAATTGTTGACGTAAACTAATCTATAGAGAGGACCAGGTCGAAAAGGTTACACGGTCAAAATAACCAAATCGAATACTGGTAAGGTTAGCGTTAAAAAAAATATCTTCAAAATCCATTAAGTTAGAATGCTCAGTTTGAGAAGAAAGGATTTTTATGATTCGGTTTGACAAATATTATATATAGAAATATATATATAGAAAGTATGGAAATCCGAAAACAGTCTGCCTTTCTCCCCAAAAGTGGGAGGATGTTTGGAAAATTTCAGATGTCTTTTCATACGAAACAACTATAATATGAGGATAGTTAAATTTAAACTAATAAAGGTTACCTGTGACCATATCTAGAAATAATCTCCGAAGGTTAGAATGTGTGGACGCGTGGGTGATGTGTCGAAACACAATTATATGCTCCTGTAGGCGTATAGGAGTCGCCTTGTAGTTAGATAACGTTTTAGTTATTCCGAGTGCGTTCGCGAACCGGTCGGTGGCGAGTTCTACAACAAAAATAAAACCGAGACTGCCATTTCACAAGTATCAAGATTCCGTATAAACAAGGATTACGCGGTAATGCGTCGGTGTAATAAAAAACGATTTCTCAATCGCAACACGGTTAAGTAAACAGCTTAGGCCCAAGAGTAATGTAAACTTTGATAATTTCTGTAATTAAATACTCAACACATACTTTATATCTTTAATGTCGCTCTTACCAAAGAATATGTTAACATTATGGATTCGTGCGCGACAGCTACAAGCTAGGTTACAAATAGTTTATTACAAACATGGAAGACACGCGCCTACGGTCGCATTATACAAAAAAAAAATACTTATTTTTTATACTTGTTATATGACTAAAAAAAAACAATTCGAAATGAAAAAATCAATAGGCTGCGTGACTCTCAGTCCTTTGTCTTCCGTACTAAAGGAACAATTTATAACCTCCACAAATATTACTTGTCAATAAAATCTCTTTGATTTTTGTGTCATACTATAGATTATATGTTTCTAGTACAAATTAATTGTTTATATATATATTTATTTGTTGTTTTATTGTTTATATATACATGACTCTATCAAGTTTTTTATTCAACATATTAAATTATATGACGTAATACAGGTATTACATGAGATGATTCTTTAATATTGGTAAATACTAATATAAATAATTGACTAAAAGGCAGTCACGAATTAACGCTTCAGTTTACAGACTATAGTAGCAGTAAGAAGAAGAAAAAAACCATGTCGATGTAAAATAACCTCAAAAGCGGTGCCAACGCGTCACACATGTTCCTAATGTCTAATTCCGTTCAACAAAGCGCGTTATTATCGCGAAAGCGTTATTTCGGTGCTCAGAACAATAATATATAATACTTTACCAACAGAAGAATTTATTGGGCAAACGTGCCCAGTTTTGGGTTAGTCTTCAAATTATTATTTCACCGCCATCATGGTAATTTTTCACATCTGTTCTATTCAAATAGCAAATTTAAATTTTAAACGGCCGATTATGATAATGATGTTTTATTAAGGTTATAAAATTCAACAACAAATATTTGTATGAAAAAAAAACGCTTGAAAGGAAATTTAATCTGCCTACGTGTTATGTAATTGGAACGAAACGCTGTACAAGTCGGCCATTTTGTAATGAGAACAATGTGCCCCAATTAAGAAAATGGCGGGAAATATTTCGCCACGAATTTATGATAGCAATTAGCAATAACGATAACGTTATGGATCTGATCTAATTGAAATTGGTAACCTTAAAAGATAGCCCGCCCTTAATATTAGGTGATATATTGATATGTCATCTAATATATTGTCTAATGACAATAATATTTATGACATAAATAAATATATTTAATACTGGTACTTCTTCTTTTCAGTCTAATCAACATCCTTTGAGACCCTCAATTCTGTACACTTATCGCACTGGTTCATACCAGTGATGGTATTTTCCTCTTGTCGAAGATCGTCTAGGTGTGCTCTTATTTCTGCCATCAGTAGCATGTGAAGGGCGCTGTAGCTTGTGAAATTACTTGGGTAACGATACTTAATGTTCTATGTATCATGCCGACGAGAGCAAAGCCATGCTGTATACACCATCCTATCTAGCGCTAAGTTATTATGGGCATATCTGATAGACGTCTCGCTGGTTTCGTCTATCCGTTGACTAAAAAAAAAAACGTGAAGTTTAAAAATGGCATGGTGCAGTAACACTGTCAAAAATGTTTGTTTATGGTATAACCATGACAAAATTATAAGTGTCTGTTTCAGTTAGGTTAACCCCCGTGATTGACGTTTGACAGGAGACGCCCGTAAAGTCCTCCCCTTTCTAACTTATCCCGTCTTAAAGTTGAGAAGTTAAGGCTTAAAATCGTTTGTGAGACATTTATTCTCTACTCGAGTAAGGAATCGGGAGTACCTGTCAGACTATTGACAGACGGCGTCGTGAGAATGTAAACAAAACTAAAACGTAACCCTGGTCTATTTTCAAGATTTAGTGAAACCGTTGATCGATGGCGTGGCGTGTGATAGTGTTATAAGTCCACCGTGAGGTTTTGGTGGTGATGATAGCAATATAAAAAAAAATACTCTTCCAAAACATAAAAAAGATTGGGTTGGAGACACACCTTTCAATTTAAAACATAAAATCTCTTTGTTAACGTCGTGGATGTTTGTGAGGTACTAAATACATCGAAATTCGCTAGAATCTTCTTTTCAGGGAATTCCCCGGTTAACAGGTTGGAAAGGTATTTGAATTTTAATGACATTAGTAGACAATTTATTTAATTTTTAATGATAGATAACCGTAAGTAGTAATGATTGAAACATATAGTGGAATTGATATGCCCATCAGTTATTTTTCACATCATTATTAGTATCAGCCGATAGACGTCCACTGCTGGACATAGGTCTCCCCTAAAGATCTCCACATCGATAGATCGGACCACCTGGTGGGGGGAGCCTGCCAACACTAAGTCTTTCGGTAAGCGGTTGCCATTCGAGGACTTTAATGCCCCATTGGCTGGCAGTCCTTTGAGGGATATGTCCTGCCCGTTGTCACTTGATGCTAGTAATCTTTTGGACCATGCCCGTGACCTAATTGCTTCTGTGGATCTCCTCATTTCTGATTCGATCACGCAGGGAAACCTCGACCATAGCAATTTTTACTAACAAACGATAAAATTTTTAGGAGCCTCTAAATTTTTTTATTGCTTTGGCAGAACCAAAACAAGTTGGATAAATGTAGTGTCGAGAGATGTGCGAGTGCCAAGTGACTGGCGATGATGTCTCTACAGAGCGAAGTGGAGAAGAAAAATAAAGAAATCTGATCATACCACCGTATGAGATAATGGATAGTAAGAGAGTCTGCATAATAAGATGAATTTCTAAAATAATATAATAAGTAATCATGAACTATTCGAGCGTGTGAGTAACAAAAAAAATTGTATTAAAAGAGAAAGAGGTTGATAATGGAGGCGTCGAGTGGACGGAAGCGGGTTCGACGTCCGGCCGACGACGCGCTGCATTACCGTGGAATATGTAATGGCGATTACAATTGTAATTACATCAGTGTGTTAGTGTGCTGCCGTCCACGCAGCGGCCTGGGAATGTGTCTCTTGAATTATTCATCGATTGGACAGATGCTGAAATAGTGTTTTAACACTTGGAGCGCGGCCCGTCGGTAAATCGATTGTCTGTTCATCATCATCAGACGTTACACGTCCACTTCTGGACATAGGCATCCTCCAAAGTCGTGCATCGCGTTTTAGTGAAGTACACATTATAGACTGCCTCCAAACTCTAGTTTGCAAACATTACCGTGTTCCGGTTTGAAGGGCGCTGTTGTTAGTTTAATCACTGGGTATCGAGACTCAACATCTTATGTCTCAAAGCAGCGAGCACAATGGTACAGCGTGTAACATCCTAAGTACCGTCAAGTTGTTATGAGTAAGCATATCACTTAACATCAGGTGAATGTCCGTCTTGTTGTTTTGTAGAAAAAAAAATTAGTGTATTAGATTTTTTTTTTTCCCAATGAAATAAGGAAGAGTAATAAATGCAACCGTGTTACATCAGATGATGATAAAGAGACGACTTGATTGCAAGACGTTCACTTGATGGTAAGTGATACAGCCGATAACAACGTGACGCTTGTTAGGATGATGTACACTACACATGTGCTCATCGTCTTGACAGATATGTTAAGTTACCAAAGTAATTTCACTAGCTGCAGTTTCTTTAAACTTTGAACTAACTTTTGCATAATACAGTTAAATATATAACTAATCGAAATAGAAACTTAACCATGTTAATTAATTTAAACTAGGTAGTTAATCTTTATGTAGGAATTAAAAAAAAATTGAAGCTGTATGTGTACGTATTCACCTAAAATCTCAGCCATTCGACATGGTACCCTGAGCCATTAATGGAAGCTGGATGAACTGCTGTTAAACCAAACACCACAGTTTGAAGGTTTCAGTTATTTATATTTAAAGTAGTGGCTTGTTTTTTTTTTTTTCAATGAAGCAATGAGAAGAGTAATACGTTCACTTGATGGTAAGTGATACGCTTACCCATAACACTGTGGGGATATTTAGGATGATATACACACCACATTGTGCTCATCGTCTGTTATATTAGATGTCGCGTTACTGCGGTAATTTCCTTAGCTACAACGCCCTTCAAACCGGAACACAGTAGTGTTGTAGTAGCTAGACAGTCTCCCGCAATAAAGACCTACCACCAGTATATTTAAAAAAGAACTCTCCGATAGTGGTGGTACAGTTTACCGCCAATCATTACTGTGCAAATGTTATTGTGTAATGATTTGAAGGGCACTGTGGTTAGTAAAATTACCGGAGTAACGAGACAATATAATAGGCGATGACAATAATTTTGTGTTGTGTATATCATCCTAACTATCGCCACATTGTTAAGGGATGACTTACTCGTATTATCAGATGGGCGTCCAGTTAGTGTCGCAACATAATTACTAACCGATACACAAAGGCTATTTATCGCTGATATCGCTCAAATGCCGATGTATTTCCGGTGAAGTGCTCGTGTAAATCAATCGCGATCACATCCTGTATTCGCCGGAAGCGGCCATGTCAAATAAGTGCACACTTCGACCTCCCATCTCATTAATGAAAGACAATTACGGAATTCTTACATTGTTTTGTAAGTTTTTTAGTATTCTAATGAAGGTTAATCTAGAAAAAAAAAAAACCACTAACCCTTCCCGACAAGTCAATTCATTCAACAAGTGTGACCTTACCAGCTCACAAGTCACTAACCGATTGAAATAAATTGGATAATGGCGGGGGCCCAGTTAAAGGGTAAAGGATCCAATACAATGTCGAACTGTCTCCATTATACAAACGTCATACTAATTTGATCCTTACTGCGGACGCAATAGGATACAAACTAGAATAATCCTAGTAGAAAATTGTGTTAATAGAGATAGGGTTGTCATATTTCTAACTTTTTTTTCTAATTTTACGAAGCGACGTTCACCTGATGGTCAATGATAGATAGGATGTTACACTGCACCACATTGTGCTCGTCGCCTTGAGACCCCAGTAAATTCACTAGGTACAGCGCCCTTCATACTGGAACACAGTAATTTTTGCACAGTACTGTGTAACACCAGAAATAGGCACTGCGATAGTACCTACCTAGATGGTCTCCAGTAACAGACACTTTTTTTTATCGAGGGAGAAATCTTAAAAGATACCTTTCTTATGGAGGGAAGACAAGGTTATGTGGGACTTCTACTCATTAAAATCCTGTCGGTGGTCTCAGTCAGTGCATTAGGAGTGGCTCCGGGTATTTCTAAGGAAGGCACTGGTGCTCCTCTGCATTCCGGCTAAAACATCCCACGGAAGAGCAAAGCCCTCAGCACCTATGCTGCGCTATGGCAAATACAAGACCACCATGCATTTACCGTCCTCCTAAGGCTCGCTTATTGAACTCTGAGGGCCCCCACCCTCAAGGCTCACGAACTCGAGTAACCTTTTAGTCGCCTTGTACGACATGTAGGGAATAGCTTAGTCCTACTCTTAATAGCCCGAGACTACAGGGCTGCCGATAAATTGCTAGTCTCAAGTGGCAATGGGTAAGACATATCGCTCGAAGGACTGGCAGCCGATGGGGTACCAAGGTCTTCGAATGGCGACTGCGTACCGGAAGACGTAGTGTAGGTAGTTGGTCCGACAATCTGGTGAATGTTGCGGGAAGCAGCAGAATGCGGGCAAGGTAGGATCGATCGATGTAGAGATCTTTGGAGGAGGCTTATGTCCAGCAGTAGACGTCTGTCGACTGATGATGATGATGATGTCAAGAAAATTATTATTGATTTGTTTTATTAGTCCGACTGTTGAATTTGTGATACGTATACTACTACGACGCTATCAGTAATATTACTGTTTTGTGCACTATGTATTAGTAGTAGTAGTAGTAATAGTAGTAAATCATAAAGATGGCAACCCTGCGGTTAATAAGCGCGATGATCCCGCGCAGATTGATCGATCACCGGAAGCCATTATTGAAGCGGGGAATTGCGAGTTCCTTCCATTAGGCGGACAGAATAATCATAGGCCAAATGACCAGATGCTAGTTCATTTAAAAACATTGTTCGTTACGTGGACCTAAGATAGACCTTAATATCATATGGACCGACGGTTTAGTGAGGGTTGCTGGAAGCAGCTGGATGCGGGCAGCGCAGGTACGGTCGTATGAAAATCTTCGGAGGAGGTCTATGTCCAGCAGTGGACGTCTGTCGGCTGATAATGGTGATGATTATCGGAAGAATGAAACCATTAAAAATGTCCGATTTGTCCAACTAATTAAAACTGTAGTCTTCTAGACCAAGTAAATATTACTAGTTTCTGAACTAACTAAAATACTGACACAGGCGCGATGGAATTCTAGACATAACGGAGATCTAGTCTACATGAGAATACTATGAGCATCATTTATAAGCTTCATCCATATCGATGAGTTGAGGAATATCAGGGAATGGACTGGCGTATATGGTTCGTCCGAATTGTTTCTCCGAACTAGAGACGGAAGGGACTGTTTCACGCTGATCGCCAACCTTCACTAGTTGGAGAGACGCTTTAAGAAGAACGTTCTCATCGATGCAGCAGTTCCAATTACTCCTGCTCAGGGTGGAGAGCCTTTTCTTGATTTTATATCACGGCGCTTATATTCTCCTTTATATAGTCTATATGTTTAAGTAGTTAAGTATAAACTATTTATGTCTTTCATGAAGTTTTTTTAAGTTATAGCTTAAGTTATTTAAGTTTAAGTTATAAAATTATTAATTTTATATTTAACTTTAAGGGGGTGTAAGAGGTCTCGCATAACAACTAACAGGATCCAAGCCAACCTCACCTACTCCTGCACCCTGCTATTTAATAAAGGAAGCTTTAGCTGCCACCAACTGGCATTGGGCCAGCGGGGTGGGAAGTGACCCAAATCCCCCCATATGAAATCCTACAAATGGCAGCCCCTGATGCCCGTCGATGCGGGTAGCACAGGACCGTTCGGTGTGGTGATCTTTGGGAGAAGCCTATGTCCAGCAGTGGATGTCTATCGGCTGAATGTGGTGGTGGATTTAACTTTAAGTTATTGTGTAGGCAAAAAAAACCTAAGTGTTGTTAACACTGAAATTACGCAAACTTGAAGTTATGTTTTAAAATACTTAACAGAACGAATCTCCGGTGTTCACGCTTCTGACCAGTTATTGGCGCAACAGTCTCATCGCGCAACACTTATTTAATGACTGTTCCGGTCAAAAAAAAAAAACTACAGTCATCTTAATGAAGAGGCGGAAACAACAAAATATCTCATTGAAGATCATCTCCAGCTGTAATAAGCATTTACGCAAGACTATTGCAAAATTCCATGTTGTTATTCATCATTTTGAAATAATTACTTGTAACAGGATACGTGTTAAAGTTGGGCAGTAAAGTAAAAATGAAAGTTATCAGTTCTGCTAATCAACAAACGAGGCTCTGGCTCCCACCAACCCGCATTCGGCCACCGTGGTGGGGAATGGCCCAAATCTTCCCCTATAAATCCTTACAAACGACGGCCCTTCGTGTCCGGCTATGCGGGCAGCGCGGCATGGATCGATGTGGGGATCTTTGAGGAAGGCTTATGTGCAGCAGTGGACGTCTACCACCTGATGATGAAGATCAGTCGATGGAAATAAAAAAAAAATATTCGTCTTCAGGTATTCGAAGCATTTCTGGTCAGTTTCGATACAGATGATTCACGCGAGTTTATTCACATTACTTGCAACCCAACGGGTTCATTGACGACATTCTTTCCGATAATTCATTGAATAGTTAAACATTATTCATCATTCAAGTTATATATTAATACTACTTAGAAATTCCTAAGTTATATTTTCTTTTTTTTTGGTCAAAATTCCAAAAATAATAGCCACGAACAAAATAGTTATAAAAACAGATCATTCTGTTAAATTAAAACGCTATCTGTCTTAAAAGTTCAATGGAATAACTTCACAGTTAAATTTAAACTGTAGTTAGTTTAACGTAAACAAATATTCCGTCCGGATGTCTATGAGCCTATTTTATGTAGCCGGTGTAGTTAAAGTCGCAGTTACAGCTTAAACCGAGTGAAATGAGTTAACTGTAACATAACCGGGAGCCGTTAACTTTTTTAACGCATACGTTGAAGCGTCTTTACATCCTCGTTGCATGTTCATCGGGAACGTCGTGATGGTAAGTCAACAATATTCTTCAACTTCAAGGACAGAGACTTCCTTTGTCCAATATTTACTGGTAAGTCCTTTACTGAAGACAGGACTAAGTTGTTACCACCACAGCTCCTGTTTCTATTTTATTCAACGAAGCGACGAGACAAGCGGTACCTTTACATGGTGGTAAATGATACGCCTGCTCATAACAAAGTGCCGTTAGGATGATATACACTACACCACACGGTGCTCAACGCTTTGTCGATACATTCCTCCTTTGTCAAGTCTCATCAACCCTAGTAATTTCACTAGCCACAGCGCACTTCAATCCGGAACACAGTAAAACTTGTAGACTATTGTTTGACCGCAGAAAGGTTCTGCTATCAAACAGCGGTGTGAAAACGCTACCGTTCCGGTTTGAAAGGCGTTGTAGCTAGTGAAATTACTGAGGTAACGATAAATCTTATGTATCGACAAAGCGATGAGCACCGTGTGCTGTAGTGTATATCATCTTAACAGCACGTTGTCATAGACAAGTATATCATCATCAGATTGAGGTCTTGCTTAACACATCACATTTTTTTTTCATTTAATATAATAATTTAAAGTACTTATAATACATATTTTTTAAATGGTAATATTGTTTATGAAAGCTTAAGTTTATTGAACGGATATCTCAGAAGCTGTGCGGAAGTGGCGCCATCTTATCTTCACACCCACGCCCGGTCAGGTCTCAACCTATTATCATACGAACGTTTTGATAACATTAATAAGCAATGCCGATAATGTTTATTTATAAACAATGGTAGTAAACAAAAGCTATAAAGGTTGAGAATTATTTATATAACTCTTCGAAGAGACCAGGGAGATGTTCACCTGACCTAGGTTAAGTCAAGGATACCAGATCCGCGATTCTTGAGTCCGATGGAGCTGTAATAGTTGTCAATGATGTACACTGCACTACAGTTTATTCGACGCCAAAGACATCGCGTCTCGACATCCCAGCGATTCTAGCCACGACGCCATTCAAACCGGAACAAAGTAACGTTTGCACACTCGCTAGAGGTTAACAAACAGTACCACCTTCACAGACATCTGGCACTGGCAATTGCCATTTGCCTGTGATAAATGTAAGCAATCACTGGCAAGTAGGTTGCGATGTAATCATTAGGAGCAGAGATCCATTCGCAGCTTTCTACTCTACTTACATATATATACATATATACTATGTAATGTATAAGTGATATAGTTTTTATAGAAGATAAATATACTGTTTCTTCTAACGTACTCTATAATGATGCTATCATTGCTTACTATCCCGTTAAGCTATATAAACTTTTTTTTGTACTATTAGGACTTTGGACAAGTCCTCGCTGTTACTTCAAAGACGGCAGTAGCAGTAGCCCGTTCGTGGTATTCCGAATGGTAACCACACCTGCAAGGCAGCAGGTGTAACTTAACCTTAAATTTTATTATACGGTAGTTCACTTTAGCGTAAACATAATTAATTTTCCTCAGTTCTGAATATGTCTAATTTTTTGCCAAATTAAGCACATAGAATTGTCGGATACGGACATGGATACGGCATGAAGAGGAGCCGGTTTCGACGCTTCGAAACCTAATGATTTTGAACTTGAGGATAAAGAGCCTTCTGGCGCACCGAATGGATGTTGGAGGAACCCGATCAAGACCGATGTCAGACGCGAGCGAAACACATTACAAGTAAAAACATTACCAAGTAGACGGGAGTCAATTGTTAGGAATGATCAAGAAGCAAGGACATTGACTACCGTGTGAATTGAAGCTGACAGATGTCTTCTCACTGCTACTGGGAACTACTGCTTCAGCGGCAGAAAAGAAAAGGTTTTTCCACCACATCGTTACTGGCGATGAAAAACGGATACACTACCCATCTTAAGCGTAAAATATCGTGGGTAAGCTCGTCTTGGCCATGCATCAACATCTGCAAAACCAAATATCCCTGATTCGAAGCTTCTTCTCTGTATTTGGTGGGATCAGCAGGATGTAATTTATTACGAGCTGCTCAAACCCAACGAGACTATTACAGGGGTGGGGGATCGCTATCGGATTCAATTGAATGCATTTAAGTCGAGCCTTAAAAGTAAACCGGCTGCTATGCGAGCTGAAACACTACAAAGTGATATTGCTACATGAGAACACTCGGCCTCATGCTGCATCATGTAAGACCAGTGAAGACTTACCTGGAAACGTTTCAATGGTAAGTTTTCTCCCACCCGTCGTATTCACCTGACGTAGCCCCTTCTGATTTTCACCTATTCCGTTCATTGACACATGACCTAGGTGATCAGCGGTTTCATTCTTATGAAGCTAAAAAATGGATCCATTATTGGATAGCCTCAAAAAGACTTATCGTTATTCCGACACGGAATTCATATCCTGCCGGAAGGATGGAAGAAAGTGGTCGCTGATGATGGATAGGACAATACTTTGAATGAAATGTTTATATTCCTTATAACTTAAATAAAGCTTTTATTTTGTAATAGAAACAGCGACAACTTATTCAAGGTTCTGATGGAAGAGGATTTGGACCTGAGCCCATAAACATCTTTTTATATGGGCTTAGGTTCAAACGGATGAAATTAGCGGCATGTTCACTTGATAGTAAGTGATATGTCTGCCTATAACGTGACGCTAGTTAAGATGGTATTCACAGCACCACATTGCACTCGTCGCCGTGAGATATAAGATGTTAAGCGTTACCCTAGTAATTACACTAGCTAGAGCACCCTTCAAGCCGGAACACAGTAATGTTTGCACACTACTGTTTTCCGGCAGAAATAGAAGCTGCGGTGGTACTTAACTGTACGCCAAAGAGTTATCGATAATTAGGTTTAAGACTTATCTTGGTGACTGTCTATCGCCTCGATGATAATTATTTATATAAAGCCATCAGCTCTTTAATTTATACCATCGTCATCATTAGATACCCATAGCTGGACATCGGTGGACTACAAAAGATTTCCATTTCCAGCGCTGCTGGATTCAAGAGATTCTGATCAGATCGTCGGTCTACCTTTGTAGGGTCTTCGACCATGTCTGTCAATACATAGCCGATATTCAAAGACCTTGGCCGGCAGTCCTCCAACCTTTGCCTATTGAAACTTAACCAATCCTTAGGGGTAGGTGACCTTAGTTCCATGGCTCATAACTACTATACTACTCTGTGTTCAATTAAGAAGATACTTCATCTGGAGGATAAAGGACTGCGAAGATAAAACAACTGTAAAGTTATTTCGTTATTCAAAACCTACCCATTTTGAGAATAAATATTAATGATCTTTAATTAAACATGGGGGGCGTTTTAATTTGTCTCCGAACGACTATTAAAGGATGACCAAATATGGCCGATGGTAGAAAACGAAATAGTTTTATCTCATTAGGAATTCCTGCCGTGGAGCAGCCTTTTGTCTGGAGGCCGGCATGTTGCGACATGCTGCGCGATCCGGTCGAGTGTAAACAGGTGAGATAAGTATTAAAAAAAAAGGTTTCAACCAGCTAAGTTAAAAAACGGTTAAGTAAGACATGACGGGACAAGTTGCAGCAAATGTGGAGCGCGTCGCTATAACTGGGTATTGTCATGAATTAAGACCATAAGTAGTAAGAGTACGAAAGGATGTGGAATTAAAAAAAATATTTTTACTGTTTTTTTTTATCGTTCCCCTGCGTATAGTGTGTTAGGGTCTTTAGGGTGCTTTACATTAACCATCTCTTTCTTAATTTCTGTATCCTATATTCTCATCTTTTATTCTCTCGTATCTTAGGTTTTACTGGTGGTAGGTCTCTGGTGCCGACAAGCAGTAATGTGCCTACATTACTGTTTGACGGTAAAAATAGGAGCTTACTACTTATCACCAGTATATAACATCTTATGTACCAGATGATGAGCGCAATGTGGTGCATTATATATCATCCTAACTAGCATCACATTGTTACGGGCGAGCGTGTCGCTTCCTATCAGGTGAACGTTCCGAAGGAGTGTAAGGGATCCCGGTCCCGCACAACTCACGGAGCCCAAGCCAACCTCACCTGCTCGTGGTGCACCCTAGCGTCATGGGATATGGCCCACATCGTTCCATATGAACCACTACTATACGACAGTCTCTAGTACCCAGCAGTACCAGAAGTCAAGCTGGCTGTATATGGAGAACTTTGGGAGAGGCCTATGTCCAGCAGTGGACGTCTATCGACTGAAGATGAACCTCGCGCTCGTATCGTGGCTTAATTGATAAAAAAAATATGGCTGTACGCGCAAAGTCCTTTGCCTTTCAATAGCGTAAGAAATAAATATCAAAATGGCGGCCACTTTTAACTATCTGCGTTTATTTGCGATTTATGTGACAGTTATATATTTAACTGTCGTATAAACAGCAAGCACACATTACTTGATTATATTTATTAAGTCAATTAACTTTAACTTTAGCCGGTCAATCGTATTCTATAGACGGACGGATAACCGGGGCGGTGTGGACAGCGTGCAGTAATAAATTGATTATCTATAGTAACCGGAACAATGTAATTATTGCGGATTAGATTTGTAACTTGGTAGAGTTAAAACAACCGGGTAAAGAAGGTGACTGATGAGGAGGTTCTGCAACGAGTGAAAGCGAAACGGCAGCATTTCCTAACCATCGGAAAGCGGAAGACGGCATTTATAGGACATGAAGTCCGAAACACTAAATAGGCATAATGCATGGCTGGACGACACCAAGGAGTGGACAAAGATCAGGAGCACCGCGATCTGCAAATCCATTCGATCCATTGACCAACAAGGCGATTAATGGATCGAATGGATATGCAGAACTGGTGTCCAATCTTCATCAGTTGGAGGGGCACAAGAAGAAGATGAAATTTAAAACGATATTAGAGTACAGTGAAACTATTTTCTACGATCATCAAGCTTTATGCAGGTAGATGGTCTCCGGAAACTGACTTCACGGCAATAAATTCTTTATCCAAAAACTAGTGTTCATTACTGTAGTCCAATTTGATTGGTAGCTAGTAAAATTACTGGAATAGAGGACAACGAGATTTGACATCTTATATCTCATAAGCAATAAGTGCAATGTGATGTATATACTTGATCAGTACTACATTGTTATAAGTAAAGTAACTTCTACTTTTACTGTTTTAAAAAAAAAACAATTAAGAATTATTTAAAAAGAAAAAGTAATTAAATATCAGCCCGACAAAGTATTAAATTAAATAAAAAAAAATTAGTATAGTCTAACGGAAGACTACAATCCCACTTCGTTACCTTAGGAATATAATGACATATCTTTAACATAGAAAAAAAAAACATTAAAATCACTAAAAGTACATGTATGTGACTTGAGTAATCATGTATATAATTAACTAAAAACTAACTAATTAGCTACTAACTAAAAATTGTACTCACTACTAGTAGTAATCATATGATGCTAAACGTCAATAAGACAATAAGATAAACGAACCTCGAACAGATCATAGAGAAAATCCACGTAACTCATCATAGAGTGAAATAATGTCACAGATAACAGCACAAATTAACCAGTCACAACTTGACACCGTCTTGCTGAAGAGTGGCTGGTGAATTATCCAACATTGTGTATAGAGATCGCGCCGCGCCCGCGCGCCTACGCCTGTTACCCGATGACCTGGCCACATATATGGACTACTAATGACAGAATTCTCATTAGTACTGCCATATTGAACACGCGTATCGTGGACTTCGATATTATAAAATACATCCACCTACATATTAATATATATAACTGTTACCATTAAAGATACCAATAAATAACATGTCCTTCGTGCGAAATTGATCGTAAATTCCTTATTCAGAATAACATCCTTGACGTTAACAGACCGTGAAGGGGTAAAAAAAGTTATGATATATTTTATTTGAAGTATTCGTAACTCATATACATTATTACTTTTCTGCTAAATGATTTCATCAGCAACATTGTAAGCCTATATTAGATGCCTTCGGTAAAACTCTGGGCCGTTCTTATAAGATCTAGAAAAAGTGTCAGATTCAGGATAGTAAAACCCTAAAATATCACAATACCCGTCCGTGCAGGTCTTTGCACTTAATCAATACACGTTTAACCCAAAGGCAACAAGTTTTTAACATATAAACAAATACGTATAATAATAAAAACAATAGAGTTGGGCAGAGGTTCACTTTGTTATAAGTATCTCTAACGGAATAATAATAAGGATCAACAGATTACATTTCGTCGGGTACAGTCGGGCGAATCCACTACTCCCCCTTTACCCCTCCTACTCTCAATCACAACCGGTCTTTAAAGCAGGCTCGCAAAACTCTTCCTATAAAGCAAGCAATAAAACCGCACCGCCACGTCCCAGTGTTAAAACAAATAGCAAGATATACATTACAAAATATCATAGACCTATTCTATATATATATATAAAAACACTTTAAATAATGATATTTATATATAGTAATATATCAATTAAATACTACGCAAATAAAGAGTGTCAATTATAATAAATCCCGCCATTTTGAAAGTAAAAGAGCGGGCAAAGATCCGTTCTGTTCTGCCACAGATAAGCAAACCGTAATGATAGAGTCGCCATCAAATTACAATCAAACCTAACGACGGGTTATGCTTCTTAGCTCCTTGCGCCTCGGGCGCGGATGTAATATTCGTTTTATATTTAAAAAAAAAGGAGTCGCGTTCGCATGTACGGCTGTCCGTGGGAAACGTTCAAACAATAAAAAGGATATTTAATCGGACCCATATGTAAGCCAACTCGGTCATCTTGAATCAGTCATCAGAACCAAAATTTTAATATACTTGTAATATCTTCCTCATATAAAATAGACTTTAAAATATAAATATAGTTAATTTTAACTGTGAATTAATTTTTTTGTCCAGTTAATAAACTGTACTTCTCACGTTGTTAAAAAAAAACGCGATTATATTTAGCAGTATTGAGTCAAGGCTTTTACGGGTCTTTGACACAGCGGTGTTAGTGAATGTGACAGCTTTTTGTAGGTTATAAAAAAGGCGGATATTACCAACGACGAATTTAACACTATTGTCTATTATATTTTTCCTATAGTAAATGTGGATGTAACATACTTAAATATATATAGTGTTATAATCATATTTATAGTAGACTATTTAAATAGTTACCATGATTGATGACTTTCTGCCACGTCACAAGTATGTAGTTCCTTTGAATTAATAATTCTTTTATTTTAATGAGATACGTAAAAATATTGATTATAATATTATTTTTAATGATTTTAATACATATTTATAGAATTGAAAAGACGTTTGAATATTTGGTATGACACGACGATTTCATAAAGAATACCTTGGTAGAAGAAAAATAGGAAGACCAGAGAAAACGTCTATGGAAAAAAAAAGAAATTAGAAGTGGTATCGAAGATAAAGGAAAAGGGTGAAGTAGTCAAGTTTAATATAGCCATGCTCATTATTACTGATTATACAGTATCTTTAACTGGTGTTTAGACGTCCATAGTATTATATCACAATAGTGAACCAAAATACCATTTCGGACGTATAATAAAAAGATACTGTTGCTGGGAATAGAGCTCGATTGTTGTTTATGTTAGCCATACTTATGCGACTTACAATAGAATTTAAATTTGGTTCAATTTTACTATAATAATAAGCCAACCGTCAAGTGTACTTTGTAAACACAATTTGGATTCCCACAGATAATACTAAAATGAAAAAAAAATTGATTACTTACGCACCATTATAGTCATTGATTCCAATTACGTAAGGACCACAATCGGCCACCATTGACAATTGTAAGACCATTACATTACCCAAGTTCGAATGTAAGTCTTAAGTGACAGGTTTTATAGCTTATTATGCTTTCGAATAGTTCCAAGGACACCGGATGTTAAAGTATGGTCAAATTATTCGGATTGCGGTTGGCAGATTAAATATGGCCGCGCATCCGGTCCAGTCGTCGATTTTACTTACCGAAAATATTGCTTTTTTTCATTCACACCATAAACTAAGTAAAGTTAACTTTGTATGTATTTTATGAATAGTGGTCAAACCATAAAGATACGATGCTATTAAAGATTTAGGTCATACTGAGTTGAGTCTAGAACTGGTTTCTGCCTTTACCATAAAATATAATTGGACATGTTATTTTAACAAAAGACAATATCTAGCAGCTGAGTTCAACGCTGCTGTGCTAGTTACCTTTCTTTTTGGTGTTGAGAGGAATCTTCAAAATATACCCCACTTCCGAGAAAAGTCATATTTATAAGCAATTTATATCTGTAATCATCTCTCGGTGGTCATCTTCAGGGTGTTGTGGCAAAGTTCAGAGATCTCCCACGGAACCAAGCTGCAACCCAGCACTACGTCTAATCATGTCCCAGGACAAAAACGAGACATCCTAGTATTTGTCGTTAACCTCGGGATTTCTTAGTGGACAATGTGGTCCCTACCTTCAAAGCTCGCGAAACCGGAGAACCTATCAGTCGCGTTAAATTATTTTTTATTTTACGAAGCGACGAGACGAGTGGCGTTAGTTATACACTGGACCACATTGACTTCCTCCTCGCTTGATACATAAGGTGTTGTATCTCGTTACCCCAGTAATTTCACTTTCTATAGAGCGTTTCAGTATGGAACACAGTAACGTTTGCACACTGCTGTTTATTGGCAGAATTCGGCGCTGTGGTGGTACCTACCTAAACAGTCTTCGGCAGCAAAGATCTACGACTAGTAGTCGTTTCTACAGCTTCCTGTAGTTCTAGTTATATTAATCAGAGATTTTAAGTAAGGTACTTAAACGGTCATGAATATACTGTTAGTTCATCTATCTGCTGTGTGAAAAATTCCTAAAGCCGGTGGTCCAACGATGTGATGAGTCAAATCTCCGAGTTGCGGATTCCGCTCACGTCGCCCCGGCTCGTATTTAGTCCGATGAACGAACGCAATTGCTATGCGCTTGCGGTTTGTCCGTCCGTGTGCCGATTGCCTAGGTACGCGACCGATTTGAATTCCTCCACCAGGTAATACAACGTCTCGATGTTCTTTAGGCATTTGTATGTTTGACCTCTTACATTGGCGATGTTAAGTTTAAAGCATATCCTCTTTTTACAACAGAAGAGTTATGCCGGACTCTTACCGGCTATTTGGCCGGAACCATGGGAACGCTTTCGCACACAACCGTGGTTCCGACAGCGGGAGGCCTTGATGAGACTACATCTCGGGGTGGAGCTACTGCTCTCCACCCCCTATAAAAGTGATAGACGGAAGTACCGAACGCACCACCTCGAAAAGGACATCCCCTACATCACGTTAACTTATTAACTCGACTGTGTTTACGTTCTTGTCGCTTCGTCGAGTAAACGGTTAAAGCAGTGGCTGCTTCTGCTACTAACCAGAAGTTTACCTTTGATTAACAGAGGTCTCTATTGAGGGAGACGGTCTAACCAGGCCGGCAAACAGTAGTGTGCAAACATTACTGTGTTTGAAAGGGGCTGTTACTAGTAAAATAACTGGGGCGACGCGATTCAAAAGCATACGTCTCGTCACTTAGAAAAAAAAAAACTGAATAGTATAAACATTGATAATAACTGAGGACCTAATTTTCTTAATCTGATCACCAAACTTCAGTTTGAGGACATCTAATGATGATGATAAACACTGATATACCCAATAGTGTCACTGAAGCTCAGTGAAGCTAGATATTATCAATCATATATAAACTGTTAGGCGTATTAGACTATCCAGTTTAAGCTAGAATAATATTAAGCACTATTTTGAGACAAGAACCAGTCTTATCCGAACAACAGGGCCCTAAACCTTACTACCCTAATAATGGTTACTTATTAAAAGTTAAACTATTTATACCCTTAAGTTTATATTCCGGCGATTGTTTACACTTGCAGCCCTCCTTACTGTTCAATTGGTTCAGATTATTTTTAGCCCGCACACCTAATAAGCCTGCCGCGTTGAGACTGGTCATGGCAATGGAAGCCTGCTTCTTCTCACTCTTAACTTTGGCATCTACTTAACCTAATTACAAACGCCAACTTAACATCAAAGTTATATTTAAGAGTAACAGTAGAATATTGTAAAAAGTACCGTGTTCCGGTTTGTAGGGCGCAATAGCTAATGAATTACTGAAGTAACATGACTTCAGGTTTCCCTGAGTTTAAGACTATAAGTTGTCACAGTAAGGAAGGATTCTGTAGTGTATCTGTTACCGACAAGGAGTAGTGTGCAAATATTACTGTATTTCAGTTTCAAGGGTGACTAGAGTAGTTATAGGTGTATCGAAACTCTACATCTTATGCTTCAAGGTGACGAGCACAATGTGATGCTGTAAATTCCAACTAGCGCCAAGTTATGGAGAGGAGTATCACTTATCATCAGGTGATCGACTAGCTCGCCTCGTTCATTCCTTGAATAAAAAAAAAGTAAATAAAAATATTGAAAGTTTTATACAACGTGCGCTTTACTTCAATCATCCATAGAGAACAATGTTGCTATTATAGACAAATAATAATATTTAATATTGACTTGCCAATAGGGATGCTTAAAATAAATAAAAAATAAATAATATAATTATTTACAGTAATATAAAAAAAAATTAAGTCAAGAAATTGCTTAAAAGAAATCTATTGAACAAGTCGAAAAGCTATAATGTATATATACTACTCTATTACATCAAGCTATAATAGCTGCAGAGGAATTTATTAAAAAAAATGTATATTATTTCCCACGACAACAATGTGGGCATGAAATAGTGTGGGCATTATTTACATATCCAGCAGGAATCAGGAGTCGCTTCGTTTCCGTCGGTTCATTAATGGGAGTGGATGGTCGGCCTGATGGTGCGATAACCAATTAACAATATTAGACACTTCCGTGCTGTGCGGCTGTTACCATCATTGTAATGCGAGGGTGTTTTTTTTTTACATAAACATTCCGAATGAGGATGTGGACTGGTAATGCTTATTATTTTTTGAACGCCCTTCGAACCGGAGCACAGTAGTTTTAATCATCTCCGACAAGTGAACATCAATATATTTTAGTACTGAGTCCTTTTTATTGCTGATAGGTATATATAGCTGGAGGTAGGTACCACCGCAGCGCCTATTGCATAGACTGTAGTGTGCAAATATTATTGTGTTCCGGTTTAAAGGGCGCTGTAGGTAGTGTAACTACAGGGGTATCGGCACTCATCGCCTTATGTCTCAAGACGGAGCAATGTGGTGTGGTGTATAAAATCCTAACTAGCGCCATGTTGTTATGGGTGTATCACTTTCAATCAAGTGATCATCTCGATCGTCTGATCTCTTGCTTGATCGATTGCTACAAACCCAAGTCAATGACCTCATAGTCCCATTAACTCTAAAGTCACCGCTTTAGTGAACTGCTGATACATGCAATATTTAGGTTTTAATTTAGAAGCACTAGAAGATAAAGAGTTGAGATGAAATTAAAAGCAATGGAGTATATGGTACATCGGTAGTCACGGCACCGGATAGCTTTCAGATATGGTTAAACGAGCCGGCGGCAGTCGGTGGCACCGCGACTGGTTCCAGGGTATCCGATTACCCGGCGGTCGGCGGCCGGCGGCTAACGGTGCCCGGGTCACTGATTCGAATCGGACTCGCGAAGAGATGCTGATGCAGTACTAAATGTTCACTGTTCCTCTCCCTGGTGCAGACGTCGAAAGGTATTTGTGAATTGAATATTGCTGTGCAGTTTACTGTAACTTAATAAAAGTGTTGCATCTTTACTAGAATATGTACAGCGTGTACCTATCGGCACCCAAAGGGGCTGGTGAGGACTTCCTCCACGCGATATCAAAAATGTGGACTTTAACAGAAGAACTAAGGTCACCGACAACGCCCAAAAGATTTCTAGACTTAAGTGGCAGTGGGCAGGGCGCAATGCTCGAAGGACCAACAGCTGATGGGGCAGTAAGGTCCTAGAGTAACGCCTGCGTACCGAGGTTTTCCACCAGGTGCACCGACGAACTAGTGAGTGTCACGAGAAGCCACTAGATACGAGCAACGTGGGACGGATCGACGTGGAGATCTTTAAGGAAGGCCTATGTCCAGCAGTGGACGTCTATCGGCTGATGGTACTTGGTGGTGAGGTGAACGTCTTTCTCGTCTCGTCGCTTGATTGCATGAAAAAAAAACCGTCATTAACTATGCGGTTTTTGTTGTAATTAATAGTCTGTTAAGATACATAATCATCATCATCATAATCAGCCGATAGACGTTCACTGCTCGACATAGGCTTCCACCAAAGATCTACACGTTTGTTGGAGTTCATATGGTATTTGGACCATTTCCCACAACGCTGGCCCAATGCGGGGTGGTGGGAGCCAAAGCCTCGTTTGTTGATAAGCAGGCACCGCGAGCAGTTGAGGTTGGCTTGGATCCCGTCGAGTTGTAAGAAACCGCTGACACCCCTTACGACATATAATAACTTAAGCTTTAATAGTAAACTCTTGAATTAACTTAACGACCGTCGAATCCTATTATTATCGTCTTAATATATATTTTTTTTAATTCTTCAATTAAATTAAACGCTGGCAACACAAAGGCGAAGGTCTAAATCCATAAAACCCTTCATCCTGGGCGCCTCCTATCTGTAATTACGGGCCAATAAACCATTCTGACAGCGTATCATTTTGTGTCCGTCTTCCGAATACGATACAGAATTAATGATACATTTGATTTGATAATCTGGACTGTGGTACCAGTAACTCTTGGATGATGGTATAAATTACTATACCATTGTCCAAAAATAATTTGTAGCAATCATTTAATGTAAGTGGTATCATCGTTGCCACTGTATGAGTGCACTAGGAAGGCGATGTGTTGAGCTTGCGATCAATACCTGAACTGATCACCACGACCACTCTATCAAGAGTGACACCGATGAAGAAGAAGAAAAGAAGCTACCATTATCTACGTGTATATATAAAAAGGTAGTACTTTTTTTTAATTAAACTAGATAAAAACTACAGACGATATAGTTATTACAACGTTCACCTGATGTGTAAGTGATACACCTGCTCATAACTGGTGCTAGTTAGGATGGTACACCATAACAGGCTGTCAATCCGGATTGACAAGCCCAGTATCAGATAAGCTGCGTGGGTCAAATTGACTACACCGAATCCTACATCATCAGGGAATAGAGAAACTCCACATTTCACTCGTCGCCTGAGACATGTGTTGAGTTTCGTTACTCCAGCAATTTCACTAGCTACAGCGCCCTTCAATCCGGAACACAGTAATGCTTGCATATTACTGTTTGTCCCTAGACGGTCTCCGGTAACTCATCTGCTCGTGGTGCAGCCTGCTAATCAATAAACGAGGATCTGGCTCCCACCAACCCTCATTGGGCCAGCGCGGTGGGAAATAACCCCAATCCACCCATATGAACCCTATACATATATAGCAGCCTGACACAGCAACCCTATACAGCAGCCTTTAGTGCATAGCGATACCGAAGGCCATGCTAACTGTATGTGAAGATGTTTGGGGAAAGCCTATGTCCAACAGTGGACGTCTATCGGCTAGATGATGATGATGATGATGAACATTGTAAACTGTATTAAGATTTTTTATTGAAGAAACTTTTATGTAACAGTTGATTTGAAAGGCTCTGTAGCTAAAAACGTACAATCCATGTCATTACTAAATGAAATCGCCCACAGTTGGGCAAAGCTTAAAAACGCATCAAAAACATTTTGGCGCATCCCTAAATATTAATTACCATAACAACGGAAGACAATTTTTCTTTTAATTATAATGAATGTTTTTGTTTACGTGTAGTTTTTAACGAGTACATCAATGGGGAGGCGGATACAAGCGGACGGAAATAGTGTACTATGTACACAATATCAAAAGGTTAGGTGTCCAGAGGAGTACGCTCGGAGAACAAGGGCCCCCGATAGACGAGCACCAATAAACACGGAGCTGGACACAAAACAGACGCTCTCACGTAAAAAGAGGGGACGCGTTTTGTTTAGGTGCTTTCGTAAATAAAGTTCAAGTACCCCACTTTATATTACTTTATTGATCGCGTAAAAAGTCTTTACTCGCGACTCTTGTTATTATCGATTTTTACTGTGATCTTAAAAAAAAAACTGCAGCATCAGTAACTTCTTAAATTCAAGATTTTGTTTGTGAAACGAAATTTATTATTGCTGATCATTGTTTGTATAAATATATAAATCTTGGGAAGCTTTATAAGAGTTTTAGAAGTACTTATGATATTATAGTATGTGTTATCGAAATAACACATCGCTATAATATATATATAGTGTTCTTATATATTTTCACTACTGAGTTTTCTATTAAAAAAAATCCTCACATGCCAAAAAATTACCTAATTCGAGGGGCCGATTACACGGCGCCGTGTGACTACAGAAAGAGAATTTCTTATATGCATCATTAGTCTTTTTCCGGATTCCCGCATAACAACTCAAGGGATACAAACCAACTTTATCTGCTCGAGATGCACCCTGCTAATAATAGAACAAGGCCCTAGGTCCGCACCAACCCGCATTGGGCCAGCATAATAGGAAATTGACAATACCATCCATATGAATGATGATGGATGGATGGTAGGATTATAGTACTTTCTCTTTATCTATATCAATTGTATATTTTTTATCTGTATGCTCTGTATAAATGAAGAAATATCTTTTCTTTTCATATGATGATAAATGTTTAGGGGTGTGTATACAGATTTTTTCCACGCGAATCGAAATAAACGCATCTGCCATCGACATCAACTGACGGCCATTGAAATCACATCGTTCGTGTCAGCATCGGTTTATTCTTAACCAGGTAGTTTTTTTTTTCTGTCGAAAAGAGCCGTCAGCTGTTCGTCGGGTACACGCGCTCGTACGAAATCTCTCGAAGGTTGCCTCCGGTGGCATCGCGCATCTGTCCGGGCAGGTGCCGTGTTGGAATTTTTGTTTTTCCACTATCACCTGCTTTCGTTTTAAAATACCTTCGGACATTGCTGCCCGCATCTCCGCAGACGTGGACGCACCGTTCACTTGAAACGTCCAAGTTATCAGAGCATACGCTTAATTATTTTTAATTGAGGGGAAATTTTTTTAATGGCACCCACTTCCGTGTTGATGCACACGGTCATGTATTCCGCAAATACTTGTTTACTTTCCAATGATGAACAGTTAATATATCACCAGTAACCCTTTTTTTTCATGGTTGAGGAATATCAGGGAATTGACCGGCATATCTGGGGCGTCCGAATTGTTCCTCCGAGCCAGAGACAGAAAGGGCTGTACCACGCTGATCACCAACCTCCACAAGTTGGAGAGGCACTTTAAGAAGAACCTTTATTTCTTCATAATGCTTAAGTTATCAAGATAATAGTTTTTTTTTAGTATACGAAGCGACGAGACTAGCGCTTGTATTTAGGTCTCTGACAACAGACCTATCACCAGGTGCCTCTTTCTTGTTCAAACGACTCTATTAGATGAGATCCCTCAAATGTCTCCTCCCCTCACTAATATTCCTTTTCATAGATTATCAGGAATGTCTATATATAGTCCATAACAGTAATACTATAATTTTCAACCTTCATCATCATCATCATCATTAGCCAATAGACGTTCACTTCTGAACATAGACTTCCGTCAAAGATCTCCACATCGATCCCGCGTTGCTCGCATCCAGTGGGTTCCCGCGCTTCTCACCAGGTCGATCCACCTTGTGGAAGGTCTCCCAACATTACGTCTACCGGTACGCGGGCGCCACTCGAAGACCTTACTATCCAGAATTCATCCAATAAGAAAAAACCAGTTATTTTTAACTATTGTCAAGTTTTACGGGATCCTACTGATAAAATTCCACTAACATTCATTGTATAACCGGAAACGGCTTTATCATTTTTAAACCTTTTTTTTGCGCATCCGTCCGTCTTCGAGAGGCATCCTGATATCATCCATTGATAAGAATATTACCGAGTATCGCGTGTCATATCCGCTTGATGGGTTGCTTGGATTCACGGAAACTTGATCCACCAGGAACCGACTCCCACACGCTTACTAATGGCAAAGTAGAGCAGTGAGACGATATTTATTTATATATATGTATATATATATGTATATATATATATATATATATTACTATCTAAGTTTATTTCTTTGAGAAACATAATTCTTTCTCCGTATTGGTAGCTAAATATGAACGGAATTGTTATGAATACCATATTTGCTTATTTCGCAAGATAACAGTTCTCTTATCTAGACCTTCAAATGCTTAGGAGTTTGGACACGATTTTGTGTCACCTCTGAACAACGTAATCATTTAGCCAAGGTCATACATCGGCACTGGAATATCGGCGAATAGTGTTTCGACGATCTGGTGAGGAACGCGGAACCGAGCGATGTGAAGATCTTTGGGGGTGGCCTATGTCCGTCAGTGGAAGTCTATCGGCTGATGATGATGAATAGTATTAAAAAAAAAATTATTATAGGTGGGGAACGTTCACGTAATAGTCAATAATACCCTGACTATAACTACGGGGCCCTGGTTAGGATGATATACACGACACCACATTCAGCCTAAGACAGATGTCTCTTTATTACAGTAACTTGATTAACTACAACGCGATTTAAACTGGAACATAATTATAGTATAAATATGCTGTGACGTTCACCTGATGGTAAGTGATACACCTGCCCATAACAACGTGGCGCTGGTTAGTATAGTACACCACAACAGACGGATCCACGAGCTCAGTATCAGATGAGTTGTAAACCAAAATGACTACACAGAATCCAACATCATCAGCGAATAGATCAACACCACATTGCACTCGTCGCCTGACACATGAGATGTTATGAATTAAACTGGAACACAATTATAATACCACACTACTGTTTGGCGGCGGAAATAAGAGCTGCGGTGTTACTTAGTCGGTTTCCGGTAACAAAGACCAAGAGCATTATAAAGAAACCTGATGAAAACAACTATATGAATGAAACTATATGACTAATAAGTTAGTAATCAGTTATTACTATGAAATCACTTAGAATTCTAGGTAATGTATTAAACGGAAGTAGGCGGTGACTTATCAGACAAATAATCTCAGCTGGAATATCTCCAGTGTCACACTAGATATGTCCTCATCTTATCAGCTGGAGTCGTTAATCAGCAGATATGACACAAATAAACGTCCTTGTCTATTTTAAAGGTTTTCTATTTAAATTACAATTGTTAATTAACCGGTTGAGTAGGATGCTCATCTGGTGGTAAGTGATACGCTAGTTAGGATGTTATACACAGCATAACAGCGCTCGTCGCCTTGTCATAACATGTGAGGTCTAATCACCCCAGTAATTTGACTAACTAAAACACAACGCCATTCAAACCGGAACAAAGTAATATTCGCATGCTATTGTTCGTCGTCTGCAATAGGAGCTGGTGGTAGAGAGCTGGTAGAACAGTGGTATCTGACTAGACGGTCTCCGGGAATAAAGACCTACCACCAGTTATAGATAGATACCAGTTATAGTATGTATCGCAGAAAGAAACCCTAGTGCTGACCAGCATTCTTGGACGTTAGGGAAGAACCTCACAGAGAGAGATACTATATATACAAACTTGTGGCTACATCCACAAGTGTACTTAAACCGCAAAAATATGATATACCATATATAGTTTCTTTCCTATACTATATATAGACAATGGAGGATATACACAACAAATTCTTACAGTAGTCTTCATCATCATCATCAGCCATAGCTGGATATAGGTCTCTTGTAATGTCCCATAGAGCATGCTCTTGCGATGTTTGAATCCAGTATCCCGTGTCCACCTAGTGGGAAACCCAATACTGCGTCTTCAGGTCGCTCGTCATTCGAGGACTTTGCGGCCCCATCGGCTCGTCAGTCCAAGCGATGTGTCCTACCAATTGTCACTTGAGCTTAACAATCCTTTGGACTATGTTGGTGACCTTAGTTCTGCTGCGGATATCCTTATTTCTAATTCTATCACGAAGGGAAACCCTGAGCACAGCCCTGTCCATTGCTCCTTCGTTACCCCAGCAATTACACTAGCTACAGCGCCCTTCAAACCGGAACACAGTAATGTTTGTGGCTGCAATAGGCGCTGCAGTGGTACCCACCTAGACCGTCTCCGGCAAGAAACCTACCACCAGTAAACCAGTTTTTTTTGTCACCACATTTTCTCCACAGATATAGATAATACTACTGTGCGTTTACACGGTACATAAAATAACTAAAATCACTTATTCTCGTATATTCATAACACGCACCCCGGCATCACGGGGTTGAATTCCGCAACATACTTCGTAACAGCTGACGATGAGAAAAAAAAACTTCCCCTCTCTTTTTATATCAAAGGTATTCAATAACACCATTTGCGCCTATTGTACGTAAACATAAAAGGAACCCACATTATGGTTACAAGCAAAATAGTACACTACATACCGTATTAGTATACAAAAAGACTAAATTTAAAATATATTACATAGATTTAAACATCCCTCTTAATTTTCCCACAGCTGGGATAATCAGGGCCGTCTCGTATAACGAAAGAATCAATGCCATATATCCACCGTATATCCTAGTAAAATGACGAACAGATCCAAAAATTTAAAAAAAATTAATTATGCCACGAGTGGGAAGTTCACCTGATGTTAAGTGATACGCCTGTTCATAAGAGCGTAGCGCTATTAGGATAATATATACTGCACCACATAGCGCTCGTCGCTGTGAGAGCTAAGGTGTAGTCTCGATACCTTACTACTGTTTGGTGGTACGAAATAGGCGCTGCGGTAGTGCCTGACTCACTACCAGTAACCTCCTAATCCTTAACTGAGTTGTGATAAGTTCTAGAACGTTAGTCTTCTCTTTCCCTCTCACTCTAAAATGGGAAAGAGAGAAATGGCATGAAAATTGTTTTGAGTTATATTATCAAATCTTCACCAGTATAAGAGAAAATATCCAAACTGGATGAAATAAGCAGCTCCTCTCCACAATACAGTTTCGAATCCAGTTGGGATCATCAGGCCGTGGAACCGGGTCCACGAGCCCAGTATCAGAGGTGTAAGAGTCAACACGACTTCCATCCGCTCAACATCATCAAACAATAGAGCTGGGATCGGAATTCAAAAGCTAATGTATGGTTATTTGAGGACATTAAGAATCATCGTAGGTCTCTGTTGCCCCAGACGGCCTAGGTACCACCGCAGCTCCTATTGCAGCTGAGAAACTACTGTGCAAACGTTACTGTGTTCCGGTTTGAAGGGCGCTGTAGCTAGTGGGGTTATTGGCATGTCGAGACTTAACGTAATATGTCTAAAGGCGACGAACGCGGTGAACGAATGTGGTGAAGTCTATATTATATTCTAATGCCACGTTACCATCAGATGAGCTTCCCGCCCGTTTCGTAGCTTAGTTGACCCTGCTGGGCCACAAGTATACCCTCAATATGAGGGCGATGGGCCATAGTCACCACGCGGGCCCAATGCGAATTGGTGACTTCACACACACTTTAGAACAAATTCCAATTTACGTGCAGGTGTCCTCGCGATGTTTCCCCTCACCGTTTGTATTTCGCTGTTGTTACTAAAGTTCACAAATGTACATAACTTAAATATTAAAGTCATCGGTACATGACCAGATTCGATCCCGCGACCTTCGGAATGAAGACCGCACGCTCTAACCATTACGCCAGCGAGTCATTTATGTCATACTAGGCCATTCCGATTCAAACGTCAGAAGGAGCACTAAAAGCAATATGGCGAAAAGTGTTCCATATTCAAATGTGCGTACATAATTTTTTTTTCCAACTCCTCGTGTGCACACGGTCCGCTTCCCACCATCAGCCTGCACATGGCACCGAGGAATTCGACACGCAGATGTTCGTTCCGCCGCAGACACAATTTTAATACCTAATAAAAACATCCGCCATTTTGTTAATTTGTTAACCTATACGACCAATAATATTTTTTTTATATACAATAAAGCGACGTGATGAGTGGGACGTTCACTTGATAGTAAGTGATACGCCGGCCCATGGCAACGTAGCTCCAGTTAAGATATACACTGCACCGTCTTACGCTCGTCGCCTAAAATTTAAGATTTTAAGTCTTGTTACCTCAGTAGTTATACTAGCTATAAAGACCTTTAAACCGGAATACTAATATTTGCACATTACTACTGTTTAGTGGCTGAAAAAGACGTGGCGCTGGTATACACCTAGACGGTCTCTGTTGGCAGCGACCGTCTAAGTAGGAACCATTACAGCTCCTATTTCTGCCACCAAACACTACTATGCAAACATTACTATGTTCCGGTTTGAGAGGCGCTGTAGCTAGTGAAATTACTGGGGTAAGGAGACTTAATATTTCATGTTTTAGGCGACGAGCGCAAGGCGGTGCAGTGTCTATCATTTTAACCAGCGTTATGAGCACGTTACGAGCAAGCGTATCGCTTACTGTCAGTTGAACGTCTCGCTATCGTCGCTTCGTGGAATAAAAACAAAAACAAAACCCAGCATTAGTTTTGTATTATAATGTTGTTGAAACATAAACATTATAAATAACCTTAAAATAGATAATATACAGTTGAAGAACGAAAGGGCGTTTAAAGTTACAAAAGTTGAAGAGAAACACACAAAGCTGCGACATCCATTAGCGCGTCCGTGAGTTACGACGCATATGGCAACATTTCGAAACAATTTAAAGTACGGCCCGCCTGTTTGTTTAATGCACACGCATGCCGGCCATGCTGATATCATAACGCGCTGCCGATGCTGTCGAAGCAGCGGCGGACCGCTCGGCGGGGGCAACGTTGTTTAAACGATCAAACGCAATCCGCATTCCAGCCATACTTGCCCGCGCCCGACGCGATTTACCGCCAATAAATGACAGCGTCAAACTTTATTTTTTTAATTTGAAATATATGTCAAAAGGGAACACCGACGCGCGCTATAAATCCAATATGGCCGCGATATTGATGGCTTTCTTTTTACGGCTACAGCGAAACTTTATTTTTTTTTTTATTACGCGCCTCTTAATTTACAACCCGCTGTGTATATGGTTACTTGGAGATTTACGAATATAAAATTCCGAGGATCATTACAATCGGTGCTTCATTAATGTCGCGAAGTTTTTTCTCTTTTTAATTATTCAATTAAGCGACGAGACCAGCGGGACGTTCACCTGATTTAGGATGATGTGTCGCCTGATACATATGATATTAAGTTTCGTTACCTCAGTAATTTCACTAGCTACAACTATCCTCAGACCAGAACAGAATAATATTTGCAAACTACTGTTTTTCTGCAGAAATAGGAGCTAGGGTGATACTGACCTAGACGGTCTCCAGCAAGAGACCTACCACTAGTAAAGATGCCTTTGAATTTAATACTTTCTTAAGAAAAGGGTATACAGGCTACTTCTGAGTTACTACCACAAATCACATCACTGCTTAAGATCAGATGGGATTGGGGTGACCTTTACATTATAAAAAAAATACCGATATAAAATTTAATATTGAAATTCAGATTTCTTTGATTGGACTAGTGTACCGGAAATTCCGATCTTAATACCTGTTTAACTGTTGCGTCTACCGTATAGAATTAACTGCTCAAGGCGGAACCTTTTATTATTTTATATCCACCATCAGCTCATAGACGTGCACTGGTGGACCCTCCACCAAAGATTCCTACGAGTAGACATTCATATGGGGAGATTTGGGCAATTTTCCTCCACGCTGGCCCAATGCGGGTTGGTGAGAGCCAGAACCTCGTTTGGTCATAAGGAGGGTGCACCTTGGATTCATGTTTATTGTTAATTAATAAATCCTCAAATTAAACCACAGACAGATTCTTTGATGTTTTTGAGATAAGTTATTGTCATATTGATTATACTTAATGCATAATATCTAACCTCTTAGAAATAACTTATTAAAGGATTACTTTCGTGTTTATTTCCAGTAGACTAGTACTTTTTAATTATCTATTGCTATATTCACGACACATCGTCTTGTTTCTTTATTTTCTCATAGTTATACAAGATTATAGTTTCTAATAGCGTCAATCATCACGAAAGTAGTAACGACAGCAACTAATTTATTAAAAAAAAAGTTGTTTAACATCTCTATTTGGGTCGTACAGCGTGCAGTGTTCGTTCTCACGGCCATTACGGACAATAGTTGGCAGTACGCAATAAACTACTTATAATAACAAAGAGGAGACACTTCTTCAAATCCGGCGGTTAGTGTTTACATCTATTCTAAACGAAAGCCTTAATGGCGTCGACTGCTGAACAAGCAGTGTTTAGAAAGGCATATCAAAAGGTGAAAGTCATGTGCTTGCATCTTGCTTTGCAAAAACTGGCATCTCGGTGCGGCCTTGCCAAGGTGACTGCGGGAGCGACATAACGGTACGGCGGCGCGGGCGCACCGGCTCCGCGCGCCGCCGCCCATTCAGCAGTTCGGACGTCGGCGTCTGCTCGCCTCCTCGCCGCTCCAACGAGCGCTGGCGGCGTCCGTTCCGGCGCGGCCACAAACCGAACCCTCAATGGATACCGATATGTGACAGTCGCACGTTAGCAACCTCCGTCGCATGCAATAATACACGTTTGTTTGGTTTCCTTTCGGTGCCACCGATATGGTTTGCTGGGACAGTTCGCATTTTGGACACGTATTTGGACGTTGTTTATAGGAAAGCAGTTATAATATAACTGTGACATCGTTTGGGTTAAACGGACGGACCAGTTATTGCAGTGGTTTATTTGTAAACACGATAAAGAAATCGATGATTCTGTTAAGGATGACGGTAGTTGCACAACTTGACCAACTCGTTGCATAAGTCGGTGGTCAAGTTATGGTGTAACTAAAATATCTATGTACATTAGTGATTTTTTCTTGGTAAGTGTGATAAAAATTTGCTTTGAGCTTTGAAAGCTCAAATAAACTATACTGAGATAATAATTTCATAATAGACCTAGAGATAGTAAGAAAATAATAATAAACAATGTCATTACTGAACAAATAATAATAATTTGAATGCATCTATAAAGGACCCTTTCAAATTCCGAACGGGAAATGTCAATGGCCTGCAGTAGGGTTACACATTAGAGGGTATTGCAAACCCCCGTCGCGAAGCGGAACTTACGATTTGGCTGATCTCGGTGATGGGGATCGGCGAAATGGTTTTATCTGATCCCTGCGGGAGCGACGAGGCGCTGGGTGTGGGAGACACGCCAGGGGAGCCCGGCTGCACGTTAACGACGCTCTCCTTCGACGTGCGGTTGGGGGACAGCCTCGCCGGGAAGCTCAGCGTCTTCGTCCACTGCGACAGGCTGCGCACCATCTTGTTTGTTCATAAGCACAAAACACGTTCACTACAACACAGCGAGGGGAGCGCGCGTCACGTGCGCACTGGACGGCGGCCGGCGGGCGAATGCGTCGCGTTCCGATCTAAACAGAACCGAGCGCGGCGTGCACGTTGCGACCTGCGCAGCGCGTGTGTGCGTTACTCGGCGCTGCACTGCGCATGTGTGCGTTACTCCGCACTCCACTGCGCGTGTGTGCGTTACCCGCTACAGCGTGCGCGCGCATGTTTGCCGCGGACGGGTGCTGCGCTGGGACCGCGCAGGGTCCTTTTGTTTACCGAAGGGGCGACCACCTCAATCGGCGACACCGCTCAAGCGATTTTCTCGCAAATCGCTTGAGCGGTCGGACCTTGTATTGGATATTTTGCAATGCCCTCCATACCCAGTGCGCTTCGCTTCGACCTTTTGTTACGAGATCTCGGCGATGCCGAAGAATACAAAGAGTGAAAATATACTCTCCACGTATATTTTTTAATACCGTACTACCTTTTTAATGTAAGAAATCTTTTTTGATCATACGCGTAACAGTTTAAATTTATCATTGTAAGATTTATTATTCCTTTCACAGACATAAATTTTATATGAAACTTAAACGTAATGTTTTACTAAGAATGTATTTTTAAAATCACCGTGAAAATTGTTATTCATATAGTTTTACAGCTTTGATACTTATTTTATAGATTATCCTTTAACATCGTGATTATGAAATAACAAGCAATATGTGATTTATCGACCGACGGAAATAATTTATCATTCGGATGTAGTTTATTAGATGTCATTCACCTTGCAATCATATTCATAAAATCCAACGAATGGTATTAAATAAAATTACTAATTAATAGTGTTGAGTATTAGTAGAAGTAAAAGGATTCGTTAAAGGAATAAGTGAAACTATTCGAAATTGAGAACAAAGTGTTTTTTTTTACTGTGAGGGATTCGCAAGTACGTCTTCATATTTTTTCTTGTTTCCTATATCTTAACTGCGTCTTTTATAAATACTTCCAGTAACTTAATTCTTAAAGTATCAAAGTAAGGATACTTAAAGCAGATAGGGGGGGTCTTTGGTGGGCTGAGAGTTTAAACAATGGCCGCAAGGGCTCGTTGCGTGCAACTTCCGACCGCCACGTGCGCGTGCAGCTGCCGGGCCGCCACCCGCCGCCCGCCACCCGCCGCGCGAACCAACAAAATGAAAGCTAAAAAAATCATACCATAACAACTCACTACCATACTACATACCAAAGAAACAAAGGATATCATCAAACGGCATAGATTTATAGTATGTATAGTAGAAAAATATGGATATTATAAAAAAAATATATACTGTCAAGTAATAAGCAAGCAGCGGCGATGCACGAAAGGTGGGGTGAAGGGAAACACTCTTGAGGAATGTCAGAGAATGGACCGGCGTATCTGGAGCGTCCGAATTGTTCCGCCGAACCATAGACAGAAAGTATAGTACCACGCTGATCGCTAAACCTTCACCAGTTGGAGAGGCACTTTAAGAAGAAGAAGGCGGTGCGCCCCATTCAGCCATATAAGCACTGCATACCCTGGCTTCCTAAACCTACATAAAGAACAATCTCTCAAGTTACTTAAAAGATACACAACTATGCTTTGACTATTGTTAGGTTGTTTTTAAGTATAGATAAGTATAGAGATATCGGGTGTGTTAGCAAGCATTACTGTGTCTGATCTAACTTAAACAAATTACTGCTTTTTTTTATTCTCCGAAGCGAGGACATCAGGTGAACGCGATGGTAATAGATACGCTTACCCATAAAAAGTTAGTGCTAGTTATAATGACATACTACACCACATTGTGCTCGTTGCCTTGAAACAAGCATTTAAGTTTCATTACTCCAGTAATTTCACTAGTTACAGAGCACTTCAAATCGGAATACAGTGACATTTGCACAGCACTTGGTGAGTGATCCTCCACCTCCAGCAATAAAGACCTACCACCAATTAACTTTGCTGTAACTAATCTGTATAACAGTTAAAAAGAATAGCTGAAGAGCGAATTGGTCTTCTCAATCTGATCACCAAACTTCAGTTTGAAGATGGCACTTAATGATGATGATGATGATGGCAACATCGTCAACAACTTCAAAGGTTCTTTCATACAGTCTTTTACGATATATCGGAGGAGATTATGGAGTATTAAAAATTTATATTATGCTCTATCGTAAGAAACCCTTCATTATTACTGGAATACCATACACTTACAATTGAGTGAAATTCATGTTCAACGTTCATCAATTACGTGAAACAATACAAATTGTGCCATTGGGCCAGTGTGGTGGATTACGGCCCAAATCCCCCACAAGTACCTCTACAAACGTTGTGCCCGGCAGTACCGGAGGCTATATTGACTGTGGTCCGTTCGATGTGGGGATCTTTGTGGGAGGCCTATGTCCAGCTGTGGACGTCTATCAGATGGTGATGATGATGATGATGCAGATTAGTTTAAACGGAATAGTTTAGTTTTGGGCGTTGGCTAGTATTCCGAGCGTAGATTACATCTTATCTATTATACAATGAACAATACAGATACAAAAGCGATTACATCAGAGTATATACAATGCATCGTTAGTAATGAGGGTAAATTACTTACATTCTAAAAGATAAAGCAATTGTTGTTATTGTATTAATTGGAAGTGATTATCCTCTATTATTGCATATAGAAACATCCGGTATTAATAGTTGAAATATTTTAAAAAGCACGCCGGAAGACTAATAACAGTAACGAAGGCATGTTTAATAAAAAGACTTTTATATTTATCCAACATTTGAGGAGAACTCTTCCTGTCCATCAGCTTTTGACGAGCTCGTCGCGCTTATTCGTTATCCTTACAGAGGGGTGCGGACGTAATGACGGGGATAGGGATGGGAAAGCTTTGTTATTCATCAAAAGGCTCATGTCAATAGAGTTATAATATAATCAGATCGTTCAATTATTTATGTTAAAGGAACCTGAAGGAAGCTTGAATTAATTAAAATATATTATTGCACTTTTTTTTCATCGTCGGGGAAATCTTCTTAAAAGATACTTTGCTTCTGGGGGAAGAGAAATTTATGTGGGGCTTCTACCCACAAAAATCCTCTCGGTGGTCTCCGTTAGTGCATTAGTGGGGGCTCCGGGATCTCTTACGGAACGCACCGATGCCCGCTGCACTCCGGCTAAAACATCCCACGGAAGTGCAAAGCCCTCCTTAGCACCCATGCTGTGCTGCGGCAAATACAAGATCACAATGCATTTGGCGTCCTCCTAAGGCTAGCTTTTTGAGTTTTGAGGACTCTAACCCTCAAGGCTCACGAACCTGAGGACCTGTTTAGTCGCCTTGTACAACAGGCAGGGAATATTTAAGTCCTATTCTTAATAGTCCGAGATTGCAAGAATTAGTATGTCTATACTAGTTGTTCCTTGCCGGCTTTGCTGGACGTAACATAAAATATTCCTTGAGCGCAACCATAACCGCCAATGGCTTTCTATAGCACCGTTACTATAGCAACCTAATAAATAATACCAAATGAAAATGTTTCCAAAAGTAGTTTAGATTTAAAATGATGAAGGATCTTTGAAATTCAAACAATAAAACCAACCATTTACTGGTGGTAGCTTTCCGTTGCCGGAGACAGACTAGGTATGTACCACCGCAGCTCCTATTTCTGCTGCCAAACAGTACTGAGCAAACATTATTGTGCTCCGGTTTGAAGGACGCTGTAGCTAGTGAAATTACTGGGATAACGAGGCTTAACATCTCGTCTCAAGGTGACCATCGCAATGTGGTGCTGTGAATATTATCCTAGCTAACGCCACGTTGTAATGGGTAGACGTATCACTTACCATCAGGTGAAAGTCCGGCTCGTCTCGTGGCTTCATTAAATAAAAAAACAATCTACAAATCATTCCGCTTCGGTTGCCCGTGTTCCTATGTCGATACTTTCACTACTTTTCAAGTGATTGACGGACAAAGAAAACTCATTTTAAATATATATTTATATATTAAAGTATTATTTACGTTAATAATAATTTAATTATTTTTAAAGTTAACAAGTAAAACTCATAGTGAAACTCTTAAAGCGTGTAAACGTCAACTTGACGTGATCGGCGCCATCTTGTTTATGCTGTGACCACATAAATTCAAGTCTTTAGCTATTTATATGTAGTTGAATAATATTTTTTATTAATAACTATATGAAATATTTACAATATATGATATGTATTGTAAGTTTTTTATCATTTTCTTTATAGGAAGGGTAATGAACTAATATTTCACCTGGTGGAAAGTGATCACTGACGTCCATGGACAGTCGCAACGCCAGAGGGGTCGCGGCTGCGTTAACCTTTAAAGCAATGATACGCTCTTTTCTTGACGACCCCCATGTCGTATTGGTTCGTATCATGCCACTTGGCGAGACCCATACGTCTATTTAGTGGTCAATTATACATCTGCTTATCTTTAAGGTGCTCTAGTTAAGGCACCACTTTAACATTTTCATTTTAATCAAGCGACGGGACGGGAGAAATGTTCACATGATGATGATAGGTATGCCTACACACAACACCACATTGTACTCGACGCTTTCCATGAGAAATTAATTCCCGTTACCCTAGTAATTTAACTCAGTATAACCTCCTTCTAATCGGATCACATTAATGTATGCATATTATTATTAGACTTAAAAGGATCTATAATGAAATTATTGGGCTGAGACTTATCATTTTATATCAGGATGAGCACAATGTGGTGCAGTGTGTGTCTAGTCTAGTGTGTAACTAACACTGCGTTGTTACGGGAAATTTTCGAAAGATACACTACTTCTAGGAGGAAGTCAGAGTCATGATAGATTGTTACTCACTGAAATCTCCTCTGTGGTCTGCATCAGTGCATGCAAAGAGGTTCCGTGATCTCTTATAGAACGCACCGGTGAACTTCTACACTTTGTGTTAGCATGTTCTCTGAGGGGCCTAACCCTTCTAGGCACCTTCGCTGAGCTATACGCTGTCTTCCGCAAGTTCGCTGGTTGAGCGATAAGGACCACCACCCTCAAGGCCTACGAAACTCCTACTCTTTTAGTCACCTCCTACGACAAGCTAGGCTTACTTTACATCCTATTCTTACTAGCCCGAGGCTACAGAGTTGACGGGGACAAAACCATGTGTCATATTTTACCATCAGGTGAAAGTCCTGATGGTTTCGTCGAATAGCATTGTCACACTAGAAGTTTGTATGAGCGAAGGGTGCCATTATTCAAAAGCGTTGCCGCACAGTACGGAATTAGTAGTACGTCAGTCACGACACGTCCCGTCTCGTCTCGCACTATTCTCGGACGGGTCGTAAATCCCTCCCCTTAAAACGCGCCCCGTCGATACAGCTTTACGCTAATTAACGAAAATTTAACGGTTATTATGCGCCGTGGACCTGACCTGGATGAAACCGGCCCTGGACGAGTAGCGCTGGAATTTGATTAGGGAGACTGATGGGTTTCTACAGCACAAAACGATCTAAGTACCACCGCAGCTCCTATTGCACCTACAAGCAGTGTGTTCCGGTTTGAAGGGCGCTGTTGATAGTGTGTAATGCAATAGACGTTGCAGTAGTGGCTAACAATACAGTAACCGGCAACAGAGACTATCAGTAAATTTACTACATGAATTGCTTAATATAACTGGAACACAGTAACGTTTGCACACTATTACTTAATGGTAGTAGTGTATATTGCAATAGAAAGCTATCTCTCTACTGTACTCATATATATATATACACTACCAATACCAACAATTATTTCTTAACCCCCCAAAGACTGGTAAAACTTAAACAGTCATTTCCGGTGGAATCTTCTAGAACAATAGAGGGTAATTTATCCAATAAACACAATTACTGTTTAAATATATGGAGATGACAAAAAGCAGCGTTTAGGGGGAGTCCCACAGTCGGGGGGACGCATGTGTTTTATCCCTTAACGTTACTCCTAAAGCAATTCACCCTTATTTATTAGACAGCCGATAAATATCTGGCAGCAGCGTTGTCAGTCTCGTGTGGGAAAACAGATAACGGGAGTTTGTCATGTCAACATTACTGGTAACCATAGATTATTTCTTTTTATGCCGGTCTACTTTGTGGAAATTAAGTTACGGACCAGATCAGAGGCTGTAACTGCTGCAGCTCTACTCTTTTTATAATACTAAGATGGTGGAATTGTTTGTGACAACCTTGACCTTGAGCGGTGTAGCTGTAAACGTTGGTATTTATATGGGTGCTGTTTGCTTGGTATAAACCCAATAAAAAGTTTTTTTTTTAATTCTACAAAGCGACGACACCTTCACGTGATGGTAAATGTTACTCTTGCCCAGAACGTGACGGTCATTAAGATGATATATACTGCATGACCTTGCGCTCGTCGCCTCGGGACATGAGATATTAGGTCTCGTTATCCCCAGCCCTGCTTGTCGTAGAAGGCGACTGAAAGGGTCTAGGAGTTTCGCGAGCCCTGAGGGTGCCCCACCCGCCCGAAACAAAAAGTGTCTCGTTACCCCAGTAATTGCACTATTTAAAGCGTCCTTCATATTGGAACACAGTAATGTTTGCATACTGCTGTTTGCCGGCCGAACTAGGAGCTGCGGTGGTACCCACTTGGTACCAACTTGGTTACCAGAAGAGACCTACCAGAAGTAAATCAATATTAGAAAATGGATGCTCAGCTCATACCAAGTATTAGCTATCCATATTCAAATGACATACTTTAAGAATGTCATCATCATTATCAGCCGATAGTTCACAGCTGGACATAGGCCTTTCCAAAGATCTCCAGATCGATCCAGTGGCTTCCCGCGATTCCCATCAGATCGTTGGCTTACCTTGTGGGAAGTCTCCCAACACTATATATACTTCTATATATATATATATATATATATATACATACAACTAGCTGTTCCTCGCCTGCTTTACTGGCCTCAACACCCTCACAGCTTACTTTAGGGAAGAAATTTAGTAAAATTCATTTTTAGCTGACCTCTAAACGGCAGAACCCAATATCTCTACCAAATTTTAGGTGACTATTAGTTTTGAAGATCTCGTGATTAGTCAACGAATCTCTGGACATCTAATATATATATATATTCTTTTCATGTTCTTTGTCCAAGTGACGGGTCTACTAATGCGTTTCCGGTGCAGGGTTGTTCAGGGTCTTCGAGCTATGAGCTGGGAGCCATTGGTTTCAAACAGCGCGAGACGGTGATTGTGGAACATATTACAAGAGACCTATGTCCAGCTGTGGAAGGCGGTTCAAATGATGATATATAGATTGGTTACAGCAGTGGTCGTTTTTTTTACTATTTTGTATGTTATTTGTTATTTGTATAATGTCGGAACCTACGTGCGATCCGAAACGAAATAAAATTACGTAAAACTCTGTAAATGTCCAACCGCGATACATTTTTGGTGTAAAAATTTCACAACCAATTTCTTCTAAATTATGTAGAAATGTTTATTTTTAATCAAGCGACCTTCACTTGTACAGGTACAGATTTTACTTAGGTACTTAGTAACTAAGATGTAAAAATGTAATCGTTAAAGATCCCTTTATGTAGAGCCTGGAGATATCTTTATTGGTGGTAGGCCACTGTTGCTGGATACCGTCTAGATAGGTGCCACTGCAGCGCCTATTTTAATCGCCTAACATTATTGTATCCTGGTTTGGAGGGCGTTGTAGCTAGTTTAATTACTGGGGTAATACTCCCTCGCGGATACCAGATCCGTGAGTTCTGTCTGAGTCCGATGAAGCTGCAATGGTTGTCAATAAAACTGCAGCGTAAACATCACCATTAAAAAAAGGGGTAATATTCAATACATATTACCCTAACTAGCACCACGTTGTTAGAGGCGGGCGTATCACTAATCATCAGATGATCGACCCGATCATTTAGTCGATTAGTTGGATAAAAAAAATCTTAGAATTTTAATGGTTGTGAAATTCCTCTCAGCCTCCACCATCTGGTAATATACTGGACTAAACAAAAGCCGTATGCTCGGCCATATGTGTTGGAAGCGAAGGAAAAAAATAGGTTTCGCCAAAGTGACCCGGATCACCACATGGTGGCCCTTACCCGCCCGCCAAAGGACCTTTTAGCACATGTGAAATAACAATCCATGACTTATCGTTTATGAGGGTTACTTCTTGCCTCTGTGACTATACTACGTTAACTAAAATGATCAATCATCATATTTCTTAGTATTTATATTTGGGTCTGATTCCTGATCTAGAATATTATTTAGTATACAGCTCTATTCTATATACTCGTGCTTTTAGGTCATGATAATATAAAACACTGGTGATAGGTCTCTGTTGCCGCAGACCGTTTAGAAGTAGCAGCACCTATTACTGCCGCCAAATAGTAGTCCGTAAATATTACTGTGTTCCGGTTTGAATCGCATTGTAGCTAGTAAATATACTCTTGCATTTCAAGGCGACAAGCATAATGTGGTGCTGTTTATCATTGTAACTGGCGCCACGTTGTTATGGACAAATGTATCATGAGGTGAAAGTCTGATTTATCTTGTCGATTCGTTTATTAAAAATATTTCTATATGAAACTTACTTAGAAGCGAAATCCAAGGATCATTTCATTTAAAATAAGGGTACTGTACCTTTTAAAGCGTTCTTTTAAAGGCTTTGAGGACGTCACTATGAAAAAAGATTGATTGTCAGTTTTATGTCCTCATTCTCTTACAATTCGCGATGACTAATCCACGTCGTTACAGAGATGGGGCCCGTACTTCATCAGACCACTCTTGTCAAACTAGTCGGGCGACTGACGTGTTATAATTTCTGTAATATTTATAAACTGTTCATAAATTTATAGTAGTAACAAAAACCTTTCATCATCAGCCAATAGATATCCACAGCTGGACATAGACCTTCGCCAAAGGGATATGAATAACTAATTTCAATATAAACTATGTGACCTCTTTAATTATAATCATTGTTATATAATTATATTAATATTTAAGAGACTTTCAAACAATAGGAACAGTCGTGTGTCCAGTACACGATAGTACCGGGAAACGTTCATTTACAATTAACTGAACTGTTTGGCGCCATTTTGTATTTTGATTGTCTCGTCGGGCGGTAGGCACAGGTCACGCGCCATCTGCCAATACGTGACCGATTGTATTACGAAGCGTAAAACGGCCGTTTTTATAAATATTTATTTTTTATCTGTATTCCATTTAACCTGTTACACTGACCTTCAAAGCGGCAAAGTAGGTAAATTAATATAAATACTAACGAATTTAATACTATTATAAACTATCATTTCTTTGCGTTTGTTGTTGCTAATAGAAAAAAAAAAATAGAACGCGGCGCACCAGCAACACTGCGTAGACGAGGTACCAGCGGTTCTCACCGCCCAGAGTATCTGATATATGTGAAGGTGGTCGGAGATTGGACATGAAATAGTCTTCGACGAGGGGATACATTCTCCAGAAATCCAGATACACACAAAGAGGAAATCTGCCGTTGGATAATACAGAGTAGTATATCTGTATACACTAGATAAAAAAACAGGCTGTAGATCCAGCTCCACGAGCCCAGTGTCATAAAAGCTGTAAGGGTCAAAATGATTGCCAAGAGCTACGTTTCATCAGACAATAGAGAAAAAAAATATTACAGAGTGTAGTTTAAGTCCATTTTAAAATTGCGTTACATTGCATCCGTGGCGCAGCAGCTAAGCACATACTTTCGTAAGTTAGGTGGATGTTAGGTTTAGTAACCCCAATAATTAAACTAGGTACAGCGTCCTTCAAACCGGAACACAGTAACTGCACCTTGCTGTTTGGCGGCTGTAAGGCGCTGCGATGGTATCCAACTAGACGATCTCCGGCAACAGAGACGTATCACTATAATGGATACTGTGTTTTATATATATCTAATCGATGTGAAGATCTTTGGGGGAGGTCTATGGCCAGCAGTGGATGTCTATCGGCGGATGATGATATATATATATATATATCACGTCTTTGTACATAGACATTTGATTAATATTTTAAGAGTAAAAACGTTAATGATTAGTAAGTACTGTCACGCGCGAAAGAGAACAGACAGATTTATCATCAGATCATTACTAAATAACTATAAATTCTTTCTCGAAGCCGTTCCACACAACAACAACAACAACAACAACAACATAGCAGTATATAAATGAGCTGTCACTCCCGCGCACGGTGTCGCGCGTTATGACGATTTGTAATGCCCCCCATAGCCGCGTCCGCGTACTGCCTTAACATTGTCTATGAAGGTCTGTTAAGAGAACAGTCCCAACTCGAGGTGTAAGGGGTTCCGCCCAACATCTTACGGAGTCCAGGTCAACCTTACTTGCGGGCGGTGCACCCTGCTTATCAATAAACGAGCACCACCCACCAACCCGCACTGGGCCAGCGTGGCCAACTAGGACCCGATTCCCTGCAATAAACTGTAACAATGAGATAATTGGGGGAAGTCTATGTCCAGCAGTGGACGTCTATAGGCTGATGATGTTGTTGAGTCCCACCCCTGCGCATTATATTACTATAGGGAGATTTGAGATAATGTTTTATTTGTCATATCTGCATACTACATATATTAAAGTCTAATTTTTTCTAGAGAGTAAGAGATTTTATATAGTACTTGATTGTTTAGGGGTGTGTTATGGTCCTGCACAACTATTCAAGGGATTTAAACCAACCTCACCTGCTCGTAGTGCACCCTGCTAACCAACAAACTAAGGTCTAACGTCCACCAACCCGCATTGGGCCGGCGCGGTGGGGCCCAATATGAACCCCTACAAACGTGGAGTTATTTGGGTGAGTACTATGTCCAGTAATTTTCATCTATCATCTAATGATGATGATGATGATTATATATCTAAACAAACTATTAATTACAGCAAAGATCGCACAGTTAATGACTTTTTTATGCAATTAAGTTACGAGACGAACGAGACATTTATATATTTCGACGATCTTATATATTTCGAGAGATATATACTCTTATATGATCAACTCTATGGTACACGGTAAGATAATGTCCGTTAACAAGTCCGCCATTTTGTAATTTTCTTTCTTAAATAAATTCTATAAACAGTTCCGAGGTTTAATACAATCATGGTCAACCTAACAAACGTTCAATTTTAAATTTGAAAGACAAAGAAAGGGCACAGAACTTTTAAATGATGGCGCAGTGACGCGACGTTGATGGTGACGGTCGTGAAGAAAAAAAAGGGTCCAATGACACATTTATTAGGACCTTCACTTGCGTCTGTCAGCTCGTGAGTCGTTCAGCTTAATTTGTGATAAGGTAAGCGCCCGTGTCGTTAGTACGCGCGGAGGGACGCTACCGGATATTGACTTTCACAATTGGACCTCAGCAGCTCTTGTGCAATGCGGGCTTTCACTCATATTTTAGTGGTCGTTAGAAATGACGGCTTACGCTTATATTATTACGCTACTAATGGCTATGAGAACGTCATTAACGGATGTACTGCTTCTCGTATACCAAAGATTTATTTCGTATGTGATAAGATTTATTTTTTATTTGAGAATCGCGGGGACCCATTGGATGCGAGCAACTCCCGAACAATCGATGTGATCTTTGGGGGAGGTCTGTCCAGCAGTGGACGTCTATCGGCTGATGATGATGATGATAAAGATTTATAAAGTTGGCTTTTCTAACGAACACATTGTTTATAACATTTCATCATCTGTGATAGCTTCTTTTTTTAATCTATACATCTGCGTACAATGATCATCATCATCACTTACCAATAGATCCACCCTTTGACATAGGCCTTATACTTTTAGAAAGCGTTTCCGGTATTCTAATTTTAAGAGAGAACGTAATGATTGGCACTGTTTGTGATATCATCATCATAATAAGCCTTGCCTAGAGTTTTCCTGAACGTTCGATCTGCGCTGATCCCGTCCAGCGTTTCCCTGCGACCTTCACCAGATCGTCAGACCACCTTGTCGGCGGTCAGTGCATCGATCAATGTGGCTTGTCTAATGCCACTTAAGTCTAGCAATTCCTTGAGCTATTTCTGTGGATTTAGTTCCTCTACGGAACCCCTTATTTTTATTTTAGTGGTGCAGAGAATCTAAAAGATATTAAACTAAATTCTCCCATTAAATATAGTTTATTAATATAGTTACTAATTATATTTGTTTAGGTTCTTGTCATCATCATCAGCTGATAGACGTCCGCCGGGCATTGAGGGCCGTCATTTTTTGAAGTTCATATGGGGGGATATGGGCCATTTCCGACTACGCAGGTCCAATACGGGTTGGTACGAGCCAGAGCCTCGTTTGTTGATTAGCAGGGTGCACCACGAGCTGGTGAGGTTGGTTTGGGTCATTCTTGTGTCGCTTATATTTTTTCTATCGATATTATTCTTTTTCCTATAATTAGTTTAACACCTATAGCGGGTGTTCGTGTATCATTTATGGATATAGACTGTTTATATATCATTATCCCAACGCAATAATTATAAACTGATTAACAAGAGTGGAAGCTGCAATTACTAGTAATTATCATTGAATTTCTCAGTGCCTGTTCTAAGGTTTGCTTTTTTTAGCTGTTACCAGTATAAACGAGCGGTTTTCCCTGTAGGAAACAATACGCCGTTTGATGTCACTGCGATCACACGTGTTTTTTGTTGTGCTGCTTTATAATCATTACAGCCTATTGTTAATCCATTAAATAATAGTAATATGAAAAAAAAATTACATTAGAAAAATATGATGAATTTTTTTTGTTATTACATCTGTATATTACCTGATTTCATGTAAATTTTAGATTTAAATCAAATCGAAATTTATTTGCTAGAATGTGGTCACATAACATAACGAGTGGACTTATTTAAAGAATCGTTGACTCATCGCGAGGTCTCCGAAACCATTACACGTGAACACTCAAAATTTGGTGGAGATATGGCTTCTGCCATTCAGAAGACAGCTAGGAATGGATTTTACATTTTTTTTTCTCAAACGGAGTTGCAGGCGTGTTAATAATGGTAAGGAATCCAAGAAGCTGTGGGTTTGCTGCCCTATTATTTAAGAGGTTATTTCGATTATTCATGCGGTTGCTATAGTGACGGTTGCTATAGAATTCCATTTGCGGTTGTGGTTGCTCTCAAGGATTTTTTCTGACAAATTTCAAGTGTAAAAAAAATACAGCTGGTGAATTACTAAGCAAACATACCACTTAGTAGTTAACGTAAAAACTTTTACAATTATGTATCGATATTTTTAATAAATATATTATAGATAGATAAATAGTTTATTGCAGTAATCATTCACATATTAACAAAAAAAACAATAAAGTATGACGGAAAAAAAACTTGAACAATAATTATTAAAATGAACAATAATCATGAAATATTTTACATTCCTATATTGCAAAGAACCCAGACTCGGCGCCTCTGCTATAGGAACAACACTAATTTTCAACCTCCACCCAGTAGTACAACACTATATAAACTAGAAAAAAAAAAGAGATTAAAGTTACGATGTAATTTCATTTCAGTGGCAACATTAAACAGCCGTTAACTGCACTAATTGTGTACGCTGACAATGCTCAGCGGCATTAGTGCACTAATTCGTCTGACACGGCGACGGCAGCCCTTCCCTGCGCCCATAGACAAGCGACGGCGACGTTCCTTTTTTAAAAACTGCGTTGACATTAGGTGACAGCCCATTCTATCGATTGTTTATCTCTCGTAATTTTAATCGATTTCTTAACTTTCACGAGGCAAAAGAAATATTGTTCAATCAAACTATTGATGGTTTATATTGAACATATTAAATGAGACATTGATGCAATATTTTTTATGTACATATATATACATACAATTAAGCGACTAGATAAGCTAAACGTTCACTTGTTAATAAGTGATACGTCTCGCTCATCACAACGTGGCGCTAATAACGCAGTTAACTGCATTACATTGCGCTCGCCTGAGGAGTAAGATGTTGAGGCTCATTAACTGCATTACACTAGCTACAACGCCCTTCAAACCGAAATATGCGCTGCGGCGGTACGCACCTAGACCATCTCCGGCAACCGATAGACGTCCACAGCTGGACATAGGCCTCTTCCAAAGATCCCACATCGATTGGTCTTGTGAGACCCACAACACCGGGCACCAGAGATAGTCGTTTGTAGGGTTACATATGGGGGGTTTTGGGCAACTTCCCACCACGCTGGCCCAATGTGGTTTGGGTTATACGTTGAAATAATTACACCAAATTTATATATTCTTCTAGACGTTTTCCATTCAAAGGTCCGGTAGAGACAGCTCTTAGGGACTAGACTGTTCATTCATCATCAGCCGTCCACTGCTGGACATGGACCTCCTCCAAAGATCACTACATAGCAGTCACCATGGGTAGCGTTGGGTATTATGGTCTGTCGTATATAGGGGTTCATTAGGAGGGATTTGGGCTATTTTCGAACACGCTGGCCCAATTCGGGTTGGCGGGAGCCAGAGCCTCGTTTGTTGGTTAGCAGGGTCCACCACGAGCAGGTGAGATTGGCTTGGTCCCCACATTGTTCTGTTGTTCTGTTCATTATGGATTTTATATTATACTTGTATTTCTTAATTGTTTCGCTATGACGTGTATTTAATTATATCCTTTTAGGTTATATGTTTAGTGTTTGAATGTTTCAGTGCTAGTAATAGATTTTGTTAGTACTTGAAAATCGATTTGATCCGTAACGGTCGGTGTCGTGTTTCGTAATCGCTTTTGGAATGTCAACCATTTATTTAACAGGGCACAATGTCTGCGGGCGTATCAGCTGTTCAACTAACAATGCGTTCGGCACCAGACGCCACCAAGCGGCACCAGGCGGCGGCAGATGTGCGGACAATGCCGTCGTCAGCCTCACCTCCCGCGGCTAATGTATCGATGGACCATTTATATCATTTAGATCTATAAAAGATTTTTTTTTTCTGCTAAATATTTCATATACTGTTGTATGCTTTGCCAAGTTGTCTCAAAGCGACGAACACAATGTGGATGGTATCACTTATCATTAAGTGAACATCTCTTCCATCTCGTCGGCTCGGAACAACCACATCTATGCTTGTAATAAGTATAACCAGATATATGATGAAGAGTTTCATGATATATTTCTTTTGGTATCAATATTATATATACAGCTATATATTATTAATTTTGGGTTCCGCACAACAACTCACGGTACCCTAGCCAGCCTTACCTGCTCGCAGTGCACCCTGATAATCAACAAACAAGGCTATGGTTACCTCCAACTCGCATTGGAACAACGTGGTGGGAATTGGCCCATATCCCCCATATGAACACCTACAAATACGAAGATCTTTAGGAAGGCCTATGTCCAGGAGTGGATGTCTATAGGCTGATGATGATTATTATTTTAAGTGATGATTCAAGTTATACGTTTTCTTAGTGTTAAGTAATACATGACAATGTAGCGCTACTCAAGATATGATATAAAATATGAGGGTTGGCAGCAGATACTTATAGGAAAAGATCAGGTTGTAGTGTTCCTGGGGAAAAGCCTTTTGTATTTATTTCGGGGTGGAAATCTTCGAAAGATACCTTGCTTCTGGGGGAACTTGGGGTTATGTGAGATTTTTACTCACTAAAATCTCCTCAGTGCTCTGCATCAGTGCATTCGGAGACTCCGGGATCTCTTATAGAACGAATCAGTGCCCCTCTACATTTTCTGTTACATGTCTCTTAGAAGGAGCCAAACCCTCCTAGGCACCGTCGCTGAACCATACGCTGTCCCACGCAGGTTTGCTTGTTGACCGATAGGGCCCCCACCCTCAAGACCCGCGAAACCACTAGACCCTTTTAGTCGCCTTCTACGACAGGCAGGACTTACCTTAATCCTATCCTTACTAGCCCGAGACTAAAGGGTTTCCTACGGAGAGGGCTAAGTCCAGCAGTTCACTGCCGAAGACTGATGATTATGGTGATAGAATATTTGAGTGAATTTACTTAATTTACCTGCTACCCTCTCTCTCTAGGTTCATTCCTTCATGTCTGAGGATTGTGGTGAGTGCTAGGGTCGCTGTCTGGAGCGGACAGGCCTTTCATACTGACTCTCATGGAAAGAATAGAAACAGTGGTTTCCCGTTGCCTTCTTCCCGAGACATTTTTGGAGTTACTTATTCTCCAGGGCTACTGATGCCTCTTTGGTCGGTTGTTTGACCGGTGATATGGTTATACCGCCGTTATCTGCTACCCCACTTTATCGGTTATTGCCATGCTATGACGCTTACTGTAAGCTTGCGATATGAGGAGGAGGGAGGGCCCGCAGCCTCATACGTCCGCCGCAATTAAAGCATCGAGAATCGCAAAGCTTTACAGTTAGATAACGCTGCTTGTGGGGCGTTGGCCTTTGGATCGTTGTGGGAAAATGGCGTTCAGGAGCAGTCGCAACTATAGTAGCTGGTGATATGTGATTACATCACAAAATGTAGCCATTGATATATAGACTATTTTTAAACAGCTATCATTTACTAGTTAGTAGGTCTCTGTTCACCACAGCTCCTATTCCTGTCGACATATCTCTTCTAGTTTGAAAGACGCTATAGACTAGTCATCTTATGTTATAGGATGATACTCCAGTAAGGATGATACACACAGTAAAGTGTTTATCATCCTAACAACGCCTCGATATTATAGGTAGGCGTTTTACCATCAGTTGAAGATCTCCTTCGTCTTGTCGCTTTGTCGAATAAAACAAATATCCAGGAAATTTTAAAGCTATTATATGAAGCGGCATCACCATGACGTAAACAACCATTTTAATGTGCCTTCTAATGAGATTTAGGGTTTCTTCTCACAACGAGAGAGATGAAGCCTTTTAAGCATCGTGCTATCTCTTTGTGTTCGCAGATGTTACATGTCCTTGAAAATGTATTCTTCAAAGAAGACATAGGACATGTCGGTTCCCTCGTGACATTATCCTTCAACGAAAGCTCAAGTTTATTGAAAATCATACTACCCTCGGCGACATCACCGTTTCTGGTACAGTATCGATATCTATAACAGCCCTACTGTGGCCGCCTTCGAACTTCGGTCTCTCTCACCTTTACCATTCTCTTTATAGATGTCATCTTAAAGCCTTTTGTTTGGTCTTCTCTTTCCTCGGGGTCTCCACCCCAAAATGCGACTGCAGTCCGTACCAGCCCAACTTCATTCCTTTCTTTCGACCTCTTCCATCACATCTCTAAATTTCGTAACGGACGAACTTAAGAAACTACACATGAAGTAGAATCTTGAGAAAACGTGGAGAAGAAACATAAATATCACATGATCTTTAATGATGATAAAACATTGTTCGTTTGTTATTTCATGAGGCTGTTTGCAGGTGAAGCAATTACGCGTCATTATGCAGCCCGTTCAGCATCAGCACCACAATTATAGTACAATTAGCGAAGGCTTGAATAATACCCGTAGAGGTCCATACGTAACGTGCACTTAACATCACTTTACTACCTCCGTTCCAATAAATAGCGTTTAACCACTTTTTTGAAAAAGGGTATAAAATATTGAGCGAAGCTAAAACTAAACTAAAGAATTTTTTTTTTAAGATGAAGTTTGCGCCGCTAGTTTTATTGTCAGCAGATTCACCGGACTCAGGGCTCGCGGATCTGGTATATACGAGATAACCTGCTCGTTGTCCACCCTGATAATGAACAAACGAGGCTCTGCTTCCCACCAACCGGAATTGGGCCTGCGTGGTAGAAAATGCCCCAAAATTCCCCATATGAATCTTTACAAACGACGGCCCCTGGTACCCGGCGGTACCGGAGGCCATGCCGACTGTATCTAACGATCTTTAGTGGAGGCCTATGTCCAGCAGTGGACGTCTATCGGCTGATGATGATGACAATATACAGTAGACAGCGCCCCAATAGCACTTGAAGTTTATTTCTCTAGTAATTTCACTTGATATAAATCCCTTGAAACTGAAACATAGAAATATTTGCATAATGGCCTAATGGCAGATATATAATCTGCTGTACCTAGGTCCCTCCAGAAAAGAGACCTACCTTCGTAAGTACTTACTACGTACTACCTTCGTAGACCTACCAGCAGGACAAAATGGTGACGTACCATCGTAATTGTTCGGGAGAGAAAAAAGTAAGTTCCAATACGTCAGCGGACATCTCACTCGACGCATTAAATACAGAATTTTATCTCGTCCTAATCTCCGGTCCAATTAGGTCCTATTTATACAACTCGGGGTGGTCCCACAATGGTGGATCCGGAGTGGAGGAGGTGGTTCACGTTCGACCTCCGTCAGTCAGGATGTCAGATGGCGTGCGATGTCGCGCGGGAGCCGGTCGCGACCACGCTCGCGGTAATAACAACGCATTGGATGCTAAACTATAATAATATATTCATATAATAATCAGTGTGTATATTGTCAAAAAAAAATATTTGTTATCTGTTTATTTATTTAGAAACATAATTATTGTTTGACCTCTTCCGAAAACAGCAGTCCTACGAATATTTCTTTACGGATTTTATCTTTGACTCTCCGAAGCTTTTCTCTGCTTGAATCCCTTTACTATTTTTCCTATCTATTGGAAACTATAGTAGAAGACATAACTGCTCACACTTCTATTCGGCTCATTGCAATTATAATGCAGCACTAAATTACCGGGTATCCCTACTATTTGATCATAATAATTGATGTTATCTTTGTTATACCAATAATTTCGTAAAATACAGTGAAGAATTGTCTAAAGAACTTCTTAACGATAGAACAGAGACTGTAGTATCACCTTCTCGTTATGATGATAAGGGTTGAATAATTTAAGCGTAACCTGAAAAGCTTTTATTCAATGCAACAAATACTTCGCGCCGCATTCCGTCGCACAAAAGCTTCAACAGGCCTCCTGTTGTCGGGAGAGACTTATTTGTTTATTTATCAATACTTTCTGATAGACATATTGTAATGTTCTAACCTCTACGTATATATCATCATCAGCTGATAGACGTCCACTGCTGGACATAGGCCTCCCCCAAAGATCTGTAGAGGCTTATATGGGGGATTTGAGCCATTTCTCACCACGGTGGCCTTATGCGGGTTGGTGGGAGCCAGAGCCTCGTTTGTTGATTAGCAGGGTTCACCAGGAGTAGATGAGGTTGACTTGGATCCTGTGAGTTGTTGTGCGGGAACCTTTGCACCTCTTCTACGTGTAAGAGCTTAATAATATAAATATTCTAAGAAGCTAAGAAATATGTTTAAGTTTTCTGTAATATTAAAAATATTTTATATAAAGAGATAATGTTATGATACTGACAATCTCTTTTAAAGGGCGATCACTGGAGTTGACCTTCTTAAGTTTAAAGTATTATAAGCAACATACATGCTGTGTACTCATCCTCAGTATTGCTCAGTTATTACTCTTTCTTAGTTATTTAAAATAATTTCATAGTTACAAATTTACAATAATTATTTGTATAAATACATTAAAGCAAATATCTCATTAAGTAATTGCAAATATTTGTTCCCGTACTCGTTACTTAACGACTGTACAGCTTATCTTCTATAGTAACTTGTTATCTTACTTAAACAACATTACCGTACCTAATAATCATTAATCACTATTCGGTATACAAAATTATTGTTTAACTTTACTTGGATAAGAAATACTGTAGGTCATTAGAAAATGTACATTGTTCTTTTAAAACTTTTGTATATAAGTATAACAAGTTATTCTGCATTTTTAATTTGTTTTTTTATATTGTTTTACTTGTTAGATCATAATTTTGTTTTAAAATGTTATTAAAAATGTTTAATTAATAAAAAGATATGTCAGTTATAGCTTTTTCTTTTTAAAATAGCGCTAAAAACTATTATTAAATAGTAGTATAGCATTGTGTTCATTGTATATTAAATAATAAAGATGTATTGTTACTAAAAATAAGGTCATAAGTGTTTATTGCCAGAGACCGTCTAGGTAGGTACCATCGCAGCTCCTACTGCAGCCGACAAATAATAGAAAGGGCGCTATAGCCAGTTCAATTACCGGAGTAACGAGATTTTAAAACATCCTAAATACCGCGACATTGTTACGGGCAGGCGTATCAGCTACCATCAAGTGATTAGGTGGGTTGTCTGGAAGAGATTGCTTTCTGAGCAATAAGACCGCCCATTGTACATTTTTGGTTAAATAATGTATTCCTTATTTATGTGATTGGTGAACAATAAAGAATATTTATCTTATCTTATTCTTTCGCTCAACACAAGTAATCAAAAAAATTAAATAACTTCATTCCATACATAATGTAACTCATCAATTTTATGTACAAAAGACATCAACGCGTTATTACATACGAGACAATAACTTAAGTATTTTTCGAAGTTTATTACTTACTTAATAGCATTCATAAGTAGCTCCGTAACGACTGGTCTCTAATGGAGGATGTAATAAACTCTATCAAATCGTTAGCACAACTATAAAAGAACACAACGATGTGCTTTAACAATTAGAATAACAAAAACAACAAAGACAGCTAGCTCTTCTTTTAAGATTATGTCCTAGTTAAAGATTTCTCATTGCTATTCGAACTTAACGAACATAACGAATCACAATGGCGTAACCATATGTTACTATGAGGTCAATCGCGACCGGTCGACGAACGGCCGTTAAACGCGGAAACTGGTCGTGATCAGCTGTTCGATGGCACCCAAATGAGACTGGTTATGAACATCAAGCAGACACGGCCGCCGGATGTGGCTCGCCGTAACCAGGGGCTCGGACGAACTCGTCGCGACCTGTTCGATCTCTTTAACGGATTGCGTTGATTTGTATGGACGCATTTGATACTATTTCGATATATTAAGTACTAATTTTAAGCTATTATAATTATCCGTAATTAGAAGAAATCAATTATACTATCATTCATCCCTTCGTTGTCGATATATCATACCACAGGATATACTGTATTGCTTTGACCTTTATAAGGTGAACAGCGAAGAATTTGAATAGTATACCGGCGTCAGTTTCCGTCCAGGTGTGACGTGGGACTCTTTAACAGAAGAATGAACGGGCTTCTTCTAGACTAGTGCACTTTTAAGTTTTTTTTGTTATATGATGAAGCGATAGAAGCGAGACTTTCACCGGGTGATAAATGAAATGCCTACCCACAACAATGATGCTACTGAGGATAACAACAAAGCACGACATTGGGTTGTCATCTTAAGAGATATATTAATTCTCATTACCCCAGTAATTTCATAAGTGTAAAAACCCTCAAACCGGAGCACAGTAATATTTGCAGACTACTGTCTGGCCTGCAATAAGAGCTGCGGTGGTACCTACCAGGACGGTCTCCGGCAACAGATGATATTATTTAGATTGTTTCATGTAGGTTACTTTGTAAAACTTATTTATATTATTCTAATATACTAACATCATCTCTATGTCCAGCAGTGGACGTCTGTGATGAAGAGAGTGACGTCACAGTATATAATAAATTGATATTGCCCAACATTGAACCAGTGAAAGCGGTTACCCAATATATTGTGCTTGTATCTCTATGAGTCAGTTCTCTACAACAGAGATTTCCAAACTGTGGTGCGCGGACCACTTGTGCTATTGGGGGTGTATGATAAAATAAGTAATGGCGGAAGTACTAATTAGTTAAAATCAGTTAAACTTATATAAACCGTATTATGTTTTTCCTTGCTCGCTTTGTTGGGCAGGACAAAACAGCTCCGTAACTCCTACGAGGATAATATTTCATAAAAGGCATAAGGAGTATTGCTGTCAAATCTTAAGTGTACATTCGTGAAAATCTCGTCAAGGTCAAAAGGTCGTAGAGAAATTAAGAGATAGGCAAAAAGTACATTTCAAAGTTTAGATTGAGAATAAATAGAGATAAAGAGAATCGAGATAGCTTTTTAGGAATAGATATAAAGTTTTATAGTTCTCATAAATGGAAAGTTTTATTAAGCGGCACGGAAACGAGAGAAGGTTGGGAAGCACTGGTCTGTGAGATGGAATGTGTCCGGTAAGGAGTGTGCAAACAAAACACCAGAGACACATCACTCAAAATAGTTCATATGTTTTATTGGTGGTTATAAAAGCTCACAGACGGACAAACAGATCTCTATATGAATCCTTTTTAAACTCTGCCCCGCGGGTCATTGGATTGTAAATAATAAGGATGGGTGACCGGTATTTATGGTCAAAGGAATGTGACGTGTTGTGTGTTTGATCACTTGTTTGTTAGTATTTATAGCCGTCGGAGTACGGAGATGAATGTCGTCTTGTTTTATTGAAATATTATATCATATCACAGTTTCCTACACTACTAAAGTAGAAGGTTATTAAAACGAGGGTTGTAAGGGGTCTCGCACAGCGAGTAACGGTATCCAAGCTAACCTCATCTGTTCGTGGTGCTCCCTGCTAATCAACAAACGAGGGTCTGACTCCCACCGACCGTCATTGGGCCAGAGCGGTGGGATATGACAGAAATCCCCTCATATGAACACCTACAAAAGATGACTCCTGGTGCCCGAGGGATATGCTGACTGTGGGCTTATCGATGTGGAGATCTTTGGGGATGGCATATGTTCAGCAGTGGATGTCTATCGGCTAATGATGATGGTATTATGATTGATGATGATGATATTGAAACGTATAGATGTTATACTTACATCCAATTTTTTATAAATTTCTTGTTGAATTACTCGGTGATGACTCCCCCCTTTATCCTCAGCAGCAAGGACAGATTATATATAGCAAATAGGCACCAGATAAAAAATCGCATAGCGTTACTGAAAAAAAATATATGACGTTACTTATTAATTAATTTACGATAAAGCAGCGGAAACACTTTCGAAAACCGCCACATTTCGGGAGATGACATCTCCTTTAGCGCTCTTCCTGGTACTCAACGTCTTATCTTCACTCGGATAACGGTTGCAGAGGCCACGTAGGCTATGAGAGGCTTTTCCAGCCCCCGTGCAGCATTTGTATGTGCCTATCCTATCAGCATTGCTGTTATTGAAAAAGAGGATGATGGTACTGGTAGAAACACTCTAAGAGCCAATCGAAGATTCGTTTTCGCGATGTAAGACGAGACCTAAGCCAACCTCACCAGCTTGTAGTGCAACCTGCTAAACAAAAAACGAGGCCCTGGCTCCAACCAACCCGCATAGGCCAGTGTGGTGGGACCAACCCAAATCCCCCATATGAACCTCTATATACGACAGACCTTAATGCCCAGTGTTGCCAGAGGCCATGCTGACTGTATATCGAGATGTTTGGAGAAAGCCTGTGTCCAGCTGTGGACGTCTATTAGTTGATGATAGTGATCATTTCGCGGTTAACCTAACTTTACCATATTCTAATTCATAATATCTATGGTCTTTAAATGATTTTTTTAATAAATAAAGCCTTTTATATTACCGGATACAGCTGTTATAGATAAAATGTAATAGAAATGTACCATACACCCCGCAACATAATAAATATCAATGGAAGAGTTGGCTAAAATAAACCCCCTACAGTAAATGAGAATAAATTCTAAGCTTGATAAAGTTGAAGGTTGATAAATAATTTGTATTTCATTAATTGATTACTTACTTAAACTGAAGTGAAATAAGTAGGAGATATTTACATAAGTTGTAGCGAAAAGTCAATTCTTTTTTCCATACAACTCTATTTGGGAAAGTAGAGAAGTATTAATTTTGTTGATTAGTAAAAAAAAAAAATATTTCGACAATAACAGCACCGAGTTGCCTGTATACGAGCAATAAATACCATGAGTCATCGACACATTGTCATAGTGTACAACCACCACCCACGGGGGTGTGCTAAAATAGTCAATATTTTGTGCTGTCACCGGCCAATTGATTCACCACCCCACAGAGAGTGCCGCTACCATTATAAAAAAGTGATAATTAAATATCACCCTTATTGCATAGCGCATCGTAGGTACATCACAGGTAATGTTGGCGTAATGGTTACAGCGTGAGGCCTTCATTGCGAAGGTCGCGGGTTGGAATCTGGTCATGTACCGATGACTTTAATATTTAAGTTATGTACATTTGTGAACTTTAGTAACAACAGCTAAATATTAAACGGTGAAGGGAAACATCGCGAGGAAACCTGCACGTGAATTTGAATTTATTCTAAGGTGTGTGAAGGCACCAATCTCCGTTGGGTCCTCGTGGTGACTATGGGCCATCGCCCTCATATTGAGGGTAGTCCTGTGCCCCAGCAGTAAGCACGTAAGTTGGCTGTTAACACATAACGCGTTAATGTCTTTGTATGCAGTTCGTTCCCGGTGGTATCACTTAACCTGTCACTGCTTGACACTTCACTTGCGTTGTGTAAATATGAACCTTAAGGTCATTGCTATACGGTTGGTTTTCCAGTATACCGCAGTGGACGACAGTCTTCAGCTATAAGGATCTTTGAGGTGACAAATATAGCAGCGCGCTTTATATCTTCCGCGTAACGTTTTGTTTCGATTGTGTTTGTTTTCTTGCCGCCTTGTTAGGGTGTAAATTTGTAGGTGAACCAAATAAGGAGGTACTTTGAGGGATAATATCCCACTTTTTATTTTATATATATAAATATTCCAATATGATTTTAATTAATATGTGTATGCTTTAAGACTAATCATTAACATTAATTACTAAAACACAGTTGGGGGGATATCTCCCTATATGAACCCCTACATACGTCAGCCGCCATGCTGACTATATCTGGAGATCTTTGGGGGAGGCCTATGTCTAGCCGTGGACGTCTATCGGCTGATGATGATAAATCAATTTAACGTTAGTAAGAGTGTTATTACATCTTTTAATCTAACCTAGACTAGGTTTAAGACCATCCAGGAGGGAAAATGAAAAGCAGTCTCATATTTGCTTTAGTATGGTGATTGGAAGTGATAATGGAGGGTGATGAGGAGTGCTTAATCCTTCGCTATGCTTTGTTTGGGATGTGCTTAGTCAAAGCACAGAAGGGCGCTGTTTGTTTTGTAGGTTTCCGGAAACCTTTTAAAGAGGACTACTAAAGGATAATATTAGTGAGAAAATTCACATATAATCCTGACTTCCTCCAGAAGACGAGCACCTTTTGAAGAATTTATTGCTGATAAAAAAATAATTGTCTTGTTAAGCCATGGTCAGACTAGTTGTTATCGCGCAGGCGCGGGCGGCCTGAAAGAACGACTGACTTCTAGCGAATCCGATACAGTGAAATGTTTTAAAGTCGGCCGATTGTGCGCCGGGGGTCCGTTAGGGGTCCGCTGGGGGTCCGAAAGTTCCCGGTAACGAAACTGTAAGAACTTGCCGATATTGTAACGAAAGCCTTTTAAAAATATCAAAAGTTTTTTTGATTTTTATTTTAATAGAACACCTACTTAGTCACTACTTACTTAACAGTTAACTTTAACAGAGTCTACTTAAGTTATTTGTTAGTTAACTCAGAGGGAGATTTTTTTGTTTTATGCAATAAAAAAAATTATGTCCAATCGATGGTAAATTATCAAACTTTTTCTGGTAACTAAAAAAGTTAACTAGTTACCGTAACAGTAACGTCACTAATGCATCAGACAGTCAAATGTAATACAATTACTCTTGACGGAGTACAGTAACTCATGTCTTTATTACCACAGTTAGTTAAACCTTTATTTAACTGACAAAACGGTAGTGTCTCATTGTTAGCAGACCAGGTCGGTTACCTGCCGATTGCCAACAACCTGAACCGACTGGTCCTCAAAAGGATGTAATGTTGAGACGGATTACTTTTACAACTGTTGTATACCCTTCGGTTAAATCTTATTGTTCTTAACTGCCGTTCGTAACTAACCGATACTTCACGCACCCTTAGTGATAATACTTCGCAGGGTGTGTTTACTATACCTGTTTTTTTTTTATTCATCATTTTGAAAGTTAAATGAAGCGTGAATATGTTGTACAATATTTTAAATAGTGACGCTTTCAGCGAATACTGTTCACCTGATGGTAATTGATAACAATGTGAAGCAAGATAGGATGGTGCACACAGCATCATTTACTCATGGCCTGAAGTATAAGATGTTAAGTTTTAATTTTGTTCCTCAATTATCCATTTACTACAGCGCTCTTCAAACCGGAACACGATAATGTTTATACACTGCTATTTGACGGCAGGAATAGCAGCTGCCGTAGTACTTAGACAGTCCAGCTCTGCAGTCTCGGGGTAGTAAGAATAGGTCAAGGTTTCGCAGGCCTTGAGGGTAGGGGCCCTTATCGCTTAACAAGTGAACCTGAGTGGGACAGTGTATGATAACTCGTCCTAGGGTCTGTTTTATGCAGACCTTACCAGCCTCGTGAGACTACGTCCAGCCATTGTCCTCTGCGTCGTATATAAGGCGATGGGAACCCCTAACGTCTCGCTGTGGTGGTACCTACTTAGACGGACTCCAACAACAGAGACTTACCACCAATAAATGATTCTGTGATTCTCTTCTGATGATTCTGAGGGTGATTAATATGATTCATATATATATATAACGATACGTATTAGAACCGATGTAGTGTGTGATGAACCTTAGCGGTTCGTTCACTTCGAATCGCCATTATTACCGATTAAGCAAGGTCGTGCATTCGTCTCGCACGCAACCAGTTAGTGTGGACCTGTATAATACGCAGACTCGAACGTAGGGCCGTCAGTTGGCTGAGCGGAGGGAAAGCTAGCCGAGTCCAGGGTACGCTGGTTGTAATGTAGCACAAAAAGCGCGGCGGCTTGCGATTATTGTCGAAAACAACGCCGCGGTACATCCACGCAACTCATGATGGTATCGTTATTACACGGGGTGAGAATTTTTTTTTTTTTTTTTAATATTTTCAACAAAAAATATTCTATACTACTTTATGAAACACTTAATGTGTTTAAATATATTTTATTTTATGTACTAACTTGTTCCCCGTCCGTCCCGGTCGTAATTAGGCTTGATATTTGTCTGAAATATTCCTTGAGATCAATAACAACCGTTGCTATAGCAACCGCAGTAATAATACGAAATGAAAATGGTTTTAAAGTAAATTATAATATGATGAAGGATCTATGAAATTTATTAAATAAATGGCCTATAACCATCCACAAATCTTGACTAGTGTTAGGTCTCTATTGCTACAGGCCGTCTAGGTAGGTACCACCGAAGCGTCTATTGCAGCCGACAGACAGTACTGTGATCAGGTTTGAAGGGCGCCGTACAATGTGGTGCATGACATCACAAGTAGCGCCACTTTATGAGTAGACGTAACACTTATTGACTACTTCTAGACAAGTGCGCGTTACCACCAAAGACTACATCGCCGCTTACCATCAGGTGGGATCATAGTCAAGGGTTAGTCTATATAATAATAAAAAACTAAACTTATCGCTACTTAAAATTAAATATATATATCTATAAATATATATATATTACTTTATCCATGTTTTCGAATGATTATCATATTTATGGTGACCTTAAGGTCCATTGCCTTATGTATACCGTTGATCATATCCTATGCCTTGGAGTAATATGATGAGTATATTGAATCTTCGCAACGGATTGTGTAGTGACGGCGGCGGCGGGGCCGCGGCAGGTACGCGGCAAGGTCGCCGCAAGGTCGATCAAGAGCCGACAGAGACATGTCGCAACGTGTTCACTGAATCCTGTTGTCGTCCGACACGTTGGCATGGACTTGTCGGACTACTTGTGGAAGTTCATTAGTCTACAAAACTGTTTTTTTTTCCACTTGGAGACGCGACGAGCTATACCATAACAACGTGGCGTTAAGATGATATACACAGCACCACATTGTGATTGTCGTCTTGGGGTTACCGTAGTAATCTCACCAGAGAACCAGGAATATAGTAGCGAGAACAGGTATGTACAAGAGGAAGGAAATGAGGATGAGAATATATAGAAATGCAACAAAATAAAGGATAATAAGTGGAAAAAAAATACATAGGCTCCATCAACAAAATTAAGGGAATGATGTTATAGAGAAAAAATCTCACTAGCTCCATCGCCCTTCAAACCTGAACACAGTACTGCTTACACACTACTGTTTGGCAGCAGAAAAAGGGGCTCCGGAGGTTCCTACCTAGACGGCAGTACTGGTAGTATACATGGCACTTCAACTGCTTCCGCGCCGTGGTTCAGCATGTCTTGGAGTATGGAGGTCCCTGGATCGGTTCAGATAACATGAGGAGTTTGTTTGATGGTAAGGTTTTTTTGAATCTAACTTCCGTCTCCCTTATCATATGATAGTCGATCTTCTATACACTTAGTTATATGTAAGCTATGGTATCTTGAACTGTACGGAGATTACTCAGGAGAAGAAGATCAGAGGTGTTCAAACTGAAATACAGCAACGATTGCACACTACTGTTTGTTTTTTTTTTTATTGTTTATGGACTGCAACTCTCTCATCGTTTCTTCTTGTCTATGAATGTAGACAGCAACAAGCATTGAAGAGTCTCTTTAAGATGTATTTGTTTATCATCACAGATCGTTACTCTCATCATCTTCCAAAGAAAAGGGTTTTAAAGATTTTTTTTTAAATAAATTAAGGTTTAGGTTGTACCGATCGCAGACTATTTACATCCGGTGGAGGAGCAGTCGTGACGAATGCTGTACAGTCATCGATCCGACCCAGATCTGATCAACAAAGAGTATCGATTCATCGATTGGATATTTTCTTGACGAAATCTCGATTGGAGATTGCTTTAAGTTAACAGCCACAGTGACCTGGTCAACCGCTTTGTAACCAGGTCCCTGAATCGATTCCATGGTCATACTTTTCGGAAGTCAACCCTGCAATTGTGGTGTAACGAGAGTTAATATTCATGTATCAAAAGCACATGTATAACATCCTATCAAATTTGTTGGGGAGATTTTAACTTATCACCAGATGAGCATCTCATTCATCTCATCACTACGTCAAATAAAAAAGGATTACGAAGTGTTCGTAAGGTTTAAAAATATCTGAACAATCTTCGCAGTAAGTTGTTTACTAGTAACATAACTCAGTATAACTGCTTCCCAGTTTAAATGGAGACACGAGGGATGATTGTGAGTCTCCGTCGGAGCAAGCGCGATCAGTTTTACACGCAAAGCCCGGCTGACGTGTTAACGGGATTATAATGCAATATCACGGGTTCGAACCCGTTGTCGTAAATACGGCTTCAGTTTGAGCTTTATTTCATTTAAATTATACTAACGACCTAGTTGTGTATATATCTTAACGAACAGTCTCACGTTTTAATTTATATACACTGTAGCTATAATATTAACAACTATATAAATAGATTAAAGTTACTGGTGGTAGTGTCTCTGTTGCTGGAGATTATCTAGGTAGGTACCAACGTAACGCCTGTTGCGGCCGACAGACAGTAACTGTGATCCGGCTTGAAGGATGTTGTAGCTAGTATAATAACTGAAGTAACGGGACTCTTCTAGGATCTATTCTAGGATTCTATTATTCTAGGATCTTCGGGGATCTTATGTCTCAGGCGATGGGCGCATTGACGTGCAGTGTATAACATCCTAACTAGACACTTTATGGGCGAGCGTATCACTTACCATCAGGTGAACGTCCCGTTTGATTGGTCGAAACGAGAAAAGAGTGGTGTCTGTTTGTAGTAGATGGTAAGAGATAATCAGCACTGTAGCTGAACAGATTGTCGCCAACTCCTGGCTGATGTTTCAGGACACACATCAACATACTTTGATATAACAATGATCTATTATTTATCCGAAGAGTAGCAGAATTGATCCTCGCTGGACCTGATATGCCGGTGAAGTGAACATCGAGAGGAAACCAACATTTTCCATGAACGATCGCTGATCACGGACTTTTGACGCACAAGAAGGGAAGATGGTTTTTTTTTTTATTCTACGAAACGACGAAGAAGAGCTGAATGTTAACCTGATGGGAAATTATACACCCTTCCATAACAACGCGGCGCGTTAGGATGACATACACAGCACCACGTTGTCCTCGTCGCCTTGATACATAAGATGTTAAGTCTAGTTACTTCAGTGATTACACTAGCTACAGCGCCCTTCAAACCGGAACAAAAACTTTCTTGTAAAACACTTGAGTAATGTCGCGTTAGATAGAAACCAGTGCATGTAAGGAATTTACACTGTTTAAGTGTTGTCACTCTCTTGATGTATTTAATGATGGCGTCGCAAGGTGCGCCTGCGCAGCTGCCTGCGCACGCGCAGCTGTCACCCAGCTCCGCTGCGATGCGCCAATAGCACACTAAAATCTTACCGAAAACAGACTACATTTGATCGCATTACTTGCGGTAATATATTATTTTTTTAATAATGAAGCGAACAGACGAGTAGAGTGTTCATCATCATCAGCCTATAGACGTCCACTGCTGGACATGGACCTCACCCAAAGATTTCCACATCCATCAGCGTTGCTCGCATATAACAGCCCCTACCTTTATTTATACGGGTTCATATAGGAGGGGATTTGGGCCATTGCGCCACACTGGCCCAAAGCGGACTGGTGGAAGCCAAGGTTTCGTTTGTAATTAAAAGGATGCACCGCGAAGAAGCTTAAGAAGTTACGTCTCAGCACAGTAATTACACTAGCTATAGCACCCTTCAAACCGGAACACAGCTATATCTGTACAGTACTGTTTGTCGGCTGCAATAGACACTGCGATCACAACAGAGATCTAGCACCAGTAAAATATGTTTACAAGACATTAGTAAAGTTTCCTCATTACTAGTTAGATTTTATGATTTTTTTTGTATCACTGTACGTTAATACAGTTCCATTTCTCTTTAATATCTGCGTTCATCCCTTACGGCCGTATATTTACTGCGCGCCGATAAATCAAACCACCCCCAAACAATACCGCTTAGAAATATTTAAGGGAATCTATCACATTGTCACATAATGTTTTATTCTATACGAGAAGGGTGACCTCACTTCTAGTGCCCTCACGGCCTTTCCTGATCGTTCGAATATTAATGACCTTCAATTTGTCAAGGTGGAAAATTGATTTATTATTCATGAAAATATTTGCAGTAAAATAAAAATAGTATATGTGGGAATATTACTGTGCTCCAGTTTAACGGGTGCTGTAGCTAGTGTAATTACTGGGGTAACGAGACTCGACATCTTAAGTCTGAAGGCGATGAGCGCAATGTGGTGCTTGTATACACCATTCTAGCTAGCACCATATTGTTATGGGCGGGCGTATCACTTACCATCAGGTGAAGGTCCCGCTCGTATTGTCACTTAATTATATAACTAAATAAAAACAGTCAATGAATGAGAGCTGGAGTGCTCTGGGTGAATACACTAACACCTGCAGCATCATGTCACTTAATATCGCGTGAAATTTGAGTCAAAATGATCTAATAACCTATATCTATACATTTTCAGCAAACGTGGAGATCTTTGGCGGAGGCCTATGTCCAACAGTGGACGTCTATCAGCTGATGATGGCATAAAGCAGCTGGATTAATATGTAAATTGGAAGGACTACTTCCGGAGAATAGAGCTGCTAGAATATGTTATTTTAACCAGAGCTTCATCATCATCATCATCATTTCATTGTCATCCACGACTGAACAAAGGACTCATAGATTTCCTAGATTAGATATCATCAGCATCAAGAGCGCAGCGCAGCTGATCCACCTGGCGCGCATCAAAAAGGTATTCGTAGAACTGGTGTCCAATCTTCACTGCTGGGGCATATGAAGAAGATGAACAGATTTCCGTCATGGATGGGAATATCTTGTTAAATTTAAACTGATGGTGCATCTACAGACAGTTATCTCCTGTAATCATAATCTATCACGCGGGCGATGTGACGTGCGCGCCGCGGTGCAGGCTGCCGATAAAAATGGCCGCCGTGTCAAAGGCTTTGTTACGAGGGTGCTATCCGACAGGACGCCTGATGCAGCGCTCTCAGGGTGAGTCTCCATTTAATTAAATTCTCATTCGTATGAAAATGGATAAAACTTCAGTCTCCGCATCCTTACGAACTAACCTTTTCTTCAAGACACTTCCTATTATATATTTTTATTCTGTGAGACGGGACGAGTCATCATCAGCAGCCGTTAGACGTCCACTGCTGGACATAGGTCTCTCCCAAAAAATCTCCACGTTTGTATGGGTTTAATTGGAGAGATTTGCACCACCCAAAGCCTCATTTGTTGATAAGCAGGATGCACCACGAGCATATGAGGTTGGCTTGGGTCCCGTGAGTTGTTGTGCGTTTACTTGATGGTAAATAATACGCGTGCCTATAACGACGTGCCGCTAGTTAGTATGATACACACAGCATCACATTGTGCTTGTCGCCTTGAAATATAAGATATTAAGTACCACCACCTCAGTAATGTCACTAGTTACAAACCGGAAGACAGTAAAGTTTGCAAACTGCTGTTTGTCGGCATAAATAGGAGCTGCGGTAGTACCTACTAAGACAGTAGCTGGCAAGAGAGACGTACCATCTGTGACTACCAGAGATAAATAAGAGTTCAAAATTTCTTCCTCCTACTTTTGTATCCATTTATTGAAGATCTGCCATCCGAGTAAATATACAACTCCTTTACTTCTGGATATTGCTGGTATTGTATAGCAAAAATTTTTGTGCCATTCTTTAAATGATCACATCCAAGTGATTGGTGCTGCATCTTCTTTCTTTTATGTTAATATTCCAAAATCGAGAGATTTCGTCGAAAATTTACAGAATGGACCATCTTACGTAATCCTCACAAAAGAATTCAGATGTGTGTGACCTATGACTGTTGTGATTTAGATGATATGGTAATGTCCGTTGGTAAGCGCTAAGCCAGTGCCCTGCTGCCTATCAGCATCAGGCTGAGGAGCATTACCAAACATCTCTACATAACAATGCGGAGATCGAAAAAGCGATAACATTAAGTATTCATAACAAACATTATAACAATTATACAAACGTTATGTTGATTGAGGCGATGGTTCGTGTATCGATAATTTATTACATTTTAATCTAATTCCACTTTTCGAGGATCTAAGATTATTCACTTAAAGATTAAAAAATGTAAAGACGTAGATACTATTTAAGAGAATAAAATATACTCATTCATATGTTAATAAGGGGGTAGTTAAATTATTCTTTTGTTGGTATTTTTATACCTAATAAGACCCTTTGTTAATATCAAATTAACCGAAATTCAAAAGGGGTGCACTCGGTTAAAAATCTCACGCATCTAAATATCTAAACAACAATGCGACCGATGAATAGTTGGAACCGGATCCTGGACGGCCACCATAGAAATGGAAACCGAATAAATTCTATCCCAGTTCACCCCTTTTACAATTGTTGGGTTTGTGTAATGATAACGTCTGCCACGGATTCGAGCCCTTGTCTGTCAACGCGACATGCAGAGGGGGTAGGTTGATAACTGATTTTTTTAAAATAGTTAAATGAATATGAGTGCACCCACCAACTCGAACTGGGCCAGCGTGGTAAGCTAAGATCTAATTCCCGTCAATGAACTCTAATAAGGAGATCTTTGGGAGAGGCTCATGTCCAGCAGTGGAATTCTATCGGCTGGTAGCAAACGTTATTACTTATCTATGAAACTTTTGTCGGTATAAATAAAAATAATCTTTGGTTAAACTAGTTTGTAACTTGACATTATTTTTAATATTGTGTTATAAAAAAAAAAAAAATGAGTTTATCTAATCGGAGCGGCCGGCATCTGCGGCCCTGTGCTGCGCATGGCGCATTCTTCATTCCTTTGTATACGAGAGCTTTATATTAGAGATTAATCTACCATGGGAACACATCGCGGGTCGTCGACCACACCGTGAAAGGGTCCAATTTGGGTATATTCATGAGTGGATAGTACCACGATTAATATACCGGGCTCCGTTGAAACGTTTTCGTGTAAACTGGACGTGAAATTCTGATGTCTCCGGCGATACGAGGGTATGACCCCGCGGCCCGATGTCTGTTCACTATTGAATAATGGAATATTTTAATTTAGTTAATAATACCTTACTGCTTTAAATACAATGCACTGGTGGTAGGTCCTCGTTCCCGGAGACAGTCTAGGTAGGTACCACACAGTACTGTGAAAACATTACTGCGTCCTTTGTTAAATGATGGAGCTACAATGGACGGGGAAAAGTCTTGGAACGGAGGACCCGGAAAAGCAGGACGCATTCTCTCCAGATGGACCGATGGCATCATCAGGCCGGTTGCAAGTAAGTGGATGCGAGAAACTGAAGATCGTATTTGGTGGAAGACATTGAGGAAGGCTTATATCCAGCTGTGGATAAACAAGGGCTGATAATGATGATGATGCACCTAGATAAATTACCGGGGTAAGGAGATTTAATCGCCTTGAGATATAAGATATTATGTTCAAAGCGACGAGGACAATGTGGTGCTGTATATCATCCTAACTAGCGCCACCTTGTTATTAGCAGGCGTATCACTTAACATCAGGTGATCGTAACGCTCGTCTCGTTGCATCGTTAATTAAAATATAATCTAGAAAAATAAGCTAATTATCATGGATTTAGTTTTAAGCTTATAATCCATTCCCTATAGTATCGAGGAGTGGTCGGGCCGCTAACGTGTCAGTTCCTGCTGCCGGCGGTTCTCACGACTGCGCACGCGCACCTCTAGTTCACTACGCTGACTTGCGAGTCCACTGGATGTTTAGCATTAACTATTTGCCTAATAGCTTTTCATCCTTTAATCTTTTGTGTCCTTTATTTGATCCACATTTATAATGAACATCTTTGTTAGCATATTTAAGATAAATAAATAATATCGCACCCGATTTTCTGAACTGCAAGCTGTTGCATATAAGCTTTCAATAGCGCCTAAACTTGGAGCGTAAGGGGTTCTGCCCAACATTCTACAGACACCAAGTCAACGTCATCTGGAAACGGTGCACCCTGCTAATCAACAGACAAGGTTCTAACCATCACTCTCCAGTGGACTAGAGTGGTGGAGCTAAAGCCCAATTCTCTCTCAATGAGGATCCTTAAGCGAGGCCTTTGCCAAGCAGTGGGCGTTATCAGGCTGATAAGAAGACGAAAAGACCTAAAATCCATAAACGGTTATAGGATATATTATATAAACGGTATAATGATTTTTCATTATAATTAATTATAGGACCTACATATAAAAAAAAACAAGGACAATGATACGATCGTCTGATATACGCGTCGTCATCATCATATAGTAGTATGATGACCTATGTCCAGCAGTGGACGTCACATAAAATGTCCGCTGTGCTCTATAGTTAGAATAGTTGAAACGAGATAGAAGTACGTTTAACGGAACAAGAGAAGAGGACAGCATGAGACCGGTTAGCATTGCAAGGCCGTCTCGCGAGGTGACTGACACCTTCCAGCATTTCGCGTGACAGTTCACAGTTTTTGTTTAGAAGCAGGTTATATATATATATATATATATATATATATATATATATATATATATATATATAAAAGATTTAATTGTTAGATCATCGAACAACTTAAATGTCAGAGATCCTGTCTATACCTCCATCAAAATATCTTATTATCAATCGTCGGCCGATAGACGTCTAGTGCTGGATAAGCCATCGCCAAACACCTCCACACCGATAGGTTCAGCGATGATCACATCCTGTTGCTTTCTGCGGCTTTGCAGTCAGCACGGCGTCCGGTACCGCCGGGCACCAGAGGCAGTCATATCTTCTTTTTGTTCCTATCTTCCTCTAACTAATGAAGATTGGACCACAGTTCTGCGAATCCTTTCCTGTTGCGTGCTAGGTGAAACAGCTGCGCGGCGCTCATGATCTTGGCCCACTACTTGATGTTGTCCAGCCATGCCTTGTATCTGGAACCAATCTTTCTCTTTCCGGCTACTTTCCCCCTTATTCCTATCGGGACGTCGTAATTTCACTCGCTACAGTTTCACAAAATCTGTAGGCCTACTATTGAATTGTCAGCTCGAAGACACTCACTGCTGAGAACAGTTCCTCAAGGATCCCTGGACCAAAGACATACTATAGCATAACTTAATAGCATGTAAATATAAATATATCCTTAAAAAGATATATGTAAGTAACTTGCGGGCAGCGCACGACTGATCGGTGTGGAGATCTTTGGATAAAGCCCAAGTCCAGCTGTGGACGGCTATCGGCTGATGATGATGAAATAATAAAAAAAACTTTTACCGATATTAAATAGATACTAATAAAGGCAAGTTTTGTATTGACAATTTAGAAATGAATCGTTTTTTATTATTCCGTCTTTAGGGTAAAAATCTACATACGAAAAAAAAAATTACTAAAAAAATTGAGAACCCCTCTATTCTCCTCGGTTAAGTGGAATCGCGTGACAGCGTGCAGTTTACCATTGAATAGGAAACGGTGATGGTTAATTGTTAAATCAACGGAGGGTCGCGGCGGTGAGGGGCGTGGCGGATTTGTTTTATCGTGTTTGTGACTAATTCGATGACCTGCGGGTGCTGCGGCATCAGACTCCAAGGACCAGCGCAATGTCGCATTCCAGAAAGATCTACGTTATTGTTATTAACTTATTTTCACTATTAAAACCTACGGTTTGCTCCTTACCATCTCGTCTTATTTAATTATTAACGGAACCCGTCTAAGACGGATGCCTAGTTAGGTACCAACACAGGTACTATTCTAGATAAACAAGTGTTCGTATATTACTGTGTTCTAGTTTGAAACCGGTTTTAACTAGTGAAATTATTAAAGTAACGAAATTTAATAATGTCTCAAAGCGACGGGCTTAATGTGATGCTGTGTGTATCATCCTAATTAATTATGGGCTATGATTTTCATCAGGCGAATGTCCCCCGTTTGTCTCATCAGTGCCGAATATTTATTTCTTAATAATGTTATGTTTTCTTGCGCTTTATTTACCACCCTAGTATTGATTTAACGTTTAACCTGTGACAGGAGCTAGATTTATATCAAGATTCACTTGTTGTCTAGTTTACACGGTGAAAGCATTTATAACCCACATGGCTAGCTACCACTTTCATCAAAGAGCTGGAGTGTTCTGAACGAGCACCCTTCACCATCTACGGCCTCATTGGGAACAAAGTAGCTTATCGTAGATACAAAGAATACTACCTTATGTGTTATGTTATAAGTTAGGACCGTATAAAAGTATCCCACTTAAGCTAAAGCTAACACTTAACGAGTCCTCTGCCCCCGGTTCACACGCGCTACATTCAAGATTCAATTACTCCGGCGCGCGCGGAATCCGAAAGGAGGATCCGTTAAAACTGGACTCGAGAAATGCCAACAATGTGACCATACAAGTATGATACATTCAGTAACATAATTTATATTTAATATATTGTATTTTAACCCCTGTCACAAGAAAGGGGTTGGTATGTAATAAGAGGTATGGTATGTGCCTTCTTCATCTAATCGATTCATCCAATCCAATTAATTTTGATAAAAAAAAAAATTATGATATTATCAACACAAGGATGTATTTTTCATTGACATCCCAAACGTAAAAGTAAATTTAATCCTACCGGGACTGTAGACATAAGTTAGGATCCTGAGACAAAAGCTCTGCGAAATTAGGAACCCATGTAATATAAATCTTTGAAAGTTGAAAATAAATAATAATTCCTATCACAGCCGTTCAGATCTATGAAACATTAAAGAAAAGCTTTCCAAAATGTATTAAGTGCTTTATTTTAGTTCAAATTAAATAAAGAAAAGGTTTTAAATACTAATCATGTTTTTGGCTTTGGTTTGGCATTTGTTTTTTTATTGTCTATTATATTGTCTTCTTCTATAATTCATTAAAAAAAGCTCAACAGGTCAACAATATTTATATAATAAACAATACAATGCGTTTTTCCTGTACTAATCAATGTATTAAAGAGTATAGTGTCCACCCAAAATACATTTAATCATGCTTAAGCTCTATTACAATTGTAAACAGCGCCATCTAACGGAAACTATCTAAACCACGTTGCAGTCCAATGGCGATATGTACCAGGGCGAGCTTGTGGAAATAACGCCATCTATATATAATATCGAAAAGTTTCTATTGAATGCTTTCTTTTCTGGCATTTTTACTCCTAAGGTGCATGTAATATTTAATTTTATTGGTGATATTTATCTCTTTCCGGAGACTGTGCGGGTACCACCGCGGATCCCATTTCTTCTACCAAACAATAATGCGACAAACATTGTTCTTCCGGCTTAAAGGGCGCTGTTGCTAGAAAAATGACTGAAGTAACGGGATTTAACATCTCATGTGTTAAGGCGATGGGCACAATTTGGTACAATGTATAACATCTTAACTAGCGCCTTACAGTTATAGGCGGGCGTATCACTCACTATCAGATAAACTTCTCGTATGTCTCGTGGCTTCATTTTATAAAACAAAATATAAATTCCATCATATCTTTTGACAATTTCCATAGTAGTTTTAATTAACAAATATATTAATTACCCAGAAATCGTAATAATTGAATACCAATGCCATCTAATTTTTTAAAATAATTTATGTGTTTGAAGTATGTTGGATTAGTTTGTGCCTTTTGGATCAGACCAGAAGCTATGATATTTACACTATAACTGGTGAAAAAAAGAACCTATTTTATTTGTTGTGTTTATGCTATAATATTTTCAGTACAAAACGTTTATAATTATATCAAATATAAAATATTATAACCTACCGTTATAAATAATAACGCTAACTTAGTAGAAATCTTGCTGAAATTGCTTTTTTAAGTTTACTTTATTTTCCTAACTTACTTTCGAGAAATTATTGTATATAGTAAAATATTTATCAATCTTAAAGTGTATTATTATTTGTTATTGTTTGAATAAAACATGGAACTTTCAATGAGGAGGCTCTAAACATACATACCTTTGCGTAATCAACGGGTGAAGCATTAACCGGACACGTGAACAAGCCCTCGCTGTAACAAAGAAAGAAAAATTGTTAAATTGCCCGCATATTTCTAACAAAGCTTTATTACTGTCGTAAGATTCACTTGTAAGATTGTAAAGTGCTAAAACAGGGTCCAGCAGCTGCAGTGACACTGCTTATGCCGGCATTTTCTTTAAGAATGTCGGGTATGTACCTGATGATATAAACGTTAAAGGATTGTACTGGTTTTTTAACGAAGCGACGAGACGAACTGCTCTTTCACCTGTTAGTAAGTGATACGCCTGCCCGTAACAATGTTGCGCTAATTAGGGTATTCAATACTGCACCACATTGCGCTCGTCACCTTGAGACATAAAATGTTGTCTCCTTAACCAAATAATTAGACTAACTACAGCGACCTTCAAACCAGAATACAGTAATGTTTGCACAGTACTGTCTGTCGGCTGCAACAGGCGCTGCAGTGGTACCTACCTAAACGGTTTCCGGCAACAGAGACGTCCTCTTCACCCTTAAATGTTTACTAGCTACAGTGTCTCTATAAGGGAGAGTAATCAGTAACAAAAATGGATAATAATAGTTATCTACATGACTTTTAAGAAAGTCAATCCAATTAAAAAAAAATAGCAGTAATCAGACAGACCAGAAAATAGTTGTGTAGTAACAAAGAAATATACGAGTTGAATTTATAACCGCTTCCGTTTCTTCGGTTATAAATCGAACATAAAGTTAAAACAGTTGACATGTTCCTATGCAAGTTACTAGCTACTTCCTCCTGACGTTAAACACTTGAACAAATACTAAAAAAAAAACTTCAGATACAGTCGCAGCGCGTATTGTACTCCTCTGCATTCAACAGCACCTCGCCGCGATACGCTAATGCAATTATGAAAATATTTGATTTACGACAAACTCTTACTTAATACTTTAAGCTTCAGTAGAAGGATAATAAAAGGTACCACCTTGTCGTAACACTTGAAATAACTTGGAAGATATCTTCAGAAGTTACCTCTCTATTTCAGAAAGAGTCAGGGTTAGAAGTATTTACAGGCCGGTTACGAAAGATTAAACAATAACATCATCATCATCAGCCGATAGATGTCCATTCCTGCACATAAACCTCGATCGGTTAGAGATTTATATGAGGATTTGAGCCATTTCCTCCCACGTTGGCCCAATGCGGATTGGCGGGAGCCAGAGCCTCGTTTGTTGATTAGCAGGAAGCATTATGAGAAGGTGAGGTTGCACCCCTTATAACCCTCATATATGTACCACTAAAAGGACTGTATCACTCTGATCGCCAACGTTCACTAGTTGGAGAGGCACTTTAAGAAGAGGGTATATATATAAAATATTACAAATCAAAATAATTATAAATTAGCTAAATGAAATATATATATTTCATACTTAAAATTTACTACTTAAACATAAGTTAAAGTGAATGTTTTATTATTGTTAATCGTAAAGGAAAACCGCAGCGGCGTCGTTAACCGTCAATGCAACGTAGACCGTGACAGGTCGATGAGGAGATAAGCCATGGTCAGCGTGGATTAAACTTGTCGCGTGAAATCAGCTGAATGATCATTTATAAATAGCACTTTGACCATTATCACTTAAAATCAAGTGAAATTCAAAGATAGCTCATGTTTTTTATTCTGAAAAGCGACAAAACGAGCTGGTAGTGATATGATGATAAGGGTAACGCTTGTCTATAACAATGTGGCGCTCGTTAGAATGGTGTACATAACCTTGAGACATAAGACGTTGAGACTCGTTACCCCAGTAATTATTACAGTATTGCACTAGGTACAGCGCCCTTCGAATCAGAACACAGTTATTTTTTATTCAACAAACCGACGAGACTAACTGGAATTTCACCTAATGCTAAGTGATACGCCCGCCAGTAACAACGCGGCGCTAGTTAGAATGCCATATATAGCACCACGTTATGCTCGTTGCCTTGAGACAGGATGTTGAATCTCGTTACCGCAGTAATTATTACAGTGTTGTACTAGGTACAGCGCCCTTCGAATCAGAACACAGTTATTTTTCAATTCAACCAACCGACGAGACTAACTGGAATTTCACCGAATGCTAAGTGATACGCCCGCCAGTAACAACGCAGCGCTAGTTAGAATGCTATATATAGCACCACGTTGTGCTCGTCGCCTTGAGACATAGGATGTTGAGACTCGTTACCCCAGTAATTACACTAGTTGCAACGCCTGCGGTGGTATCTATACGGTCTCCGGCAACAGAGACCTACCACCAGTGAAACCAGCACCACCAGTTTTGTTTATTGGATAGTAATATGCGGTACTTCATCATCACCATCATAACAAAATGGATGTTAATAATATGGTAAATGATAGAATAAGTTGATACATTTTATTTTTACTTTATATCCGGCGTGGGCGTTGCCCGATGATCGATATTCTTAATAATCGATATAATCGTTCGGAATAATGGAGCGGCACGTGCGGCGGGGATTTGTTTCCGCTCGTCTTTGGACTGACAGGCGGTTTAATTGTTCATATCGAGCACATAATGAATGTGCAGCGACCAGCGGAGCAGCCGCCGCGTGCTTCTATTCATGGTGTTTACTTCTATTAACACGAACATCCAATTAACTTAATTACTACCCCTAGTTGTTAATAAAATTAAGTTTACTGGTGGTTGCTCTTTGTTGCCGGCGGCCCTGTAGTCTCGGGCTATTAGGAATAGGTCTAAGGTATTCGACTAAAGGGGTCTTCGGGTTCGTGAGTCTTGATTGATGGGGCCCTCGAGGCCTAATAAGCGAGCAGGACGGCAAATGCTTAGTGGTCTTGTATTTGCCAGAGTGCAGGGTGCACCAGTGAGTTCCGTAGGAGATCCCGGAGCCCCTCCTGCACTGACGGAGACCACCGAGGGTGTTTCAGTGGATAAAAGCCCTACGTAACTTTGTTTTACTCCCAGAAGCAAGGTATCTTTTAAGAAGATTTCCCCCGTGAAAAAAAAGCGTCTCTGTTACTGGAGGCAGTCTAAGTAGGTACTATTTGTGCCGGTAAACAGTAATGTGGAAACATTACTGTGATCCGGTTTGAAAGGCGCTGCAGGTAATGAAATTGCTGGAGTAACGAAACTCGGCATCTTATGTCGCAAGGGAATGAGCACAATGCGATGTAATGTATAACATTTTAATTAGCGTCACGTTGTCGTGCGCAGGCGTATCACTTACTATGAGGTGAACGTCCCGCTGGTCTCGAAGCATATTTGAATTAAAAAAAATCAAACTCCAAGAATACAGTTAAAATACTCTAAGACACAGTGAGCTCAATTCGCGTAGATCAATCTTTGAATTAAGAAGCTGCAGGTACTATGACTATGAAGTGAACATCTATCAACACATTCTTCCTGTAACCTTGGTTGTTCTAAATGACTCGAAACTTCTGGTATCTATATATATAAATATATATATATATATATATATACCACCACCACAACCATTATCAGCCGATAGACGTCCACTGCTGGGCATAGGCCTCCTCCAAAGAGCCCCATATCGATCGGTCCTGTGCCGCCCGCATCACCGGGCACCAGAAGCCGTTGCTTGTAAGGTTTCATTTGGGGGGATATGGGCCACTTCTCGTTACGCTGGCCCAATGCGGGTTGGTGGGAGCCAAAGCCTCGTTTGTTGATTAGCAGAGTGCACCATGAGCTGGTGAGGTTGGCTTGGGTCCTGTGACTTGTTGTGCAGAACAGAAATTTGGTAGGAATGTTCCTTGTGCCGAGTATAAATTAACAAAGAACGGATTATACGAAATTCTTTCCCCAAAGGGAGTTGCGGGGGTGTTAATAAAGGAGAAGGGTGGTTGAGAGCGGGTTGCCGCCGGGCGGAAATATTTGTGACAAATTTGAAGTCTATATATCAGCTAGTGTGTGGTAAGCCTTGATACTTTTAACTCTGTTTTTTTTTGGTTGGTGGTGACAAATTAAAACCTAAGATAAATCATTCTTATCTTATTTTTTTTATTATTGTGTTTGGAATTTTTTTAATTTTAATATTCCTGGGGGTGTTTCCGAACAAGTAAAAAAATATTTATACAGTAGCGCATGGTACGCGTGGCTTCGAGACATAGCGTATTACTTCTTGTAATGTTCTCTCCGATGCAGTAATATTTGCATACTGCCTGGTGGTAGAGATAGATACGCGAACGGTCTCCGGCGGTGGATGCCCATTAAGGAATGCGTTTTATAGTAAACATTTGAAGAGTGTCGAAGGTAACGCAATTGAGCTCGCAGACGGCCGCTAATCACACGGCGGTGCAACACGACGCCGGCTGAACCATACTAACAGCCGGTATCGAGTAATAAAAACGGTGTAAACACGGCCGGCGTGCAGCTGCAACCCAAGCTGTTGGGAAACCACACGGAGAGCTGTTTGTTTGCTTAGTTTATGTAAGATAGCTTTTACTCACAAACTTTCGACTGTTCTAAAGTTGGAATTGAATAATAAAGTAAATCGATTTTAATGATGATAACTTTACCGCAAATTAGTATTAATCAAACATTGTGTTGAAGGGCGTTGTAGCTAATGAAATTACCATGGTAACGAGACATAATATCTTATGTCACTATACGATCACTATATTTTTCTCTATATATTATCCTATCGTCTCTTTACGGACAGGCATCAAACGGACGGCACATTTGTCTGTTTATGAAATAAAAAAAAAATTGTTATATTATCAGTGGTTCCACAGCTAAGGAGACTTTACTATATAGATCGTAATATCCAGTGTAATTACTGGGGTAACAATATGTAACATCACGTGTAAAACATAACTTAATATATAGAAGAATGTTATTCTTCGTCTGATCAAAGAGTTGACTGTTACGAAAATGAGTAACGTCATTCGTTCTTCATTTATCTTTAAAAAAATTATCTTTTATCTTTAAAAGAATATATAATCTTTATTATATATTTAGAATAAGTATATATACTGCGACTATGAGATGGATCTGACCAGATAAAGACGACCGTAAATGGCTCATCATCTTTACCACTATAACAATGCACTAGAAAGGCGGCCATCAGAGAAGATTGGCGTGTGTGAAGCTGATCAACGCCTGATGTGATGACCACGACTACTCCATCAAGAGTGATAGCAACGAAGAAGATACATACTGTATCTGTTATTGGATAATGTCTAATTTGAGACTGTTAACATATAAAAAAATCTCTGGTCCAATCGTTTCTCACGAGAGAATAATGCAGCGGATCCGTTCCGCAATCAATCGATTGACAGTGTCTGTTGTATTAAGAGTTCGGATGGAACTGCTCCAGCGAAACATTGCTTAAATAGATCATTGAATTGTGCTAAAAACGAGATAATAGTCTATTCATTAAAAGTACACTTTAATCGGTACGGAATCATAAATAATTGCTCAAAATATAAGCAAAAAAAAATTTCTATAATTGACAGTAATTGTCTATTGGCTTTCTCAGAAAAAGCTTTGATGTTCATCTTCGAGGTCATGGAACCTCTAATCGTTAAATTACCAGCAGGTAAGGAACTTGGCTACAGTTTCACCATAGGATTGAAAGCAAAAGCTTCAGGAGTAGAGTGAACGAGCTGTTGTCAGGTTTGTAAGCTTTACCAACTAAAATCACATCGTTGAAGAAAAGTGAGATTTTGGTTAAACTTATAGAAAATTATGATTACTTTTTTAAATATAATATAGATTTTTATCTACTCCATCATCAGCGATGTGATCGTCTGCAGCTGATTATAATGTGTAAAGTTTCTGGAAAACGAAAGGTCGAGTATCAAGGAATAGACTTGCATGTCGGTGGTGTCCGAATTGTTCCGCCGAACCAGAGACGGAAGGGACTGCACCACGCTGATTCCCAACCTTCAATAGTTGGAGAGGCACATTAAGAAGAAGAAGATAGATTTTTATATTAGTCTTATATTACAAATGTGGTATCTCGTGATTAAAGCGAAGAGACCAAAGCAAGTAAAGCAACAATTATGTTTGAAAAATGTTTAACAACGTTCAAGGACAATAATCTAAGGACCCATTGGTACATTGTAAGTATTTGTAATTAACCCTTAGAAAAATTATTTAATGTATTAAAATATATAAATCGTCTATTTTCTTCTCTTAAAAATATAATAATTTAGTTAAAATTTGCATTAATCCTAACCCGGGGAATCGTATCTTAACTATTTTTAAAAGGATACTCTATAAATCCTATTTGTTTAAAAAATCTCTGGCAAGGATTGGGGATGGGTAAAATGATGTAATGGGATGTAGGCATGGTGCCTCGTACATTCTCCTTTGCCCACGCCAAAGATACCGAGTCAGTGGGACTGGCGAGTGGGCGTGGGAATGTGCCCATTTAAATGTGATCACTTTGTTAAACTGTGCATTCGTATTGATAACTTTTATTAGTACTATTACAGGCACTTACGAGCGCCCACCTCTAAATGATTTATTTATATATATATATATATATATATATATATATATATATGTAAATATATATATATACATGAAATTCGCGTTTTGTACGGGAGGAATATAAAGTCATATTTTTTTTGTAAAATATATTTAATTAATCAAAGTATGCACCGCGTTGTTATCTATGCACTTTTGTCATCTCATAGGTAGTTCATTGATACACTTTGCTAAAAAAACCCATAGGGGCGGAATCAATAAACTGTTTAAGGGCGGTTTGCACTGCCGCATCGGAGTTGTTCTTTTTTCCTTGTAAGAAGTTGTTCAAATTCCGGAAAAAATGGTAATCTGTTGGGGCAAGGTCCTGGGAGTACGGTGGATGTCGCAGACATTCCAATTGTAGCTCATTTAACTCATTGGTTGTTTGTTGTGCAGTGTGTGGGTGGTGGTGGTGGTGGTATTGCGACTTCCAGCAAAGTTTAGGAGAGAACAAAGGTGTAGGTAGTGCAGTAATTAATATAAAGCTGAGCTGCGTCAGTTCACACCTTACCGCGGCTGAGTGTCGCAGTCACGCGATGCCTAACTAACTAAGCACAGTTAGCGACACGCGGAGCTGTTAGTGTTTGTAAATATGTACCTAGGTCTCTAAAACTGTAGCCGCTTGTACACAACGCACCGCTGGCTGTGGACATATACATAGTATGAACTATGTCATACTTTGTAGGGGTGTAAGCGGTCCCGCATTACAACACACAGGACCCAAGCCAACCACACCTGCTCGTGGTGCATCCTGCTAATCAGTAAATAAAGCTCTGGCTCCAAGCTACCCGCATTGGACCAGCGTGGTGGGAAATGGCCCAAGTCCCCCCATATGAACCAGCGACTGTCTATTGAGGCCTATGTCTAGCTGTGGACGTCTATCAGCCGACGATGATGTGATACTGTTAGGTTTCTAATGATTTTTCTAGAATCTCTTCTATTTAACTAAGCGACAAGGTGAACTGGTTCTCCTGATGATTTGTAAACGGTACTTAAGATGAAGATGATACATTAAAGATGATGTACTGTTACCACAGTAATTTCACTAGTTACAACTGTCTTCAAATCGGAATAATAATATATGACGGTAGAAATATACGCCGCGGTACCTACGGTAGAAGGTCTGCAACGACCGAGACTTAGGACCAATCAATTTAAGACCTAAAAAAAAATAAGCACTAGATATAGACAGACTACGGCAGCGTATTATTGTTTACAAAACAACAGTAAAACATTGTTTTGGTTTCGTAAAACAACTAGCATTGTCCTTTAAAAATAACGCGTCCACTTTCAAAACAAGTCGCCAGCGTCCTTCTCAAGGTTCGGATCCGTGTTCTGGTCGGACGTAAGGATACCTCGTCGTGGTGTAAGGATCTCTTAAAATATAATTTTAAAGGATAATCATGTTAGGGTAAAGGACGGTAATTATCGCAAACTTGGTGGTGGGTCTCTGTTGAAGAAGAGCGTCTAGGTAACATAGGTATTACAGCCCTGTAGTCTCGGGCTATTAAGAATAGGACTAAGGTCCCTGATTGTTGTACATGGCGATTGAAAGACTCCTGAGGTTCGTGGGCTTTGAGGGTGAGGGCCATCAGAGCTCAATAAGCCAGCCTTAGGGGGACGGCAAATGGTGGTGGTATGCACTGAGGGAGACCACCGAGGGGGTTTTAGTGGGTAGAAGCCCCACGTAACTTTGTCTCCCCCTCAGAAGCAGAGTATCTTTCAAGAAAATTTCCCCTGCGATAAAAAAAAGGATATTAAGGAGAATGGATGGAGGGTTGTTCAGACAAGCTGGTTTCCTCACGATGATATTCTTCACCGACTGCCCAAGCCCTGTGGGAATCGAACTCGCCAGCCTTTGAGTCGTGTTGCGCGTACGCAAATCACAAATCGTAGTTAGTTTAAACGGCGTATTAACTTTTGCTTAGTTTATAGCTTAACTACAACTTGCATACTCTCTGGAGACAGCAGCATCAGCACTTCCGGGATACAGATATGGAAATATTGGATCCACTACATCATAAGTATTACTGCAGTAATATTAAAAAAGATGTGATATTCGATGACAAATAGGTATGCTACTTAGATGGGGACTTTGGTAGTGGTGGTACTGGTGGTAGGTCTCTGGTGTCGGAGACCATCTAGGTAGGTACCTCTGCAGCTCCTATTGCAGCTGGCAAACATTACTGTGGTCCAGTTTTAAAGGCGCTGTAGCTAGTGAAATTACTGTATTAACGAGACTCGACATCATATATCTCAAGGCAACGAGCACGAGCGATATACACTGCACCACATTATTGTGGTGCAGTGTATATCATCCTAACTAGCGTCATGTTGTTATGGGCGTATCACTTTCAATCAGGTGATCATCTCGATCGTCTGATCTCTTGCTTGATCGATTGCTACAAACCCAATTGAATGACCTCATAGTCCCATTAACCCTAAAGTCACCGCTTTAGTGAACTGCTGATACATGCAATATTTAGGTTTTAATTTAGAAGCACTAGAAGATAAGCAGTTGAGATGAAATTAAAAGCAATGGAGTATATGGTACATCTGTAGTCACGGCACCGGATAGCTTTCAGATATGGTTAAACGAGCCGGCGGCAGTCGGTGGCACCGCGACTGGTTCCAGGGTATCCGATTACCCGGCGGTCGGCGGCCGGCGGCTAACGGTGCCCGGGTCACTGATTCGAATCGGACTCGCGAAGAGATGCTGATGCAGTACTAAATGTTAACTGTTCCTCTCCCTGGTGCAGACGTCGAAAGGTATTTGAAAGCTGAATACTTGAGTTTACTTTAACTTAATGAAAGGGATGCAACATTACTTGAACATGTACAGCATGTACCTATCGGCACCCAAAGGGGCTGGTGAGGACTTCCTCCACGCGATATCAGAAATGTGGACTTCAGCAGAAGTACTAAGGTCACCGACGTCGCCCAAAAGACTAGACTAGACTTGTTGACAAGATGTTAAGTATCATTGCTACAATAATTTCACTAGCTACAGCGACCTTCAAACCTGAACACGCTAATATTTGCACACTACAGTTTGCATTGCGCTCGATGCCTCGATACTTAAGATGTTGAGTCTCGTTCCCTCAGTAATTTTAATATCTACAGCGCCCTTCAAACCGCAACAATTTTTTTTATACTACGAACCGACGAAATGAGCTGGATGTTTACCTAATGGTAAGTAATACGCCTGCGCGTAACGTGGCCCTAGTAAGATGGTATACACTGCACCACCTTCGCCCGTCGCCTTGAGACTTATGATGTTAAGCTCGTTACCTTAGTAATTTCAGTTTCTATAGAGCCCTTCAAACAGGAACACAGTAATACTTTTTTTACTACAAAGCAGCGATACGAGCTGTAACTTGACCTAATGGTAAGTAATACGCCTGCCCATAATATTTTAATACATAAAATGAGTTGTCTTTGTCCGTCAATCACTTGAAAATTAGTGAAAGTATCGACATGGGAACACGGGCAATCGACGCGGAATGATTGGTAGTATTATTTTTATTTAATGAAGCGATGAGACCAGCGGGTCGTTCACCTGATGGTGAGTTATACGCCCGCCATTTTTTTTTTATCTTGCATCTATTACCAGTAATACTTTTTGCGGATCCTTTATTACGTTAAGTGCATAAAGAACACAGTTCAATGCAATTTAATCCATTTTTTTTTTTATTTCATTTAGCGTCGAGACGAGAAGCACGTTCACCTGATGGTAAGTGATATAGGGCACTACATTGCGCTCGCCTTGAGACAAGATGTTGTCTCGTTACACTAGTAATTACACTAACTGCAGCGCCCTTAAAACCGGACCACAGTAATGTTTGCACAGTACTGTCTGTCGGCTGCAACAGGCGCTGCGGTAGTACCTACCTAGACGGTCTCCGGCAACAGAGACACTACCACCAGTAATAGCTATTGATCCTTCAAACCGGATCACTGTAATGTTCGCACAGTACTGTCTGCCGGCTGCAACAGGCGCTACGGTGGTACTTACCTAGACGGTCTCCGGCAACAGAGACACTACCACCAGTAATAGCTATTGATCCTTCAAACCGGATCACAGTAATGTTTGCACAGTACTGTGTGCTGGCTGAAACAGACGCTGCGGTGGTACCTACCTAGACGGTCTCCGGCAACAGAGACACTACCACCAGTAATAGCTATTGATCCTTTAAACCGGATCACAGTAATGTTCGCACAGTACTGTCTGCCGGCTGCAACAGGCGCTGCGGTGGTACCTACCTAGACGGTCTCCGGCAACAGAGACACTACCACCAGTAATAGCTATTGATCCTTTAAACCGGATCACAGTAATGTTCGCACAGTACTGTCTGCCGGCTGCAACAGGCGCTGCGGTGGTACCTACCTAGACGGTCTCCGGCAACAGAGACACTACCACCAGTAATAGCTATTGATCCTTTAAACCGGATCACAGTAATGTTCGCACAGTACTGTCTGCCGGCTGCAACAGGCGCTGCGGTGGTACCTACCTAGACGGTCTCCGGCAACAGAGACACTACCACCAGTAATAGCTATTGATCCTTTAAACCGGATCACAGTAATGTTCGCACAGTACTGTCTGTCGACTGCAACAGGCGCTGCGGTGGTCCCTGCCTAGACGGTCTCCGGCAACAGAGACACTACCACCAGTAATAGCTATTGATCCTTTAAACCGGATCACAGTAATGTTCGCACAGTACTGTCTGCCGGCTGCAACAGGCGCTGCGGTGGTACCTACCTAGACGGTCTCCGGCAACAGAGACACTACCACCAGTAATAGCTATTGATCCTTTAAACCGGATCACAGTAATGTTCGCACAGTACTGTCTGCCGGCTGCAACAGGCGCTGCGGTGGTACCTACCTAGACGGTCTCCGGCAACAGAGACACTACCACCAGTAATAGCTATTGATCCTTTAAACCGGATCACAGTAATGTTCGCACAGTACTGTCTGTCGACTGCAACAGGCGCTGCGGTGGTCCCTGCCTAGACGGTCTCCGGCAACAGAGACACTACCACCAGTAATAGCTATTGATCCTTTAAACCGGATCACAGTAATGTTCGCACAGTACTGTCTGTCGGCTGCAACAGGCGCTGCGGTGGTACCTACCTAGACGGTCTCCGGCAACAGAGACACTATCACCAGTAATAGCTATTGATCCTTCAAACCGGATCACACTAATGTTCGCACAGTACTGTCTGTCGGCTGCAACAGGCGCTGCGGTGGTACCTACCTAGACGGTCTCCGGCAACAGAGACACTATCACCAGTAATAGCTATTGATCCTTCAAACCGGATCACAGTAATGTTCGCACAGTACTGTCTGTCGGCTGCAACAGGCGCTGCGGTGGTACCTACCTAGACGGTCTCCGGCAACAGAGACACTATCACCAGTAATAGCTATTGATCCTTCAAACCGGATCACAGTAATGTTTGCACAGTACTGTGTGCTGGCTGAAACAGACGCTGCGGTGGTACCTACCTAGACGGTCTCCGGCAACAGAGACACTACCACCAGTAATAGCTATTGATCCTTTAAACCGGATCACAGTAATGTTCGCACAGTACTGTCTGCCGGCTGCAACAGGCGCTGCGGTGGTACCTACCTAGACGGTCTCCGGCAACAGAGACACTACCACCAGTAATAGCTATTGATCCTTTAAACCGGATCACAGTAATGTTCGCACAGTACTGTCTGCCGGCTGCAACAGGCGCTGCGGTGGTACCTACCTAGACGGTCTCCGGCAACAGAGACACTACCACCAGTAATAGCTATTGATCCTTTAAACCGGATCACAGTAATGTTCGCACAGTACTGTCTGCCGGCTGCAACAGGCGCTGCGGTGGTACCTACCTAGACGGTCTCCGGCAACAGAGACACTACCACCAGTAATAGCTATTGATCCTTTAAACCGGATCACAGTAATGTTCGCACAGTACTGTCTGCCGGCTGCAACAGGCGCTGCGGTGGTACCTACCTAGACGGTCTCCGGCAACAGAGACACTACCACCAGTAATAGCTATTGATCCTTTAAACCGGATCACAGTAATGTTCGCACAGTACTGTCTGTCGACTGCAACAGGCGCTGCGGTGGTCCCTGCCTAGACGGTCTCCGGCAACAGAGACACTACCACCAGTAATAGCTATTGATCCTTTAAACCGGATCACAGTAATGTTCGCACAGTACTGTCTGTCGGCTGCAACAGGCGCTGCGGTGGTACCTACCTAGACGGTCTCCGGCAACAGAGACACTATCACCAGTAATAGCTATTGATCCTTCAAACCGGATCACAGTAATGTTCGCACAGTACTGTCTGTCGGCTGCAACAGGCGCTGCGGTGGTACCTACCTAGACGGTCTCCGGCAACAGAGACACTACCACCAGTAAACATCATTATATTACAAATAGATTTGTTTATGCGCGCGTGTGAAGGCTATACCTGCGATCTGACAATGGGAAGGTGACCATAGACTAACAAATATGGCGACCTTCAGCTATGTACTAATATTTAGCGCGGTTTGTTTTATCTTTACATTGCGTAATAAATTTTACTCTATAAAAAAATCACTAATAATAAATCAATGATACGACTTATTGTTTATTATACAATAGTTGCTACTAATGATTTAAAAAGAATTTTGTAAAAGGTATTAAAAAAAAAATTACATTAAAACCTGGGAACCATACACTTAAAATAACGTAAGTAGACAATAGTTGACTTAGTCCAAGAGATTGCTAGACTTAAGTGGTAGTGGGCAGGGCATATCACTCGAAGGACCGATAACGGATAGGGCAAGGTCCTCGAGTGGTGGGCAGCGCGGTACCGATCGATGTGGAGATCTTCGGGGGATGATTATGTCCAGCAGTGGACGTCTATCGGCTGGTGATGAAAGCATAGCATAATATGATGTATTTTTTTTTCTAACAAGTGCTCTCACAAAGTGACCTTATTATCTTCTAAGCAATATGCACATAGTATATATTAATATTTAAGGGGTGAGGGTGCATAGTTCAATTTCCATTTTAACCCTTAGTAAACGTGAAAACAATAAATATTTTAATTCCAACACACACGCATACAATGGCGTTGAATGTGGAATAACAAAAGGTGCTGGTGTAATGTCCCTCACGAGCCGCATCTCATTCCCGAGCGAAGAGCGCGAGATGCGCCGGAGCGAGCTGGTGCATACAAATAGCTGAACAGTGCGTTACCACTTAGCGCGTCACCTACTCACCTGTTCACCTTAAACAGTAGCCCAACCGGGGTCATCGCAGTTTACTCACGAACGAACACTTATGAAAATTATAAAGTATATCCAATCGGTGCACCGGAAACGAACTCACGAAATCGAACTGAACTTTGTATGCGGTAGACTTGTTGCACTGCGATATCCGGCGGGGGGCGGAACGAGAATATCGGATAGCGAGGAGCGTCTGGTCGGTCGCGCGTGTGGCACGGTCGGCGGCCGCAAGTGGTCTGTGGCGGAGTGACAAACAATGGCACTGCTTGCAGACTAATTATACGAGTTTCTTTATTAGTTGCGACAGCAGGTGGGAGCCCGCCGCCGACAGTGTTGCCAGCGCCGACAGCTACAGCTACAGATCGTCACGTTCAGGAGTTAAAGTAGCAGCCGACAGAGCTACGGAGAACAACGCGTCGAAACATCGAGAATGTTGGATGAGTTTAATATAATTAGTCACGGTTAATTATTTGCGTGCGAAATTGGTTTTTTTTTAACTATAATATATCGCGTCACTGACCTTTCTGAGATACATCATTGCCGTGTTCCAAGTATAATTTAAAAAAAAAAAAACTTCGGCTAGATATTAATTTTCATTATTATATATATAACAGATTTTCGCCTATGTAGAGACTCATCAAGATATCTCTGGAAAGATTTTACGAAATGTTACCCCTAAAACGAAGTTGCTGGGGGTGTTAATAATAGGAAGGGGTCAGAGTGAAGCAAACTGCTGCCGAGTGGGAATATTTCTGTCTAATCTCAAGTCTACACTTCAAAAAATTTGTTAATTATTAAATATAAGCCAACGGATGGATACCTGTGAATAGTTGATTATACACTACACGTATATAAATATATATTTATGTATATATATATATATATTTAAATAATATATTAGTAGAAAGTGAAGGGTTAATAATTTTAACTTTGAAACAAAACATGGCGGCGCGTTACGTCGTAAAATAACCGTGTTTATGGAGGAAGGGTTATGAACAAGCTCCATGGCTATATACGAAAGCTCCATTTGGACATATTAAGTAATCTTTACAGCCTGATAACATATATATTAAGTATATTTATAAAACTATCTCGAGACGTTTTAGTTCTTTAAGTAACACAGCTTTAGATCAATTAACTACTTACGGCGGTTAAGCAATAGCAGCTGATGAAGCTGCACAGATATTCTAAATAGAAATCGTCGTAAATTTATGCCTAGATAGTGTTTCTATAAAAAAAGTCGTTGAAGATTAATAAAAACTTGGTGGGCTATCGCCTCCCGCCGTTTATGGTTTTATTACTGACACCACATCCGCGTGCGCGTGCGCAACAGGATGGGCTCCTAACAAACTTTTACTTGCACCTAATCAACTGTAACGCTTTATAAATAAGGGTCAATTTGAATTAACAAATTAATTTTTCTTTATCCCAAAATGAAGCCTATAGAAAATTACGATGCAATGAAAGTAAACTTTATATCGATAGCTATAAGATTGTTTATTGAATGTTGCGCGTGCGCATAAAATTTGCGGATATCAATTGTCGCCATGCTATCGACATGTGGCCCATTGTATCCTTTACATAAGACGAATAATAACTAACAAACAAGTGTCACGTCCGTTTTGTGTGGATACATCAGCTGATTGGCTTCTTTAGCGATCACTCCAACATATATCCGACTTTTTACTATGGAATGATAGATGAAGAAAGGTTGCATTTCTCGGACACCTTCAAAGAGGATCCTTTTATGAGTTCCCAAGGTTGATACTGAAGAGCAAAATTCCTGGAAAACGTGCACCTGGTAGACAGCGCAAGAAATGGTTTGATGGCATAAAGGAATGGACCGGGTTTAAATACCATCAGTTAGAAAGAATAGCTGAGGATCGAATTGGCTATCTCAATCTGATCGCCAAACTTCAGCTTGAAGAGAGCACCCAATGATGATGATGATGAATGATGGATAGATGGCCGTGACTCTCTCCTCATGAGAGAAAACCTTTCTTAGCAGTAGAAACATCAAGAGGTTGATTCTTTTCATAGAGCTGATCCTACTGTGTCCGAATTGAAGGGCGTTGTAGCAAGTGAAATTACTGAGGTAATAAGACATTTATATCTCAAGGCGACGAATACAATGTGGTGTTGTGTATATCATCGTAACTAGTGTTACGTTGTAATGAGCAGGTGTATTATTTATCGTCAGGTAAATGGCACGGGCTAAGCTCGGGGTTTCCCGGCGTAATCGAATCGAAGGTCACTTGGGGCATTAAGGTCCTGAAGTGGCGATCGCGTACCGGAAGACGTAGTATTGGGAGGCCCCCTACCAGGTGGTCGCAAGAACTGGTGAAGGTCGTTGAAAGCAGCTGGGTGCAGGCATGTCTATCGGCGGCTGATGATGATGATAATGCCTACTGTTCTGCACTTTGAAGGTCATAGAGAAGTTACTGAGTGTGCAGAATTTTACGTTTCACCCCCCACAGTAGGACACAGTTAAAGACCTACCTATGCCTGAGTAGAAGTTCCTTTAATTCGGATGTAGGTCTCTGATACTGGAGAACGTCTAGGTACTACCGCAGCGCCCATTGTAGCTGACAGACAGCACTGTGCAGACATTACTGTGATCCGGTTTGAAGGGCGTTATAGCTAGTGTAATTACTGGGGTAACGAGACATTTTAAATCTCAAGGAGTCGGAGGATAATATGGTGCAGTGTATACTATTCTAACAAGGGCCACGTTATGGCCAGGCGTAACACTTACCATCAGGTGAACGTCCTGCTCGTCTCGTCGCTTAATGGAATTAAAAAAAAAAGATGTTATATGCAATGAATGGGACAACTTAACAATTCGTCGTCTACTTGCTTGTACTTAAGTTTAGCTTAGCTATGCGCTAATAGCCCGTTGTGGGGGACCTGTTTTGTGGACGGCCCAGGTATTCTGCGCCCGACTAGAATTTCATCAGGTGTACCCGCTAAGGAAACATTTCCGACCGCATTTGCCAATTTAAGGGTCCCTGCAGACGCGAGTTTCTCTTGCGGCGACGGAATGACCAGCACTTCCACTTAAATGGTTTATATGGCTTTACCAATTTCGCAGTATACTGATCAATCAATTCATAAAGTAATGGTTAAGTAGACAATCGTACGACTATCATCAGGTGGTCCGACGATCTGGTGAAGGTTGCGGGAAGCAGCTGGATGAGGGCAGCGCAGGATCGATCGATGTGGAGATTATTGGGGGAGGGCAATGTACAGCAGTGGACAACTGTCGGCTGATGATGATGATGAGACAATCATCTGGAAACAACGCCTGCGATAGATATTCTGGTAAAAGGTGATGCAGGATTGATTTCTAATTTAATTTAGTTCCTCCTCCTTAAGCATGTAAACGTGGATGCTGGAATAACCCACGTTGAGGTCCATCCAGGTGTTAAATATTTTGTCCGTGTCTCCCTTAGAATGTGACTATAAAAACACAGACTTCAGTCCATGCCTAGGACATAACTTTAATAAAGGTTACAGGGTTTAATAAGCCACGTGTTACAACATGGATACTTTCATGGCCATGGTTTAAAAGGTCTTGTACAGCATTCATGGAAAGAATAGAAAAATCATTGCCGCTTCGAACGGCAACTGTCTCGCAATATATAACTTAGGTTAAACTAAAAATCTAGGTTATATAGGTCATACTCTTAAAAATGTTGAGTTTAATAACGTATCTTGGTGATGGTAATAAAGATAAGCTGGTGAAATTTACAAGAACCGTGTTGACCATCAAGTCCACAACTACCTAGTATCGTTGTCTTTTCAAGAGATAACAGTTGTGAGGTAGAGGATGAGGATTTTTTTTAGAAGAATAATTGAGGATTAAGATGACGATGTGTTATGAGAGAAGGGATGAGGAAGAGGAAGAGAAATAAAGATCATAATACAATTTTTTTTTTGGGAACATTTCTTATGCCTTTCCAATTATCAGAAAACTTTTCTCCTAAAATTTCTTTACGTATGAAAGCTGGAGTTATGGAAACAGTAACGGAAATTAATGAGGAAGTACCGCATCAAGAGGAAGAGGAATCCTCATAAACCCTGTTGTCTAAAGAAATCCTGAGTCACATCCATCATTATAAACACATCATCAGTTAAAGCTGGTCTCGTTGACTTCTAATATTATTAAAGCTATATTTTTTTCTGACGGCACTTTTTGATTTTTCTCTACCATCCCCCCAACATCATCCCCTATCATACTAATCAAATGTTTTAGTCATATTCATCTTTCTTTTAAGAAGGCATTGCTTGCAGATTTTTTTATTCGACGAAGCGATGAGACCAGTGAGAAGTTCAGTGAGAGAACCTGATGGTTAGTGATGCGCCAGTACCAAAGTGCGCTCGTCGCCTGAGACTACCCTTCAACTGTAACCCAGTAATTTGGCAGCAGGAATAGCAGCTGCAGTGGTGCCTAGACAGTCTGGGGTAAGAAAGACCTACCTCACATCAGCCTTCAAGCTTGATCTTGCTGTGTGCCATTATTCCCATCTGAAGTTGCCCTTATTGGCGAGCGGCCGACACCTGTCGATCTAGCTTCAGTTTGCATGTCCCAGACACACACACACACACACACACACACACAGACACGCACACATAGATCCGGACATCTCGTCTAACTGGGTTTATTTATATCTAAATCGATCGGATGTACCGTATTACGCCCTCTGATCTATCAAAGGTCCTCAACACAGCTTCATATATTCAATGATGCAGTAAGTTATGAACGAACAGTATTTGTTTTTATTCTACGAAGCGGAGGGAAAGTGATGCTCGACCACCTACACGGTCTCCGGCAACAGAGACACTACCAGCAAATCATTGATCATCTCCGGCAGCAGGACAGGATATACCACCATTGGTAGAGCAACTGTTCCATATTGTTCGGACAGAGATAGATTTGAAATTCTGACAACGAACCTCCAGTGATGGTGAGACACTAAGAAGAAGGCCACCAGTTAAAATACAGCATTAGAAATTTTTTGTTCATGTTGAATAGCATCACTTGTTATCAAGTGAAGTGCAAGTATTTTAGTACTTTTATCATATTTGAAGAGCACTGTAGCTATTATTATTTTAAATTATGCGAGAAAACAAAAGAAATTGTTAGACTACATTAAGAGTTACTAGTGTCAGGTTTCTGGTGTCGGAGACCGTCTAGGTACATACCACCACAGCTCTTGTTGCAGCCGACAAACACAACTGTGCAAGCATTACTATGTTCCGCTCTGAAGGGTCCTGTAGTTAGTGTAATTATTTGAGTAACGAGACTTAATATCTACGTGTCAAGGCGACGAGCGTAATGTGGTGCAATGCATATCCTATATTACTAATACTGATGGCAGGTTTCTGTTGAGTAGGAACCCTTTTATTGCCTATATTTACAAATAGTAGTGTACAAGCATTACTATGTTCCGGTTTGAAGGGTGCTGTAGCTAGTGGATGCAGATTACTTTGGTAACGAAACTCAAAATGTTATGTATTAAGGCGACAAGCGTGATGTAGTCCAGTATATAGTTCATACCAGCGCCACGTTGTTACGAGTAGGAATGACACTCGTCTCGTGGTTTAAAAATTAAAAAAAAAAATTAATCTCCCTTAGCAACCGTTTGAAAGTTTTTTTTCAGTTGCACTGAATAAGTAGTGAAGTTTATGGACATACCGGTGAGCAATGTCGTCTCGAACAAGGAAGGCCGTTAACGGCCGCGCGCCCGATTGTTCGTGCGTTTGTTATCGTTGGCGCGGGTTCGATTCCTGTTTGCATTCCGCGCCCGACACTAAAACGAAAACAATGGCGTTTGAAATGAAAGACTGCGCACGATGGGGTCACTTCCTCAATTCAACTACCACTCTCTTTCTCTCTGTGCGGACTGCTGCGGTGACAATCTGGAGCATAATGTGATGCAGTGTCATCCTTAGCCAGTGAGACGTTCATTACTGGTGGTAGGCCTCCACGAAAAATTCCCACATCGATCGCGTAGGAATTCATAAAGGGGAGGAGGTGGATTTGGCTTCGTTTGTGTCCACCAGGAGCAGATGGAATTGGCTTGGATCCTATGAGTTATAGTGTAGAATCCCTTACATGTATGTGTATATTATCCTAATTGTGCCTAGGTCTCTGTTTCTTTAAACTACCAGCAAAACGCCTACTTCAGCCACAATTTACTAATGTACAAAACATTATACTGTGCTCCGGTTTGAAAGGCGTTGTAGCTAGTAAAATTGTAGGTAAAAAGACTAAGCATCTTAAGATAGAGTATCATTCTAGATTAGATTATTATTAATATGCCTTTAAAATACTATGAAGTAAATGACATACCTGTCTCGATAGGTATTCGAGGAGAAGGCGACAGAGCTGACCTGGTGGTAAACGAGTCCATACCAAGGTGTTAATTACAATGGTGACACAACACCAGAACTCATTGCTCCTATATACAGATGACGCGGTAACATAGAACTCTCTCATAACAATGTTTTTAGATATAGTCTTAGTCGATATACAAAACAGAGATGTATCTCTAGAATCCTCATCATCATCACCATCATCAGCTGATGGACGGATAAATATTTTATTATAATAAATATTACAATAACAACGTAACAGACATAATGTGTCAGTTTATAAACAGTGCTGCGGGTGCGCACAATGTATGCGCCAGTCATAACACGGCTCTACTAAGAATGTTATGTATACAGCGACGTAACGTGGAAAATGTACTGTCTGTCTCTCTCTATCTATCTCTTTATCTCTCTCACACACACACATAAACACGTCGACACCAATAACGTAACGTAATTAAAACTACTAAAATATCTGTCGTTAATAAACAGATAATTTGAAAGGCGAGGGTATATGTGTTTAGTGGTGGTAGATCTCTGTTGCTGCACCGGTGCGTTCTGTAGGAGATCCAGGAGCCACCCCTAATGCAATGACGGAAACCACTCAGGGTGTTTCAATGGGTAGAAGCATCACATTGCCTTGTCTTTCCACCAGGAGCAGGGTATCTTTTAAGATTTCCCTCGCGATAAAAAAAATGGTCTCTGTTGCTGGAGACCGTCTAGGTACCACCGCAGCGCCTGCAGCCGACAGACAGTACTGTGTTCCGGTTTGAATGGCGTTGTACCTAGTGAAATTACTGTGATAATGAGGGGGAATGAAACGACGGCCCCGGGTGTCCTGGTGTATGCTGGCGGCATAGGACCGATCGATGTGGGGGTCTTTGGAGGAGGCCTATGTCCAGCTGTAGACGTCTATCGGCTGATGGTGATGGTGGTGACTATCGCAATATGGTACAGTGCATATTATCTTAAATAGCTTCAATTTGTTATAAGCAGGTGTATCACTTACCATCAGGTGAACGTCCTTCTCGTCTTGTCGCTTCATTGTATAAACAAAAACATTTCCAAGTTTTTCTTATGTCAGTACAGTACCAAGCATATAAAAATGTCCGCCATTTTGTTTAATAAACGGACTTCCGGTTCTCACAGTGCATCATCGAAATGACAATCGCGAATAACCCAACGACGAATCATTTAACGTCGCTAATTAAACAACTGATTGCGAGTTAAAAAAAAGGATTACATACTTTTTTTTAATTTAAAAGGACATGTGTACTATGTGAAGCTGGTGGTTAATTAAGATGTTTACACTGCACACACATATCACAAAATATTCAAGTAATCTACCTGGATAGTACTGAGCAATAGATTTTTATTGGTAATAAGTCTCTCATGCTGCAGACCATCTAGGTAGATACCACCGCAGCTCGTATTACAACTACCAAACATTACTGTGTTCCGGTTTGAAGGGCGTTGTAACTAGTGATGTTACTGGGATAATGAGATTCAACGTCTTATGTCTCAGATGATGAGTTCAATGTGGTGTGGTATATAATATCCTAAATAGCTCCATGTTATAGGCAGGCGTATCACTTACCATCAGGTGAAGGTCTTTCTACTCTGGTCGTTTTGTCGAATAAATAAAAAATACACGAATAAATCCGTTCATCGGATCCTCAGACCGTGACGGCTTCATAACAGCCGGTGAACAATCCACACATTCCGATGTAAGAGGCTCCTGAGCCCCGGGCCCTTTCATTTGAGAGGAGGATCGCACGAATGCCGTCCTGCCGAAGTTCGGTGCAACAACAAAAACTTCGAACTTGATTATTGTAATTCATCTATTAAAACACGAATAGTACCAAAGCTTTAAAGGTTTTCCATCAGCCATTTGGTGTCCAATATCGGAGTAGTTCTTCACTTCAGAATTTTGAATTATAATACAATTTGACCGTTTGTCAAATTGTCTTCTTTTGAAGATACATTCCTCAAATCGTTCAGTGCTTTATGATATCTAAAGCATCTCCTGCTAGTCTTTCAACTGGTGCCACATCAAAACCTTATCCTCTCCTTCTGTACGAGAAGCAGTGTCTGCCAGAGGCATATACATATATGCTTCATGCTTTCATTGGGATTCAATGGTTACTTAAAAAATTAGAGATCGCTTAGGTACCAAAGGCTTTGCCATTGACGGTAACGAGATCTAATAGGTCTCCAACGCATCGGTTGTCTTTTAAAAATGGTTCCGTAGCTAACGTGTTAATAGGTATGGTAAAGCAAAGATCAAGGAACATCACTACATCCAAAGCATAAGCAATTGTCTCCAGTATTAGTGGACAGTTCATCAGGGCTAATTTTGGATTTGTTTTATTCTGTTATATAAAAATTAATATCTATCTTCTTCTTCTTAAAGCGCCTCTCCAACTAGTGAAGGTTGGCAATCAGCGTCGTACAGTCCCTTCTGTCTCTTCTTCAGCGGAACAATTCGAACACCCCAGATATGCCAGTCCGTTCCCTGATATTCCTCAACTTTAGAAGGTATTAATCTTCTTTCAGACTTAACCTTAACTAAGGCTTAAGGCAAAGGTGTTTCTGGTTCAGTTCGGGTTTTTTTTTTATTTTCAATTTTCTCTGATATTATTATTGATCTTTACCTTATACTATTATTTACATATTTTTTTTCAGTTAGGGGTTTAAAATCCATTAATCTAATGACGTAATCATCATCTTAAATGATAATTTAAATAAAATGTTAGTGTATTTTTAAGTTGTTTGTTTATGTGGTCTCCAAGGAATTCGCGAGGAGAGGAAGCACGCAACGATAACTGTAAGAACAGCTTTTGTGAACGAAGCCCTCGCCATCATAATGACAGTCTTTACATCAGTCATTACTGGTGACCCATTGTGTGATGGGTTGGGAGACTGTCTCTTTATTATTGAATGCGAAATAGGGTCAGACACTTGTTGTTGGTACTGATCGAGGTAGATGTAGGTTTTCGTATTGTAAATTCAGAAGCCACGGCTGTGGTAATAGGTTTCGATTTATAGCCAAGAGAATAACGCACCAGCTTTCCAAGTTTACTAGTGTGCAGCTGTGCAGTTCAGCCCTGTAGTCGCGGGCTAGTAAGAATAGGACTAAGGTAATCGTTGCCTGTCGTAGAAGACGACTAAAAGGGTCTAGGAGTTTCGCGAAATTTATGGTGGGGTTTCAACCAACCAAGCGAATCTGCGTGGGACAGCGTATGGCTCAGCGGTGGTGCTTACGAGGGTTTGGCTCCTCCTCAGAGACGCGCTGACACAAAGAGTAGAGGAGCACCGGTGCGTTCTATGACGGATTCCGGAGCTTCTGCGAATGCACTGATCCAGATCACCGAAGGAGTTTTAGTGAGTAAGAATCTCACATAACCCCGACTTCCCCTGTAAAGGTATCTTTAGAAGATTTACCCCTGACTGAGAACCGGAAAAGAAAACAAAATGTGTTTAACTGCAAATGTTATTATTCCAGTAATACTTAAGTTGGAGTTCATTGACGAGGATATGGGCCGTAAATGCGCCACGCTGGCTCAGTGCGGGTTGGTGGCTGGTCAGAGCCTCGTCTGTTACTCAGCAGGGTGCACCGCGTGCAGGTGACGTCGATTTGAGCTCTGTAAGATGTTTGGCGGAACCTCTTACACCCCAGTCGATCCGATGATCTGGTGAGCAGCGCGGAATCGATCGATGTGGAGATCTATGTCCAGCAGTGGACGTCTATCAGCTGATAATGATGATGATGATAATTATGAATACTTAAGTGTAACTTCATTTAAGTATTAATGAACTTACTTAGAGTATTGGCATTTTTAATTTAACAGACCTTCAACGAAGCAACTGTAAGCTATTCTACTCGTATAACAATGCACTTGAACTTGTGTAGAGAAATCGATGGAGACAATGATTTGAATAATAGTCTCCATGGAAACAATGTGAGAGAGATTCATGAGAGCTATAGCTATTATCTACTTCAAACAAAGAAATCAATCATTCAGTCATCAATCGTTGAGAATCGTCAATAAGTTTTAAAGTTAGTGTTAGCCGATAATGATTTGTATAATACTAGCTATTCCCCGCCCCGATTGCTGGCTGTAACACCCCTGCAAATCCTTATGGGGGTGTAATATTTTATAAAATCTATTCTTAGCTAACCTATACTTAGTAAGGAATACTTCTACCACATTTTCAAGTCTATAAACCTTATGGTTACAGAGATATCGTGTAGAGTAGAATAGAAGGAAATTTTAATAATCTTTATGAATGTTATTACTACGCCTGGGGGTGTAAGGTTCCCCACAACTGATGGGATCCAAGCCAACCTCACCTGCTCATGGTGCAGCCTGATAATAAACAAACGAAGCTCTGACTCCCATCAACCCGCATTGGGTCGTGGTGGGGAATGGTGCAGATCCTGTTATATGAACCTATACATAAAACTGGAGGTCGCGGGAGGTGGCTGGGTGCAGGCAGCACAGGACTGATCGATGTGGAGATATTTGTGGCCTATGTCCAGCAGTGGACGTCTATTGGCTGATGAAGATTATTACTAAGTGTAAGTGAATTTAATCCTGATATGGGTATATCTGGTGGTAAGACCACAGCAACACCTATTGCAGCCGACAGACAGTACTGTGCAAATGTTACTGTGTTCCGGATTGAAGGGAGTTTTAGCTAATGAACTTACTGGCGTAATGAGATTTCACGTCTTATATCTCAAGGCGACGAGAGCAATGTGGTGGAGTATATACTAACCTAACTAGCGCCACGTTGTCACCGGCGGGCGTATCACTTGCCATCGAGTGAACGTATCGCTGGTCACGTCGTCTCGTTGAATAAAAAAAAAAACATATTCCTATCAAATCTACAAGACGAGAAGTGCACAGTGTTGTGTATTCGGACGCAGGTCAGGCGTCAGCCGGGCGTCGCGCTCCACTGCGCCGGCGGCATGCGTTCCCGCGCGACTCATGCGCAGCCAACTTAATTACCGACGTAAATCTTCTGACCTGCCCAACCACCTGACTGCTGATCTTATCTGCTGCATATCCTCAGTTTTTATGTACATTAAGAACAGACGACATTAGTGCAATTAGAATTATTATTTTTTTTTTATTTAATTAAGCGATGAGACGAGTGGAACATTCACCTGATGGTAAGTGATACGCTTGCCCATAACACTGTGGCGCTAGTCATAATGCTGCATCATTTTGCATTTGCTGCTTGAGACATGATATATCGAGTCGCGTTACCACAGTTATTACAATAGCTATAGCACCCTTCAAACAGGAACATAGTAATGTTTGCACAGTAATACCTACCACTAGTACCACCACTAAAGTACTCACCTAAGAACCGATAAAGGAGAATTAGAAGTAATTGTGTTCGGGTATCGCATCTTCCTTGATATTACTGCGGTAATATATATGATGTATAGGATCCAATATTTCCATATCTATATCCCGGAAGTGCTCAGAGTCTACAATCGTAAGGCAATAGATAAACATTTGGAAAAACCTTAAACGATCTGAATTCGTATTATTCCTATGGCCTCGGAATTGAATGATATTTTCTTGGTTTCCACTCATCGTCACGTATTTTTTGCCATTACCTGTTTTTTTTTTATTTCTCCACAATAATAACATAGCTATTGTTTATTCGTTAAGAAGTTTAATTAATAAAGATAATTAATTAGTAACAAAGGTGAGGCGAGTCGAGAAGTGTGAACATGAAAACAATTTACGTCTACTTGGTATTGTATCTAATAGTACAGTAATATAGCGAGATAAAATTATATGTATGTATTATAAAGAAATAACTGGTTCCCACCCTTTTGCTGCCCATAACATCCCCACAACCCCTTTAGGAAGTAACATTTCCTAAAATTCTTAGATGACCTATACTCGGCAGAGAGTATTTTCCTACTAAATTTCAAATCTCCAAGTCTTATGGTTCCAAATATATCGTGACTAGTCTCTACACAGGTGGAATATACTGGAGATAATGTGTATTTAAGCATCATCCTTATCAATGTAAATTGATAAGAACCGCCACCCCCAAGTCTCTTAATCCCAGGGGTTTTTTTTTAACCCTATGGACAGAAACATATCTACACTGACAGTAACCGCATTTAGTTAGCGTGTTAGAATATCTTTGACGCTCTCCTTTTGAGAGAAAACCGAGTCCCAGCCGTGGGAATGTTAAGTAGGGTGTTTATTTATTTAATATTACAACTATTGTGTTGTACCCCAAAATAGTTACCGGTAATATATTACTTCACTGTTCTATTTTGCAAACGGTGTAGGTAGTTCGTATTAGAAGGATATGCAAAACGTCCTTGATGTTTATATTAATTTTAAACAGAAATGATATATCGCTTAAGTGGATAACTTTAAAGTGATGACTAAGTATTTTAATGTATAGTCTATTCAGACGTTAATTTCAAGGTTGATGGTGTACAAAAATGGGTGGTGAGAGATATATACATTTTATTTTCTCGTTATTGTAAAACCTTGCAGAGGAGGTATACAAGAGACGGGCTTTGTCTCTGTTGGCATTCTCCACCAGCCAACCTTCGGTGAAGTGTTGTGGCAGGTGATATCTAATTTAAACTATAGTAATAATAGTAACTATATATATATATATATATATATATATATATATATAACTCTAAGATGTCTGTATCTATTCACCGCTGGATGTAGACATATCGCCAATGCGTTCCTTCTAAATGCAGTCTTTTCGTATCCACCTACGGACTCTGCCTGAGCAAGGACGTATCCGCACCATAAGGTCCTGTTTCATTAAATCCATGTTACAGAGAATGAGAACCAAGAGAAGTAGTAATGTGGAGGGAAAGGTAGGAAAATAACTAAACACTATTGGATGAACTATAGATGACTATGAGCATCTGAGAGTATGACATCTCAAAGAAATATTATTCTACTAAGCGAAGAAATGGTCAAGGAGTTCACGTGATAGTTAGTGATACGTTTACCCATAACAACGTGGCGCTAGTTAGAATGGTATATACTGCACTTCATTGTGCTCGTCGCCTTCAGACGTAGAATAGGATACCAAGTAATTTCACTAGCTACAGCGCCCTTCAAACCAGATCACAGTAATCTTTGCATAGTACTGTTTGTCGGCTGCAATATACGCTGCGGTGGTACCTATTTAGACGGTCTCCGGCAACAGAGACACTACCACCGGAAGTAGTAATGATATAAGCTTAATCTTATATGAAATTTTCATTTAAAGTTATATACTTATCATTCTTAACGTATTTTTCTACCATCAGCTTATCGACTGAACTTCCGGCTGAGGATTTCCCAACGACTTGTTCTTTGAAAGAAGCGTGATAATTTTATCACGGATCGATAACACGCTAGCGATGGTTCCGGTATTAAAGGCGTCTTTTCATTTGTTTCGGGGGTGGAAATCATCGAAAAGATACTCTGTGTTCTGGGGGGAAGTCAGAGCAATGTGGACACTTTTACTCGCTAACCCCCTCGGTGATCAACATCAACGTTCGGTCAGGCCACGGGATACCCGCAGCCTTGCTACGGCTAGAGGTCTGTTTTATGCAGACCCATTACAGGCGTCCTGAGACTACGATAACTGGTCACTAGGCAGGTATGCTATTTCACCACCACAGTGGTACAAATAAAACTGGAACACCAGCTATTCTGCAGGTAGATCAATCGCGTAGCTATAATACTACTGTAGCTTTTTAATGAATGAGTAGCTATCGTCGCGGCACAGTACTAGTGTTTAATAACAAGCGTAAGAAGCAATGTAGTTTAAGATAAAAGCTCAATTTTATTATATCTCTTATACTGATAAAATCTTCACGATAATTAATTACAATACGAATATTCAACATTCTATATAAGGCTGAAGGTAATACGTTCCCGCTGCCGGTGGATACGGTGCGTAGGCGCAGCTTTTGGCTTCGTGGAAGGCATTGACATCATATCATTTAGATTTTCCGAATCGAAATGGAGTTATACTGCAATTTAAAAGGTAAACGAACCAATAAATGTAAATCTGATATATACAACCGCGACTAGAAGTCTGGAGAGCCGGATTCCCCCCCACATTAGGACAAATAAGGTTGCGTATGAAAAGCGAACGTATTTTTTTTAGCTTCATATAAAGCTATGTAAATGTCTATCCAACGCTGGACCGATCGTGTGGAGATCTTTGGGGGAGGCCGATATCCAGCTGTGGACTGTCTATCAGCTGATGATGATGATATTGTAAATATCTTGCGGCTGACGATACTAGGCAGACTATTATTAATGATCCATACACAAATATTTCACTGAACTTGGTACATAAATAGAATAAAAAAACATTTATTGCCTTACATTACTATAATATTACATATGTTTTTATGGACTACTGCTAAGGCGAGAGACGGCTCAGGTAATGCTGGTCAGAACAGCAACTCCGACAAGATCAGGTTTTCAGTCTCCCCTTACTTCCCCAGTTGTTAGGCGGAAGATTTGTAATGGGGATCTACTAGGTGACATATCGTATTAACCACGCGAGGGTTAGAATTTTGAATGTAGTATATAATTATAACTACATATATATATATATATATATATATATAAAGATTCCCTCCTTTTGCAGTATAATACGTAAAGGGCGGTCAGTGTGGTGACCAGGTGGTTAGGTGGTGGATACGTCTAACTTGTGCGTCTACATATAGCTGAATATAGATCGTCGGTTAATGATGAATAGATATATATATTTACATTATATATAAATATATTTATACATATAATTTTGATCGTTTATCATTTATCCATTATCACAGTTTGCTACGAAGTCCACAAATTATGACGACTTAAACAATACAAAGGTTTTCTTGTAAATACAACTTAATACGGAGGTCATTTCATTTAACTTTGTAGTAAAACAATCATCATCATCACCATCATTATCATCAGCCGATTCAACTTCCACTGCTGGACGTAAGCCTGCCCCAAAAATATCCACATACAATCAGCATGGCTTCCACTACCGCTTGGCACTAAGGACCGTCGTATGTATGAGAAGATTTCCCACCGCGCTGGCCTAATGAGAGTTGGTGGGTGCCAGGGCCTCGTTTGTTGATTTGCAGGGTGCACCACGAGCAGGTGAAGTTGGCATGGGTTCCATGAGTTCTTGTGCGAGACCCCTCACACAATCCCGTTATCACTTATCACAATATCAAAGCATTTTATATTTCATTAAATCCTACGAAAATAGATCTACCACTTCTCATAGTTTTCATGAACATGCAACTGTAGACAAGGACTCGTTTTGTCTACCATACTTTTAGGGCTCCCCATGATTGCTTACTTCCTGATAAGTGTATCAAATAAATACTAGTAGATTAAACTACGAGTCTGAGCAACTCTGTTACCTGGCGTGATGCTGCAGCCAGTAGACATGCAAATAAAACGCAACCTATATTTCACGGCCGAGTAAACTCGAGACAACTGTCCAAAGCGCGGTCTCGAATGGAGTAGAACAAACGGATTTTCCGTTCACCGCATTCACGCAACGCTTGTAGATTTAATTAAGCGGTCTGTGGCGATTGGGGATGCTGATGGTAATGTGAAAGTCGCTGATTATAGAAATGGAAACCTTCAGTTTGTGTCCCAAAGCGACTCACCGTCATTGTTTAGCCACTGCTGGATATAGGCCTTCTCCAGTGTCTTCCAAATACGATAATCAGGTTCTCGCATCCAGCCACTGACGACCGCCCTAATAATGTCGTCGGTGCTATGGTATCAGTTCAGCGTTTCTGGCAACAACCTTTGTTTTGCATCTGTTGGTAACCATATAAAATCAATCGAGATTAAACTTGGATTATGGACCATATAGGGATATTGGACAGATATAAAAAAAGAGAAGGAAAACTCTTGACTCTCTTATTTTGTTTATTTACGTCTGGAGATTGGTGTTGCCAAGTACACCACAATTATCCTTTTAATTACTCTAGTTAGACACACAACTGCACTATATCAGCATCATAATCAACAGCCAATAGACGTCCACAGCTGGACATAAGCCTCACCCAAAGATTCCTACACCGGTAAGAATTCATATGAGGAGAACTGGACCATTTCCCACCACGCTGGCTTAATGCGAGCTGGTGGGAGCCAGAGCTTCATTTGTTGATTAGCAGGCTGCGTCACGAGCAGGTGAGTTTGGCTTGGATCCCGTGAGTTATTATGCTGGACCCCTTACACCCCTTTTATTATATAAGTAAAAAAAATCGTTTAATCATTTAATGAAATTTATCATTCTCAATTTTATTTTCAAATACCGGAAGTTTCCAACGCAATGGCGATGCAATTCATCATCGAGAACTACAGTTAATGATCACAATGTATGCTTGCATATATATCATCGGTTACTTCACCGATTTATCATAGAAGAGGTCCTTTAATTGGCTTTCTAATAAATATAATACCTGCGTGGGTGGACAAGGGCCGGCTCTGCAGGTGCGTTGACTTGTCCACCGCAACGTACGGACGTCCATATTTAAGCACACATCGCTACAAGCGACTGTAAAGTTTATTATTTAAGTTATAAGGCTTTTACTTTAAAAAGATCATATGTTAACATAGCCGCGCCGTAAACTGTATCCGCATACATCAACGAAGGTTCTCATATAAAATTCCTAATAAATGCATTAACATAATAGCATCTAATTGATATATATATATATATATATATATATATTATAGCTATCATGGAGTATGGCCTTTATTCCACCCTGTTGATATCCATTGTTGAATACAACTTTCCAATTTTATAGGTTATGCGAGTTAAAAGTGAAAGCTGCTGCTATCTAGCTGCTCTTCCCCTACAATTGTTTCTCCTTAATCGACTTAGACAGGACGAGCATAAGCTGCAGTGAGGACTAACTTATTTTACTACAATCTCTCATTAGTTATGACTGATAAACTATTTAAAAAATATAGATAAAACTGCTACAGTCAAATGATGACAGAACCTATTGGAAGACAAGTTAAGGGATGAAATATAATCTAACAGCTATTATGCAAAAACAAATATGAACAAGGTTATGATTAAGTTACACTGTACCTGTAATTATTATGTAGGTAAACAAGTTGAACAGGAAGAGGACGGAACTCGGTAATAAGAGTCCGCGCCGGATGGAGGTAAGCAGCGGAAGTGGGAACGTGTTCAGTTCTTGCTTGCACGGTATACTTTGGAACTTCACCAACTATACTTCGGTAATTTTTTTAATTGCGTCCAATTAGCGTGAGCCTACCTTCTAAGAGATCGTTAAGCTGCGATTTTTTTTTCACATGGACTTAAGCCGTAAAAGCTACAGAATTAAAAACTTTATAATATACTCACACCAGTTACTTCACCCGATCACGGTGCACCCCGCTAATCAACAAACAAGGCTCTGGCTTCCACCAACCGGCGTTGGGTCAGCGTGGTGGCAAATGGCCCAAATCCCCCCTTACAAAACGCTACAAAGGTGGTATCTTTGGGAGAGGTCTATGTCTAGCAGTGGAGGTCTATCGGCTGATATTGATAAAAGATCGCTAACCTTAACTGGCAATGTTAAGGACACATCCTTCGAAGGACTGATGGCCAATCGGGCGCCAAGGTAACCGAATGGCAGCGTACTGGAAGGCCCTACAATGCTGACAGACCCTCCGCAAGGTTGATCGACGATCTGATGAAGGTCATGGAAAGCCTCTGGATGCAAGCAGCACAAGACCGCGCGGAGAGGAGATCCTTGACAGAGGGCTGTGCCTAGCAGTGGGCGTTATCCAGATGATAGAAAGATTAAAGTTCCGTCCGCATTATTGCTTGCATGATTAATATTATTACTTAATATATTACTTGTAATAGATAAAAACTTATTCTACTAATCTAAAAATAATTACGAGTAATATCTTGTTAATCGATGTTGGTAATAAATTACGCCATGTAACTGAGAAGTTCCTGTAGTTAAAGAGCCTGGGTTCACTCTCGCTTAATACGAAGCGACCGTGAGGGACGGCGCCGCGTTTGACGTGCGCGTGCGCAGTATACATCCGACGGCGCTGAAGCCACATGCTCACGACTGAGGGGCTCGTAATTGTCGAATAACATAAATTCACTAGTTAACTACTTGTCGTTAAGGTTTTTTATTATTTTGTATACTAATAACACATGATGTTAAGTCCCAATAGGGTCGGAAACCTGCGTGCGCGCAGAGAACTCGACTGTCCTGAATAGCCAAAAAACAGCTATGCTGTGTTACAAAACGCTGGTGATGCTGACCAGTAAATAGCCGTTTAATCTCCACTAATGTGACCACGGAATCTGGGATGTCCATGTTACAGGATAATTGTTTTTTTTAATGGATAAAATCTACATGGATTATCCTTCCGCTGCAATAGCAACTGATTAATTATAACAGACTCTTACTGGCTGTAGGCTCACGGTGTCGGCTTAGCCGATATCTAACATTTTAGCCAAAAAAACCAGTTGTTCATAACTTATACAGGTAATTTAAAATACTTAAGATGTCTAAACTTCCTTTAACTCGCCTAAGACTAGAACAGATCCGTCAACTGTAAAGTCGGACTGCGTTAAATTAAGTATGAAATTAACGTCTCGTTGTAGAAGTGTTTTAACTTAAGTAATTTATTTTTTATACTTAACATTGACTAGTTTAGTTGGTTAATAAAAAGAAAATCACTTTCATATTATTTCTCTTCAAAAGTTAGTATGTCTTATATTTAATATTCCCATAAGGACGTGGGGGTAACGGGTCCTGCACAACTCACGGGAAATGGCCCAAATCCTCCAATTAAACATCTACATATGACAGTCTCTGATGACCAGCGGTACCAGAATCACACTGGCTTTATATGGATATATTTGGGGCAGGCCTATATCAAGCAGTGGACGTCTATCGGCTGATGACGATGATTCCCACAACTGTGACCTTAAGCTTTATGTTGTATTGAAGTTATCAGTTTCAAGTGCTGATTAGATGTCGACGACTGAGGATGATTTCACTCATCATAATCTCAAGGTCAGCAGGGACAGAAGTATGACAGGTAGAATTACGGCACTACATACCGAACTATTACCACTTCAACTTCAATTATGTCTGTTTTTTTTTATTAGGCACAACAACTCACGGGACCCAAGCCAACCTTACTCGCTCGCGGTGTAACCTGGTAATCAACAGACGAGGCTCTGGATCCAGCCAACCTGCAACGGGCCAGCCTGGCGGGAATTAGCACATATCTCCCTATATAAATCCCCATCGATGTGGGAATCTTTGGGGGAGGCCTGTGTCCAGCAATGGACGTCTATCGGCTGATGATGATGATTATGAAGAGGCACTAAAGAAAACGTTAACAACCTGTTCTGACAGCACGAGCCAGTGGAAGCGCCGAGTACATATGATGGATGGATGAGAAAGTCTCGTTGATGTACCATGAAATAATTAACAACTCTACACCACATAATTAGCTGATACCCTCATCTTTCATTTCCTAACTGCCGTTGAGAAAAACGGCAGTTATAGATAATAGATCACATTAATTAAACGAATCGCGAACGTGTGAATACATGATACGAGAGTGAGGCTGATGATGGTGCTTCATCATCAAGAACACTCCCTCATATTTTGACAGAACATATCAATGTTATTATTGAAGTAAATTGTAAATCTCGTCTTGAGAGCTAACAGAAGTAAAATAGTTTAAAATTAAACTATTTATGCAGCGATCTTCTGCTGGACCAGGAAGATGCAAAATGGATATATTTGACCAACTTCTCATCAGCTTGAAAATTATATTGATCGATGGGAACCGGGTCAGTTTCCGTTTTTAAGAACGTATACGTCTTTAGAAAGAGAGTATGCTCCTATACCAATATCCTTTTACCATCAGAGAAGAACCGTGATAGTATAATCGATGTACTTAATTTGTCCCACAGTTAATTAACCGTTTAATTAGCTAATTATTGGTCATATTCGTATTGCATCAAACGGTCCGGCATTCAGGAGGTGGATGCGATTCTTTCACGATCTTCACATGGCTATCATGAAGATAATGATGCTGCTCGTAAAACAAAAGGCGCATAAATCTCGCTTGTTTATTGCAACAGCGCCTGTCGAGCAGTTATTTGCGGACATTAATTAGCTGTTAGCCAAGTAATAGAATGTTAGTTAGTTAAGTAAAACTAACTAAGAGGAGTGGATCGGTGAAAGGAGAGAACAGTCACTTTATATTGCTTAAGTAACCTGTACTTTTACATAGAAATCAAAAGATGTTTTATTAGAAACTAGCTGTTCCCGTTCTGCTGGCCATAACACCCTCGGAACTCCCGTTGGGGTAGGAATTATGTTAAATCCATCACTACCTCTCTTCTCTCTTGCTCATACTCGGCCAAAAGAAATATTCCTATCAAATTGCCTCCAAGTCTTATTATCTCTCTCACCTCGGTCATGTACTCCGTCATCAGTGATATGTGCCGCTGATTATAATGGGTAAAGTTTCTGAAAAACGAAAGGTGGGGAGGAATAAGTCATGGTTGAGGAATATCAGGCAATGGACCGGCAAATCTGCGCCGTCCGAATTGTTCCGCCAAACCAGAGACCGAAAGGACTGTACCCCGCTGATCGCTAAACCTTCACTTGTTGGAGAGGAGCTTTAAGAAGGACGAAGCCTTATTATTCTAGAGATGTCGTGATGAGTCTTTACATAGACAGAAATCTCTTATACCTATATAATGAAAATGGGTTTACTTTGTTCGCCAATCACGTGAAAACTAGTGAACGTATCGACGTGTGAACTTGACCATTCGACGCGCAATGACTTATAGACGATGATGGACTATTTATTTTTTTAATTTCATAGATCCTTCCATATTTTATTACTAATTAACCTATAGAAACATTTTCATTTGATATTATTCATGCCGCTGCCATAGCAACAGTTGCTATAGAAAGTCATTTATAGCCGCGGTCGCTCTCTAGAAATATTTCAATTAAAATTTCAAATATAATTTTATATTACGCCGTGGACAGCTAGTGAATCATCATCATCATCATCATCATCATCAGCCGATAGACATCCACTGCTGCTTTCTTATATGAATGCATAATTTTATTCTAACCAACATATAATATTTTCAGTAATTTTGGTTTTTTTTTTTTAAATTGTAAAATTTTATTAATTACATACGAGCTAACCTCATTTGCTCTTAGTGCCACCCTGCTAATCAACCGACGAGGATCTGGCTCCCACCAACGGGCCAGCGTGGTGGGGAATGGATCGGATCCTGGGAGATAGCCTAAATCCACCCATATGAATCTCTACCTCATCGTGTGGTAACATTTGGGGAAGGCCTATGTCCAGTGGACGTCTACCGGCTGATGATGATGATGACATATGATTAATGTAGTTATCGGCCCACAAAAGATTTTTTATATGCCACAGCCATCACATTACTACAAGTTTTAATAAGGAACAATAAAGTTTGCACACTGCGGTCTTGATACTTTCCAGACCACACTTATGAACCTCCTCCTCCTCCTATCAGAGAATATCAAAAGTGGATTCCTAGAAATAACTACACGTCTCCAGCTGTATATGTATATATTTATATGCTGTTTTGCCGGATGGTATTAGTATGTGAGAAGTATTTCGTTCACTGACCAAAAAGGTAATGGCAATATGGCGGCAATGGAGTATTATTAAACGACAGATACATTGTCGCAGGGTTGGCACATGAGAGATAATTTTTTTTAATACCTTTATATAAACATTACATGATGGTATCTCACTGATGTCGGAAACCGTCTAAGTACTAGGTAGTGTGCAGACATTACTGTATCGCAGTTTAAAGGGTGTTGTAGTTAATGACATTACTGGGTTATTAAGAATTAATATCTTATTTCTCACGCAACAAACACAGTGTAAGATCATGAGGAGAACATCCTGTCTCTGTCGTAGCTTTGGACAAAAAAAAATATTATAAATTAACATATGTTAATTCTAGTGTAAATAGTTTCTGTCTTAACCTTTGTCTTAAAGTAACAGGACAAAAAATATAGACGGTTGTTCCAGTAAGCGTCGTGGGGTCAATGTTTTAACACCAGCTTTGAACCAAAAGGTGTAAAGGGTCCCGCACAACTCACGAGACCCAAGCCAACCTCACCTGCTCGTGGTGCAGCCTGCTTATCAACAAACGAGCATTGGGACTGCGTGGTGGGAAATGGCCCCAATCCCGCCACATGAACCCCTACATACGACGGTCCCTGATACCCGATGATGCGGACAACGTAAGAGTGGAGATCTTTGAGGAAGGCCTATGTCAGGCTGTGGAAGTCGATCGGCTGATGATGATGATCGTAACACGGACTCTCTTTCAAAAGCCATTTACACAACTTATGGACAGTTATAACTTTTCTTGATCGAAAGTTTGTACTGCGTGGGAGCGTCTAGAAATAATACTGAACCTGGATACCACCGCGGCGTCTATTTCTAAGCTAAAGTATCAGTGTACATAGGTTACTTAGCGTGAACTTATGACGCTGCCAAGTTAGACAGGACATATTAAGAATATTTTTTACGCTTCTGCGTGAATTGTAATAGTGAAGAGAAACCAGAAAAATTAAGAGCACCGCTTGTGTTAGGTCTCTGTTGCCGGAGACAGACTAGGACATTGTATCGCTTATCACGTATCACTTACCATCAGGTGAACGTCTTGTTCGTCTGATTGCTTAATCGAAATAAAAGAAAAAATTAGATGATGATGTAGTTTGTGGTGGTAAAAGCGCATTAATCTATTCAATTTTTTCATGAAAATATACACGTGATATTTGAATGGGAATGCTACCTTCAGCAAGTTGTTCCTCTCCTCTACTGTTCTTATTAAGCACGAGAAGCTAGACTTATTTTTATTCGCAAACATAATAAATATATATATGACGGTGTAAGGGTACCTGCACAACAACTCACGGGATCTAAGCAAACCTCACCTGCTCGTGGTGCACACTGCTAATCAACAAACGGGGCTCTGGTTCCCACCAACCCGCATTGGGCCAGCGTAATGATAAATGGCCCAAATCGAATACGAAGTCCTACCCCTTGTGGGGATCTCTGGGAGAGACCTAAGTCCAGTTGTGTACGTCTATGGGCTGAAGATGATATATATATATATATGTATAAGTAAGGTAATTCAAGCAGGTGTAGTGAAACTGTCGCACTGACATCCATAAGAGAACGCACGTCGCGGTATTTACTTCCTTAACCGGAGACAGGAAGCGGCGGCGGACACGACGAAAGCTCCCGCAAGCTCTATACATAATTTATATTGTTTATCGCTCGTACAGTTATTGTTCGAGTCCCCGTTGAAGCCTCAAATACGATCGTAGCGTTGAATAGAAACCGTTTCATTATATTTGCACATTTTAAATATAACAAAAACACACACAATCTCACCATGAAGTCATGATGAAGAGCTTCTGAGTGTAATTATTTTTACATCAAGATCGTGGTAAATAATATGCCTGCCTAGTAGCCAGCATTGATAAGGATTTTCACACAACCCTATAGGTGGTAGTGTCTTTGTTGCCGAAGTTCGTCTAGGTAGGTACCACCGCAACGCCTGCAGCCGACACACAGTACTGCAAACATTACTGTGTTCCGGTTTGAAGAACGTTGTAGCTATTGAAATTACTGGCATATATATACATCTTTAGTCTCATGGTAGCAAGCGCAAGGCGGTACTATGAATACCATCTTAACTAGCGCCACGTTGTTATAGACATTCGTATTGTTTACTATAAAGTGAACGTCCCACTTCGTTTCATCGCTTCGTTGCATAAAAAAAAAAACATTACGCTTATTGTTTTGAGATGTGGAATGTGAAACTTTGTTATCACAGTTCATTAACAGTTATTATATATACATATATATATACCGCGGCAGTAAATAGCTATAGTATTTACCAACATTAACTTTGCGGCGATCACTAGGAAAATGTCTGTAGTGTCAAATAAAAGTATCGCGATGGGAATCAATTACCATCTAATGATTACCAGGGTCATTACATATTATTTTACGATAAAAAAAATATCCATGGGTACAGTGAGAGTGTAATAATAAGACAGTGTCATAAAATGTAAAAATTCTTTAAACTTTACGGTTGGGTAATAAAACTGTCATATAAATGTCAACGGCGGCCATCTTGTATGTCGGGAACGACAAGATGTCGGTCGCACATTAAATATATCGTAAAGTTACACAATAAACTGTACTAATTATCTCCCCCGCGACACGTGTACCATTTTATTTGACGAATTCACTTCCCGGGCATTAAGTCACCGCTGGATCTCGTGACTCTCGACGGCATGCCGAGAGTCGTTAAAGAAATGTTAAGGAATAACTTATTATTGTGAAGTCAATGGGCGCGTTTACGACGTGCTGAAGTACCTCCATTATTACAAATTGCAATATTCTTGCACTAAGACTACATCCTTTGTTTTTTTTTAATTCCATAAAACCATGAAACAGGCGAGATGTCAACCTAATGGTGTTACAAGCCTGCCTATAATATCAGTACTACTTTTGATGATGTAGACAGCACCACATTGTGCTCGTCGCCTTGAGACATAAGATGTTAGAAATATCCACAATTACCCCAGTAATTTTATTAGCTACAGCGCCCTTCGAACTGGAAAACAATAATATTAGCACATTACTCTTTGGCGGCAGAAATAGGAACTGTGGTGGTACTAACTTTGAAGAACCCGACAATATATACCACTAATGTATAGTTAAGTCTCGTTACCCAAGTAATTAGTTAGTGTAATAAATTTGAAATATGACAAGGACAGAGAATAAATAATTTATATGGAGTCAACAAGGGGTACGTGAAGTCGAACAGTGGTCATGGGAAGTTGGGGAGTTGTCTCTTGATATACACCTCAGTAATTTCACTGATCACAACAACCTTCAAACCGGAAAAAAGTGTCTATCTTTCTACCATCATTTAAAAGTGAATGTAAAGAACCTAATCTTATACCAGTGAAATTTATTAGGTTGAGACAGATTAAAGTATCATCATCAATATTATATCAGCGTATTGCAATAGTTCTAGAAAGAGCGCTAGAACATTCTATTAGATCGTTATCAGCATACAGTGAGAAGTCTACATCCAGTCTTCTTCTTTGTCGTAACCTTATGACTGAGGGACGTGACTATGGTGCGTTGCCCTGGCCACCATATCTTTCCAGACATTTCTGTCTTGCGCCATTTGGATGGATGATTGTAGGGTAGCTCTCGTAGCGTCCTGAGTTGTCCATCTTGTAGGATACCGCCCTCTCGCTCTCTTTCCTTCCACACAACCAGTAATAATCAGTCTTTCCAGACTGTCTGGGTCTCGCCTGACCGTGTGTCCGAAGAAATTGAGGACTCTCTGCCTACAGATTGTTGAGAGACGTGTTGTTATGTTCAACTGTTTGAGGGTTGACTCGTTTGTGCGACGTTCCGTCCAGGATATCCTCAGCATTCTGCGCCAGCACCACTTTTCCAACGCGTCAATCCTCGATCTCACTCTCGCTTTTAATGTCCACCTACAGTAGTGGACTTCAAAATAGAAACATTAAATGAAAGTATATAAAATAACTGTTACCTGCTTAAAGAAACATAGATGGGTAATGTAGCCATCCCCGGAACAATCTGTAATGAAGGTCAAAAGCAATTAATTTGACAATTTAATGATAACAATTGTTAGTAACAAAAAACAAAAAAAAAACAACACTAATGATATTTCAGACTAGCCTTTGATATGATTTCTCTAGATATTCTTTTTCACTTTACGCAGGTTTGTGTTATAGTTATTAATGTACTAATTATATTAGTAATATATTAGATAGTTTTCAACCTTTATTAATATTTATACTATGATTTATATATATATATATATATATATATATAAAGTTTCCAAAGTTTTTCCAAATTCTAATCCTCGCGTTGTTAATACGATATGTCACCTAGTAGGTCCCCATTACAAATCTTCCGCCTAACAACTGGGGAAGTACAGACTGTTATATATATATATACATATATATATATACACATATATATATACACACACACACACACATATATATATATATATATACATAACTGTCAAAATATAGTACGTATTGCTTATTGTTATATGCTGTGTTAATCTATAAGGGGATTATGAATAGAGCAATATTTTTAGTCTGTCTTTTCATAGTATCACTTTATATCGCCGTTGATATTTAAAATTATTATTGACGATATAAAGTAACATAACATTATTCCAGTCAATTACTAAACAATATAAAAGTTAGTGTTTAAATATCTTTTTGTTATAATGACATCGATGTGACCATGGCTACTCTAAATCACTCGAAACCTTGAGTATCTCGATATCTATCTCAGGAATGGTAAGGCCTAGAGACTTGAAATTTAGTAGGTATCCTTTGGCCGAGTATAGGGCAGCTTAAAACAGATTTTACAAAATGTCACCCCTAAATAAGATTGCGTAGATGTTACCCCCAGCAAAGCGGACAAGGGACAGCTAGTAATCAAAATATATAAACAACTCTATATCAGTTTACAATAATAGAAGAACTTTCTATCGTTCAGAATATTTTTATCCAAAGAGAAATTGCATGTAATATTGATTTTACACGGTCTCAAGTTCAAGTTTGCTATCACTTCAATAAATTAATCACCAGCATTAAATGAAACTGTATGGAGAGTACAAACTTATCGCACTCTCCGATCTAACGCAATGATCAACAGCGCGAAACATTTTTTACTATATTGATTAATGATAACACGAGATCGTATCATTACAAAGTGATTAAATTTTATCGTGTCGCTACAAAAGATAATATTATACGAGAATCTCTCCACCAACAAGTTTTTCTTTAAACAATATATACACTCCTTCTATGTCGGACATGTTGAGGCATAAGATATTATTTGCGGATAAATAAATAATTTCTACCGACACTATAGCTGGTAATAATTGACTTCTGCTTGATGGTATGTACGAGTAGAGATGTTGCAATGGTGTCCACCTAGAAGCTATTAGGCAAGCTAGAGGAAATGACAAAGAAAAATACTTGAATAGAAGCCACTGAATAAATATTCGACAGCTACTTGAAAAGAAATAACTTTATCGATGACAACTTTACGGCTATGAGTTCAGGTTGACAGGAAGTCATATCTATGGTCAGCATATACAATGGAAAGATTCGTTAAGCTTTTTTTTGTAGTTCCGAGCCAGCAGTCACAATGGCGCGAAGTTTTTGTCTCTGTTAGATAGCAGACCAATCGCGGGGCAATTGTTGACTTGTTCACCGGAAATGTTTGCAACAGATATTTCAGACAAATAGTGATAATAAAATGTTCCTACCCATAGCCTAGGCTATTGTTATTACACTAGAAATAAGTGTTATCAATATCATCATCATCTGAATCGATAGACGTCTATTGTTGGACATAGATCTCTTGTAAGGTATTTCATAAAACACGGAAAACGCAGCGTAGGCAGATCTCATGGTAGATAGAGATACAATATGAATAGAATCTCTAGGAGCCAGAATCAATGTATGCAACTATAAAATAGTAATAATCTGATCTTAACCTTGCTAAATTGGGATAACAAATTCAAACTCAAGCTCTGAAATTCGTAGAAAAAGAGCTACTTTTTTTATAAGCAACAAAGTCAACTTTGTCCAACTGGAGAAAGAGGCAACCAGCTGTATACTAGTTATGCTATCTTGTACTGTAATGGAAACCTATAATCTTTATGACACAATTCTGGTAATAACCTAAAAGCATATCATTTTAAAATGATTAGAAATCGCTAAAAAATATGCTAAAACATTTAGTAGAAGTATTAACACAATTACGCTTTATGCATCCATTTTCAATTCAGAAAGTAATTGACACGGCTTTAGTGTTCAGAGAAATAGGGTGAGGTTGAACGTACCCTCGGGAGGGGGCGAAAATCAATAATTCTGATCAATTTTAAAAGTGCTTTCAAATCTGCAAACATCCCAACCTTTTTTTTACATTAAAACGCACCCCCGGGACTCACTTATATAAACAAGGGTGTAAACCACCTCATCGATATCAGACATCTAACTTATAACCGTTAGTAAACAAACTGTCGAAGATCAAACACGGGGTTTGTGTACATAAATTTAAATTGTGCGAAACAAATACATTTCTATGATTTATGGTACACAAAAATTTTTGGCTTTTTATAAAGAGAAAAATAATAGTTTAAAATATATATAGTATGTCAAGCAGGCGCAGGTTCAATTCCCTCCGAGTTTGAGAGTGAAGGAAAACAATGTAAGGAAACCGACATGTTCTAAGAAGCCTTTATGCTCACATGACATCCATCAAGCCGAACTGGCGCTCTCTCCTTGTAACAGAAGGCACCAATGCCAAGTGCTAATAATATAAAGTAAGCTGTTTATTTATTCTACTCACGATTATATCCGTTAATTTAACACTCGCTCGATGTTTGAAATTGCACACTCCATAACACAACTGTCACTCAAATTTTATGATGTTTTTAGTCATTACATTAATAGTGGTAATTACCAAAAAGTCCAAAAATTTAGAGAATTAAAAATAAAACTAAATCAAAAACAGTTTTCGATTTTTTGAATGAATAAATAAATAATAACAAGTTCGCGCCAAATTTTTTCAACTTCCTACGTCACACGTGCGCGCGCCCCGTCACTCACTTGTCTATGGGCCAAAATGGCCGACGGTTTATTTAACTCGGTTATTTTTAATGGGTCTCTGCATGGGGCGGCAAGCGATATAATTTAGGGTAACATGTGAATTATCCGATCCGCGCATGCGCGGTGGTCGCCATGTACTTTAGTAATACCCCACTAGAAATAGCAATTTCGCGTGGGGGCGAATAATGTAATGAGATATTAGATCTGCACGAGATGAAACTTTATTTATGGTTATAAATAAGAAAATTAATGCATAATTTTTTAAGTACATTCAATGTTTAATTTAAAAAAAAAACCTAAATTTGATTCTTTTATTATAAACAAATTATATTTTTTTAATTAACTTTGTAATTAGTGTTGTCCATTTAAAAAAAATGCATGATGAATTTAAAAAGTAAAGTAACATTGATCTGAATTAACTTTAGCGTCATCAAGTCGATGGTTATTATAAACATATTATGGATTAAATTTGTTAATTACTATCATTATGAAATTATTATTAATACCATCGTTAATAATGTAATAAGAGTATAAATTTTAATTCTTTGTTATTATACTTATAACTCTTTTTTTTTACCTTTCTAGTTATATCTACTTGATGTTCATCAGTGAGCCAAAATGGATGTTGATATGGAATTGTTTCGTTGCCAAATATTATTCGTGGACTATAACCATCTTGGTTTCCTGGTGGTAGGTCTTAATTGCAGGAGACCGTCTGTGCAGGTACCACTGCAGCACTTAATGCAGCCGACAAATAAAACTATGTTCCAGTTTGAAAGGCGCTATAGCTAGTGAATATTCTGAGATAATGAGACTCAATATTTCAAGCGGCGAAATCAATGTGGTGCAGTGTATAACATCCTAACTAGAGCCCCTTGTTGTGAACAGGCGTACCACTTGCCATCAAGTGAACATCCCACTCTTCTCGCCGTTTTATAGAATAAAAAAAAAGCGTAGAAGAGTGTTGAAACTGAACGTTGCTCACAATGAACACATCGAATGAAATTGTTCGCTAGTATTGTACGCATGGAATAGGTAACGAGGCGGGCGGCGCTGCGCCGGGGCCCGCTGGTGCTGGTGCCGGCAGGATGTGCGCTTCACCGAGCGCGACGATCCCTCGCAAGAACCCGACGTAAGAAATTAAGAATAATAGCCGCAATGCATGCAATTACTCCAGCGCGTGTTTCAACTAAAACTGGTGCTCTTTTTATACTACAAGGCGGCGAACCCTCATACTTTGTTACTGATTATCTGTTGTTTTGCAATTTTTTTTTCAATAATATTTTCTAAATATAAACCTTTGTACCTCCAGATTGCGAACAAAGACTTTCAGCTCCTCATCCTTCATGAGAACAGCAAGGGAGTAGAACAACTTGCCGGAGTCGATTTCCCCGTCCAAATACGATATAGGTGATTTCAAGAAAAGAGTGAATAGGCTGCTACTAGGTCGTTGCGCCTTACCACCACAGATCACCTCCACTTAACATCAGAGACGCTGGCTTTGTGAACATAAAAATAATAATATGCCTATGTAGCTATCATGTTCTTCATCAGCAGCCATAACAACGTTACTGTGTTACCGGACTCATAAATATGAAAGTCACTATATTTTAGCTGAGTACATTTAAAGATCTCTAGCGTTACAGCATCATCTGAGATTGTGGTAGACTCTTATCGTATCGCAGATAGAAAAAGGACCATAATCTCCATTTGAGGATTAGGTCCTGCCCATAAAAATAAATTTAGAATGTCTACTAAATTTAAATGTTGGAGGAAGTGAGAGAAGTGTGCCAGGATCGTAACGAGTGGAGAGAGGTGGTCTCTGCCTACCCCACTGGGAAAGAGGCGTGATATATATCTATGTAGAATATTTACAATACACGACATTGTGTATTGTGTTCATTACCTGAAGATGTGACAGCTAACTTAAATAAGCACAATCTTTACCTAAACCTCATTGACACCCTCAAGGTCCACCAAACTCCTTTCAGTCGCCTTCTACGCCAGGCAGGGCTTAACTTAGTTCTATTCTTACTAGCTCGAGACTACAGAGTCCTTATAAGGCTTAAGCATCAGAGCTGCAGCGAAAGAACAAAAAACTTCAGTGTAATTGCAAAAAAAAGCTAATAAGCTATTAAGCTTGTTCTACTAGAACCACCAAGCTAGAGCTTAAAATAAGACTAGGAGTTTGTCCCAAATAAGAGGAGCTGGTTAGAATGTTTACACAACAACATATTGCTGTTACGTCAGGATATAACATTACTATTACTGGTGTTAGGTATCTATTGTCGGAGACCGTCTTGGTAGGTACCACCGCAGCGCCTGTTGCAGCCGACAGATAGTACTGTGTTCCGGTTTGAAGGGGGCTGTAGCTATTGAAATTACCGTGGCAACGAGTATTCACATCTTATGTCTCTAGGCGACGAGCACAATGCGGTGCAGTGTATATCAATCCTAAGTAACCATATTGTTAGGAGCGGAACTTATCGGCTGATGATGAAGTTAATAAAAGAGCGGAGCGATGTAAGGGGTTCCTCACAATAACTCACGGGACCCAAGGCAACCTCACCTCCTGGTGGTGCACCCTGCTAATCAACGAACAAGGCTCTGGCTCCCACTAACCCGCATTGTGCCAGTATGGTGGGATACGGTCCATATCTCCCCTATATGGACCACTACAAATGTGGTGATCTTTGTGAAGGCCTATGTCTCTCAGTGGACGAACGCCTGCCGGCTGCTGATGAAACCCAAGGAGTCATACTAGAACAGTCTGTATAAACGTAAAAACTATTATTAACCCTTTTAATAAGAAACCCTTAATGCATTTATTTCCCGCTTTAACCTTAACAAGGGTCACGAGCGTGGCGGCGCGAGCTCCAGTTTTTATCCCCCGACGAGGACGAACAATAGCCACGCGTCCGTACAGACTATAATTTTTTTTTATCTAGCATCTATTACCAGTAATAACTCTTCGCGGATCCTTTATTACGTTAAGTGCATAAAGAACACAGTTCAATGCAATTCAATCCATTTTTTTTATTTCATTTAGCGTCGAGACGAGCAGCACGTTCACCTGATGGTAAGTGATACACGGCACCACATTATGGTCGCCTTAACACATAAGATGTTGTCTCGTTACCCTTGTAATTACACTACCTGCAGCCCTCTTCAAACCGGAACACAGTACTGTCTGTCGGCTGCAACAGGCGCTGCGGTGGTATCTATCTAGACGGTCTCCGGCGACAGAGACAGTACCAACCCCCCAACGGGTACCGCCTTGTCGTGGCGGAGGGGCTTAGTAACCGTGGACCGACACAGGGTGAAGCGAAGTGGAACCCGCCCGGCTGGCCCGCGACGAAGGGCCGGCTGAAGCGGCCGCTTCAAGATCGAGCACCGGTTGGATAACTGGAGCTCACCGGAGCGGCCAGGGGGCGCAGAGGCGGCTTTATGCTGTCCTCTGCAATCGAGGTGACGTCGCGGAGGGAGTACCCTCTGCAACCAAACGGTGTCGCACCGTGGATGCGGTGGCGGTGAGGCCGCGGGGGAAGAGGAGTGTCGGTATTGAGATGCGCCGTTCTACCTATCCTCCGCGGCCGTTAACGGGTAGCGGCGGGCCCAATAGCTCTCCGCCGCGGGGCGCCGGGACAAGTCTTCTCCCGTGGCTTCCATGGCCTTTGGGCGACGGGTTCAGGGTTATCCGTCGCCTGCGCGACTGCAGGAGGCCGAGGCGGGTGCGCGCTGCATATTCCGGCGCGCCCTGAAAAGAGAGGTTTATCCCTCTCTCTTGAGGAGGTGAGAGCTGCGAAAGCGGCCAGCGCGGGCAGGGTCGGAGTTGCGAGCGAAAGCGTTCCCGTGACCTTGCCATCAGGCGATGAGGCGGAACATCGTGAGGATTTTAGTCGGTGCAAGTCCGACATAACCCGTCCTTTCCCCGGCGAGGACGAGTATGTGTAGGCATATCCCCCACGTAAAACAAAAAAAAGAAACAGACGCTACCAAACGAAAATTTTTATCTGTAGGTTGATTATAAAACTCTAGTCAGTGCTTAATAGTAAGTGACGGCATGTTACTTTTTAAGTGATTGTTGGTTGATCATTACCACTTGACACTTTTTTTTTTACTAAGTAATGCGACAGGGAGATTGGTTGCGGGTTAGTGACACGCCTGCCAGCACCAATGTTAGGATGACAGACACAGCAAGATATTATCATTGACTTTAGATAAAATGTACTGTTATTAAGAATAGGATCAAGATTTTCCCTGACTGTCGTACAAGGCGACTATAAGGGACCTCGGATTCGCGAGCCTTAAGGGTGGAGTCCCCCAAAACTCAACAAGCGAGCCCTAGAAGGACGGCAAATGCATGGTGGTCTTGTATTTGCCGTAGCACTGCGTGGGTGCTAAGAAGGGCTTTGGCCTTCCGTGGGATGGTTTATCCAGAGTGGAGGACTCCCGCCTTATGCACTGACGGAGACCACTGAGGGGATTTTAGTGGTTACAAGCCCTACTTAATCTTGTCTTCCCCCCAGAAGCAAGGTATTTTTTAAGTAGAGTCCCCCGCGATAAAAAAGGTATTTACCCGGAAGGAGGGAATTTTTTTTATGTAATTGTCTTGTCTGGCGTAATTGGCATGTCCGCCTGATGGTGATTCATACGCCCATAGCAATGTGGCGCTAGTTAATATGGTATTCACAGCAGCACTTTGCGCCCATCGCCTTGAGAATTACAAGTTAAACCTCGTTACCCCAGCAATTACATTAGCTACAGCACCCTTGAATCCGGAACACAGTAATGTTAAACTTGAGAACAGTACTGTTCAGAGGAGAAAAAAATTAATAAAACTGAGATAATTTAAATCTTTGGGGGATGCCTATGTCCAGCAGTGGTCGTCTATCGGCTGCTGATGATGATGATGAGACAGGATTATTCTGTTGGAATCTAAGCAGGAAGTATGATCTCAATAAATTTTATTATTTTGAAAATATCAAATGCTATTATACTTCGAGACATCTTTCCGGCATGACCTTGCACTCCATAACGCGGCAGTAGCATTCCTCTGGTGGTGAACCTGAAACAAAGTGACATGGAGTTACTTCCGAATTTTCTTTGAGCGAAGCACTTGACTTTCACCTGACGACAAATGAAGGTCTGCCCAAAAAAATAATAATACTTCCTCTCTTTGCTGGATGAGTAGCCATCTATACAGCAGAGAATTACCAGGTCATCAAGTTTATCCTATCTATCTAGTCGAATGAGTTACCAGACACCATGATGGTTTAGCCATTAGGATAACCGACAGGTATTGTTCTAAGCTCATACTCCTCGTTCCAGATACCGGAAGCCTATGCTGACTGATGTCGGACGTTGATGCAGGATCAAGGCAGTGCAAAACCGATCGTTGTAGAGATCTTTGGGGGAGACTTATGTGCAATGGATGTCTCTTGGCTGATGATGATGATGACCCTCATTTGCATTTGTTTAGAATAACTTAAATCACAAGTTAAGATATTCGTATGACTACAATCCATACAAGTTTAGCTTGTAGTTATTGAATACCGTAAAGTCCTGCTTGCACCAGATGGATGCTATTGGAGTGCTGTACTTACGATCGACTACCATATCCTCAGTGAGATCGTCGTTGTAATACAGCAGAAGGTCCGGTACGTAGATGTTCTCGGGCAGGGCTACCTCGCTGAAGCGGTCCCTTTCGTCGAGGACATTGTTTTGCTCCAGCGTACAATCGTAGTCCAGGGCCTTGCCGAGATGACGCCACGTGTAGGAGTGCAGGTGAGTGTTGTGCGGCATGTACCGCATCATGATCTGGTATATCGTCTCTTCAGAGCACACCTCCAAGGTTACTGAGGAGCCTGCATATATAACCTAAGTATTTACATATCTATACTATAATAAAGCAATACTAAAATAATAACTAGCGAATTAACTTTACTTGTCAAAGTGTTGGTAATACGAATCGGACGAGTTCTTGCAGTCAGCTTTCCGACCACGATGCCGCTGTCCAGCCACCAGGGTTTGATAACCGGTCTCCAGCGCGTCGACGGCACCACTGGCTCCCTAAATCCGTGCCCGTGACGTTTGAACGGGATGGCAGATCCTACTATAGGATGCACATACTTAATCCAGTCTTCACCGTTGAACCAGTGGCTAATGTCCTTTCCGGCGTACGCTAGTATCGTCATGGCTAACTGCGGAACGTACATGTCACGTAAATATAAGTGTTAAATTATATAAAGTATGTCTAAGAGAACAACGAGTTGCTATTCTCATATCAACTCCTCATATTCAATACTCAAGTTAAAGAGAGAAACAATTTGCCGACTTCAATATTTCCGGGTTTAAGGGGTTCCGCTCAACATCTTACTGAGCCCAAGTCAACCTTACCTGCAGGCGGTGCACCCTGCTGAATAACAGACGAGGCTCTGACAACCCACCAACCCGCACTGGGCCAGCGTGGTGAGCTAATGCCCAATTCCTCTCAATGACCTCTGTGGAGATCTTTGGTGGAGGCCTATATCCAGCAGTGGACGTCTATAAGCTGATGATGATGAATATTTCCATTTTAAATACGACGTGGCTTTCATCAAAATCCTGATCATATCATCACTTAATATTAGGTGGGGTTGTGATCGAACCAACTCATTTATAATCTATTAAAATAAATTTATATGTATGTACATACACATCACACTAAAGTGATGATCACGACCACTCAGTCAAGAGTGATACCGACTAAGAAGAAGAAGAAGACAACGACTCTTTAAAAGCGTATCGTGTAAATGTGATTGTGGTCTACCAGGTAGTCCAAGAATTTATGTACTTTCATTAACGTATGATGATGAGATTTACAGTTTATATTCCACTAAATGAAAATACATAGATAAAGGAACATGAACAGCCAGCTTAATGTCATCGCTGGGACTTGGAGCCATCTCTCAAGATGGACTTAACACCGTTCACCCACCAGGCTGGCTAAGTGGAGGTGAACTAATGGCTTGTATCACGAAAGATGTAGCTCTTGAAATATGTCGGCATTTCAATATTTCCCATCAGCTGAAGCTCAAGGTGCATGGACTTAAACTGTAACTGTTACTAATAGAGCTACACCTTTCATCCATCATTATTGGAATTTACAACACTCTATAATACGTGACATCAATAAAAAACCACTCGTTACTCGTTTAAAATCGCAATAAGTGAAGCCCCTTTTGAAGCATGCGCAGTACTCTATACAGTCGTCGTCGCAGTACCAGTTCTTGATCGGGCAGGTGCAGGCCTTGGTGCACTTGCAAAACTTGAGCTGCTGCTCCATCCACGTCGTCAGGTTCAACACTTTACCGTTGAGCGACACCCAACAGTCGTTCGCCATGTTGTGCACGGCCACTTCGGCCGGAGTATAATATTCCGGCTTTGTATATATCATTGTGTAAACGTAATTATTTACAAATAGCTAAAAAAAAATTAATACACTGAACAATATTATCAGACATTTTTTGACAGTTGTTTTTTTTTATAAAAATAATCGCTTAGAGGTTAGGTTGTATGGACTAACGGCTAAATGTATTACTGGTTTTTAGAATATTTTGACCAGGGCTCTTTTAGAGTTGTTAATAAACATTTTTTTTTAATCAAATCAACCCTCATCATCATGTGTTGATAAAAATAAATTAATTCTTGAACTACCTGATAGACCACAATCACATTTACACGACACTCTTTCAAAGAGTTCTAGTCGTATACTGTTATATTTGCATATAAATTTATTCTACTAGTAACCCACTTGATATTAAGTGATGATTTGATATGGACTTTTGAAGAAACCCACGTGGTATTTGAAATGGAAACATTGAAGTCGGCAAATCCGCTCTTTAGCTTTAGTGTTGAATATGAGAAATAATGGTATTAGGGGTCTCACGCAACAACTCATGGGATCCAAGCCAACCTCACCTGCTCGTGGTGCAGCCTGCTAATCAACAAACGGCTATGGCTCCCGCCAACCCGCATTTGGCCAGGGTGGTGGGAAATGGCCCAAATCCCTCCATATGAACTCCTACATACGACAGCCCCTAGTGCCCAGTGGTACCGCAAGCCATGCTGACTGTACGTGGAGATATTTGGGGGAGACCTATATCCAACAGTGGATATCTATCAGCTGATGATGATGATATGAGAATAGCAACTCGATGTGCTCTTAGACAAATTTTGTATAATTTAACACTGATACGTGACTGCTCTGCTTCGCTGTAAGCAATACAGATTTAAGAAGTTGCCAGTTTCCATTTTTAATTTTTCATTTCATGATTTGAGGGGTTTTTTTTGGTATTTCTTCTTTTATTTAAAATAATAAGACAAAATTAAAGAGATCTTTATTTTATTATGAACACAATCGAAAGCGTTAATATTGCTCCATTATCATTGTCATTGTGATAAAAGCTCGATGCTTGATAAGAGTATTTTAAAAAAAATCAAGAAGTTTGTCTTTAAATTCATATAATCAACAATCAGGTTCTTAAGAGTCATCATTAGCAATCTGCGTTAATAGGTTTAAATTAATTAGTAGAAAAAGTTTAGATTAGTTGGAGTGGTTAAATGAATCATAGTTAATTCGTCAGAGATAAATATCGACTAAGTTTTGATAAAGATGAAATGGTTACAAAAGAAATTAGATATTGTAAACAGATGAAACATCTCGCATCAGCTCCAGGTCTTTGTCAACCGTTGTCTTCGCCGAATTCTCGGTATTAACTGGCCGGAGAGAACCTCCAATGAAAATCTCCTGGAGCTCTGCCGTAAATCTCCAATCGCTTTACAAATCTGGCGTCACAAATAGAAGTGGATTGGTCACACTCTACGAAGAGATCACAACCTTATTCCCAAGCAGCCGCTCGATTGGAGTCTGCAAGGAGAAACGCAAGCGCGGTTGCTCCAGACCGCTGTGGCGCTGCACAGTAGCAGACGGGGCGAGGAACGGCAAGACATGGAATAACATTAAGGGTGAAGCCCAAGACCGAACGCGATGAAGAATCACTGTGGACTCCCTTTTACCCCCTCTTGAGGTCAGAGAATGTTAATAATAATAAAAAAAAAATTATTAGAACCTTCCATCCTTAAAGTTGTACTTGTTTTTTACCGGACCAACATTAACGAATACTTTAGTCGTTTGAGAAAAAAAAAGAGATTAAATAATCGATCATATTTTACCCACTTGTGGGATTTAATATTATTTATTTAACGGGACTACTTTCAACGGTATATATAAATATTAAAAAATCAAATTAATAACAGGCCATACATCTAAAAACGTAGAACACAATGTCTACTTCTAGGTACATACATATCTGTTACATATACTAGATATTGTATCATTGAGTAAATCTAGTCTGATGTCTCTGTTACCGCAGCACCTATTTTCACCATCAAACGGTAGTATGCAATCATTACTGTATTCCATTTTAAGCGACGTTGAGGCTAATAAAATTACTGGAGGTAACATGACTTCCAAGGCGACGAGCATAATTGGATGCTGAATCGTTATGAGCAAACAGACATCCACAGCTGGATATAGGCCTCCCCAAAGATTTCCACATTGCCCGAACCTGGCGCTGCCGGCATCCAGCTGCTTCCCGCAACCTTCACCAGATCGTCGGAACACCTGGTGGGGATCTGCCAACAGTACAGTACTACGCCTTACAGTACGCGGTCGGCATTCGAGGACTTTGGTGCTACATAGGCTGTTAGTCCTACAAGCGATGTGTCCAGCCCATTGCCACTTGAGACTAGCAATCTTTTGGACTATGTTGGTGACCTTAGTTCTCCAGCGGATCTACTCATTTCTGATCCGATCACCTAGGGAAATCCCGAGGATGGCCTTATCCACTACTCTCTGTGCGATTTGAAGTCGTTCCACTAGTCCCACTGTATGCAGTCACGTCTAGGTGCCATAACTCATCACTGGCACGAATTAAAGACCTTTGTCTTTAGGAACTGCAGTAGTTGGGACGAGAGTATGCTGCATACCCGCCCGAACGCTGCCCAGCCGAGTTGGACGCTGTATATACCATCCTAACTAGCGCCACCTTGTTCTGGTTACTTCTTGCTGGAAAAGTTCTACATATGTAAACTACTAACCTAAAAGATCTACAGACTATGAGTTTTATCAGTTCAACATGTTCCATATCAGAGCTTCATTTAAACACTAGCCCCAGTGCTATCTTCATAATAGCAGTCTACTGGTTTTCCACCAGTGGACATGTATCCTTTCATCGCTTACCACTCTTGGTGCTATATGCTGGCAGCGGTCAAAAGAGAGAGCTGCTGCTCTTTCCGTGACATAATAAGAAGTGATGCCACCGAACGAACAGCAGCTTTATCTAAAAATTTATTGATTACCTTCTTCCTGCAAAATTAAAGATTCATATATGCTCAAAATTGGTGTGTCCAATTCCATCTGTGTATCAACAGCTTTCATAAGGCTCAGCTAAAATTCAAAAATGCTAAAAATTATAACCTCCTTTCTAGTTTTACAATAGGTTTTAGTTTTTGGAAACAAGCCGCAAAATTATTATATGATATATAAGTCTATAGTAATATTTATGGTGAAGGCAATGTTTAGAATATACTGAGAGTTTCATCGTAGACATGTTTGTACGTCCCATGTGGTATGGAGCATGTTGGTGTTATACACGTGGTTATCATGCGCGCATGCGTCACGAGGCCGGCTGGTGTGGTGCCTGGGACAGATGCTTGACTATATCCACCCAGTCCCAGCCACGTGGTTTCTCGCCAGCCCGACCAATCTCGGCTCGGTCCCACGCTCGTCTCTTCTGCGCCTTTGTCAACTGCTCCTTCTTCTCAGGCTTTTTACATGTTTCATTCTGTAATGAATAAAATATAATTAAGATATAAATATAATTAAGATAATAATTTAAATATTATTGCTGATATCCTTTGTCTTCTGTTATTTTAAAAGAAGGGTGATGGTAACCTGGAGATAAGTTTTACATCTGCCGTTAATAATATACTTTCTAGATGTTTACACTGCATCATATTGCACTCTTTGCCATATGGTAGGCACTAAAGATATTACTAGAGCTTTCAAACTGGAACACAATAACATTGGCACACAATTTACTATCACTACTGAACTTACTAATTGAGGATGCTTTTCTGTGATGGAAACATACCTGATCTTCAATAACTATTTTCTCTACCCTCGCAACAACTGCTTCCTCTGTTTGCTCCGCAAGTATTTCCGCCACCTTTTCTTTTAAACACTCAAACAGGGTATACGTCATGGCACAGCCGACCCATTGCTCTGCTTCGGCATCCACTATCGTCAAAATTTTATCTTTCACCGATTGTAAACTATAATGATATTAAACAAAATTATTTAAATAACATCTTTACACAAACAAAGTAACTATAAATAGATGCAAATTAAATTTAGGGCCTCAATGACTTAACAGCTGGCTATTTATCTCTCTTCATAAAAATATTTTTATTATATCCGAGGACACAATGAGGCTGAGTTTGGAGAATAACAAGGTACTATCTAATTATTATAATAATACATGATGGCACTAATCATCCACTTCATATCATTGACCTAATAGTAAATGATATGAAGTGTGAACAAACATTGATTTTAGGAAGACAAATCACCGGTAAATTATAAGACATTAAACAATTTAGGGATGGCGATTTACATAAACTCTTCTTAAAGTTCAGTCACCATAAAATACTTACAGATGTTGATTATAGAATATATCTAAATTGATTTTGGGTTTCTCTGTTGGATATGTGGGGCCCCATTTAATTTCTAATATAAAAGATTTTTCACCCTCAGTATACTGAAAAAAGAGAAATAACAAATTTTTATACCGTAATTGTCTCAAAAAGTTGTTTATGGATGTAATATTTAAAAACACCTGCAGTCTTGAGAATTAGTAGCTATTTAAATATACCAGATAATATGCCCCATTTGGCATTACATTAACTGTTTTTTGTCTGTCTAGTTCTTATGTTCTTTTTATTGTCTGTTCACTTTGTAGTAAAATTTTATATAAATAAAAGTTATATAAGAAGAAACCAGAATGATTACAAGATATTACATTGAGTGTTAAAAAAGAATTTATGATTTAATTTTTAATTTTATATGCATTTTAAGAGCAAATATTTATTACTGAAAAGAAAAAAACTTTTAAAGATACAAAAATTTTGTAAATTTTCCATTACCAACTTTAAAATAAGACATTAATACCTTATACTGATATGTGGTAGAGTCTACTTGTTTAAAGTTTTCATCTCCTTCATAGATAGACTTTAACACTTCTATCTCCTCCGCTTGTTGCTCTGCATCATCTGACATTGTCGCTTATTGCGCTGAAAGTGAGCAAGTAAAAAGCAAATGAGTATAACTGCATAAATTTTGATGTATAACAAACATTATTGTAGTGACAACTAATGTAACTGGACGATCCCTTGATATTAAGTTCAAGCCCATGTGCTTTATATTAGTTACAAATGAGATTTTTCTGAAAAAGTTAAATACGAGAATAAAACAAATGTAAAATCTTAATATATTCCGCGCAAAAACTTGAACGCACAAGAAAAAAACGAGTTCTGGAGTGCAAAAACATGAATAATTAATATTATATGACTTAAACTTACTGAAAGAGATATACAAATAAATATAAATTTCTTTCACTATCCCTTTTAATTATATATTATTTAAATATTTGATTTACGACACATATCGTTGAAGGTTATGTGCCTCAAGTTGACAGAACGAAACAGTTGGCAGGTGATTCTCAGCTGTTATCATACAAAGAGATAATTTAAAAACAGTGTTACCAGACAAAACGCAAAAAGTCGTATAAACTTGTAAGAAATTCAAAAAATCGTCAAAAAAATTTATTAATTATTTTTATATCCATGAATTGATTATGTAGATATTTTACTATTTTTTTTTAATAGTTTACTTAAAACTTAATTTAATATTTCTGGAGAAGATAGGTATTATAGAATAGTCATGAGTTATTGAAAATTTTTTTAACAACTGGCAAGTTTTTTAGACAAAACATGAAATACGTTATTCAATTTAAAAATCTTCTGACGCTACTTGTAAGTTGTAACTAGAAGATCGTTTGGACAAAGAGTATACATTTTGCAAGTTATAATTTTTTACTCGAAGATTCATTTAACAATTTTATTATGAACAATCAAAAGTGTGCGTGTAAAGAAAATCATTCTCCTAATTCAGAACGAAATTGTGCGTGTTCCACAAATCTTCAAAAAATGGCTGCAGATCAGTTTAAAGTTCCTGCTTTACCACATTCTCGTCCTCAACAAAACTCTAAAAATAATGAGAAGGAAGCAGGTAAATCAGAGTTCAAAAAAGAAGAAAAGAAAAAATCATGGTTACTATCAGATTTTGATTTGGGCAGGCCCCTCGGTAAAGGTAAATTTGGCAACGTATATTTGGCTCGTGAAAAAGAATCGCTTTATGTTGTAGCTTTAAAAGTGCTTTTCAAAAGTCAGATCATGGATTCTGACATTGAGCATCAAGTCCGTCGTGAAGTAGAAATTCAGTGCCGTTTACGTCACCCAAATATTTTACGAATGTACGGCTACTTCCATGATGAGAAGAGAATTTATTTAATTTTGGAGTACGCAAAGCATGGTGCGTTGTACAAGATGCTAAAAGATCACCAAAGACTAGATGAAAAGACTGCCGCTATATATGTAAGGGATTTAACCAAAGCTTTGATATATTGTCACTCAAAAAAAGTTATTCACCGTGACATCAAACCAGAGAACTTATTGATTGGCCACAACTATCAGCTGAAAATTGCTGATTTCGGGTGGTCAGTGCATTCACCGTCCTCAAGACGTATGACACTTTGTGGTACCCTTGATTACTTGTCACCAGAGATGATAGAAGGTAAACCTCATAATTACACAGTGGATATTTGGAGTCTTGGGGTGCTTTGTTATGAACTCCTGGTGGGTTTGCCCCCATTTGAAGCTAAAGATTCTCAACAAACATATAGAAAAATTAGATATGTCATTATCAAGTATCCAGATTTCATATCTGACAAAGCAAAGGATTTGATGGGAAAACTTCTTGTAATTAATCCAGAACAAAGACTCCCATTAACACAAGTTCTACAACATCCTTGGATACTACAAAATGCTCCTGAAGGTGCTAAACCCATGTTTTGTAATATGGAGCAGAAATAATCTAAATAACATTATAATTTCTAATTCAATGTTGAAGTGATTTTTTAAAAAATAATTACTGTGGTAACAAGACTCAACATCTAATGTCTAAAGCGATGAGTGTGGTGTAGTGCAGTGTGTAACATCCTAGATAGCGCCACATTGTCTAGGCGGACATATCACATACCTTCAGGTGAACATCCCTCTTGTCTCTGCTTAATTGTATAGAAAAAAATTACTATTTTCTCTTTTTTCTCTCATACTGTTATTTATGGTACTTTTGATTTTTTATTATTAAATTGATAGGAGAATAAAAAATTTTGTATATATGTAAATATTTGGATTTCAATAGGGTTATTAAGTTACTTAGGCAATTTTTTTATTTAACTATTAGAAAATTAATAAATTAGAAAAAAAATGATTTTTTCTAACAAAAATAACGCATTTATGATGTAATTTAAGGTTTTTACACATGGTACAATGTTAATTGCTTTTCTTAGTTATTAAAATTAGATATCTAGTATTTCAGTAAAGATTTGTTTGAAAGTTCTATTTATGTAGCTGGTATATAATTATTTATTAGGTTAATAATTTTTTTTAGCTACAGTAGCTTCCACATTACAATATTATTACAATATTAACATGTTCCATGCCACGTCCACCACCAGTGGTACACACAGTCATACTTCTTATTCGATGAGCTGAAAATATAAATTTCATTATAAATATATTTCTGTAAACTATATTTCCACCTGAACAATGTAGTATAGAGACATTATACAAGACGTAGTATAGAATAAAACATTAGTTTATTTAATTGTAAATATTGTGTGATGATATAATATCTTTAGTCAAAATGTCATATAACCTGAATGACAAGTCAGGCTATTTGTCAAAATGGCTTCGCGTGGAACATGTTAACTAGCTGAACTGAAAATTTACATAACCATTTGATAAATTACATTTATTTCCAAACTGATCTTTAGCCGGTGTAACTGTACTGATGCTTTGGTCTAAATCCTTTTTTTAGTTTATGAACTGAATGGTACGTCTATTGGCAACGCACATTGTTGTATTATTGATGTAACTAGCTTTAAATGATGCATACCTGTGTTATATTGTACTTACTATCTCATCTTCAGTAAGTTTGCAGCAAATGTCCAATGAGTGGAAAGGTGTCTCCAAAAAATGTTGAAGTTGGTAAAATATTTTATGTGATGTTATTTTAAATATTTTGTGTGTACTTATTCTACAAAGTGACTGAAGTTAAATATATAATTTATAGTAATCATATTGGACGCCTAAAAGGGCATATAGCTCGTAGAACCGATGGATGTTGTAGTACGAAGGTGCTGGAATGGCGACCCATTACTGAAAAGCGCTGTGTTGGCAGAACGCCCAGTAGGTGAACAAAGGACATCAGAAAATAGCTTAGAACCAATGGATTGATACAATGCAAGACTATGCTTCATCTTTCAACCTATGCCCAGCGGTGGACATCCATTGGTTGCAATGTTGATCTTGGGATAATTTCATTGTCTAACTTAAACTTGACATTTATTGAACTATTCATATTGCGTTTATATAATGACCATGTATAACTAATATGAAATGGGTGATAAATATAATTAATTAACTTGGTAATTATTTATTCGTAACTTTTATAAGATGTTAATATTTAATAATATAACCCTAATTAAATTTCAATTTTTTTGTTTTTGTTTCTATAGTACAAATCTATATTGTAGATGTCGAATTGTGGATCTCTTTTAACAACGAACTGCCAGTGCATGAACTCCCCGAGCAGGCACACCGCGCTCACCGCGTATCCAAGGGCTAAAGCAATGAACGCTCCGTGTAGTTTCTTCAAATTCATCAGAGCCTTGATTTCTTCATCTTTTTTCTCCGCCGACTTTATTTTGTACATGACGTCGTTCAACCATTTCTCTACGAGTCCGACTTCGACAATTCTTCTCAAGTACACATCCGCTAACGGCTTCAATGGCGAGTTTCTTTGGAAACCGATCGATATAGGAATGTTCACCACACAGTCCGACATGATGTGCAGGTTCCTCTCCATCCGCGTCTTCGGCTGCTCGGTGCCGTTGCACGTTGAATTTTCTTCGTCGACATTTCCATTAAAGCTTAGATATTTTAAAAAGTTTTTGCTATCGTAATAAGCCAGGTCTCCGCGAATGATACGTTTCGTCGCCGCGTCCGGGTCTTCGATGACTTCGAATCTCTGGCCGAGCTTCTGGCCGATATCGTCCAATGACTCCTCGAAGAACCGTCTCGTCTCAAGTCCCCCGCCGCCGCATTTCAGTTTACTGTCGGCCAGCTCTTTCAAAGTGTCTACGGTTACTCGAGGCGTTGGATTGGCCAGTATAGCGGTCATGCTGGCTCTGTAAGAGACCACTAGAAGTATGCAATAGAGCCAGTACCAGCCCGTGAGCACTCTGATGGACCAACCGGACGGTAGCTTTGGTAAGGACACGACCAGTAACATCCCGTAAGTGTAAAGTATGCTGTTAGTTATTTCGCCAAATAAATACAAGCCGACTGGTCCCGACTCTGGAAAGCAAATAGTTCCTCGTCTTGAATTTGTTCATATGATTAACATGTAAGAAGGCTTTATTTATTTTGCGACCTCCTTCGCAGTGTTCAGATGTCATTGAACTTTCGCAACGCATATACCTGTACCAGTTTTTATCGCTGCAAACTTCCGTCATACCCAAGTTAAATCTCAAGGAAACGAGGTAGAAGCTTTGGTATAACTGCTGATAGTTCAGAAATAAAAACCTGTATGCAGTTCTTTCTTCTCTATTGCCAATGAGTTTTCTTCAGCGATTTTCGTTCTATAATCCATTAGATGCATATAGTATTTCGCTAACCCAAAGAAAATGGAACCAGTCACCAGTAAAACCAACAGAACTGCTATCCACATATACAACCTGTAATAAAAAAATCGACAGTTATTATATGATAAAACTTATTTTTTTTTATTTTACTTCTAGATGGTGTTGCCAACTTATTGCCAATCTGCATATAATAATATTTTTTTCAAAGGATTTTTAGCAAACACTATTCACCATGTACGGTCGCGTTATTACCAAACGTCATGGGATTGATGGAAACTTATTTTTTTTTATTGATATAAATATTCTTATCCTGGCTCAATGTATTTTAGTCAGCTGTGATAACTTATCATAACATGGACCATTCTTTCCCGTAGCCAAAAGAGACACCGACTTGAACGGCAAAATCAAAGTCATCCAAGAGTTGTCCGTCGTTGCTTCCGGGGTGAGGAACGTCCAACACTGAGCCGTGTATGGCATGCTCAGGTCCGTCAGCTCCTGGTAGTAAGACGTGTACTGCAAGTTGCCCACGGCGACGTCTGCTCTACCAGCAACCATTTCGCCGAGCAGGCCGTCGAAGGAACCGTTCGCTTGCGTTTGGCTCCACGTGGTAGATTTGGAGTTCACCGGTTGGTACAGTTTCGTTCTGAAGTTCATTTTTGAAGCGATCGTATTCAATATCTGAAAACGGTATCTATTGTATAAAACATGGACCACGAACAACTTACAGCTATTATAAATTTTTGCATACAATTGATTTAATATTCCATCTTCATATTTTTGGATATTATAGTATTTTTGACATAAAAAAGGAGAAGCACTGATATACCTTCGATTCCTTGTTCGACGATGATCAATAAAGATCTAAAGAATAACAAATTGACAGAAGCTATGACACAAAATAGAGATGGATTTAAAAGAATGACTAAGAGATCCGACCCCAAGTAAAGATGGGTCAAGGTCTTGCGAGAAGACGACAATATTTTGGACATGATATATATTTAAGATTTTAATTAAAACCTTGTGATAATAGAAAAGTCAACGTCGATATGAGAAACCATTTCTACTATAACTTCAACTATTAAACTATGAGATCCATAAGGATACCAATTATCTTACTTTTAATATTTCACTTAACATATCATTATCAGCCAACAGACGTCCACTGCTGGACAACATATATTAAAATTTGGTCCTTCGAACCGGTAAGATGTGTTCACTAATTTTGTACCTCGATTTCGACTCCACCGACGCTATCCCTGTCGTTATCCTTTGCAATCACCACCGACGGCATATGCTCCATGTACACCACATTGAGAATTTCTCCATACAAGTTCTGTGTTTTGTCCGCGAATAAATTTCTGTTGTAATGAAATTTCCCATTTCTCCACACGTCGATTCTCCTCGCTGCGAACTCCTCTGCAGTAGGATAAGGAAAAGGAACGGTGGAAAGATCGTACCAGGTAATATTCTGAACAATTTTATGGTGACGCCGGAGAAACACTACGTTAACGATGCGCTTCCATAGATAATGCAATTTGTTTACAAACAATCTGATGTCATGTAGCATTATATATTTAGCTCTTGTGTCAATGAGACGATGTCTGCAAGAAGATAGTTTCCGTAAGCTTTATTATAAAACTTTATAACAAAGAAATCTTAAACTACCGGTGGTGGAAGGTCTCAGCTGTTGGAGACCATTTAAGTACCACAGCTTCGATCTCTGCTGCCAGATAATACTGTGTTCCGAATTGAAGGATGAGTTCGCGCGAAATTACTGAGTATACTTTTCTACTTAGTGTATAATTAAAACAAGTTATATATAAGCAACTCTGGATCGATCGATGAGATGTTTGGGGAAGACCTATAACCAGCTGTGGACGTCTATCGCCTGATGATATATGTTAAGTAAAAATCTATAGTAAAATTTACGATAATTAAGTATGCTAATGCATTACATAATTTAATACTTGAAGTTAAAGTAGAAATGGTTTCTCATATCGACGTTTACTTTTCTATCCTCGCAACAAGGTATTACCAAAAATTTAAATATATATCATGTCAAAAATATTATCTTCTCGCTAGACCCTGACTCATCTTTACTTGGGGTATTCTGGTCATTATGTACCTGTCACCGAATCGTAATAACCGTCCTGCTTGTATCCCGTCAGCCAGGATGACTAGATAGACGCCGCACCCGTCTTTCTTTGCCTGTTTCAATGCTTGCAAGGTATGAAAATTCGGTGAAAGTAGATCCTCATTTTCAGATATAACAATCTAAAAAAAGTATTTTTTTATTTACATGTACATATATATATATAGATTATGTTTAAATTAATATTTATTACATACGGCTCATATGGGGTGTAAGAGTTCCGCAAAACGCCTTACAGGATACAAGCAAACCTCGCCTGCTCGTGATGCACTCTGCTAATCAACAGACGTGGCTCTGGCTCTCATCTACCCGCATTGGGCCAGCGCAGTTGGAAATGACATCAAATCTCTTAGGAGTCCATACCCAATAGACGTGGGAATCTTTGGGTGAGGACTGTGTCCAACTGTTGACTTCTAATGGATGTTAATTTTTAATCATCATTTAAACTAACCCCTACTTAAATCACTTACAATAACAGATGATACCGCGGAAAACCTCCGAAATAGTGCATCATCAACTCCGTTAAAGTAAACCGAGTCGCACAAGATGGCCGCGCAGGTGACGTCATTCTGCCGTGTGATACCGTCCAGCATGTTCACGATGACGTACTCCAAGTCCTTGTTCCTTTTCACATCTTTCAACATGTAATCTAAATCTGCGTTACCTCTGTAATTTTTTTTCGTGTTGAAACTACTGAGACTAACAAGTAAAAGTCGATTTTTAGTTATTTAGTACAAGTGAAGCCGTAATAGTTCAGTTTGTAAGGCGGTAGTGTATGTACTTCTTAAAAAGGCTGGGCTTCAATCCCCGACAGGTTCCAAATGCTTTCATGGGCATGTGATGTGGAGGCATGGAGTTTAGTCTATTTTTTACAGCGACGAGACGAGAAGTTAGGTAGGGAGATTCCACATTCACCACATTGTTCTCATCGCCTTGAGACAAGTGTTGTCTCACCACCCCACTAATTTCACTAGCTACAACGCCCTGCAGACCTGCACACAGTAATGTTTGTTTGGTGGCGGAAATAGGTTACTCACCTAGACGGTCTCCAGCAACAGAGACCTACCATCATTAATCTTTGTGAGAGAAAGCTGCTTGCCCGAGTTTGGGAATATTAGGAAAGCTGTTTATCTTATATATAATTAAGCTTTGCCTAAATGTATAGTATTTGGTGAATAATGTGCACACGATGATTTTGCATATACTTAGTAACTTGACAGCACTTCGTGAGTATTAGGGTGTAAGGGGACTTACCAACTCACGGTACCCAAACCAACCTCACTTGTTCGTGGTGGGCCTTAATAATAAACAAACGAGGCTCTGGCTCCAACCTAACCGCGTTGGGCCAGCGCGGTAGGTAATGGACCATATGAACCTCCACAAACGTGGAAATCTTTGGGGGAGGCCTATGTCCAGCAATGGAAATATATCGGCTGATGGTGATGTAATGAACTTTGTGTTTTGATAAAATATCTTAATTATTCTGAATCCAAATCGTTAGACGTTCACCACTATACATAGGCATCTCAACAATCTCCACATCGAGATCCCGCGTTGCTTGCATCCAGCGCTTTCCTTCGATTATCACTTTATTTTTAAGTAAATATATATATATAACTTACGTTATAAAATGAACGTAAACGAATATCAGTACAAGCATGTTGCTGGTGGAACACTTGGCTACTGTTTGTTCCTAGTTCTCCTGTCCATCAGCGTACAGACAGATTGATTGACGTTCCGCATTACGTATGCAAACTCCATTATGGAAACAAATTGGTTTCTTTATTAATTTATTCGCCATTTAGAATTATTGATTAGAGCTCGGCTGATTTTGTTTCATGCCTCTCATCATCATCATCATCATCATCATCATCAATTCGTCCTATTGTCGTCCCACGCAAGCTTCTGGGATTTAAATTTTAATTCATCATGATCATTATCAGCAATTGTTTATCCGCTGCTGGATATAGGCCTTCCCCAATATCTTCCACCAAATGCAATCCTGAGCTTCTCACATTCACTCACTTCTGACCGCTTCGATCATGTCGTCGGTTTATGTGGAGAGACGGGTTCCTATACTTCTGCGACCTGTACGCGGCCTCCACTCTAAGACGTTTCTCCTCCATCGGCCGTCACTCATATGACAGACGTGGCCGGCCCGCTGCCACTTCAGCTTGCAGATTTTGAGAGCTACGTCGACAGTTTTAGTTCTCCAGCGAATTCCTTCGTTCCGGATTTTGTCCCTTAAAGAAATGCCAAGCACAGCTCTCTCCATCGCCCGCTGTGCTACTTTGAATCGGTGGACCAGCACTATGGTCAGGTGCCATGTCTCCGCGCCGTAAGTAATCATGGGGAGAACGCACTGGTTAAAGTCTTTCGTCTTGACACGTTGGTATCTCTCACAAATCAATCTCACCTCGCTAATTTTAATTACGTATAGGTTATTTGTTATTAAGTATATAAACATCGTAGATATCGTTGGGCAATGTGCTTATATCAAGGGGTGTAAGTCTATTAGCGGATGATGATGATGATGATAAAAAATACAATCCAAATTGAAGAGACAATAAAAAATAAAGTTTTTGATTTGGCCATAGGACTGTAGTCCATACAATAATTCCGCCCTTTTTATTATTTTTTTGATCTTGTCCTTTGTGTTTTTTAGTTTAATATTATCTGTAACGCTAGGTTTGCTTTGTTCTTAAGCAAGGATTCACGTCTATATTTTATTGTACGTTTAATAGAATATTGAATAAGCTGCTTTTTATCATTAAAGTTCTATTGTATATCTAAAAAAAGTCAGTCTTTACGTATAGATACAGGGAGCAAAAACAATAAAGCGTTAATATAATAAAAAGTTATATGTATTAAAAAATATATTAATTATAACAATTGTAAATATTTTTATGTTATTATATATAAAATTTCCCATCACATAAAATATGAATTTATTGATAAATAAAAAAATATATTAAAGCGGATGTGGCAAGTTTATCGTTTGTAATTGGCAACAGCATCCTTGCCTTTAAGTATTGTTCGCCCGTTGCCAGTTAAGAAAATTGTTCCATACAATTAAAAGCAAGTGTTGACTTGACTCTCATTACAGTTAAGTATATCATCATCATCACCATCAGCCGATAGACGTCCACTGCTGGACATAGGCCTTCCCCAAAGATCCTCATTGATTGGTCTTGCGTTGCTCGCATCCAGTGGGCTCCCGCAACTCACCAGATCGTCGGTTCACCTTGTGGGAGGCTTTCCAACACCAAGTATACCAGTTAACTATATAAATAACAATTAAAAAACATATCCAAATATTATAATATATGAGTGCTACTTTCATGCTTAAGTCCAATTTTTTGGAGGGTACTTTTAAAATTTAAGTCATTTAGAGACTCGTCATAGTTTGGACTGCGCGTAGGTGTTCCAGTGGACGACGTCCCTCCACCACTCGGGTCGCGACACCGCACCCGGGTAGGTCAGCACGTTGTTCTGTATATGCTTGTATACCTGTGAACATTGGTATACTGGTTACATCTAGTAACACGTATCTCTTCTCTCATCTTTCTACTCCTCACTCACCTCTCCGTCCGCGTTTCCTAATATAGAGTTGAGGCACCAGTCGGGAGGCGCTAGGGAGTCGACAAGGCTCGGCGCCTGCGGAGCGAGCGCCGCGCAAAGCCGCAGCACCGCCTCCCGTCACCAACGTGCCCTGATCGCCCGCAAAGTAACCGCCCTACAGACAATAAATGCTATATAGTACTTTTATTATGTCCAGCCATTAATAGGCATAGACAAAAATTGATAATTTTTTTCTACCTTTATTATGGTTTATATTAATATGGAAAGTAACAACGTTGAGCGTAATATAATGAAGATTAGACAGTACACCTTCCACCAGTAAAATTTGTAAACAATAAGCTAAAAAAAATTAAAAGCTAACACCTCATTTTATACATTACTTACTTTAAGTATATATATATATCCTTTTGACTATAATTAACTAATTAATTTTGAATATAATTAAATATTAAAATAATACTAACAATGTACAGCGTCGCCATATGTTTCTCCAGCAGGAACGCTCCGTACAGCGCGACCAGTTGCATCAGCACGCGCCTGCACTGTGCATCGTGGAACTGTTGCGCGCTTTTGTAAAAATGACCCAGTATAAAGTTCTGGAAAGGAAAAAAAAATTAAATAGCTTATTATTATTATTGACGGCACCGTACATGAGACTGACTATAGAAACAGCTGGAGTAACAATGAGTGTCACAACTATCATCACAGAGGAAATGACTTCAGAGACATTGCGAGAGTTTATATAATTTTTATAATTCCCAAGAATGGGGTTAGTCGGTATCAGCATAGCATGCACATAGTTTGATCAGATGGAAAACCCATGAAGCCTGATATTTTATTCATAATTTTATGAGAGATCTCATTGTTAAGTATCATCATTATCAGCTAATAGAGGTCCACTGCTGGATATAGGCCTACCCCAAAATTCCCAAACGGTTAGGGATTTATATGGGAGGATTTGGACCATTTACCATCACGCTGGCCCAATACGGGTTAGTAGGAGCCAGAGTCACGTGTTCATTAGCAGGGTGCACCACAAGCAGGTGATAATCACAAATAGACCTGTTGTGGTTGAACAAGGAGATCAAAACTAAAACGGGTAGAGTCGAATACCTCCTCATTGTCATGGGTTAAGTGGTCTTTATTCTTAATTTGGTTAACCCACCTCGCCGTAGATGACGGAGAGGGTCACCGCGTTGTAGGACTGCGACTCGTTCTTAGCTTGGAAGTTGTCCCTGCCATCATTCTTCAATCTGTTCACTTTCTCGTAAGTGGATTTTAGTGTGTACGCAGTCAACCATTTGTAGATGTGGACTAAATCTGTAGAGGGGAAATAATTCATATTTTTTTTTATTCAGCCGTGTGACGAAAGGAGCATGACGTGCATGCATCCAATATGGCAGTTCAATAAATGACTTTGTTCTGACGTGTTGTGTCTCAATTATAAATCCAATACATTACAACGATCAGCTCGTTCACCGCAAAACTGTTCCAGTATATGAATATTTGATAGATGTTCTGAAAGGAGCAATTACTTGTCGGATCCATCATATCTTCGATGCTGGTCAACCGGCAGGTCTCGGCTAGGAGCGTGTCGACATCCGCCAGGAACTCCAGTGATCCCAGCGGTGCATCTGCGGCGGTCAGCTGGCGACGGCGCGGCCACACACCAAGCAGCCAGTTGCTGGCCTGCTGCACCAGCAGGCTGTTTTCGCCCTCGTACGTGCAGTTAGCGTCGTTGTCATTGCGAAGATCGCCAATGGCTGAAGCTGAATAGAAAACCTAGTGTTAATTTGACTGACTTAAACAGTATCCAGTATTGGAAAAGGAAGAAGAGAAGACTTCTCCCCCTCACGAGATAAGGCTGCAAGGTGCTGGCGGGATAGCCGATGTGGTAGGAAGCGTTCTTGTGGCCTTGTGGCCTTGTAAAGCGACGAGAGTGAAATATCGTGTGGGGTTTTAGTCGGTGCACGTCCGACATAAACGCCTTTGCCCCACGGAGGCAGGTAATTGAAGGCTTTTCTCTCACTTAAAAACAAAAGGCGTGCTTAGGGCTGTGGGAAATGATATGCTAATAGGTAATTTATTTTTACGCTTACATATATCGATAACAATAGGCAGGGTGGGGGGGGGGGTTATTTCATAGCTCGGGCTACAGTGCAAAAATAACAACTACAGCGTCTCATGGTGGGTAGACCTACTTATTATCAGATGAACATCTTGATTAGAAAAAATTGTGGGTCACTTGTTTATGTGGTAGTGGTGGGTGACCTTTCAAGTAGCCGTGCCCGCCGCACGCCTCCCTGCAGTTCTGTATGCCGTCGCGCGCGCTCCAGCCGCACACGGGCTTCGCTGCGGACGACAGCGCGTGCATCTCTATACCTTTATTTGCTGCATTGTCGTTCTGCCCTGTTGTGTTAATTCATTTTCCATTAATAATTACAAAACATTATGCATACATAAATTATAGGAGGTACTTCCGTAATTCATCATCATCGGCCGATTGATCTCTACATCGAAGAGTTCATTGAGAGGTATTGGGCCTTAGCGCACCACGCTCGCCTCGTGCGGGTTGGTGGGTGGTCAGAGCCCCGTCCGCTATTCAGCTGAGCGCACTACGTTCAGATGAGGTTGACTTGGGCTCCGTAAGTTGTTGGGCCGAAACCGTTTTGTAATTTCATTGCTTTTTAAATGTAAAAAAAACAATGAAATTATGATTATTTCAAACGTCGATAAAAATTATTGATACGGACCCATCATACTATCTATTGCCATTGTGACGTGGACCGCGCCAAACCAGGTGCAGAACACCCGCAGCGCGTACGTGGTCGCCAGGTACGGCAGCAGGCGGATTTGCTGGGAAGGAAACCAGACGATTAATATCCGAAACGATGAAGTTCGTGCTCCGGAAAGAATAGAAACTAGAATAGTGAATAGAACAGAAAGAAAAGAATGTGGTATGATAATATAACAGTGTTCAAAGTAAACGGTGCTTTCTCTTTTTCTGGGGTCTTTCCCTTATGTCTGAGGATTGTGGTCAGTGCTAGGGTTGCTGTCTGGAGCGGATGATCTGCGTCCATCGGTTCCTGTATAGCACATTTCTCACGACTGTATATAATTAATAAGACGCGAGTCTTTAATCTGATCGGTCCATCTGGTTGGTGCACGACCTAATGATCTTTTACCTTCGGTCTTCTCATCGACAATAAATTTTTCCAGACAATCGTCTCCTCTGCGCATTGCGTGGCTAAAATAAATATGGATGCGTTGCTGGATACGGTGGACAAACGAGTTTTTATCCGGAGTCGAGTCATGATCAACGCATTAGTGCCTTTCTCTATCAAAGGTATCCATTACTATATATCTTATCATACGGTCTCCAGCACTGAAAGTCTCTTTCTGGCAGTAACTGTCCACATTTCCATACCATACAGGAAGATAGGGAACGGTGCAGTAGCTTAGTTATTATACTGGATCAATAAGAAGTAATTCTTAGAAGATATAATAGCAAATCACCCGTTGATAAAAAGGTGTTCTAAACTGACCTGCTGCTGGTATTCTAGTACCGGCATCTCCTCGTTGGCGTTCTCCGGACCGAACTGCCTTCTCACCGCCGAATACCGGATCGCGATCACTATCGCCTTCTGTAGGTAGTTGGTCGAGATGGACGTGATGTGGACTCGTCCTCCTAAATGACAGATGAGGTATATGTTAACATCAAATAGTACGAAAGCATCGGGAGGAGTAGGCCGATCAATTACCATTATTTCATCATATATCGCAAAATGCAGTGATGTTATCAGTAGATCAGATCAGGGACATACCTGAAAGGATTCCCAAGGAGGCACCGAACCTCTTACTCGGATCCCGAAAGGGTGTCTTGTAGTCTCCGTTGTCGTCCACGCCGCCTAGCTTGTCAAGAGCCGCCTCCTTGGGCAGGTGGTAGTTGTTGAACATCACAAACCTGTACACCAACAGTCTTAGTTATAACGCCAAACTAATTAGAAACTTAGACGGTAATGGTTAATTTAAACCTAATTTTTTAGTCTAAAATACGAAACTATATAAAGGAGTTAAATTTGAAAAAGATTAATTATAAAAAATGGAAAAGTTAAAGGCCAATAGTTAGGGTGTTCGTGAAGCGTCCTAAGAAAGTAATAAACAATTGTTCGTGTATCGACTGGCTGTACGCGCGAGCGACCGCGGCGGACACGCAAACTCGCGCTCCTACGTGTACACACGGGATCCGGGCTCCGGACATGTACTGAGTACGTGTCGAATGTAAAAATTTGCTTCATGCAAATTGATTGGGGGTACTGTATAGTATTGTACTGTACCGATTGAAATCCTAAAAAAATACAAATGTGATTGTATGGTGAACAATTATGAAAGTATAAGAGTGTGAAAGTATGTAGGGATGAGTTATAAATGATAGATCGGTTCGCATCCCGGAAAATATGAAAATGCAAATAATCATGTATCATGACAGAATATGATACAGTGTGAAGGTCTTCATACATGAGATTTATAAAGTATACGGGTTCGAAACCGTGTGAAATGGTGCATGGAAAATTTAACAAATAACATCAGATAGTGGAGAAGGTGAGATACCAGCCGGGTGTAGTTGGTGGTTATTCAAGTAACTACTTGATTATACTCTGATTCGGTAAAAGTGTTAGATAACACTTCGATGATATCGAAATACTCAGAACCATGTCTTAGGGCTTCCGCTCTACGATACATGGGTACTTGGCGTCTTAGTGGCTTGCCGCGTAGACATGTCGTGAGATAGCGGAAGCGGACGCGAACGACTGCCTCGATGCGTATCAAATATTGATATTGCGTCTTGTCGTAGCGTAACGATTGCACCGTTACTGAACTGGTGCATCTTACGGATTCGGTTAGTTGAGGATGTTTGCAAGATATTGATGTCTGCTGTGATGTCTTGTGCGCCTTTCATGATGATGTGCGCCGACGATAGTCGATTGCGTGTCTATCGCAGATCAGTGATAAGACTGCGATATAATCCCTTCGCCATCCTATGAGGTGAGCTATGAGCTTTCGAATGCACGCCGCGGATTACGACCCGCGCTGACTATGTAGTTGTTTTTGTTTTTATTAACATATGTAACAAAATGCTAATGGACGCACATCCTGGAACCAACGGTCGGTAACGAGGTAGTGCGGACTCCAACCGCCTAAAAAGCTTCACACGGTATTTCAATTACTTTCGAAAAATATGCACGAGGGTCACGGGATAACATCGAGCAGTTTTTACGCAACCCCCGATCGGCGCCTGGATCGAACGGGCCCGCCTCAGAGAGGGATCTGAAGCACCCCTCCCGACTGAAAATCCTTACGTGGCGACGCGTCGGAATACGAGACCCGCCGCCAGATACACCCCGGGAACCCTCTCCAAGGGGGCGCCGGCCCGACGGCCCATAGTCGGTCGCGACGCCAGGTTCGTCTGCCTAAGGAGGCAGTCGGCGGGGACTATGTAGTTTGTGGTGATGTCAATTCCAACACCATACAATGCGTCTGTAAGTGCACCTGACTGGTGAAGGTGGTGATTCGTACAAGGACTAATCTTTGGGTCACAGTACCCTTTATATCTATCATGTGTCCTGGAATGTGCGCATACACTGTATATCTGATTTGGGTTGTATCTTGTGAGATGCCTACTCTCATTGCCATGCGCAATTTAATCACAGTTTGTGCTTACGCACTAACATTTGAGTTGGCGCTCACTGCATACGGCGAGGTCTGGTTACTGTAGCCGTATGCCATCCCCAAATTTTTTTGAATGTGAAGACGTGAACTTAATACACTTGTGTCAGGGTCTTAAGAAATAATAAATATTGTAAATATTGTAAACCCGTGACGAGACGTGCAGCCCTTTACAAGCGTGAAAGGATTATAAATAAGAAAATAAACCACACGAACGACATCAGGCTGTATTAACAAATATTCATCCTTCCATATAAACCTAAAAGAACTGAATATTACTATAAACATAGCCTAGAACCAGCTCCTAACCGAGATGATCACAAATGATTATAATTAATTAATGGCCAAAACATAAACATTAATAATACTAAAAAGAATGGTATGCATCATTCTGGTTCTGTAAAATATGATTACATGAGATCCTAAATATCATTTAAGGATTTATTTAAAAAGGAAAGAGGATTACAGTGAGAGTAATGATCTCAGATAATACCGGAAAGCAGTTCAACCAATTTGAACGCTCGATAACATTCCTATATAAAACGGCGCTACCATATTATGTTTAATATTGAGGTGTGAAAGCAGTGTGGCCTTGGGTATGTTTTTAACTGTCTCTGCTTCCTGGGTAAACGCTAACCTTATAATACGGAGGTTTCTAGTTCGATTCCGAGGTTAGTTGTTTATTTAACTGTCAACCCCCTGACAACTATCCAGGACGAGTTCGCTTCAAATTATTCCACACCATTACCATTTTCTTTGTAGTCAAGTTTGGACTTATTGTTGATAAAAGACCGTCTTGATAGTCTATGTATCTATAAGATCATACTATAACACAGTAATATACAAATATTACTATTCGGTGGTATAGCAAATTTATTCATTAAGTAAATGGGGAGGAGAAAGAATTACCCGTTATCGACCCCATTTAAGCCAATCTTCTCGCCAATGTCGCCAACGGTGACGCCGGGGAAAGGTTTCAACGTCTTCGGATCTCTGATGGGCACCAGGAAAGTGTGCAAGCCGTGGTTCTTGCCTTTAGACATTAAGATCGCGTACACTATGGCGTGTGTCGCACATTTACCTTAAAAACAAAAAACAAGGAATTTTTCAGATAAGTTACTAATAATTTCATCATCACCAGGCCTTTTAACTGAAAAACAATATAGTTTAGACCCAAAGTGGTCAACGTGGACTCGCTAGGGTCTATGGTTAACTCGAACTCGGAGATCTAAACTGGCTCTAATCTTCACATATTTGTGTCAGTTTTGGGAATATCGTAGAAATGAAGCTGTAAGACGTCCACCGGAAGCAGCTAAATTTTGAAAGTGGTCCTATGAGTATAAATATTTAAACTGTTATCGGAAAAAGATCTACCCTCTGGGCAAAGTATTGTCATGATTCATTACTGGACATAGGCCTCCCTTAATAATCTCACACGGAATCTGCGCTGACCACATCCAGCAGATACCCGCAACTTTCCTTCCAGTATCAAAATGATTGAACGATTGTGAATTTTTAGCAACACCGTTTCCGGCGCCCACTTTACATCCTATTTAGTATAACTGAAAACTTATTATTTTCTTCTGTTCTGTTTAATCAATTTCTACTTAACAATAGTTTATATTAACAAAAACTTTTTCACATACCCACAATGGTCAGTGCGCATTAATAAACATTTCCAAGGTTCAATAATTGTAATTACAGAAGCTGAATATGATTAACCGCTGTACCTTTTGTTACAATTGTAAATTTTAACCTCCCTTTGTATTTTTAAAGGGTAAACGTTGATAAAACTTAACAGAATTATTTTTTTTTAATTTAGCATTGAAGTCCATTTCTTGTTATACTAAAAATAAACCTAAAAGTTTTCGCGGATGATTTTTTTTTTATTATTTACGTGGGTAACAATATGCTAATGGTCGCACACCCCGGAACCAGAAGGGCCGGTAACAGGGTAGTGTCGGACTCTAAGCGACTAAAAAGCTTCACACGGTATTCTAATCAGTTCCAAAGATATGGACGAGGGTCACGGAATAACATCGAGCAGTTCTTCGGCGACCCCCGATCGCCGCCTGGAGCGAACGGGCCCGCCTCGGCGTGGCGGGTTATGTGTTACTCGATTTCCTGTCTAACGACTTCATGTTATTAAAAGCGGCCTTTGATATTGGTAGGGAAAATCTTTGCAAGAACAGCTTCCTTCAAATGAAGGTTCTGAGGGATTCCTAACGGAGGGCCCGACTTCCAACAGAAGTAATCATGTACTTATGTATCATAATATCTAAACTTCTTCCAGAGAAAGGCATCGGCATGGCATACCTAACGATCCAATCCAGAACTTGGCCGCTTCAAAGTCTGGAGTGTTCAGAATAAACTGTTTCTTCTCCGGGCAGTAAGTTGCGGTCGTCCTCATGCCTTTAGCATTCGATCCGTGAGACACTTCCGTCAGAGCGAAGCAGCCGCCGATCTTACCCTTCTGCGCTTTCTTTATATAATGGTAATGGTGATCTTGCCCGCTGCCTTGGATCACGTTGGAGAACATACGGTACGTCAATGAAATCTTCACGGCAAGGGAGCTGTCGAACATGAATAATGCCTCGGTTTCCGCTTGGAATGCTCTCGGTTCGATTCCTAGCTGAAAATTAAAAATTCAATATATTTCATTTTCTTCATAATCTCAAAGATAAACAAAATATCAATAGATATTTATCGGTTAGATAAAATGTTATTTGAATTATCTCACCATCTCCATCGGTATGAAGTTCTGACCGTAGATGACGTACATTCGCTTCGTGCTTATGTGCCGTTGCTCGTCCAGGGATGCGGTGGCCTCCCCGTGCTTGAACAGCGGATGGTCCCACATGAAGTCCCAAATATCATTCTGTATTCAAAGACGTTCATTGTCACACAAACATAATTATCACCAGGATATGAGACAACACTTAAAACAACGGGCATAATGTAATTAAGAACCCTTCTTTTTGTAACATTAACATAACTCAATTATTTAATACAAACAGGTTAAATGTTCTTAAGGTTAATAACCTGATGATTAGTACTAGTACGCCTACAACAATTTGGTGGTAGTTAGAATGATATACACTACACCACATCGTACTTAGCGCTTCGACGAAATAGGATAATATAGTCTAACGAAACTACTATTATTTACTAACTACTAACGCCCTTCTAACTGAAGCACAGTAATGTTTCCACAATGTTGTTTGACGACAGAACTGAGCTATATACCATAGAGAAACAGAACACTGACGTCTCGTTGAAGTTACCACCAGTAACATAATTAAAATACTTTTATATAGATTTTTTTTTTTCTACGAAACGACGATTATGATTGGGACGGTCACCTGATGATAAGTGATACACCTGCAATAACGTTGCGCTAGTTAGGACGATACATACATCACCATGGTCGTCGCTTTGAAACATAAGATGTTAAGCCACAACGCCCTTCAAACGGGAACACAGTAATGTTTTCACACTACTCTTTGGTACATACGTAGACGGTCTCCAGCAAGAGAAGCTTATCAGTAGTTACTATAATACACTACAGTACAAATTTATTCAAATGCTGAATTATTCATAGCAAACTGACCGTTCACTGCTGAGGTGAAACGGTCTGATGAACCCGCATATTAAACACAATACTAACATATTTCAATGAAATAAAAAAAAAAAGATACATAACTGTTTTCACTGGTGGTAGGTCTCTGTTGACGGAAACCGTCTAGATAGGTAACACAGCAGCTGTATCTGCCGCCAAACAGCTTTACGCAATAATTACTGTGTTCCGGTTTAAACGGTGTTGTTGCTAGTGAAATTACTGGAGTAACGAGACTCGACACGTTAAGCACGTAATGGTTCTGTATATATCATCTTACTACCGCCACTGTTATGAGCAGGTGTATCACATATCATCAGGTCTCGCTAGTCCAAAAAAAAACAGACATCACAGTTCAACATTCATCAACCTTGTGGTGGGCCAGACCGTGGCGCACATCCTGACTTTCTGTCCTTTATAGAGGACCGACAGAGCAAACTTAGAAATAGAGATAAGAAAACGGATAGACACGGAAGTCATTGCCTCTCTGATGAGTGAAGACGAAAGTCGCCAAATATTCTTAAAATATCGTTAGAAGGTAATAGCGTACGCTATAAAAAGGAATAAGATGTAACAGGATATGACATTAAAAATAAATAAATAATAAACAAAAATAGGATAGAGTACAAAATTAGAAAGAAATTGTAATAAATGAACAAACAAAAAAATAATGTAAAACAAAAGTCAAAATTAAAAGAAGGATAAGAAAGAAGAAATGACAAAGGGATGATTTGTTTCAGCACAAACGACGAGACGACGGTCTTCACTTGCGAGAGGTATGAAAGATGGAAATGGGATGCAGTATGAAAGAGAACAGATGTGTGATAGATAAGTAGAGTAAGATAGATAAGAAAGTATGAAGAATAAAAACTGTATAGATGGTAAATGAAATGTACATAAGAAAGGCCCTGACCCAAGACACGCAAGGCAACAATTAAAAAAAAACATTCATCATCATCAGCCGATAGACTTCCACTGCTGGACATAGGCCTCCCCAAAGATCTCTACATACAGTCGGTATGGCCTTCGGTACTGCCGGGCCAGAGTGCTCGTCAGTTTGTAGGGGTTCCTATGGAGGAATTTGGGCCATTTCCCACCACGCTGGCCCAATGAAGGTTGACGGGAGCCAGTGCCTCGTTTGTTGATTAGTACGGTACACCACGAGTAGGTGAGGTTGGCTTTGGTTGTTGTGCGGGTTCCCTTACACCCCAGTTCAGTACAAGTTCCGGTTTAGTGCAGTTCAACATTATTATTATTTAAATTACGCCATTTTCTTAATTTATTTTAATTTGTATTACCATTTAATTAATAATGGAGGCGAAATGTGTTGTGGAACAAAAACGACAGAAGTGTTCTTACTTTACTTCAAATTTATATGGTGGTAACAGGTACAGTGGTTTCTTGATAAAAACCACAATTAAGGTGAATAAGTACTCGTCTCTTATTTTTTCCTAGATTTGTTAATATATTTATTAACAAATCTAGGAGTAGCTAGTGTAATTACTGGGGTAATGAGACTCCGATCTTAAGGCGACAAGTGCAAAATTAATATTAAAATACATTTAATAATTAAGAATATAAGCGAAATAAGATCAGGCGACAGTAATGGCATAGAATAAGTGGCATCGTCGGGAATCGAACCAGCTCCTCTCTGATCTATCCGAGCTATTGCAGCTTCTTAGTTGCTATATTATGGTAATAAGTTTTGTCTCTATTCCTATTCATAAAGATGACAATTCAAACACAAAACTTTAGCTGATGGTAAGTCTCTATTGATGGAGACCGTCTAAGTGGGCACCAGCACATATTGCAGCCGACAAACGGTAGTATGCAAACATTACTTTGTTCCGGTTGGAAAGGCGCTGTGGCTAGTGTACTTACTGCGGTACGAAGACTTAATATTTTATGTCTCAAGGTGACGAGTACAATGAGTGCTGGTTTCGGGGGAGAAATCTTCGGAAAGATACTCTACCTTTTGGAGGTAGTCAAAGTTACGTCACCTTCGACATTTGGAGAGGTCATGGGATCTCCGTTCGGAAGACAACCGCAATATGGTATAACCTAACCTAACGGGACGTTGATATGGGGTCGTATCACTTACCATCAGGTGAACATCCCACTTGTCCGACTGCTTCGTAGAATAAAAATAAAAAAACCAAAATTTAATCTGATTATGAAAATTTACGTAATGAAGATAATGAACTGAAATAACAAAGATAATTACGAGTAACAGCCGATAAGTCTTAAGGATTTATTAGTAGATAAACAAAATTACTTCTGTTACGGAGAAACATATAACTGTAATGTAGTAATATTGTGTTGAACAATTGTCTTTATGTAATAAATACTAATCGATAGGAATAATGGTGGAAGTGGCCGGAAAGAGAAAGATCAGTCGCAGAAACAAGTCATGGCTAGGTAATAACAAGGAGTGGACCAACACCAAGAGCGCCGCGCAGCTAATCCACCTTTTTTTATCGCCGAGCAAATCCTTAAAGATACCCTTCTTCTGGGGGTAAAATATATATATGTGGGGCTTCTACCCCCTCAGTGGTCTTCCTCAGTGCGTTGAGAGGGGCTTCGGAATCTCCTACGAAACTCACCGGTGCCCTACTGCACGCTGGCTAAAACATCCCACGGAAGGGCAAAGCCCTCCTTAGCACCCACGCTGTGCTGCGGCAAATACAAGACCACCGTGCATTTGCCGTTCTCCTAAGGCTCGCTTATTAAACTCTGCCCCCACAAACAAGGCTCACGAACCCAAGGACACTTTCAATCGCTTTGTGCGATAGGGAGGGAAAACCTTGATCCTATTCTTAATTGCCCGAGACTACAGGGCTGCAGCTGATCCACCTAACGCGCAACAGAAAGGGGTTTCCAAAACTAGTCTCCAATCTTCACCAGTTGGAGAGGCACAAGGATAAGAAAATTAAACAGTAGCTGTTCCCCGCCCGCTTTGCTGACCGCAATATAAAATTAGACTTGAAATTTGTCTGGAATATTCCTGGAAAGCAACCGCAACCGGAAGTTACTTTCTATAGCAACTGCATAAATAATGCCAAATGATAATGTTTATGAAATTTAATTAAAAATAAAATGATGAAGAATCTATGGAAATCAAAACTTAACCCATAACCATCTATAAGTATATCATTCCGTGTCGAATGCTTATGTTCCCGTGTGGTTCACTCGTTTTTACGTGATTGGCGAACAGATGAGACCCATTTCTATTATACATATATTTGTTTCTTTACAAACTTGTATTTATTTTAATTTATTATTATCGCTTATGTTTTGAACTGTTATTGGTAACATTCCATCCGGCAACTCACACTTGGCCATAATAGAGGATGGTTATGATTCTTCTTGTTGGAAAAAGTCCTTACTCCCAATAATGGATTAATATGACTGCATTTAATAAACCAGTTAAGAATTTTTTTTTTATTCAACGCAGCGCCGAGACAAGCGGGATGTTGATCTGATGGTAAGTGATACGCCTGCCCGTAACAACGTGACGCTAGTTAGGATAGTATACACTGCTCCACACTGTGCTCGTCGCTTTGACACATAAGACATCAAGTGTCGTTACCTCAGTAATTTCACTAGCTACAGCACCCTTTAAGCCGGAACACAGAAAAGTTTGCACACTACTGTTTATCGGCTGCAATAGGCGCTGCAGTAGTACCACCTAGACGGTTTCCGGTAATTTAGTAATGACCTATCACTCAGTAATTTATAAAGTATAAGTACGTTATGAATACTGCGAGTAATGTGATAACAGTTCAAGTATTATCATGTCCTAGTAACATTTGGCTTGAAAATCTCACTAGATGTATAAGTAATATATAAAGAGAAATATGTTTGAGGAATAACAATATGTTTATAAGATAATTAACTTTTTTTTAATCATAAAATTTATTGCTTGACTACGAATCCACCTGGAGCTAAGTGGTGAGGTGGTCTGTGATGGTATAGCGTACTAACCTCTTTTTTATCATGCGGGAAATCTTCTTAAAAGATACCCTGCTTCTGGGGAGAAGACATGGTTATGTGGGGCTCTTATCCACTAAAACGCGGTGGGTGGTCTCCCTCAGTGCATTAAGAGGGGCTCCGGGATCTCCTACGGATTGCACCAGTGCCCCCCTGCACTCTACTAAAAGCTCTCTGCCTACAAGCAAGCTAACTATGCCTTCTTAGCACCCATGCTATGCTACGGTAAATACAAGACTACCATCCTTAGGCTCGCTTATTGAGCTCTGAGGGCCCCCAGCCTCAAAGCCCACGAACCCGAGGACTCTTTTAGTCACCTTGTAGCCTGAGATTACAGGGGTGATAGCGTCTAGTATGCTATTCATTTTCTTGAGGACCACTTTCGTCATATTTGGACGAGAATACTGACTGAAGAAGACTCTTATCAAAAAAGGGGAACTAAACCTCATTGTTCTCAATCTGTCAATCTTAATGTTTACTACGTAATGATGGTGACTCGTCATGAGCCTTGTTGTCTGGTGGTAAAAAGGGATGGGGTACTTCCTCCATTCCTGTTTTACCACTTATGTAATTATGTCAAGTAATTCCATCGCACTCTTCATAATGTATTCTATAGAAGACGAGACGGGCCACTTGACGAATTTAAACATAAGTATTTAGAAATCCAGTTAAGGTTTTATTCTGGGTTAGAACCTCAAACTAGATGTTTTTTTCGGATGCGAATATTTTTACCGTAAATTTTTAACAAGTTTTTCTCATGGAAAAATGGCTTGTCTTAAAGTGAAGGATATCAGTCCTTTTAGTGACCAGAAGTAGAATCTAGTTATCACATTACACCTGTTCAACCGATTATTTAAGACTGTGAACATAGTCCGGACAATTCTACTCCCATCGTTCAATCTTTGTAAGCAAATTGTATACCCTCCTCACAGCTAATTCTTTTAACAAAATCTATTGTCCCCGAATTTGAAGTTTTGTGCACCATATAAACATGGATGCTGCAATTGCTACAAATTAACTGTACAATATTTTATCGACCAATTTTGGTAAATGGTTACACAGAATAGCAATGATAGAATTCAAGCTACTGCTAATTTCTTATAAAAAAATAATAATAAAAGGTACTGAGAATTTTATTCTATATTATTTCCACATGTAAAATATAATATATTATATATTACTGTGACATGATGAGTACTTTCAATTGAAAAGTATGTTTTGAAAGTGTTATTAAACAATTAAATTTGTTAAGAATTTATGTTCATTTGTTTTAAAAATTTATATCATAATAAGATCAATTAAGATTTTTTTAAATCAAGAAGGTTAGTGCCCTTGACCATGATCCCACCTTATGTTATGAACAGGTGAATCACCATCAGGTGAAAGTTCTGTCTCTTCGCTTTGTTGAATGAAAAAATATATAAAAATCATATCTTGTACATATGCTGCAACAATACAAGAAAGTTAAATAATTTTAAACTTAAAAATGTATTTTCTAGCATAATATTTAACACATAACATTTATATATAAAAAGTTATAGAATTAACACATTAATATAAAAAATAGAAGCAAACAAATTAATACTTACCTTTAATTTTAAAGTAGTCAAGTTATCATACATAAGTTTCATACGGCGCCAATCAAATGTCGCTTTCTTTCTGTACACATCCAATGGACCCGAGGGCAAATCAGGAAACAATTCACGAAGTTGGTCGTCCGTAACAAGTTCACTTTCGTTTAACGTCATTTTTTTAGATTAATTTTTTTTTGCACTTATTTGGTCAAAGTCTACACAAATAACTTATATCAAAAACAATAAAAGATAATTTTATCAGTAAGATAAACCGTATCTATCTAAAATAAATTAAAAGTAACGTTATTTGTCGTTTACGAGCGATGTTACGCGCAATAAGTTTAAAAGCGACTGTAGACGAACGCAACTCCTCCAAAACAAAACTGTAATAAAACTCCGAATGAACTTATTAAATACAACGTTCACATTATTATCTCATTTGTCAAATTTTATTTTAACATACACTTACAAAGTTCGTTTTGTTTACTTTGTACATTTAAGATTCAATGACGTTACAATATACGCTATGTTCTATTTAATAATGACAGTTACTAGTATTCAATGTAATACACATTAAGACTTATATAGGGTTTAAAATTGCCATCTATTACTTTTTTAATTGATTAATATTTCAAAAGAAAAAAAATAGTGTTATCAATTAACTAACCATTTTTACAGGTTCTAAATATTTCCAATTAATTTTAAGAAATAGTAAAATTTTCTTTGACGGTTGCAGTTATATTCGCTGATTTTTTTTACATTTTAGTAGATTTAATGCTTTTTAAACTATAGGGCTGTATGATGTTATATTTATTTTCTTAAAAAAGTAACAAGAAAGTTTCGGATTTAGTTGTCAAATATTGAAAGTTCGTTTATTATTTTTATTTTAGTTTCATTATTAATTTTTAGTATAAATGTATTAAGAAAAGCCCTCCTTATGTATTAAGTATTATTAATATAATATGGTTAAAGGTAAGAAACTACTCTAATTGACTTATTTGGCATTTTATTGTTTGAAAAGTTAATTAACAAAGATATAAAATAGAATAATTGTAAAGTAACAACTGTTAAGCTGTTCAAATAAAATTAATTATTTTAAGAATGTTGATCATACCACAATAAAATATACCAAGCCTTAATTTAAAAAAAAAACATAAAAAAGAATATATTTAAAATAAAACTTTAAGGATGCGAAAATATTTTTGTAATCGATTCAAATTCTTAGTTATTACAGAATGAGCTTAAATTATAATGTGAGTATTTTGGTAAGTTCCATTTATCTTTAGGAATATTATTATGTCATACATTATGAATCTTATTTTATTTAAAACTGCAAAAGGATTCTAAATATATATCACATTTCTGTAATTGTTGTTTATAATTGTATATAACTGCAACTCAGCTCCTTTTTCTGTAGATACACTAATATTTAAATATTCCTTCAACCTACACAAACAAACAGGAATGAACTATTTTGAATCTTACGAGTAAGAAATGTATGTTTTGGTCCACAATTATACTGTACAATATCCGACAATATGTTGAATTGGGATGCAAATAAAGTGTTGATATATTTAAATGTACCATTGGTATGACCTTAACCCATAAATTAATAAAAATCCTCCAAAATTGATAAGGATACAAAGTTATAGTATGTGTTGCAAAGAAGTGTCTAAACAATAGGTTATTCTTACTATGGAGCTAGGGAGTCTTGCTTTTACCAACATCAGATTTTCAGCCTTTGTTGTTTATGCGCCTTCTCAAGAGTTGCTATTAAGTGCAATCCTTGTCCTTAAATAGACATGTCCCGAAGTGAAATAAATTATATACAAAACATTAATTCATTTAAATACTATTTTGGTGAACTTAGGGTACCTGTGGTGCGGAAGAAACTACCATCATTTGACAATATTTATTAAAAATGGGGAAAAAATTTTATAAGAAAGAGAATACATACTATGTATTACAAAGCATTGCATTTTGGAATATGCAATCAAAGTTAATCATTTTACTCACGATTTCAAAATGATTCTAAACTCTTTAATTATGCTTGTACCATGAAATAGTTTATGACAGTTTTTTTTTATATTAGGACATCTGTCTTCAATTTCGAAAAGCCTTAAGTGACAATGAACATGAAGGTTTTTATTTTGGTATTTATATGTTAATAGCTAAAATACAGCATTGGTGTTACAAACTCAGGTTTATAACACCATATAAAGGTGGTAGTTATTCAAATTCCTTCATTGCGATCTGGAGGCAAATTAGGAGAGTCTGCTCCGTCGTATTCCACTGTCGCAAGGTAGGCTTCTCAATTTCGAGTAAGGACAATGAGCACGGAAGACGAACATCGTAGCGGCCGTTCATCAACGTTAGTCACCCAAAAAAATGTTGCGAAAGTCGAGAAAATTGTATTGAGCGATCGAAAAGTTACCATCCGATACTTAATTGAAGAAACGGGCATTTCATTTGGAAGTATTCAATGCATATTGAAACAATCTTTGAATATGAGAAAAGTCTCCGCAAGATGGGTGCCGAGAATGTCAACCGACACTCAGAAACAAAATCGACATGACATTTCGAAGATATTGTTGGACAAGTTTCAAGAAGATTCTGAAAACTTTTTGTCTCGTTTCGTAATAATGGACGAAACATGGGTACATCATTTTGATCCCGAGACAAAACAGCGATTTTCGCAGTGGAAACGGCCATCATCACCGACTCCGAAAAAGTTTTGTGCCGTGGCATCGGCTGGCAAGGTTATGGCCTCAATATTTTAGGACTCAGGAGGGATATTGTTGATTGATTACCTGGAGCGTGGGATCATTATTACAGGCCAATATTATATAGCTTTAATTCACAAGTTGAGGTATACTATCAAACAAAAAAGGAGAGAGAAACTTCAAAGAGGCGTGCTGTTTCATCACTACAACGCACTTGCGCAAAGTCGGCAGTTTCGATGGGTGCCATTCAGCAAGCTGGCTTCGAATTGGTTGGCTACGCCTCTTATTCACCAGATCTAGCGCCTAGCAATTTTTATCTGTTCCCTAAATTAAAAGAATACTTGAGGAGATAAAGGTACAAGACGATAACGAGGTGATGGATGCCGTGTAGAGCTTTTTGCAGGATCAAGACAAAACTTTTCTTTTGAAAGGGATTGAAGCCTTGGAAAAGCGCTGGACTCGGTGTGTAGAGACTCGGAGACTATGTAGAAAAATAAATTATTAAGTTATCAATAGTCATTAATATTCTATCTTATTCTCACTACTTTTTAATCCCTCCTCGTAGTTATGATACTTTCGAAATAGAATACAGTAATGTTTGCACACTACTGGTTTGGGCTGCTGCAATAGAGGCTGCGGTAGTACCTACTTAGTCGGTCTCTGATAAGAGAGAAGTACAAGCAGTGACACTTCTGAATTTTAAGCGAATGTAAATGAACGTAAATATATATATATATATATATACTACAAAAAATAAACAAAAGAAATTGGTTCGTTAAAAATAATAATTAGAAACCAATGGTTCGCATTAAAGCCGTATCCTCGATTCTATTAATGAAATTGCACCTTGGTGCTCGTCTCTGCTCATTGAATGCAATGATGCGTAATTAAATAGCTTTGTATTAAACGTTCCATATACACACTAATTCTAGTGTATATATATAAGAAATTTTAAAAATTACCGGAGCAATGAGGTTTAATATCTTATGGCGACGAGCGCAATGTGGTGCTGTCTATACCATTCTAACTAGATCCAAATTGACATAGACAGGCGTATCACTTCTTTTTCTTCATCTTGCTATTTCCCCAGCTATGTGGAATCGGCACAGTATGTACTTATCTTCCACATCCCTCTACCAGCCGTCATATCTAAATTCACACTCTTCCTACACATGTCATCTTTCACACAATCCATCCACAATTTCTTCGGTCTTCCTCTACCCTTATAACCATCCACGTTCATCACTTATCAGGGTTAAATTCGCATATGTATACTTCACGTATAATTTTATATTTTTTGGTCATCTTGTGTGTACAATAAAGAATATATAAACGAGCCTCAATCCGTTTCCTAAATGGGACTATTTCTGTTCGCAGCTAAATTGAAGAAAACAAAAGTTGTTTGTTGTGTTGTGATTGTTTACTTCCCATTTACAACTTTAATGTTTACATATCATCATTAGCCGATAGATGTCTACTGCTGGACATGAGCTTGCCCCAAAGATCTCCTTCGAACAATGTGTCCTGCCCACTCCCACTAAGTCTAGTAACCTTTTGTATTATATTTACATATAACTAGTCTGGCCATGAATACTGTTAAATAAATTGTTTTCATTTTTTAATTTTTTTTATTATTTTTAAATTTGGATCATGTATATTATTTTAAAACTTCTTTCGATTTTAAGCCATTTCACATATTTTTTGTGTACATTATCAAATTACAATATGGAATAGGATATTCAATAAAACAGGATTGCAGTGATCGCCTTGCACAAAGTGCTCATGAAACCGTCGGTAATATTCCAGACGCTTGAAAAGCTTGGTATCAGTCGTATGTTCATATATCGTACTATCAACAGATACAACAACACTTCCTCTGTCGAAGACCAGAAAAGATCGAGGCGGCCGCGTGCTGTTAGAACTACAAAGGCTGTTAACGCCAGAATTCCTCGAAACCCCATTAGGAAGCAAAGATTTTATCGCGAGAACTAAAGATTCCCGCTAGGACTTTGTCGCGTATTATATAAAACAAGATCTGAAGCTCGGTGCTCGGTGCTTATCGTCCATATACAGGACATGCGCTAAATCAATGTTTACTATTAAAAAGAGTGGATCGATCAAAACGCCTTCAGTCGCGATACGCAGGTGAAAGGAACAGAAATATCCTCTTTACCGATGAAAAAATTTCCACGATTGAAGAACACTACAATAAGCAAAATGATAAAGTGTACCTGGTCATCATCCTGCGTCAGTGATGGCATGGTGGAGCGTGTTTTATCAAGGAGTCCCAAAACTACATGTTTGTGAAAAAGGCGTAAAAACTTCAGCAAAAGTGTATCAAGATATAGTCTTGTTGAATCATGTGAAAACACCCAGTAATACATCTTTAAATATATACCGTGGACTTTCCAGCAGGACTCTGCACCTGGTCAAATTGTACGAACTATCCAAGCCCGGCTTAAAATCAACTGAAGACTGGCTCTTATCTAGCACAAACCTCATCCTTTTTGACTACAAATTATGGTCAGTCATAGAGGACATGGCCTGCTGCTGCTCTAAACGACACGGCGACATTGAGTCATTAAAAATCTTTAGAGCAAGCAGTGACGAAATTTCCCTTGGAAACTGCGTAAAGGCCACTATAAAAACCAAAGGTGGCCATTTTGAATAAAATATTTTTTTTTTTAATTTATTGCATTTATATTACATTGCTTCTTTAGAAAAACAATGTATTGTCATTTGTAACAGAACTTATGGCCGGACCTGGGTACATAGATCAAAAGTTAAAACAAAAAAACTGGTTACTATCATCATATCGTAAATGTACGTCTAAAGCTTTCTGTGCGAACGTCTTCAGCTTAATTATTACTTGACGAAACTGAGTGGAATGAGACGTTAACTTGATGGTGACACGCTTGACCATAACTACGTGGCGCTAGTTAGAATGATGTATATGGCACCACGTTGTGCTCATTGCCTTGAGACCTTAAGGTATTAAATCCTTTTTTTTAATAGCCAATTTACGTCGCCAATGTTGGAGCACAGGCCTACCCCCAATATGAGGGCGATGGGGCCATAGTGACCACGCGAGCCCAATGCAGATTGGTGACTTCACACACACCTTACAATAAATTCTAATTCATGTTCAGGTTCCCTCACGATGTTTCCCTTCGCCGTTTGTATTTCTCTGTTGTTACTAAAGTTCACAAATGTATATAACTTATATATTAAAGTCCTCGGTACATGCTGAGATTTGAACCCGCGACATTCGGAATGAAGGCTGCTCGCTCTAGCCATTACACCAGCGAGCTATTACACCCTTACCATCTGAGAAAAAAGTATGTAAGATGAGCAGAGTATGTAAGATAAGAAAGGTGAGAATGATTAGAAAACAGAAATTAACTCATGACAAATAAAATTGTAAAATGAAGCTCCCGGCTCACGACACGCAGGGGGAATTATTTTAAAAAAAGTTCTTACCCCTGCAATTACTAGCTACAGCGCCCATCAAACCAGAACACAATAATATTTACATACATTTTAAGAATTACGTGAATGCACTTAACATTATGTGTAGTCGTATTCAAGAGTTAAACCTATTGATTCTATATACAGGTTAAATATTTTTTTTATTCTTCGGGACGAGTGGTAGACCTGATGTTATTTTTTTATTAAAGTTTATGTTAAGCATAGGATGAAGTAACTTTATGCATAAAGTTGAACAATCAAAGATGATAGCAGGCAGTTGTCAGTAGCGGTCGGGACGTTTGGGGAAGAGCACGCTTGCCCCGTCCAGCAGAATTCTCGTATTTTCCCGCCAAAACTAATTCATAAATTCATACGTTAATAAAACGGAATATGTATTGGCTAATGTGATATATTTAAACCGGAAGTTATAACAAACGTTACACTAATATTAAACTTCCCGTTTGTATTGTTACAGTCATGCTATTTGTGCTGATTTTCATATTCTTCGGCTGCGTGGCTTGTTTTGGTGAGTAAAACTAGATTATATATAATATTAAAATCTAGAAGTAATTAATATATATATTTAACAAAATCTCATGTGGTTAAACTCGCCTAATATATCCAAAAACCAGTATATTATTAATGGTAAAAACCGCTCGTAATATATCTAATAACTAATATATTATTAATAGTAAAAAACGCTCGTAATATATCTAATAACTAATATATTATTAATAGTAAAAAAACGCTCATAATATATCTAATAACTGGCATATTATTAATGGTAAAAACGCGCATAATATATGTAATAACTAATATATTATTAATAGTAAAAAAACGCTCATAATATATCTAATAACTGGCATATTATTAATGGTAAAAACGCGCATAATATATGTAATAACTAATATATTATTAATAGTAAAAAAACGCTCATAATATATCTAATAACTGGCATATTATTAATGGTAAAAACGCGCATAATATATGTAATAACTAATATATTATTAATAGTAAAAAAACGCTCATAATATATCTAATAACTGGCATATTATTAATGGTAAAAACGCGCATAATATATGTAATAACTAATATATTATTAATAGTAAAAAAACGCTCATAATATATCTAATAACTGGCATATTATTAATGGTAAAAACGCGCATAATATATGTAATAACTAATATATTATTAATAGTAAAAAAACGCTCATAATATATCTAATAACTGGCATATTATTAATGGTAAAAACGCGCATAATATATGTAATAACTAATATATTATTAATAGTAAAAAAACGCTCATAATATATCTAAAAACTGGCATATTATTAATGATAAAAACGCGCATAATATATCTAATAACTGGCATATTATTAATGGTAAAAACGCGCATAATATATCTAATAACTGGCATATTATTAATGGTAAAAACGCGCATAATATATGTAATAACTAATATATTATTAATAGTAAAAAAACGCTCGTAATATATCTAATAACTGGCATATTATTAATGGTAAAAACGCGCATAATATATGTAATAACTAATATATTATTAATAGTAAAAACGCGCATAATATATGTAATAACTAATATATTATTAATGATAAAAAAGCAATATATTATTATACTATAATTTAATTTACTGATGGTAGGTCCCTGTTGCTAAATACCGTCTAGGTTGTTACCACCACATCGCTTATTGCATTCGACAAACGGTACTGTGATCCGGTTTGAAGGGAGTTGTAGCTAGTGTAATTACTGGGCTGATGAAACATATTTTTCAGGCGACAAGCACAATATGGTGCAGTGTATGGCATTCTCACCAGCGTCACGTTTTTATGGGCAGGCGTATCACTTACCATCGGGTGAATGTCCTGCTCGTGTCGTTGCTTAATTGTATGAAAAAAAAAATTATTGTCTAAAGTTTTTAAAATATTATATGTTAAACTTATTTTCGCGTGTAAGTTACATTTAATGTTTATGCACACATACATGTTTACCTGATGGTAAGTGATACGTCTTCCCATAACAACGCATGGCTCGTTACGATGATATACACTGAACCACATTGCGCTCATCGCCTTGCGGCATAAGATGTTGAGCCTCGTTACCTCAGTAATTTCACTAGTTACAGCACCCTTCAAACCGGAACACATTAATGTTGGCACTGTACTGTTTGTCGGCTGCAATAGATGCCACGGTGATGACTACTGTCTGAGATACTACCACTACCATCATTCAATCGAATAAAACAATTTTTTAATATCATAATAATGGTTGAAAATTGTATTATTTGTAATTTATCATCATCATCATTATCACCAGCTGATGGACGTCCATTGCTGGACACAGGCCTCCCCCAAAGGATTTGAGCCATATCCCACATGCTAACCTAGTGCGTGTTGCTGAATATCAGAGCCTCGTTTGTTGATTACCAGTGCGCACTACGAGCAGGTGAAGTTAGCTTGGATACCCTGAGTTGTGTTACACCCCCTATATTCTACTTTATAGTAAGAGTATTTCTTTATTCCTGTAGTAAGATATGTTTGGACAGTAAACATAGTAAACAATTTTATTTCCTCCCCCTCCTAACGGAGTACTATCTGAAGCTTTATCAAAGCTCTGAATTCAATAAATCACTCTTAACCTCCAACTTCTTCCACTCCGGTTAAATGAAACTGTGTGGTTACTTATTAAGTTATGCAAATAACTGGCATTGTGTCGAGAACTTTGGAACTTACATTATACTAAGTTAATGTAAGTGGAGGGGAGAAAGTTCCCCCCCACTTTGTTTTATAGCGATCAGATTGAGAGAAGTTTTTATGAAGTGCTTTTGTTTCTGCGGTAACTTACTGAACGTGAAGTTAAGTGGGGAGGGTTATGTTATAGTTAAGTAGGTGGAGGTTGCAAAAAGATTTTCAGTTTGAATCAATATCATCATCATAATCATCAGCTGACAGACGTCTACTGCTGAACATAGGCCTCCCCCAAAGATCGCCACATCGTAGAGTTCATTGAGGGTAATAGGGCCGTAAACCCACCACGCTGACCCACGTACGGGTTGGTGGGCGTCAGAGCCTCGTCTGTTATTCAGCAGGGTGCACCGCGTGCAAGTGAGGTTGACTTTGGGTCCATAAGATTTTGGGTGGATTCCCATCTCCTCTCGATATATTTCTATTAGTTTTTTTAGGCTTGACTTATGAGTCATTTTCAGAGCTAAGTTAAGCCGAATTATGTATATAACAGAAGCTGGTTAAGTTATAGCATTTTATTATTAAAAGCTTAGCCCATTAATTGCATATGGGAGTCTATGCTATTCATATGTATATATATATCCTGCATGTTCTACGTTTTATTTGAATGTTGTAGACTCGAGGAATGTGGTTTTCACGATAGTCAGCCAGCAGGAACCGTACCATGCCAGCGTCGCCAGCAGGCTGAAACTAGATATAGAGCAACAGATCTCGGAATTGGGACAAGTAAGTACACCGGTGGTCTAGGTTAACTAGGAAACTTGAACTTTGAAAGAATGACTTACATTGGAATCACTTAAAATTAGATCATCATCATCATCAGCCGATAGACGTCAACTGATGTACATGGGCCTTCCCCCAAAGATTCTAATGGATGGATTTGGGCCAATTCCCACCACGCTGGCCCAATGCATGTTGGTCGGAGATTAGATAGTAATATTAAAATTTGTGGTCAAAACATTACCCCTCGACTAGTGTCTTCTATATTTATAAAAACAGGAGATGTCCAGGGATTCATTGACTCATCACGAGATCTCCGAAACTATTAAACGTGAACACTCAAAATTTGGTAGAGATATTGCTTCTCCCCTTTAGGGGTTAGGTAAGAACGGATTTTACAAAATTATTTCCCCCAAAGGGAGTCGCGAGGGTGTAACGTCCAGCAAAGCGGGTGGGGAACAGCTAGTGTGATATATCATTGTGTAGTAATTATCATTTACTACTACAAAGTTATAGCAAGTATGAAATGTTAATTCAAGTTAAATGTACTTTGGGACTGGGCAGTAAATTATAGTTTTACTAGTGTCCTTACTATGTACGAGTAACGATATGATATATTGGGTTTAAAGGCGATAATCACAATTAAGTGCAGTATATCATTTTCATTTGAGTGGATTTGGACCATTCTCCACGATGTCCAAAAGCGGGTTGGTGGGAGCCACGAGCAGGCGAGGTTCACTTGGGTCCTGTGAGTTGTTGTGCAACAAGGTGGACCGACGATCTGGTGAGAATCATGGGAATCTACTGAATGTGAGCAACGCGGGAACGATGGATGTGGAGATCTTTGGGGGAGGCCTTTGTAAAGCAGTGGAGGTCTATCGGCGGATGATGATATCATTCCCAGTTGCGCCGCATTGTTATGAGGGTACATGTGTTTTGTCGATTAAAAAAAATGTTAGATCCGCAATGCAAATTTTTTTTATTGAAATACCCACACTGAATAATAATAGTGGACACTACACAACGAGCACAACTTTAAAAGGCTAAAACCTTTAATTATCTTGTTTTTGTTGAAAATATATTTAGATTCTAGCTTTCACGCTAGGAGCTGCGACTTAGTATCCACCACACGTCCAGCTCCAAGGATATATGTCGTCTGTCCGTGGTAATTGTATATAGAGTCCACAGCCATAAATCGGTCTTACTGGATAAGTACCTTTCAAAAGATACATTAGGTCACGAGACTTATGCTTCAAAGCGACAGGAACAATGTGATGCTGTATATCATCAGGTGAACGTCTCGCTCGTCTTATCGCAACATTGAAATCAGATATGGATATTACACGGAACAGCCGACCACACAGTAATACTATAGTAACCCACGACCATGGCTCATAACAACGTGGCGCTGGCGCCCTTCAAGCCGGAACACTGTAATGGTTTTACATTGCTGTTTGGGAACAGAAATAGGTAACTACAGTGGTACCTGGGTGGTCTAGCACCAGTAAAATTAATGACTGATGACTTCTTCTTACGGTAACGTGAGGTCATGGAGTTCTTGCAAAACTTACTGCCAAGAAGTAACATCGATAAAATCATCTGCAGTAATGTTCTTCTTCCTCTCTCCTTTAGCCGCGTCCTAAAGTTCACATAACACACGAGGACTTCCCCGTGCCCGGTGCGTGGACGATCCTACCACTGTTACGTCCCATCACCACCAAGTATAGAGGCAGCGATGTGCGATGGGCGATGTTCCTGGAGCCGCACACCGCAGTCAGATGCGCCAAGCTTCTGGAGGCGTTGGCGGATGCTGAAAGTCAAACGGTAATCATAAAAAACTTTCGTAGTGTGTGTGTTACCAATTCAACATTAATACTGATTCCATATTGACAGCTGATGCTGATCATTCTCAACTCCAGTTTCCCAGCCTCCAGGAATATATTTCTCTCTTTCATGTAATAACCTTTTCAGGAAACAATGTGGATAGGCTATCCTCTAAGCGATGAAGAACCGACCATCATCCACCACTTCATGTTCTACGAGGAGTTGGAAGAGGACGGTGGTTTCGTTTACCCTCATTTCGCCAGCGGATTTGCTATGAGGATGACGCTCATGAACAAGTAAGGAACAGGTTACCTTCAGAAGTTAACCTGATGATACTATACGCCCTCCCATAACGTGGCACTTGTTAGAATCGCCTTGTGAGATATACCCCAGTAATGTCATATGTTACAGCGCCCTTGAAGCCGGAACATGAAATTTGTTTGGCGGTGGAAATAGAAGATGCTGTGATAATTATCTGAAGAATTTTTAACTGTAACATCATGAAGTTTATGGGGTGCAATGATTAGTTATACTTTTCAGAGATTTTTGTTTTTATTTAATTAATAGACTACTGAAAGAGATAGAAAGCGGTGAGAGGAAGCTGGAGGCCGATTTCTCTATTGATCCTGCGTTTGAGCTTGCGCAGCTGATCTACGGGGATAGGAGAAACCCGGGACCGCTGCTCACTCCAGAGTTGAGGTTCTGTGTTGTCTCCGGAGACAACTGCGCCACCTACCCTCGGCCTTTAGATTTATGTGTGAGTGTTATAGTTTTGTTACCCATATAGATCAATAGGGATTATTAACCCTTGAGCCTATTGACATCCACAGCAGAACGTAACCCTCATCAGATGGAGGTAATTGCTGTAGTCGCTTGCCGTGGTGAGGCTCATACCTGGTCCTGTTTTTTTTGTGGTGTGGTTTAACGCAGTAGTATTGCATTCACTCGTATCTTGAAGCCACTCACGTAATTGGACGAGAACGCTGGGTTTTCATCTAGTTGTTCATTGTTAGTCGCCTTTTACGACACACTAGGGATTGGTGGTGAGGATATTCTAGTCCACACGGATGAAGGTAAGACAAGATAAAGGCTTTTCCGGAAATACAATTACAATCGTGACTATTGCAATTATTAGAAATGTTGAAAATCCGGTAGGGTAGTGCCATACCCGAAGAGACGATATTCTTCGCGGTTAAGACTTGGAGCGGTTTCCACTCGTCGAGGGTCCAAGTGGTGAAGAAGACTTGGGGCAAATACGTCACCAATTTGTACTTCTTCAGTGATAAAGCAGGTAAGATTTTTTTATGGAGTTACTGTATTTTTAGTTATCATAGCAAGTGCGCATGTATTGGTTGATGATGATGATGATGATTATATGTAACATTTGCAGATGATTCCATACCAACTATAGATACTGGTGTCGCCAACACTAAAACCGGACACTGCGCGAAGACCATGGCCATATTGAAACGAGCCGTGGAAATGATAGAACGGAGGCCTCACATCCTATGGATCTTTTTGGCGGATGACGACACCATTGTGGGGTGAGTAACTAAGATGAAAAACTGGATCAGTAGGTTTATTATTATAACGATAATACTATTTTTAGGAGACCGTCTAGGTAAGTACCACCGCAGAGCCTATTTCTACAGACAAACAGTACTGTGCAATCATTACTGTGTTCCGGTTTGAAGGGCGCTGCTGGTGTAATTACTAGGGTAAAGTTACTCAACATCTTATGTCTCAAGACGACGAGCACAATGTGATACAGTGTATAACGTCCTAACTACCACCACGTTGTTATAAGCAGGCGTATAATTCACCATCAGGTGAACGTTCCGCTTATGTCGTCGCTTAGTTGGATAAAAAAAAACTTATTACTATCAGCGTTAAGATTGACGTCGGAGACGATCTGGATAGTAGAGACTTGTGCTGTATTTATTCTACTGACAAATATATGACTGTGCTTAAGTTAATTTTGAAGTGACGCCGTTAAAGAGATCTTATGATGGTACAGGGTACAAAGGTTGCGCGAGGTGCTCGGCTGCTACCGCGGCGGTGCGGACCTCACAGTCCTCGGCGAGAGGTACGGCTACGGGTACGGAAAGAGGGAGACAACTGCCAAAGGTATTTTTCTCTTATAACACTAATAGGATCGTATTCAAGACAGTGGTATAGGTATAAAGCGAGGAGACTTATCATTATATCACCAAGTTTCGCCCTGACGATGCTTTTGAGAAGAGCTCCAGTCCCAGCTCTGGGTACGTTGGGAGAGTTGTTTGTTTATTCTTTTGGCAAACCGAACACCCTGGGGGAAGTCAAAGCCCACAGACTTCCCTAGATGGGTCACTTGCTAAGGATGGGAGACGATCGTGGAGTCAAAAAATGGTTTCTCGGAACCACAATTTGGCGCCGAATCGTCGGACCCCCGCCCCCAGTATCGTTAGAAGGATGTCATAGAGCAGGACCTACGCTAGCTTTTAGCAGTGGATTGGCAAGAGTCAGTGCGAGACAGACAACGCTGGCGCTCTCTTAGCTCGGAAGCCAAGACACACTTTGGGTCTCTGCGCGAGAGGATTAGTAGTAGTAGTAGTAGTAGTAGTAGATTTACTAAGCTAGTTTTCGTTGGAAAATAAGGAGAGCTATAAAAAGTCTAGGGATCGATTAAATTAAAATGAATGATTATGTTGTGGTAAAAGGTTACGACTACCTAACGGGCGGCGGCGGCATGGCGCTGAGTGCAGGCGCGGCGCGCGTGTTGAGCGGGTGCGCATGCGTAGCGCCCGCCGCGCCCGACGACATGACTATAGGCGCGTGCGCGCGGAGACGCGGCCTCACGCTCACGCACTCGCCGCTCTTCCATCAGGTATCTAATCTACTATATCCACTACGTATTATAGTAAAATTACTAAAGTACATACTGTTTTATATCCATACGTTAAGAAAGCAATGTGTTGTGTTGTCATGGTAATTGTTAGATGTGGTATGTATTAGCCTGATGGTAAGTCTATATTGTTGGTGACCGTCTAGAACAAGTATAACCGCAACACCTAATGCTGCAGCTGAAGCATAATGAGCAAACATTACTGTGCTTCACTTTGAAGAATGGATACAGATATGCATCTTTATGGACCACAATTTGGTGCAATGGATTAACCCTGATTAGTGATAAATTCGCGAGAACCCACTGGATGCGAGCAACGCGGGACCGTTCGATGTTTAAATCTTCGGGGGAGGCCTGTGTCCAGCAGTGGACGTCTATCGGCTGATGAGTGATGAATTGTTATGGGCGTGTTGCTCACTGCAATATGAAGGCCCTATTCATCTCCTGGTCTCGCTTATCGGAGCGTGTCTTGTGTGTTGCTGCGGGCAGGCGCGTCCGCAGGACTACAGCCGCGAGGCGCTGGCGCGCGGGCGGCCCGTGTCCTTCCACCGGCACGCGCCTGACCCGCTGCGGCTGTACGCGGTCTGGTTCCTGCGCGACGACCGCGCGCTGGCACCAGCACCCGCTCCCGCGCGGGAAGACCTCTAGCTGATAACATCAGCTGCCTCACCCTAACGCGTACAGGAGCTGGTGCTCGCCTGCCTGAATCTTCGCAACTGCTAGCGCTATTTTATGGTTTTTATGTATTCGTTTCTTTTTTATCCATCTACCTCCAAAACGTGGCTCCGACTGGATTATCAAGTTAATTCTATGTAAACGATTTCTTTTCAAAAAAGCTACCTTAGTATGGTATACTAAAGTGATGCTCCAGTAAGCATCACTTCTTCAGTATAAAGTTACTTTCGGCAGTAACCAGGATCCACTACTCATCTTGAGTCCAGACGACACATATCTTCAGTTGGGCAATAAGTTAATTGTTTATTCTGACAACGCGGTAGGAATATTTTAGGAGAGCAGTAGATGTAGCCGGGAGGAAGAGGAGAGGGAATAGATAAGAGATACAGTAACAAATACATTATAGAGATGTAGGAAACGAAACGGAAGCTTTCAGTACAAAAGTCTACGTTCAGATTAATGTTTGATTTTTGTATGACAACTTTATTAATGATACTTTTACAATTAGCTTTATTAACTTTATTTGCTTCTATGTTATACTTAAGTATATTGTTATTTGATATAAGTTTATTATTACCGTTAACATCACAAATTGTTTACTGCTTACGTTTTTATAGCTTTTAACATATCTTTGTATTTTATAATAAAATGTGATATTTTTTTTAATATGTTCATAGTTTTAAATGTTTCACCCTTATCTGTATGGTTTATTATAGGGTCAACGCTTGAGAACAATTTTACATGATTTTAAGTGATAATGAAGACATGGAGAGCGACCATTGACAGCTGGGATACAGCATGCTGGTTTAGCAACCACTTTATTATATAAGGGGTTGTTAGCTAACTGGTAACCCTAGCATGTGGCCCCGGTATCGAAGCAGGGAACTCTGTGTTACAAAATAAGCTTTAGGCCTATGCGCCACGAAGCCAGTCAAGTAATTTTCATTTGATTAAGTTTTGCACTTAGATTTCTATTTAATACATGCCAAAAAGATTAGGCAGAGAGGCAGGAGGGCTATCCTCGGGGTCTCTCTGCGCGGTCGATTCAGAAATGTGGAGATCCGCAGAAGAACTAAGGTCACCGATATAGCCCTAAAGATTGCTAGACTTGGGGTAGTGGGTAAAGCATATTGCTCGCAGGATCGACGGCCGATGGGGCAGTAAGGTCCCCGAGTGGTGGCCGCGTACTGATAGACGTAGTGTTGGGAGGGTCCCAACACTACAGCTCACAGGTCTCAGGTCAACCACACTGACTGTGAAATGACCCAAATCCACTCCCCCACATGAACCACTACAAACGATGGCGATTAGTGTCTGGCTATGTAGGAAGTGCAGGACCGACCGATGTGGAGATCTTCGATAGAGGCCTAGGTGTGGACGTGTAACAGCTGATGATGATTCGTTCATATATAAATCTGAAAAAGGAATTAGGTAAAAATAGCAATTATCATCATCAGCATTACCATCAGCCGGCAGAAGTTAACTGTTGGTGATAACCATAGGCATCGACCAACACTTTAATTCGAAGGCTGTATATTAAACGGCTCCCATTATGTTTTAAAGGATTTTTATACTGTATCGAAGGAGGATCATTCACGGGCAAAGTTACAATTAAGTTAAAGCGATGAAAACAATTAACACTTTAACTTGGTGTAAAATTAATTAAACCGGAAACATGGTGCTGAACGTGACGATGAAATGTATGTTAATGATTTCCGGAATGTAGGTAAACATTCATTAATTCTACAAATTGAAGAGAAGGTCCTTAATGCAAATTGTTTCATTTCGTGCCTGGTTATAAGCGATTATTAGCTTTGGACCCTCGACTTGGAGTCTACTCTCTGTCATAATTCCTGAGGTATACATCGAGGACCTAGATGCACTCCCAATATATTGTGGTTAATTAGTATCATTTGTAGGTGTTCATATGAGGGGATTCGGGCCAGTTCCCACAACGCTGACCCAATGCGGGTTGGTGGGAGCCAGTGCACCGCGAGCAGGTGAGGTTGGCTTGGGTCCCGTGAGTTGTTGTGTGAAACCCCTTACATATGAACCCCTAGCGCAGGACTGCAAGCGCAGGACAGTTTAATGTGGAGATCTTTGGGGTAAGTCTATGTCCAGCAGTGGACGTCTATCGGCTAATGATGATGATAATAATATTCACCACTTTATATTACACTAGCTGTTCCTCGCCCGCTTTGCAGGCCATAGCAACCCCGCAACTCCTTTCGGGGGCAATTTTTCAAATATATCAAATTTACAATATAAACTTGAATATGTTATTTATTTATTTGTTTTATTCGTTACTGTACATCAATTAAATAAATAAAGTATTTATAATATAAATAAAAATGTATACTACAATGGACGGTCATATTGCTTAGTAAGCAGTTTCTACCAGATAACACGTCACTATGTTACATTATTGTGTGGTGGTAGTGTCTCTGTTGCCGGAGACCGTCTAGGTAGGTACCACCGCAGCGCCTGTTGCAGCCGACAGACAGTACTGTGCGAACATTACTGTGATCCGGTTTGAAGGATCAATAGCTATTACTGGTGGTAGTGTCTCTGTTGCCGGAGACCGTCTAGGTAGGTACCACCGTAGCGCCTGTTGCAGCCGACAGACAGTACTGTGCGAACATTACTGTGATCCGGTTTGAAGGATCAATAGCTATTGCTGGTGGTAGTGTCTCTGTTGCCGGAGACCGTCTAGGTAGGTACCACCGCAGCGCCTGTTGCAGCCGACAGACAGTACTGTGCGAACATTACTGTGATCCGGTTTGAAGGATCAATAGCTATTGCTGGTGGTAGTGTCTCTGTTGCCGGAGACCGTCTAGGTAGGTACCACCGCAGCGCCTGTTGCAGCCGACAGACAGTACTGTGCGAACATTACTGTGATCCGGTTTGAAGGATCAATAGCTATTGCTGGTGGTAGTGTCTCTGTTGCCGGAGACCGTCTAGGTAGGTACCACCGCAGCGCCTGTTGCAGCCGACAGACAGTACTGTGCGAACATTACTGTGATCCGGTTTGAAGGATCAATAGCTATTGCTGGTGGTAGTGTCTCTGTTGCCGGAGACCGTCTAGGTAGGTACCACCGCAGCGCCTGTTGCAGCCGACAGACAGTACTGTGCGAACATTACTGTGATCCGGTTTGAAGGATCAATAGCTATTGCTGGTGGTAGTGTCTCTGTTGCCGGAGACCGTCTAGGTAGGTACCACCGCAGCGCCTGTTGCAGCCGACAGACAGTACTGTGCGAACATTACTGTGATCCGGTTTGAAGGATCAATAGCTATTACTGGTGGTAGTGTCTCTGTTGCCGGAGACCGTCTAGGTAGGTACCACCGCAGCGCCTGTTGCAGCCGACAGACAGTACTGTGCGAACATTACTGTGATCACTAACTATCAGGTGATCGATCAGCTCGTCTCGTCGCTTGGTTGGAGTCCTTAAATAAATTAACTTTCACCTAATAATGATTGCATCGTCATGATAATCTCTTTGCTTAGAATGGAGAAGTACGATTAGGTAACTACCTAACCACATTCAGGTAATTTAATTATGGATACTGAAAAAATATTATCCGTCTGTATTTGGTTCAAGTTCATCATTTATGCAATATTAATTTCCACGGTCCCTGGTGCGGTGGTGCCCCCAGGTTTGCCCGCCTTTTTAATATTCAGCGGCGGACGCGAGGAGCGGGCCCGTTATTACGTTACGACACTCTTTATTACCTCCCGTGCGCCTCCTCCGCACTCCTCACTCCTCACCATACACGATCATCGCACGTTTCCGCTTATTGGTATTCAGCTATCAGAGCTTACCTGATGAGAAAATATCGGTTTATTAAGGATTATTATAAAATTAATGCATGGACCTGTCTGCTCAAAAGAAGCTCTCCCACGGTTAAACCATCGTTGAATGGGTTTCTTTGTTTCCGGTGATTGATTACATTTGACATAGGGTGGTAGTTAAAATATAAAAAAAAACATTTGTTATGTTTATTAACCTACGTCCAACGGCGAATCTGTATAGACTGATGATGATGATAATTTTAGATGATCTTCAATCAAATATTGAAATGCACGTAGAAGTAATATGATGGAGGGAAATGGTTTGTGGATCATCCTCATCAACAGTACTAAAATGTTTATTAATAACTTTAAGATAAACAGATGCGGGGTGCAAAGGTCCCCGCACAACATCTCACGGGATAAAGCCAACATCACCTGCTCCCGGTGCACCCTGCTAATCAACAAACGAGGCTCTGGCTCCCAACAACCTGCTTTGGGCCAGCGTGGTGGAAAATGACTAATATATCCCCCACATAAATCCCTACTCGTAGAGATCTTTGAGAGAGGCCTATATCCAGCAGTGGACATCTATCGGCTTATGATTGAATCAAAAGGTAAATCTGATGGTAAAGGATTGCTTCATAATCAAGATCCAAGAGAACATTGATATCTATTTTTACTACTATTGGATTTTTTTTTATTGCACGAGCATTTAGGGATGAAGTTATTTAAGAAGAGTAACTATCTCTGATCTATACACCAGGAACAGGTGTCGGTGGCGATAAGAACCACCACTTGAGGTTTATGGTAAGCTCTATGGGTATGTCTAAATGTCTTCTTTTCTTAATAATGAGGCTCCTTTACCTATCAGTAACTTAACTAGTTACCACTTTATGCTAATCATACTACAGTACTGTTTACCCACTACTTCATTGCTGAAGAAATGGACATGAAGATTTGAGAAATAGACATTTGATGTAAATGATGCTACTGGTGGTAGTGTCTCTGTTGCCGGAGATCTTCTAGGTGAGTACCATTGCAGCGCTTGTTGCAGGCAGCAGATATTACTCTGTTCCTGTTGGAAGAGCGTTGTAGCTAGTGTGATAACTGGGGTAACGAGACTCGACATTCTATGTCTCAAGATGATAAGCACAAGGATACAGTGTATGAAATCCTAACTAGCGCCACATTGTTATAGGTCGGCTTATCACTTATCAGTTGTACGTCTCAGCTCTTCTCACTGCTTCCTTGAATTAAAAAAAAAAACATCAAATTGTGCTCGTCACCTTGATACATAAAATATTAAGTCTCATTACCCTAGTAATTTCACTATTGCTATGCTCTTGCACAGTGTTTGAAGAACCGACAGCCGATGGGGCAATAAGGATTTCATACCGGTAGACGTAGTGTGGAGAGGGCCTCCCACAAGGTGAACCGACTATCTGGTGAGACTCGCGGGAACCCACTGGATGCGATCAACGCGGGACCGCTCGATGTGGGTAGGCCTTTGTCCAGCAGTGGACGTCTATCTGCTGATGAAGAATGCTGTTTAAACCGGAATACAGTAATTAGCACGCTACTGCTTGATTGCAGTAACAGGAGCTGCGGTACCTTCTACAGTCCTCGGAAAACATGACTGCCACTACAAACTGATTCTCCTCAGCAAGTTCCTAATAACTTATAAACTTACCATTGACGTGGACACATTGTTTCAAAGAAGGGACGAATCTGAAGTACTTAAGTAAAAAGTTTCCATACAATCCTCTTCGCCGAGAAACGAAGTGCCCAACTTCCTTCCCAACTTAATTCCTTTGGAAGTTAGTACAGAAGTTCACGTCACCGTGGCTTAGTGTACTACGTGATGTTGAACTGGGTGATTACATAATTTGTATATTTCCTAATGGAAAAGTTTCTTATAACTTAAGTATACAAGTAATAGATTCGTTAGGAATAAGTTTATCAACTATTGCTTAACTATATGTAACATAGTGGGGGTTAAAGGAAACCCTACATCTTATGGAGCCAAAGCCAACGTCATGTGAGGTTGACTATCACTGCTCGCGGTGCATCCTGTTAAATATATCCTAATATCGATAACTTTAAGTATCTTAACCAAAGTTTCCATCACTAACTTCATCATTAATACATACCCATTCATATCAGTTCAACAACCAAACATTGCTGTCAGATGAAGACTTTCCTATCGAGTGGTGATGGAAGGTCTCTGTTGCTGGAGACTGTCGAGGTAGGTGCTACTTTAGCGCCTGCAGTTGGAGCTAGTGGAATGAATACCTTGCAATGTGGTGCTGTGTATACCATAGTAACTAGCGCCACATTGTTATCGGCAGGCGTATCACCTACAATCCGGTGAACGTCCCGCTCGTCGCCTCGCTTCGTTGAATAAACAAAAAAAGCATATATTTTATACTACGAAGTAACGAGACCGGCAAGAAGTTCACCTGATCGTAAGTGTTACTCATAATAATAGGGTGTAAGGGCCCCTGCACAACAACTCACGGAACCCTAGCCAACATCACCTGCTCGTGGTGCGCCCTGCTAATTAACAAACGAGGCTCTTGCTCCCACCAACCCGCATTGGGGCGGCGTGGTGGGAAATGACACCAAACCCTCCAAATGAACACCTATAATTGTGGAGATCTTTGGAGGAGGCCTAGGTCCAGCAGTGGACATCTATCGGGTGATGATGCGACCTATAATAATGTGACGCTTGTTAGGACGACACTGTCCTCGTTTGCCTCAAGTCCAGATATTAAGTCTCGTTACCCCAGTAATTTCACTACCTACAGTACTGTTTTGGTTGCAGAAATAGCTGCTGCCGTAGTACCTAGCTAGACGGACACCGGAATCAGAGACCTACCACCAGTGAAGGTCTAAGTTCAGCTGCTTATCTTACTTTTTACTTTAACAAGAAAGTCTTTACATAACAGAGATTATTCGAGAGGAAATGAGAAGTAACTATTCAAACGTAATAACCACTAGAGAAAAACGAAGCAAATTTTCTTTAAATTGCATTGTTATTTCGTATTCGCGGAGTATATCCTGTGCTCAGGACGAAAGGACCGGAGCGGGGAAGGGGAGGCGAACGATCACGAATAAAAAGTCTCCAACAGACACACCGACAGGGGAGAGTCTCGTTGACTTATAACGAGGGCGTTTAAGTTCAATGGAAAGGAACTGAACGGATTTCAGTGTTTTTTTTTTACTACTAGAATTGTTACTGGTGATGGGTTTCTGTTGCCGGTTGGAGCTGTAGTCCTGGGCTGTGAGGAATAGGAGTAATGTAAGCTCTGCCTGTTGTAGATTGCGATTGAAAGGGCTTTCGTGGGCTCTGAAGGTTGGAGCCCTCATTGTTATTATTTGTTATATTTAATTTTGGGGGTCGTACCAAAGCGAGGACTACAACAGCTCTCCCTGGGACGTGATTTAGATGTATTGCTGGGAGGCACCGATGCCTTCCTCAGAAGGTTTTGGAACTTCCTGTAACGTACTGAAGATGACCACTGAAGGGGTTCAAGTAAAAATCCCACATAACTCTATCTTCCCCCCAGAAGAAAGAGGTCTTTTTAGAAGTCGTGTACCACCGCAGCTCCTATTAAGATTTCTGTGTTCCAGATTGAATGGAGGAGTAGCTAGTGAAATTAGTAGGAGAACGTAACTCAACATCCTGTCTCCAGGCAGCGCATTCTGGTGCTGTGTAAGCTGGGCAGGCGTATCACTTATCATTAGGCATTTCGCTCATCATGTTGTTTAGGCATATAGTGGTAATAAACAATAACATCTTATGTCCCAAATAGAAAGCGAAGGCCGTACATCCGTCGCACTGACCGGATGCGGATGTATGTCACATATCCACGTTACCCCTAGAATATGTCGAATTCATCAAAATCTTTCCCTTCGCCGTATCTTCAAGATCAGTGGGGATAGAACCCGCGTCTCATCCAGACGTATGGCCACCTTAAGAAGTAAGTTATCACAGCTTCTAAATAAACTGATCCTGTTTGATTTTAAATGAAAACAGAATAAACTATACGTTGTAAAATTAAAATTACTAACAAGATGAGATTACAGGTAATTGGTAACAGCAATCGATTACGGAGAGTAAGTTCTATTGATATATTCAAGATTATGTATAATCAAATGTAATATATACTTTCTTACATAGAAGTCTTTAAATGTTATTATATAATACTAAGTATTTATAACATGATATTTTTTACTACCAACGAGTTGTTGGCATTGTATTAGTCGGTAAACTTGCTTAGAGGTTATACTTTTTTTTTTATCTAACATGAGCTAACACCCCTAGAATAATTTAGTATTGACAAGTTGACAGGCGGAAGACTGCAGTGCTTTAACGGCGGCAGATTTACAACATAAGGATGGTAGCTGAAGAAGCAGGTTGGAGACAATCCTACCTTCAATCAACCTAAAGGATCATGTGGCTCCAGAATCACACCTTTGTGTGACGAGGGAAGCGATTACCCACTGCCTCACAGATAATTAAAATTGCACAGCAACAGTATATGCTTATTGCATTAACATATAACAAGCTAAATTGCTTTATGAACCGGAACACGGTAATTATACTATTACGGCGGTAATGACTAAAGTTTGTTATACTAGTTAGGCGGTAATAGCTATTAACAGATTGTAAATTAAAGCTAGTATGCTATTCAGGACACGGTGTAGAAGAGAGATGTGCTACTAACACCGTTGAGTTCCATGACGCGACATCCTACAGTCCGGATGTCGATGCAAATTAATCACAGGCTATCATCACCATCAGCCGATAGACGTCCAGTGATGGACATAGGCCTCTGTCAAAGATCTCCACAGGTTATAAAGGAATATATTTATCCATCAAACAGCAAACAAAACCATGAATTATCTGATGAAGATGAGATAAAACTAAAACAGAATTTATAATCTTTTTGATTTTTAAAGTGAAGCGATGCGTTGAGATGCTTCCTCTTGGACAGACGACGTGCTGAAAATGGGAGGAATCTGGATGCTTAGCATAAGACCGTGCCGGGAATTGGTTAGGTTAGATTAAAATTAATTTAATGATGAGGAGATATTTCTTGTGAAACGTGGCCTTACTATTGGCCTTATGAAAAGGCTCAAAGTCACCCAAAGTGCAATGGAGAGGGTTATGCTCCGAGTTCCTCTGCGCGATCGAATCAGAAATGTGGAGACCAGCGGAAGAACTAAGGTCACTGACACAGTTCAAAAGATTGCTAGACTTAAGTGGCTGCGTGCAGGACACATTACGAAAGACTGACGGCCGATGGGGCAGTATGGTCCTCGAGTGGCGCCCGCGTACTGACGGGCGTGGTGTTGGGAGGCCTCCCATGAGGTGGACCGACGATGTGGAGATTTTCAGGGATGGCCTATATCCAGCAACGGACGTCTATCGACTGATGATGGATGAGTTACTTCTGAGAACTGCCTCAAACGACTTATCTTTCTATAGACTCTATCGACTCAAATAGCGAAATTGACTGTTCTTGATATTTGTCGTTAAAGCGACACCCTACGTCCGCTACGATATATAAAAAAAACGTGAAATCTGCAACTTTATAAACAAATAAGCTGTCACTTTTTAATTAGGGAGTAACTTGAACAAAACCCATCATAAATATACCGATTGAAGTTTTCACAAACCTTCTTCCTGTCGGTCAAATGAGGGTTCGAAAGAAAGGTTTCCTATTGTTATACCGTACAATGATGTACTGTACCACTGTACATGGCGTTGAGGCTTTTGCTTTAAGAAAACAGTCCTTTGTAATTATATATTTTTTTCTCTTTACTTTGACAGAAACAAACATGTATACAGTAGTAAAACAAAGTATACAGGAGAAAATCTTAAAAAGAAAACAATAAGAGAATAAAAAAAAACAATATAACATACATTATTATTAACGATATAATCATCATCCATCATCAGGCACCCAAGCTATCCTCACCTGCTCGTGGTGTACCCTTGCTAATCAACAAACAAAACTCTGACTCCCACCAACCCGCATTGTGCTAGGGTGGTGGAGAAGAGGCTCGATTGTGGATTAGCAGGGTGTATCACGAGCAGGTGAGGTTAGCTTGCGATCCCGTGAGTGGTTGTGCGGGACCCTTTGCACCCCACACCTTCAGTCCACTTCGTGGGATACCTTCTATAAGGTGGACCGACGATCTGGTGAGAATCGCGGGAACCCATCGGATGTGAGGAACGCAGGACCGATCAATGTGGAGAGGATCGCGGGAGTTGAGGGCAGGACCCTTTACACCTTAATACTTTGGTATTTGCCAAAGAACGTCTATATACCATCACAGCGCCTATTGCAGCCGACAAACATTACTGTGTTCCGGTTTGAAGAGCGTTGTAGTCAGTGTGATTACTGGAGTAACAAAACTCGACATCTTAAGTATCAAGCGACAAGCGTAATATCGTGCAACGCATAACATCCTAACTAGCGTCACGTTGTTATGGGCGGGCGTATCACTTACCACCAGGTGAACGTCCCTCTCGTCTTATCACTTAATATATATATATATATACATATATATAAAGCGAGACAAGTTGTAACAATGGAAAAGTTGTTTAAACACGTAACAGTTGATATCACAATAGTGAAGTGTAACAACTTAGTTCTGCTGTAAGTTCAGGGTGGGGAGGTCGCACCCTGGTACGGTGACACAATGGCGAGCACGTGAGTCTCGTATATGTTACAAAGAACCGGAAAACGAAATGACAATGTCGCGACGGCATGGAGAACTTTCTTTGCGGCACGAACGTTCATGCTGACATATATATAGATATATTTGCAGGCAACATATTTATACGTCCATTTAATGTTCCTACTTCCGTGGTTAACATGGCTGCCACGCGACATCCGCCAACGCGAACTGGATCAGAACATTTGACATTAATCATATTTAATCTGTGTTTTTTTTGAGTCAAGCGATGAGTAGCGAGGAACGTTCACCGATGGTAAGTGATACGCCCGCCCATAACAACGGGACGCTAGTTAGATATACACTGCACCACATAACGGTCGTCGCCTGACACGTAAGACGTTAAGTCTCGTTACTCAAGTAATTACACTACCATTTTTTTATCTCGTGGAAATCTTAAAATATGTCTTGCATCTGGGGGGAAGATAAGGTTATGGGGGCTTCTATCCACTAAAACCCCCTCGGTAGTCTCTGTCAGTGCATTAGTGTCGGAACTCACCGGTGCCCACTGGCTAAAACATCTCATGGAAGGGCAAAAAGCCTTCCTCAGCATCCACGCTGTGCTGCGGCAAATGCATTTGCCGTCCTCCTAGAGCTCGCTTGTTGAGCTCTGAAGATCCCCACCCTCAAAGCTCAAGAACCCGTGGACCCTTTTAGTTCCCTTGTACGACACGCAGGAAATACCTTACTTCTATTCAGTAATAGCTATAGACCCTTAAACCGGATCACAGTAATGTTTGCACAGTACTGTCTGTCGGCTGCAACAGGCGCTGCGGTGGTACCTACCTAGACGGTCTCCGGCAACAGAGACACTACCACCAGTAATAGCTATTGATCCTTCAAACCGGATCACAGTAATGTTCGCACAGTACTGTCTGTCGGCTGCAACAGGCGCTGCGGTGGTACCTACCTAGACGGTCTCCGGCAACAGAGACACTACCACCAGTAATAGCTATTGATCCTTCAAACCGGATCACAGTAATGTTCGCACAGTACTGTCTGTCGGCTGCAACAGGCGCTGCGGTGGTACCTACCTAGACGGTCTCCGGCAACAGAGACACTACCACCAGTAATAGCTATTGATCCTTCAAACCGGATCACAGTAATGTTCGCACAGTACTGTCTGTCGGCTGCAACAGGCGCTGCGGTGGTACCTACCTAGACGGTCTCCGGCAACAGAGACACTACCACCAGTAATAGCTATTGATCCTTCAAACCGGATCACAGTAATGTTCGCACAGTACTGTCTGTCGGCTGCAACAGGCGCTGCGGTGGTACCTACCTAGACGGTCTCCGGCAACAGAGACACTACCACCAGTAATAGCTATTGATCCTTCAAACCGGATCACAGTAATGTTTGCACAGTACTGTCTGTCGGCTGCAACAGGCGCTGCGGTGGTACCTACCTAGACGGTCTCCGGCAACAGAGACACTACCACCAGTAAACTATACTCTTGTATCGGATCTCACGAAATCTATAACATTTATCACTTAATAAATGATTTATAACAATACATATTCATAAACTTAATAATATTAAACAAAATTAATATATGAATCCCTACCTGATCGTGTGGGAATCTTTGGGGAGGCTTATGTCCAGCGGTGGACGTCTGACTGATGATGCAACAATACTATTTAAATATCAACTAAGGCAAGATTGCTTTACAATATTGTGTAGTACATGTGAATATCGTAAGGCATATATACAGTATGATTGGATCTGCTTTCTTCTAAGAGACTTGAGTTAAAACGCTTTGCATGTAAGAGCCACCCCTTCTTTCCACCCCAACTCCGAGCACCTCCACGCTTTGCGCAGCACACAGCGAGCCGTGTTCACGGATAAATACAGTAAACGATTTGAGATATGAGGGTGGATTTATGGATAAACGAAATTCGGAATTACCTTTAAATTTCACACGTTGTGTAAACTGGTCCTGATGCTGCTTTGACGCTCAACAATTCGTGAAGACGCTCGTTAAAATGTATCCGAAAACTCTTCGAGGGTTGACGATCGAAAAAATCGGAATAAATTATATATTTATATGTATAATAATTTTCTACTAAACTATATATATCGGTATTGAAACAAATTATTCCCTTAGACTTTAAATTGAAAATAATACGGACAATTTTAAAAGTACCTTCCGTCACTTGTAAATGTTTATATATTATCTACTTTTTAAAGTAACTAGTACTCAGTAACTTAAAGAACTGGTATATTTGATTGAATTTAGAGGTACCAAAAACATTTATCACTTACCGGTCATCTGTTGCCGGAGGCTGTCTAGATAAGTATTACTGCAGAACCTATTTCTACCATCCAAACAATAGTGTGGGAATTTTCATCATCATTATCATTAGCCAATAGACGGCCACTGCTGGACCTGTCTTAAAGATCTCCATATACAGTCAGCATGGCCTCCGGAACCGCTGGGCATTGGAGGCTGTCGTATGTCGTTGTTCATATGAGGGGATTTGGCTATTTCCCACCACGCTTGCCCAATGCGGGATGGCGGGAGCCAGAACCTCGTTTGTTGACTAGCATGGTGCACCACATGCAGGTGAGGCTGGCTTGGGTCCCGTGAGTTGTTGTGCGCGACCTACTACCTCTAGTAAAATATTACGTATAGTATCTTCTTCCTCCTGCCCTTTTCCCATTCTATGTGTGGTCGGCACAGTATGTACTTCTCTTCCACATCCCTCTATCAGCCGTCATACCTGAATTCACACTCTACTTACACATATCTTTCACACAATCCATCCACACTTTCTTCGCTCTTCCTCTACCCTTACAACCATCCACGTTCATCTCATTACTTACGTATTTTATTATAATAAAATATAACCACACATAAATATTACTGTGCTTGATGTGTGCACATGTGGTATTTCTTACCATGCTGGCTACAACACGCATTGGGCCAGTGTGATGGAAAGTAGCCCAAACCACCTTCATATGAGCCTTTACAAACGATAGCACCTTGTGTCTGGCGGTACTGAAGCCATGCTGACTGTAAGGTTGCTGGAAGCCGCAGGATGCGAAAAGTTACACAGGACTGATCGATGTCGCAGATCTTTGGGGAAAGTCTCTGTCCAGCAGTGGATATCTATCGGCTGGTTGTGATGATGATATTTTACTACAATCAATAACACTAGCTGCGATGCCACGCACCTGGAAGCTGCTATCCGAGGAGTAGCAGTAAATCCATTCTACTGGATACATTTTATTCCTTAGTTCCTTTTATCTTTTACTGTCGCATTCTTTTCTATCGCATTGAAAGTGTTCACGTCGGAAAGCCTCAAGGAATTCATTTGATTTTACTTTATCCTTATTTCGTCCTGTGATTACCTTTTTATTGGAAATTCGTCGAGTTTTATTTGGTTTCCTTTGTATTGTACAAATAACTAGAAGGTGGAGTGATTGCGTTTTTTTTTTGCTTTGTGTTGTTACATATTTGGCAAACTCACGGCGTTTGCAGTTTTGTGCGATGATACAAACGTACAGTATTATGAAATATCCTTACATCCTTTCACCAGTTGCAGCGTATCAGCTCTTGAAACAATTTATCAAATAAGCAGAAAACCGTTAATCTGAAATATGCTTTATAGCTATAGCAGTAAATCACAAAATGGCAAAGCAAAGCTTCGAGCTGTATTAGTGATGATAAATGAAAACTGGTGTCGAGTTATCGCCCAATGCTGTACAGCATGTTGCTATGAAAAATGATCACAACAACTGTATTAAAATTTAGATTAAGTTTATTTTTCCTGTATATATATATATATATATATATATATATATATATATATATAACACGCAACAGTTCTTTTACAAACAGGTCAGAGGATGAGAGTATTAAGTTGACATGAACCGGAACAATTAAGAAAATTATCCGTTGGACACCATTTCATTGTCAAGGACGAAAACTTAGATAAAATAAATATATTTATCTTATATATTTATTTATGAGATAAATTTATATATATATATATATATATATAATTATTTTTATTTCATCGAATTTTCTTATGATATCGCTCGGGTCCAGTACTAAGCACAGCTTGTATCTCTGGACCCTAACTTAATGAAGATAAAATATGTGTGCGTGTTGTGTGACAGTTGGGTGGCATCTATCTAATTAGTCTTAAAGTTTAATTAATCAAATTTTCGTTAAGGAAGAATTAGTTAACCAATAATTTTGATTGAGCCTCAAAACATCTAGGAAGTTCAGTAAATCTTATTCCAAGCAAAAGGATCTCAAGAGTTTTGTCCAAATAAATAAAATTTTATTTATTTGGATATTCATATTGAAGATTTATATATGAATATCTATACATAGATAGTTTCGTATCATTTTTTTTTTATTGTTTAGATTATAAATTATTTATCAACTAAATATTGCTCGTCTGATTGAGAGAGAAACTCTCAGTCCACTTGAAGCACCAATAAGAAGGTCCCTCATCACAAAAACTTAAAATTGGTGATGCAATGATATATATATATATAATAAATTTACACTGATTTTAATAGTTTTTATACAACAGCATATAAAAAGCGTAATGTGGGACAGTTCCCCCGAAAAAAATCTCGTTAGTATTCAGCGAAGGTTTCGCTGCACGCCGGGCGCCGGTTTCCCTCAGTTATTGCGTTATATCCTTTATTATCTCCCGAGGGTCCGGACACAAGTTTTTCGCGCAAATTATCAGCGTGTCTGTTACTCCTCATAGGTTATTCCGACCCCGTAGGGGTGCGAGCGTTGTATCGTTCGCGGTAAACATATTTATTATCGGACTAGTTGAATCCGGAGTGCAGTTAACTGCCTTTTTTTCCGTGGGAAAATCGTACATGGGTTAGTTTTCTGCTGCAAGGGCAATGGAAGAGTTATGCACTTATCGGCCGAAACTTTAAGGTATTAGTGAGGGGCCGCTTACACGGCGCCGTGTGAGACCGTGTCGCAATGAACGCTTGTGGCCGTGCCGCATGTATTCATTTAATATATTAGTAGCGTTATCGAAAAAAATATATATATTGCATTTTATATCGGTATCAGTTTTTTTACTGTACATTGGCAACATTTGAAACATGGCAACACGAAAGGGACGCTCGAACAAAAATGGCGTCCGTCTGTCTCGAAGCATCGGAGAAATAGTTAGAGGATAGTTGGTTTTAAATGGTTTCAAGAGTATTGTATATATTTCATTGTATATTGATTAAGAGTTGTAAGTAAAATCCTCACCGTCTATTATTTGTGAAAATAGAGGATAACCTATTACGATTCACGGGATCCCAGCCAACCTCAGCTGCTCGTGGTGCACTCTGCTAACCAACAAACAAGGCTCTGGCTTCCACCAGCTCGCACTAGGGCAGCGTGGTGTGTAATAGCCCAAACCTTCCCATATGAATGCGATTGATGCGGGAATTTTTAGTGGAGGCCTATGTTCAGCCGTGGACGTCCTTCGGCTGATGTTGATGTAATGATTTATTATTAAAATAAATCTAAACTATTTTCTTCAAATTCAAGCACTTATCAATCTTTTCAAATGAATCCAGATTTCTTTAAATTTTTTGAAATTATTGATTATTTCCAGCAACGTTCTTTCGCAAGGTGTTCCTTGCTTCAAGGACTGACGTCGATGTAGTGTTGGGAGGCCACAACGTGGACCGACAATCTGGTGAAGATCGCGAAAAGCCAATGGATGCGGGGAGCACAAGACCGGTCAATGTGGAGATCTTTGGGTGAGGCCTATATCCAGCAGCGGATGTCTATCAGCTGATGATGATGGTTGATTCTTTCTTATGGTTATACTAAGAAGCACTTATAAAGGTAAACAGAATCAATATCTTAACTCTCGTTAGACGGTAATACAAGCTATAGAACTTGTTGCAGCTCGGATTTTATTACTGTTAAGCTTGGTTAAGGAAAAAACTGAAAGGGAACAATAGATTTCGAGGACATGCATCCCCCAATCGCACTTAGCCAGTGTGGTGGTTTAATGATCTTCCCTCTCATTGTCAGACAAGTCGAACTCCTAGTAATTGGTTCAACAAGGTTGTTTATTTATGTGCTTTTAGTTTACATTGACCATCATTTAATATTTTGTGAGTAATTATAATTTTGATTATTTCAGTTTAAAGAAATATTTTTAAATCGAGAAAAGATAAAACTGCATAGTTCTAAAACAGATGCACATAGACACAGGAATGCAATCTCGCGTCGAATGAATATAAAATTCTTCCATATGACCTCGCATTTGGAAATCCTTTAAAGCGAGCAGACGCCTGAGAAATTATTGATGTTCAGCTTCTCGTTTAGATAAAGGGAGTAGAAATAATTTCTATCACTTAGTGCTGTCTTCTCCTCAGTCGTTAAAGTTACGTTAGATATATTATTTAAAATTATACTATAACTTAACTATGTTTTAAAAGCTAATAAATAAAATAAAACGGTCTTTGTTATAAAAGGTCCAGATCCGTCCCTCGATGAGCTTGAGTTTTAACACTTCCATCAGCTGGTACTTGCTTAGCGTGGTGGGTATATAACCTAAAATATCTCTGCGAGAGAAGGCCTTGATCTACCTTTGGGAATGTTAAGGGGAGTTTATATATTGAAATTAATACTGGTAGGCGCCTTTAACGTACTTGAATCTAAGCATAGGCACTTAGCAGAGTCAAATTTCGTAATATAATTGACATATCAAATTGATTAATGTGATCCTCCTTACAAAGCCGGCACGGTCTTGACAATCAATCAATCTTCGAGCGCTTGTTTTATTTTATATCTATAGTATGTAATGTTGAATATTTATGTATGCAAAGGAGATGTGGCTTTTTCCAAACCTTGGGATGTGCAAGAAGTGTTGTAAGTTGGTTGATCTAATATATCTCCTGATGTATGGAACAAATATTTTAAATAGTCATCATTATTAATAATCTTCGTAAAATAATATTATTGTGTAGAAAATAAAAGAGAATGTTATAGCAATATATGGTTACTCTGTTATTCCAAACCAGATAAGATAAATTATCGAAAAGCTTAAAACGAGCATCGAAAAGGATTTAGTAGGCGAAAATCTTCACATAATCTCAACTTCCCCCAGAAGATAGTTTATTTTTTGAACTACATCTATAGAAAGGTATGAATGAGCAAATAGGTAATTAGTATTGCAAGAGGTCTTTAATATCACAAGAATGATGAAGCAGAATCATTGTCTGCACCAATATCTTACCCAGAAAATGTATAAACCCTTGTTTCGACTAATGGATCTATTGAAGGAGATGACTCCACGATAAATCTGTGTATAGGACCCCCCCTAAAGGTGTTTTTAATTTGAAATTTGAGCAGTAACTCCTTGAAATTTAAGTTGAAAGCACTTGTCGGGTAGAATAAGGAATTCCGAATTCTTAACAAGGTCTATTTCAAAAAGAAATGTGATATTCAATATCATTTCAACATCAGCAGATTGATGTCCACTGTTGGACATAGGGTTATAACGTTATACATGGCGCTAAAGTGAAATCTACATGTCTGGTTGTAGTCCATGGTTTTCTTCTACAAAAAAGACATTTACTTGGTGATAAAAGTTATGTTTTAATTATATCATGACTATTTCCGACAGAAGATAAATGTCTAACACGGTACTGACTGCGTAGTGTTTTCCGCATCCGCAGCGATTGATGGTGACAAGAAATATTTTCTATGTACCGTCACAACTACTTTATTGTAACGAGACCTCCAAGAAGACCTCGTCACTATTTACAATAAGGAATTTTGCAGTAAGGCGCTACTTTTATTATCAAACGATGCCATATTCCAAGTTTCGTCAGTGGTGAGGGTAACAATTATCCGAACACGAAACATATGTGACGTCGTCGACTGGTACTAAAGTTAAGATAGCGATTGCGAATTATACAAAGTATCGCTTTGGCACTAATGGCCGCGAAGCGAGCACGGAGTTGTGACTTATCTGCACTCTTCCAAAAATTCATCATTTTTTACCTAGAACGAATACTTCGTGCTACTCGTAATTTTTGGAGATCACCTTGCCCCCTGTTCCAGCTTGCAATCTTGCTAATAATCACAATATAGGTACAGGTAGATACAGTGTAAATGCATAACTTTAGTAACCTGTAAATGTTGAAGATTTCAAATCTTCGAGACTAATGGGAGTCATCAATTGAAGCGATCGTGTTAGAAAACTTAAGGTGTTTCGGAAAGTTGATGAAATATAACTGTTTGCAGAAGTTGAAAGAAGTTACGAAGCTAAGTTCCACGTGACAAATTCCATCGAAATCTGTGAGAGAAATTTAATTCCGTACTTAGATTTTATATCCTATTATTAATTAAGATCCCTTTAATGGTATTCAAGACTGCTGAAATTTTACTTGAAAAGGTTCCCAAAAAAAGGTGTAAACGGTTAAAAATTTTTGTACCCTTTTTTTTCTAGAATCCACTTGTTAGTCTTCGTAATGAAAATAATATGATTAATATCGGTTTAGCCGTTTGTGAATTATTACGAAAAAAAACTGTATAAATACTTTAGATATTAAAGTCACTTTTTTCCATCTGGCATCCAACTAGCAATATCGGGCATTCGAAACTATGGGATAGTAATAATCAATATGTCTATTTACTGTAAATTATTGTTTTTTTCTTTATTTATATATAAAATTAGAACGATTGGATGATCAAAGAGTTTCCTTGCTAATGAAAGGTACAGTCTCTCATTAAGTTGAAAACGATGTTTCTTTTTTTTTGGTGGTTTTAACGAATCTAGAGAATTTTTCGGAGTAACCTAGTTATGTGAGATTTGCTATCATTCAAACTTCTTCTTCGATTCGTTTAGGGAGACCTTGGTCTTTTTATAAAGATGGCGTCTTGGATTTTGTTTTTAAAGCACTTAATTCCAATCGAACTTACAACAAACAATTGTGTTTTTCTGTTTATTTTACTTGTCCGATATGTATGTATATTCTAAGCAATTTCTGAGATAAAATTATAATTGCCGCCGGAAAACTGTTACATCGTGCCTTTAAAAAATAAATGTAAATTTTTGGTCCAAAAAAAAAGTTCATTTATTGTTACATTGTATAACGTTAATATTCAGCATAGGCGGCTCCACGTCACGTCCTGTTCTCTACAGCATCCCGTCACGATATCTCTTATTATCTCCCACAGGGCAACACAAGTTGCTCGCGCAATTTATCACCGCATCTGCTCACATTTATATTCAGCGGCAGACCTTCCGCTTGATATTACACGACAAAATGTATTTGTATTTATCGTCTAAACGCCTTTTTCTTGTTCTAGTTTTTATTCTCTATAAACATTTATTGTTCGAGTCTGATCTTCATCACAATTCTAGCATATTGATGCATTGTTGAACTTGTGCTTTCTAGGGTTATTTGACAAATTTGCTTTTCCCTAGAATTGATCGTCTTTTATAAAATGTTCGGGATAGAACAGCGGTGAGGAGATCTAACCTGTTTTCGACACAGTACTTTTATTGGATTTAGTATTCTTTGATATTTGATGAATAGAAAATCTATTACATAGTTATTTCTTTTGTAGGGAGCTGTCTTCGTAAATTGAACGGTCTGTTTACTTGTGGACCTATGAAGGTAGTAAATAGTGTTGAGGAGATTAAAACAATAGTTTTAATCATCATATCGATCATTTAAAAAATACTTTAGTTTCAGTTATCAGGGACAATTTACTTACGGCGTTGCGTGATTGAGGAGCGCTGTTTCCAGTGAAAACTTCCAAACATACTAACGGCAAAGTTGTACAGTATAGTGTAGTCGTGAGTTCGACGTAAGTTGCGACAACAAAGTTTCCCGAAACATCTATTGTAAGTTGGAAATCTGTCAGACGGTAATAAGGTATCTCCGCGGAGTTTGCGGGGCTTTATTATAAGCTGCCAAGTTCAGCTTGTTACCAAACTACGAGTATACACATTCAACTACGCCTCAGTTAACTTCATAAAGATTCTGTTCGTTCAATGACGCTGTAAATCTTTAGAATCTAAGCCATTAAACACATTTTGAATTTGTTTTCCTAGAAAATTTCTATTTTTTCTTATAAAAGTTGTTTCCTACAAATAATGTATTCAGCGACATATCCCAGCTAGGTTATGAATTAGGTAATTTGTTGTATGCTTTTTTAGTTGACGAAGAAAAATCTTTAAACATATCCTATTTTTGTAAAGAATTCAGTGTGTTGTAGGAGATTTTAGTGAAAAGAAATCTGTCCACTAAATCCTCTCATTGCGTTATGAGGTTCCATCTCACCGGTGCTTTCTCTGCACTACGCATAAGTCCAAGGAATTTAATATTTCCTTTAAGACAGATCGATTTTTCAACAAAACTTTTTCCAGGGATGTTTGTTCGACTAAAATTGCTTTCATTAAAAATCAACAGTCAGACTTGAATCTTTCACACACACATGATCCCAGAGTATTATAAATACTAGTCTGCCATTATAGATGAGTTTTTTTTTTTTCGATAATTTAATATTTTTTTAGATTGAGTATATCTAAAATTGTTTGTAACTGATCACTTCTTAAGTAAATGGATTGTTTTGAAGCACACTCATCTCTAAAATAATTGACAAAAAATGTTTTAAACAATAGCATGGAGCAGACTTTACCTAAAGTAATTGTGTATTCGAAACCTAGCGCATCCTACTGAGAGCATCTGCGCAAATCCAGGAGATGGTGGGAATTATTAATGCACTTTCACAATCGCAAGCGTAAGCTCACTGGTATGTCAATGTATAAAAGCTCTATAATCCGATTTAAAATAGGCTCTTGTAAATAATTAAAAAAAATGGAAAGGGTACTCAGGGTTAAATGTACTGGTGCGAGTTACTATCTAGCTCTGTAACTAAATTGTACAAATTACTAATAATGTCATCTTAATATAATAATATTTATATTTTTAAGATAAACATCTACATTAAAAAGTAGGTTGGTGATTTGAATATTAAATTGGAGTCCGCTGATCAATGATTAAAGGACCACTAAATCTAAGCATCTCAATCTAAAAAACAATTAGGATGATGAGGAATTTGGAATTATTATAATAATACAAACTCTAGTTAAGAATAGAATTAATCGAAAATTTGCTGTAATTAAGATACGTAAAAGTTATATAAAGAGCTACACAAATGATTACAATGAAGATTTATCCATGGGCGCTTAGTGAAATATTTACATTTATTCCAGAATTTTCTAGTCCAGTGCTCACCCCTACTTTATCTTTACAACATTAGGTATTTATTGCCCACTTTCGAAAACATTTTAAAGGAACGATATCTGGTATTACCGATGAAATTTAGTCCCACAATTTGGTATCGTCTGGAAAAAAGAATTATTTTATTTTGTAAGTACACATACATAGCATCACCTAACTTAATTACATTATCACAACTTGTTTATAATGTAATTAAATTCATGAAAGTAATGTGAACAAATCTACAGGATGATATTCTTCTACATGTAAAGTTATTTCTTTCATAAGTTAACTTATCACTACATGATGATCCAACTTATTAATCGCTTGACGTGAAACTTAAATTACAAAGTATAAAATCTGTTGCAATAAATAATTTCGAAATGCTTTAAACTGTGTTCTTGTCCGTATTTCACTTGAAGAGATCAGTAAATCTTATCCTAACCCGACTTTCCTAGTCGTCTGCTTGATCGGGCGGAACTCTGAAACGGAAATGAAATAAGACCCGAACCGCAAACCGCTTTGTCTCTGTATCTATAGTAACCTGAAGTACCCACAATAAAAGAGAGACCGTGTAATTGCATAATTAATTCCTAGAAATCAGATAATACTTAATGACTGCGACGGTTCAGAAGGGTATGCAATGAATGCAGTTTAGGTTTATAGATTTTTGATCATATAGTTGAAACAAATTTTTAATGATCATGAATGCAAATTTTAGAAGCCTATAGTCCCAACCCCTAAAAGAGTATTATGACTATTTTGGGACGTCCTCCAACCAGGCAAACCGATGGCCTGGTGAAGATCGCAGGCAATCTATTGATGCAGGTGGCATCAGACTTGCGCTTTGTAAAGATTGTAGAAGCCTTCGTTCTGCAATAGATAACAATGAGTTGAAATGAGAATGATATTGGAAGAGCTGTTTTTTAATTCGTAATTTATTTATAATTAACTACTTAACCCTAATTAAATTCCTCTCGTTAACCTGTTATAATTAATTGCTTTTTTTCTGCATCATAACTGTATCAAGTACGAGTAAAAAAAATTTATGTAAACATTTATAAATTTGAAAGTGGGTTTAAGCTTCGTTCAGTAAAATAATTAAACATTTTTACAAAATTTCTCTTTGGTGATGCACATTAAGCAGTTCTTGACACAGAGTAAAATCTAGATCTTTTTTATTCTACTCGTATTATTTCTAGTCGTGTCTGTTGGGTTTATTATTTCCCCAACTATAGCAATCAGCGTTCCAACATCAGCTCGGCTTTGTGTATGGTTTTGTATTGATTATTACATACGTTCGAGTTCATTCATTTGTAATCTATGGATTTAATATTAACCTCCTTATATATTATTTCCATAGTTAAGAAAAATAATAGCCGTAGTGTCAATGGTAACAGTGATTTATTTGTTGGTAATTGTTTAATTAAATACTTGATTTGTGCGTTCGAGTTAATTCGAGCCCACTATAGTGGCCAAATTGTGTATACTCGTGTAATTCGAGCGGCGTTTCATTTCGTGTGTTAATTGAAAATTTAATATAAATACTGTTTTTTTTTATTATTTCCATTATAGAAATTTAAATAAATATTTTTATTGATATAACCAATTTGATAAGAAAGTCGATGTACGTGTAATCTTGCAATAAAAATGTCTTGAAATGTGTTCATTGACATCAAAAATATTTTTTGTCGACTTTCTTATCTCGAATCTGTGCATACGATTTAAACTTAGCTAACTCCTCAAAATATCATAAAGGTATTCTAAAATGAAACGTAAAATAAATAAAGAAACAATTTTTTTTAATTGATTAACTTTATTTATAGATTTTTACAATTGATTACACATAAAACATTGAAATATAAATAGAACCAACAAAACAATACAATTTTAATTTACAAGCTTGTTTTACATAGCGATAATTCAAAACTTAAGTTTTATATTTATTTATATAGTCCAAATAATATCAAAATTTCCAAAGAAAACATTTGGAATGTATAAAATCTTACATTATAGACCCTAAGCCAAAATATTGATGTTATTGGGTAAACTATAACGCCTGGAATCATGAAAAGATGGACTAGTTTTCTTCATTTGCTGGCTGAGTAAAGCATATCTGATGGAACTGATGCTATGCATACCTTGGTTAATATTTTTGTCTGTAATCCTCGAGTGACAATTAGTTTCTATATTTTTATTGACAAGGATTTCTGCATCTTTCGTCCTGAAAGTATCTTCAATATGAAGGGCATACATTCTAGATCCCATTCCAACAAATTCTTCAATAACTTTACCATTAGTTTCACCTTTTGAAATAACCTCATTTATTTTTATTAATATTTGGGAAACCAAATATATTCCTGGAAGAATAATTAAAAGTATCAAATTGGGTTGCAAGATCGGGTTTGATGTCTTCGTAGAATTCTTCCGTGCCAATTTGGTAAATTATACTGTCGGTGTCGAGGTACAATGTCTTTTTATGCTCCCCAAAGTTATTTAACATATAATTGTAATGAAAGTCATACACAAAAGTTTTAGAAATGTCTAAAATACAAAATCCTAAGTAAACGGGTTTGTTATAAAACAATTTGGCTTTTCGTAATTGAATTTTCTGAAACAATTGTTAAGCTCCGAAATTCTGGTTTTACAATCAAGTCTTGCGCCCCTAGACGTTTGCCCTGATTTTGCCAACTAGTCAACAACTCTACATTGACCCTTTTTTCAACATTTTCTATAGTTTTACCGAATACGGAATTAATTATTAATTTATAAAAATCTTTTTCAATATCAAACTCAATGTTGGCTTTAAATCGAGTATTTAACTTTATATACTTTTTGAACCACAGGCTTTGTTTAAATTTTAAAATTCTGTGAATTTTGATCAAATGCATGCCCGTTTGGAAGCATTTCTTCAGTTTTCTGAAATGGATCTTATATTTATCTTTATTACAAAGATTTAATATTATCTCTGTTCTTTTACAATTACCTACAGGTATAATATGTTTTCTGTGCATAGAGGCAAGTCTCAATAAAGTTTAGTTGGATAGTGTAAGTCGACTTTTGAAAATATCCACGGGTTCGGTGGAATCCGACTGCAAGAGGCCTAGGAGGGGGCGCGTTGCATGTCTCCGGCGTGCCCTTGCGTACGCCTTGGAAAGGGAGGATTCTTCCCTCCCTCCCGAAGTGGGTGTTGCTAAAGCAGCCAGCGCCGGCGGGGTCGCGGAAGATGCGTAAGCGTTCCAGTAATCCCGCCATCAGGCAACGAGTTGGAAGATCGTGAGTGTTTTAGTCGGTGCAAGTCCGACATGACCGGTCCTTGCCTCCGCGAGGACGGGTTGCGCGCAATCATTTCTCCCACGTTAATAAAAAAAAAACCGTAAAGATTGTTAGCATCGAAATACGCTGAATAAGATTTTGGTCCATGTTTATCATAGTCCTCTAAATAATTATTGTTTGCGCTAGCATACCTATGGCTACATTGAGAAGTACCTCCTCTTAAGCCCGCCTTAATAAACGTAATCCTGTCAACATCATTTAAAAGTTCAAGTCTATTTTTAGTATATTTCAACATAGCATCCCAACTTAATTCGGGTGCTGTAAAATAATGGGCCGGATCTAATCCGTAACTTGAAATGAAGATATTTCTAAAGTTTCCAAACAAATCAGTTAAAAGCAAAACGTTAGTTTTTAAGTTAAGATTAGAGTAATCGGTCATGTTGCAGCATTTAAAGCGTTCCCAGATATCTTGAGCGTGTTCATATTCATCGACAGAAACATCAGAATCGGATAGAGAATTATAAAACTTATCTTGTTTAGGTAAAGTCGTTGACTTTAAATAATCGTAAGATGTCATAAATTTATCTGGATATACATTTTGTTTTATAAGGCTTTTAAAATCTTTATCATCGTGAAATATTCCTCTTAATGTATAGAATTGATCGTTTATAAGATTTTTAGGTAATGTATCGAAATTATAGGGTAAAAAAATAAATGCATCTATCTAATGTTACACAATTGTTGTTAACTTTAAAGGATACTTCCTTGGTATGTGGAATACTGTCGAATCCACCTTCATGAAAATTCAAGGCTTGAATAATAAAATTAGTATCATACTCGTAGTTTGCGAGATTGTAAAGAATGTATAGCGGAGTTTGAATCGTTGGTGAAATTTTTTCTTCTGACAGTAATTCGACAAACGCTACAATTTACCTTATCGACATCTTCAAAAGAAGTCACTGCTGAAGAAGCGTCTTCCTCGTATCTCTGTCTTCCCAATTGTCACTTCTCTTGACTGCTCTTTCTCAATTTTGCGACGATAGTCTGAAAATTTTAACACATTGGATAACAGGACAACCGAGTGCCGTCTTCACTCTTTTTGAGAAAGGTATAATACACTAACTGAATGAAGTACAAGTTAGGATTAAGTTCTATTTGTTTTATTTTTGACATAGATCATGTTGATTTTCCCGCATCCTCCATTAGAGTTCTAATGCTATGGAGATAACCATATCCAAAAGTGGAGCACTTAATTCCATCGCATATAAAACTTAGTTATCACAGCTTCGATTCGTATTGTTGATATTGATGACGAAATTAACAAATAACTAAAATACATAAAATTAGCCTGATTGCACTTACTTGATAACTTCGTCAGCCGCAACACCGATATTGTGCAACTGCTCATCGTAAAGTGAAGTGTACAATATTTTCAGATTCTATTTGATCATAGAGTTCATTTAGTTGCATATCCTCTATGGGGTCTGTTTCGGGGAAGGAGAAGGAAGTCCCTGGTTCCATGATACTGTTCTCTTGTGTTATATTCACAGTAGCACTTTAATATTACACTGAAGTTTGTAACAAGTTTACAATCACTATTTATACTCTGAAAAAAATATTTATTCAATATTTCACTATTAATGACAAATTGTATACTAATCAATGATTACTTTGATGGTAATTAGTAAATAATTTTCAATTTCTTTTATAGTTATATTTCATTGTTCTTAACTAAGTTATTTGTAATGGACTTATTACAGTAGTTTTAATGTCGCCTTTAAATGATATCTGTAACAATTAATGTATTATTTAATGAATATAAAATATTTGCAATAATTAACACGATAAATTACAAAACTCAGTAAGTTTATATTAAGTTATGTATAACTTACTTTATATCTATTAGTACTTACACTACCTTTAAAATAAACTGTTCATATTGCAAATACCTCGCGTTGACTTTGGTACATAAAAGGTTTCTAAGTTTCTTCTGTGCTCTTATACAGGGTGGCGCAAAAGTAATCCTCCTATCAGAAAATGCTATAAATTTTGCCTTGATGTAAAAAAATTAAAAGATCAAATAAAAATAATCCACAAAAAGAATCAAAGTTTTTTTTTTAAAATTACAGCCAATAATCATCGCAAGGTTATTTTTGCGCCACCTTGTATATATGTAAATATTACTTATTGTTGTATACTTGTACTATTAGTATAACTTATTTACATACTCTATATACATATACTATAGTATTACTTATTGTATACCTTGTATATATGTATAAATGTTATTTATGTATATACAAGGTGGCGCAAAAATAACCTTCCGATGTTTTTTGGCTGTAATTTAAAAAAAAATGAAAAACTGATTCTTCTTATGGATTACTTTTATTTGGTCTTTTAATTTTTTTACATCAAGGCAAAATTTATAGCATTTTCTGATGGGAGGATTACTTATGCACCACCCTGTATTTGAATAAATTTAATGTTTAAGAGATAGTTAATATAGAAAAATGTCTTTTATACAATTATTAGTTTATTCAGTAGATTTTTATAAACTTACTGCAATAATAAAGTTCATTTTCGTTGTGTAGCTATAGTTAATCTTATGTAGTATTCAGAAAGGAAGACGGAGCAAAACGGTCCATTGGTGTCGTCATAATGAGAAACATTAATAAATTCTGAGCTGATGAGAGAGTTCAAGTATTTCACAATTTATATATATATATATGCTAGTAAATTTTCTGGACTAAAGAGAAGTAACATGTTATATTCATATTGTCAAAGCAATGTGCATCATTATCATTATTTTAGTATAAAAAAAATATATATCTTTCACTAATATAAGCCATTCATTATCAACTAAATGATAATGATAATTAGTACTCATTAATTATTTTTAGAGATGGCACTGGCGAGGCGTTGTGGTGAAGTAACTTCGCTTAGCTTAAATGTTAAAGAATTAACTTCCTTCACAGCGCTGGTTAAGATGCTATTGGTTAGTTGTGGATTTTGGTTAGTGGTAAGGTTTATTATTTTGTACCATACGCTTGGTTAGGTACCACCATCAAATTGTAGAACTGTCCATTCCGGATATCACACAGAAAAGTGTCAGAGTATTGTAGGCTATGATGCTTAATCCTCAACGGCTTGATTGTCGTTTAACCTCATGTAAAGTTGTTAGACAAATGTTTACTTTATTACGTAATTCACGTCACTGTGCATCCGGCAACGGAGATGTAATGGAAAATATTCTCCGCATTACTTACAATTCAATTATTCAGATATTATTGAAGGAATACGCGGCGCATCCACTCCGCTTGCTTGTAAGAGGCTTCAGTTAAAATGCATCGCGTGTAAGAGCCTCCGTCCTCCCTCCCTCTCCGTACCCTGGTGCACTCTACCCAGCAAATAGCGAACGATGTTCAAGGATAAATAGAATAAACGATTTGAGAATTGAAAATACTTTCACAGAGGGAATATTCCGAGTAAATCACGTCGAATACTTGCATACAAATATAACTGCGTTTTAGAACTTACAAATCTTCCTTGTGAAGTAGAATTATGTGAACGTATATTTAAATTAAAGTAACAAACATAATACATATATATACACATATATAAGAGATTTCCGCCCATGTAGAGACTCATCATAGATACCTCTACAAACACAAGGCCAAGATAGAGACTTGAAAATTGGTAAGAATCTTTTTTCCGAGTATAAGTCATCTAATAACGAAATGTTACCCTTAATGGTCTTGCGGGGGTGTTACGCCCAGCAAAGCGGGCGGGGAACAGATAATTGATAATAAACCCGTATTACAAGTCAGTCTCCAACTGTCGTACTTATTACTTTAATTATGAGAATCTTTAAATGTAATTATTATATTTATAACTTAACTCAGCTTGATAAATATACCTCTAGACTTTATTTAACCGACGAACCAACAAGGATATGAATCTAGGATATACACTGCATCACATTGTGCTCGTCGGTTCTAGTTAGGAGATACCAAATCATACCTCAGTAATTTGTCTAGTTAGAATACTGATTAAATTCTGAACGTAGTAATGTTTGCACACTACTACAACTACTACTACTGTTTAGTGGTAGAAATGGTCATTACACCGGCACCTACCTAGACGGCCTAGGACAAGAGCGATCACTAAAACGCGTGATTTGTAATGATTTAACGTATGCAATATTAAAGGAGAATACCAAATATGTTCACCAATAGACTGTTGATGATAATGATGATGAGTTGTTTGCTTCTATCATCTGAAATAGCGTGTGATATACCATTATAACTGAGCGAGTTGTGTGCGCCGTGGTCTCCCGCCGCAGCCGCTCCGCGTCACCGAATTATTTACGAGCTGCTCTCGAATCTCTCCCGTAGCAGGAGTTCCTAATGCGCTATTAGTGCTGCCTGGTTAGGGTACCTAAAGTTTGGAGCGTACCTAATATGTTGGTATACGGTACACCAATAACGCATTAGACGCGACGTTGGAAGCTTCTCGATTGAATGAGTGAGAAACAATTCTTATTTACTTTTAGTGTTCTCGTGTATAGGCTTTCGGGAAGGATATTCACATTGCCAGGAAAGTCAGAGATGACCTTGAAAAACTTGTGGCGAAGCGGAAGGAAAAAGACCCTGGATTGGCAGCACAATGCGTTGGTCTAACTAGTTCCCCAACACTATCGAGCTCTAGTCTACGGATGTTCTCCGAGTAGCTGGAGATCATGAAGAGAAGAGGGATGGGTGCAGGTAGTCACGGCCCTCAGACATAAGGAATACTATTTGAGGTGGAGGAAGATATGATACCTTAAAATGAATATATAAAATGCGCAAGTTTGTACAGGACAAGTTTTCCGAAGTTGTCACTTGAGCCGGCTTCGCGCGGCGCATGACAAATGGTCCCGCAGATCGCGCCACCAAATTACCCAAGTTACGGAGCACTTCCGGAAGTTAAGCGGAACTTTCGTAAGTGCTAAGAGATTGCGACGGTTATGAACTCTTATTTTGATATTTCAATTTAATATACTATATTAAATCATCGCTTTTAAAGTAAAAATTTCACAACAACAATATCTATTTATTTTCCTTACAAATATAAGAAGCTTGTTTACATTAGACCTTTCCCAATGTCTTCCACCAAATGCGATCGTGACCTTCAGAAGACATTGGGGAAGGCCTATCCAGCAGTGGATAAACAAAGGCTGATAGTGATGATGACCAGTGGGGAACAGTTATATAGTTTAATGAATTTTAAAGTATCTTCTAGTTTTGAAGTTAGGTCCACACGTCGCAAGTCTAGGAACGATGGCAAGTGTAAAGGAGTCATAGTAGTACAGAGTGGATGCTAAAAATGACTATAATTCTCCTCAGGGCTTATTTTAGGGTTCAACAGGCAGACTCAATACCTATAGGCGTTTTTAGCAATCAATCTAGGATGTGGGGTGTAATGGGAGTTGAGGTAGAATCACAATGTCGGATCAGTCTCTATATGTCATATTTAGTTCTAGTACTTAAAAGCTTTCTTCTCCTTCTTCATCGTTACTCTCTTGAAACTGAGGTTGTGAGAGTTATTGTAATATTGATAGTTTACAAATGGAATTCCAACACAGCCTGAATAAGAAAAGAACAGAAGGCAATTCATCTCTTGATTTTTGTTTCCACCTGATCAAACAATATTATGTTTTTATTATCAGAGCATAGTATCTGATTATTTGATTTTACCTGCGTATGCAATAAATAACTGTCGTCTTAAACAGGAAATCGCACTAATTTGAAATGTGGTACACCATCAATCAATATCCGGTGTTGCAGGCGCGGCGCTGGCGTTGCGATGAAGCCATCAATTCTCATGTAAACCTGACGCGAGCTGATAACTTATATTAATCGAATTACTTTACAAATTGGCCTGCGTATGTTTTGATATATTACGTATTTATCGATCCTTTACATTACTTATTATTATTTATAATTTGGTTGCTGAATTGAAATTTATACAGCTCGTCCATGTCGGAGTCCAGCTGAAACAGCCACATAGAGCTAGCTCAATGCCCGAGTTCCTTTTCATCGTAGATGACCAAGGCACGGTTAATGGGTTAAATTTCAATAGAATCAAGTTAATATGGAAAAAGGGAAAACTGGAAATTATTCTTCTTAACAAGAAGAAGAAAAGAGCGTACCCTTTCCTCAAGGGTCGGCAACACAACCAGAACTTCTCTGGTATTGCGGTGAGCTATTCGTATGTTTGCTCAAATTTCCTATAAAAAAGAACAAGTTCCAGTTTTTCTTTATCTTTTATCTGAAGGTGAAATAATGTTGCTGTTGGAGATAATTTTTTTCTTTTTCAGCTATCATAGCATCACATTGCCCGGCATAAAGTGCCGTAGCCTCCTTTTATGAGATGTAAGGAGGCTGCAGAGTGGTGTCAAGAGAGAATATCCAGTTCAGAACGGGTTCGTCTCTTTAACTAATAATTGCCCTCTAAATTGACACTCTTTTGAAAAGTAGTGTTTATCGCTCTCACAGTACTCTGAGATGACTAGACATGGTCTCCCGCCATTGTGGTAGTACCTGCCAGCGATAAGGACCGCATAAAGCAGTCCCCGAGACAGGGTAACATAGCTCATATAAGTGACATTAAAGAGGATGCCTACCGTGGAGGTTGCAATGCATAAAATCTCCACATAAACTTTGACTTCTCCACAAAACGCCAGGTATCTTTGCACAGAATTCTCCATCTATACCAAAAACAACATCATATGGCTGGTTGCTTGTAGACAAGATAAGTCTCATGTTTATAACATATCGTACGTTAATTTGTCAAGCGTGTGTCGGGACAGGGGCTCGGGCTGCTGCATAAATCCAGTAATCGGCGCGTTCGTCGCGCTCCCTGTTGTATGAATAATTCATTCTCGCCCCACCACCTGTGAGGTGGGACATTAAAACCTCGTACCGACTCTTCGAATCACAATCAACGTATACTGGAAAGGTATTTTAATTCAACACCGAGCACTCGTCAGCTTGGAATCGAATATTCTAGACTTGCACATCGATTTGTTCAAATTTAGGTAAAATCTTTAAATATTAGACATCTCGATTTCAGCATGAGTTTGAGCCTGCGGATAATTTGGCACATATATGGAAAATACAGTCAAGCATGTTCTTTCAGTTCTGTATGATGATGTGTCTGTATTAGTTGCCATAGAGGATTGCAACTTATTTACTTATTGCAAATGTAGCTTTTTACATGAGGCAATGGCTGCCATTCAAGAAGCAGACTTTGAATTGCTCGAATACCCACTTTCTTCTCCAGGTCTGGCCCTAGGCGAATTTCATTTATTTTCTCGGCTTAAAATACTTCAGGGGGTGGGAACTCGAGGATGACAGTGACATGACGGACACTGTTGAGGCGGTTTGGAATGCTTAGATGAAGACATTTTTGAAGAGTATTTTAAATTCAGAAAAAAGGTGAGAGTATCGACTTGTTAGCAGACTATATCGAAAAATATATTTAAATTTTGAACATGACATACTCATTATCATTACTTTTTGATCATTTCTCGAACCATGTGGAAATTCTATATTAAATACCCTAACTTATGCCTACATAAAAACCAAGGTATCTCTCTTCAGATTTAACTACATAGCTATAATTATAACAAATCCAAGAGTTTTTTTAACGGAACATTATTTTCATTGATACTATACTTTAAAAGATTACAATTATTTAAAAACATCAGTTTTATTAAAAACTTCAGCGAGAAGCCATCCAGTCTTTTGTTAGCGTCTTTCTGCTCATTTGCAAGATTTTTAGCTCACCGTCTTTATAACTGAAGAAAGCAGATTTGAGATATTTCTCGTTACTTTAAATGAGTTCTAAATCAGTGAAAAGAACATCGGAATAATAAATAATAGTAAAGGGTGAGAGTATATAACTCGGCTGACTAAGTTTGCGGTACCAAATATTACCCCTACAAGATAATATTTTATTAATTTTCCTAACTAAATTATACTACTCTGTATTTTTACTAGCTTTTAAAGATTACTTTCAGTTATTTAATTATTAATTGATTTTATTAATAACGGGATTCTGATCCTAAGTAAATATCCTCATAATAATATAGTAGTAATCGCTTGCCGTAGAATATATATTTTCAACGTTTATTCACTTTAACAATAGTATTTATTTGTAAGTCTAATATTTTATTTCATCTGATACGTATAAAAAGAACTGTGGATTGTTATATCCTTCTATAATACCAAATCCTCATTGTATTATAATAAATGGAATTTTGTTATTTCTGCTCTCTCTCCGTTTGGATGTATGAGGCGGGACCATTCGGCAGCATTACTGAACGCAATAGATGGCCGATGGGGCCGGCTCGCCTCTACCATCCAATTTATTTTATTGTTCTTCGTATATCATGAAATGCCATTTTATCTTAAGCCTGGCAACACTTGCCAGCCCACTTTACTATTATTTGATCAAAGTTTATTGTTATATTTCGTTTTCGTTTTCTCTTCGTCGTTATTCTCTTTTTGTATCGCTGATGTAAAAAAATAATTATACGGCGCTTAAATGGTAATAAAATAACAAGTTTTAAACAAAAAAAATTTTTATTACGATTTTACTTTTTTGGTAAATGCAAAAAAAAATATTACCCAGACAAACAACCAAAATGAACGTTTCGCTCCATTATTATGGCATCTAAAATTCTATTTTAGTTCGATTAACTTATAAGTAGAAGCGGAATTATTATTCATTAATATAATTATGAGAAATAAATTATTAAAATTAAAATGTAACAAAAGCGTGGTCAACGCTCACAATGTTCTAAGATACGACGACATTTTCTCGCAGAATTTGCTTCATAATGAGAAAAAAAAAATTGACAATAGAACGCATTTGTTTATTTAAATTTTATCGATCGCAAAAAATGTGTTGTATTGGCTGTACGAACTACAGTCTTTTGCCTTTTCTATTAAGTAAAGAAAAAAACCATTGTGAATAATTCCTAATCAGTATTATTTAGCTGAAGAAGTAACTTTTTGCCTCCTATACATAAATATTAAGTACATTTTTGTTAATATGCAAAGAATTTTGTTGTAAAAAAACTTTTTGTAATTAAAGTAAATTCTGTGAAAAAACACATCGCACAATTTATTCAAACAATGAAGTCTTATTTACATTAAATAGAAAAATTATTAGTAACTGGCAGTTGTTAGAAGGCACATGATCCTAGTTCTCTAATATTCTAAATATTTTTCGGTTATATTTGAAATACTTTAATCTGAAGTGTGATACAGAGAAAAGGTTAGATTTTACCTTTAACTACATTATTACAGATACTACATTTTTTTTTTCTATAAGAAATATTATTGAAAAATTCTTTTTATCTAAATAAAACGGAATATTCTAACACTTGTACTTTTAAAATGATATGACTCCATAAAGTTTGTTACTACATATAACGAGACGTTTTTTTATTGAAAAATTGTTTTCTAAATTATTCTCTATGCAAATTTCAAGCTCGTGTATGTACAATAAAATGGTAGCAAAATACATCGCTAATTCACCTAAGCAAAGATCTAGCTTAAAATGATATGAACATTATAATTGACAGAAATATTGGATATGTGTGGGAGTTTTAACGCATTACATAGTTCTAAGGTAATAGTCATCCAGCAGCCAGCATGCGGTCAAATGAATTTTAACATTCATATATTATGACAATAACTGTTCAATTAATAATTACAATGAATAAATAGCATACTTATATTAATATACAAAATTTGTAAAATGTTTAAATACAATACCTATAATTTTTTCCCCTTGTACAATATAAATTAATTTTATGTTTCGTCAACAGATGGCGCTTGAATAAAAAATATTTGATTATTTTTATAGAAATTTTTTTGGTAACAGATGATAAAGTTTAATGAAGTTATTGGAAACAATAAGTTTTGGTAGCAAACGTTGGCATAGTAACCAAATTCTATTTGTTAGACTTCAATATAAATATGAATTATTGAGAAAATTTATTTAACCGCAAACGTTCCTGAAATTTGTGCGACAAAATTTTTATTGTTATAATAATAAGACCTAAGAGAGTTCCCAAGAATTACATTCTAGATGTTTCGAATACAAATTATAAATTATCTAAATTTTCTTTGACACTGCTTCAGGCTGCCACCGCAATCCCACCTGACTGCATGGTGATGCAGAAGAACTATTACACGAAAGATCCAGATGATCCGCAATACGCTTAATGTCAATTAATAATACAACTTACTATATATAACAATAGATCACAATTCTCTACACCAAACATTCGTGATATCGATACATTTTTTTTTATTTTTAAATTTTTACTAGTATACTACAAACTTTCTATTATTGTGTATTATTTGTTTTTTTTTTATATATTTTATTGAAGTGACTAGTTAATAATTTACATAATATATAAAGATATGAATGCGGCGCTGCGTCCGTACCTTGGAACGTTTTTGTGTAAAAGCCGTCCAAGGCTCGGCGCAGATCATTCGTACGAAGGCAGGAGGATTATTTACAAATGGCAAAATACTCTTGCGCTGCTTATTATTGCAAGTTAATCTTAAAATTAATCTCTTTCAACCATTTAAAACACTTTAGCACGTAAAGAAGAGGCAAAATAACTCGATAAATGTATATGATATATAAATGTATGATTACTGTATATACCGCGTGTGCTCTAACTAATATCGTTATTCTGTCTCTCAGTTACGTACGAAGCTACAACCGCTACATTGGAAGAAGTCACCACCGTTACTCTCCAGTTATCTCATTTTATCTCATATTGAAGATTTAGGCAGCTGTTTATCTAAAGTCGCTAAAACCATTTACGATACAACTATTCACACTTTATTCAGTGATATGGTTTTATATTCGTTTAAAGTCCCGTATGAAACAGTTAAAACTTGTAGACAAGCACTTGTCTGTTGGCGCGGCGTCAGTACTTGCCGCTGGAGGAGTCTCGGCTGGTGACGTCACTGGCGGCGTCGGTGGACGAGCTGGACGTGCTGGTATCGGCCGTGTCGGCGGTGTCGGCGGTGTCCAGGGTGTCGGGCGTGTCGCTGGCCACGCCGAGGTCGGTGGTCCGATATCAGAGGTGCTCGTCACGACCGTTCAACGGTTGCCGCTCGGTGTGGTCGGATGGACGGTTGCGCTTGAAGAAACCGCACTGAGGAAGAAGCTCGTGGTCAGAATAAGTCAAGCATATTATGACTTTAGGGCATAAATGGTGATATTATCTACCGCATATGTAATAACAGTAAGGTAAAGATATTTTTTTTTATTCAATGAAGCAACAAAATGAGCTAAACGTTCACTTGATGGTAAGTGAATCGTCCGCCCATAACAATGTGGCACTAGTTAGGATGGTATACACTGCACCACATTGTGCTCGTCGCTTGGAGACATCAGGTATTAAGTCTCGTTACTCCAGTAATTTCACTAGTTACTTTCAAACTGGAAAATAGTATTTTTACGCGCTGCGGTGGTATTCACCTAGACGGTCTCCGGCAACAGAGACACTATCACCAGTAATAGCTATTGATCCTTCAAACCAGATCACAGTACTGTTTACTTTGTTGTACTTGTTGACTTGCCACCAGTAAAGTGGTCCGATAGGACAGAACAGTGTCGCAGTATTACTTTAAACTTGCTTCTCAACTTAGCGTTCACCCATGAAAGTCATTCGTTGAACATCAGAATCTACCAGACATGCATAAAAGAAATAAATACAGGCGTATCATTTACCATCAGGAGGACGTACCGCTGCCCGTGTGTGTCGCTCCGTTGAATAATATAAAGAAACGCTCATAGCTCACCTTGTAGAGCGCGTAGACGAGCAGCAGTAGCAGCAGCGCGCCGAGCACCGCCGCGAGCACGATCAGCCACAGCGGCACGCCGCCGCCGGCCAGCGCGTGCAGCTGCGGGCTGAGCGTCGCGTTCGCCTCCGCCGTGCGCCAGGCGCCGTCGGCCGCGCGCCCGCCGCCCACGCGCGACACCCGCGCTGCGCCCAGCGTCGACAGCTCCACCGTGCGCTCCGACGACATCTGGACGTGAACGTTAACGATTTTCAACTGTTTTTAAATATTTTGTTATTCATCATTTCTTTGGAAAACACAAAGATTTTCATCGTCAGCCGATAGACATCCACTGCTGGACGTGGCCCTCCCCCCAAAGATGATCCCCGCATCGATCGGTTTCGCACAAGCCTTCGGTACTGTCGGTACTGACAGGGGGGAATTGGGCCATTTCCCACCACTCTGGCCAAAACCAAGTTAGTAAGAGCCAGAGACTCGTTTGTTGAATAGCAAGCTGCACCACGAGCAGATGAGGTTGGCTCGGGTCCCGTCTGTTCTAGTACGGAAACCCTTACACCCCCTAAGATTTTAATTTTTTCAATAACTTTTTTTAATAGTTCGATTATAATAATAAACAGCTCATTTAATGTTCCCAAAGCTGGGAGTCAGAGCCTTCTTTCACCAGGGCATTTGTCCACCACCTTGAGCTCGGCAAGGCGCGTGTGATGTCTCCCGTTTTACCGGCGTCTACAGGCAACCGTAACTGCTTATCATCAGGCACGCCATGTTTGTTTGCCACATTAACGATATAAAAATAAAACTAAGCCAGTCAAGCGCGGGCTGCTGGATGTCACATGCCTTATAGAAAGCTGTCGTTCTTGGAACATGTCGGTTTCCTCCCGATGTTCACCTTCACCGAATGATCAGTCAGTAGGGGATCGACCCCGCGCCTCTAATGTTAGTGTAAATTAATGTTGCTTTGTTGTGTGGGGATGTAGATAGCACCACACTGTGCTCATCGTCAAGATGTTTAAGTTGGATGGTCACAACCGGTAATTTTACTAGTTACAACACCTTTTAAACCGGAACACAGTAATTGCTGTGCAGGTACTTACCCAGACGGTCCCTTACAACAGAGACCTACCACCACTATTGTAAGTATCTTGGCAAGCACTTTAATATTTAATTATCTCTATTATCTACCATCGAGTAATCTTAACAATGATATGCAACGAAGTAGTTACCTCGTTCAGTACCGAAGCGTTGACTCTGGACCTCAGCGCGATCCAGACCTCCTGACCTTTCGCCAGACGGCCGGTTCTACAGCGCACCACCTCGCACTTGTACTTCTCCTCGCACTTTTGCAGTATCCCCTTCAGCTCCAAATCCACCTGGAAGTTGCAAGTTTGATTCAACATAAATCTACACCAATATCACTTTGTGACTGTGATGATAATAAAGAAGATGAAGCTGCTAAACTGAGCAGAAGTTCTAGCACTGAAAAATGTACTAGATAGAAAACATGAGATTGGATGGGTCACCTGATCTTGCCGGCGTCGTCTCGTGTTCTCGCGGCGCTGGTCCGACTGCGCACTGAAGCTGCCGCCCGTGTGTGAGCCGTAGCTGCTCTGTCCACCTAAAATAAACCAGAGATTATTTCACATAACCATAACTTATTTCAAACATATTCACTGAAACTTCGTGAGGAGATGGACGTTCATAAGTCGCCCAACTACCAGTGGGCCAGTGGTTGTTGTTCACACGGCATCATGTTTCGCCCAATTGTTGAATAAATAAGATGATGCGACTAATCAAGTTATATCACAAGATACAACAAAGTTAAAACCGGCACAAAATTAAGTTTTCAACATAAGCTGTTTTGGTATTAATAAGTTGTATACTTTATTATAAAGATTAGACGGGTCGAGATATTTCACCATTAATGTCGCAAACCTAGAAACAGAATATCGAAAAATCTAGAAAGAGTTAGGAATATTCTAAATTTACATTTCTACATTATTGTTGTTTATTTTTGTAAGAGAATGTTTCTTACCAGATCGTGATGAATACGAATAGCTCCCGCCGCCGCTGGTGCTGTACGAGGCGCCTCCTTGGTACCCGCCCTGATAACCAGCTGCGCCGCCTCGGTATCCAGATCCTTGTGCATTTCCGTAGTTTGCCTGATAACTGCCGGCGTTCGAGAAACCACTAGAACCTCCCTGTGAACCTGAGCTCTGACCGGTTTGGCTTCCAGAGACATCGGCGATTCCAAATTTGAATTCGTTGTTAGGATTCCTCGCCGCATAGGCGCCGAAGCCTCCTATTTCGTCCTCCTCGTCGCCTACGACGGTGACACTGGACCCTCCCCTAAACCTGCTGGAGCCGGCTTTCATGATATCAGAATTCACCGTCTCCGTGGTGCCCCACGAGCCGTGGACGAAGCTTTGCCCGGAGCCTCGGTTCTGTCCGCCGGCTTGACTGTTCACGTAACTGAAAGTGCAGTTATAATATTAATATTAAAGTTAAAGCGCTACACTTGGATAATAAATTAAAATACTTCACAAACCTGGATAACCCAAAAGATTTGGATACAATGCCTTAGAAGGATAATACTGAGCGGATACAGTGTGATTATTGTTAAAATCTACTGTTCAAGTTATTATAACTTCACCAGAACATCATCTCGGTTTGACTTGAATCTAAACTTCATAACCATAATAAGTAAAACTAATAAAATGGCAGAAGCAAAGGTTAATGATAATACTAAATAAAGTCACTTACGTATTAAAAGAACTGCCAGCTTCGCCTTCGTGGCCCAACGATCCATACTCGGTGCTGGTTTCGGACTGAGAAATGATATTGTGATTCTCATCGTACACCACAGTCTTATTCCTCACCCTGACCACTTGACCCTGCCCGTACGCACCGCCGTTGTCCACTGCGGTATGACCTTGAACAAAGCCATGGATCCCGTAACCGCTTTGTCCTCCTTCGAAGCTTCCTCCGTGTATTTGACCTTGATTATGATTTTCCTGCGTGTAAGTTCCTTGGCTATTTCCATAGTTAACTCGGCTCCCGGATGTAACTTGACCTTGACCCCCGTTCTGATTGTAACTGCCTTGTGAGAATTTTCTTTCGACTGATCCCTGGTAATTCGGGTTGGACGCAGCTGCAAGTAGACCCTTTCGTATCTGTTCTTGTTGTTCCGCAGTCAGTCCCTCTCCGAATTCGTCACTACTTGTCCAGGTTTTGTTGTAAAAGTAAGTACCCCCCGAGTTACCACTACCTCCGGCAGTAGCTGTGTTAATCTGTCTGCCGCTACCAGTTCCAAAGTGAGTAACGGAAGCTTGTCCACCTTCATATTGTCCACTGGAAGTTTGTCCACCTCCATATTGGCCGCCGGATGCTTGTCCACCACTATATTGAGTGTGAACTTGACCACCGTTAATCATTTGCCCACCATTACCATAATGAGTATAAACTTGTCCACCTGAAAGAAAGATAAGTAACGGTATGAAAGATAAGTATGGTAAGAAAGATAAGAGATAGTGAAAGATGAGCATGGAGGAAACTAAGATGTAAATATAATGATGTTAAGTGATAGATTGATATCAATAGGCCCTGACCCAAACCACGCAGGGGAATGCAAAAAAAAAAAACTTGTCCACCTTGGGAATGTCCAGATAAAACTCCACCGTTTACGAATTGACCACCAGAGTTTAGAGCCCCTCCTGACGTACCACTGGAGACTTGACCGGTTTGTGTGTTGCCATTCGTAAAAGTTTGCTGCTCCCAGTACTCTGTGAAAAATCATGAAGCTAGTTAATTTATTTTGTATCTCTCCCTCACCGTAGCCAGATTTGCGCAGCAAAAATATGTCTCATTGGGATCTAGAAAAGAGTTTAAGCATGTAGAAACTATACTTACGTTGTCCGTAATATCCGCTTCCTCCGGACAGCTGAGCCGCTGCGTACATGCCGCTGCTTAACATAGCTGAAAGTAGTATTTTTTATGAATAATACTAAAAGCTTTGAGTAGGGATAATTATATTCGTTCTCAAGCAAAGTTTTTAACCTTGTCAATATAATTTTAGGAAATCTATGTTTTCCATAAATTGCTATTATACTTTTCTAATACTAATTATTATTATATTGTGTTTCCTTTTTGACTTTAAATATAAAACTGATAAATGCCGATGTAGCCAAATTGTATAATATAGATTAAATCTAGCACACTTAAATATGCAGATATGCTCGAAATACCAGTATTTTTTAAAAAAAAAAAACAAATCATAGACGAGTTTTAACTGGCGATGTTAAACTTATCAAGACAGCACAAAAGATCTGCAATAAATTGTTTACCTTCCTTCTCTTTGGAGAGCATGAAGGTGTAAGGGTTCGCGATGAAGAGGTTCTCCGGGTTAATCTGCCGCGCCACATCGCATACCATATCGCCGAGCCATTGCGGCTGCACCAGCATGTACATCAGATTTTCGCCTGGAAGGGACACGAATAGTTTTTATACTACAATGTCCTTATACAAGATCCTTAACTGACATCACATTGTTACAGGTAAAGTTAGTCCAGCATCCAAATTTATTTGGGAAACAACAAGTAGACAGAGATGAGAAAACCTTGTAACACCACTCTCCGCTGATTGTTAAAAAGGTGAAGGTGATGTTACCTGTGAGTGTTTGGTACGGCCACATGATGTAGATCTCCGCTTCATCCACGGGGAAGGGACCCTCGTTTTTGATATTGTACTTGTAAATAATCTGCGGCCCGAGCCCGGAGTCGTTCTTCAGGTTCTGTGCCTCGTACAGCGACGCGTTATAGTGGAGTTCCGGCGGATCGGCCGTCCTGGTTATAACCGGATTTAATAATTAGTAAGTAATTTTTTAATTTTAGAACAGTAATTTTAAGTAACTCACCCTATGATAGAGAGTTCGGCTTTGATTACAACACCGATGGCTAGATGCGCTTTGTTGTCTTTGCTGGTCTCCTGCGGTTCCGGATTGGTTGAGTTTACCTCCATGTCGAATACGAGATCAGTGACCTGAGAGTCCACTTCGAGAACCACGCGGAAGTTGACCTGCGAGCACAAACAGTTAAGAATGCAAATAAATATTTTGACTATAATGTAAACATACTAAAAGCAGTAGACTCTGGCTACTGATTACTTATTATTATAAAAACATGGAAGGTTCTCCTCAGTGTGAAAGAGATAGAAAATTAAAAATTGCACAAAGGCGTTGCCTACTTACCTTTTGGTCACTGGCCATGGGGTTGCCCAGGTCGCACTTAAGCACGCTTCTGCCGGCGGCCTTGTCCTTCAGGGTGCAGTAGACGGGCGCCGTATCCGCGTTCTCGCGGTCCAAGCGCTCCATCTTCGTGTAGTTGACTCCGGCGGGCAACTGCAAGTAGTACGCCGCCTCGTACGCATCCTCAGCGTAGTTGTAGATCTTTACGTCGATGTTCAGATTTTCGCCCGTGCCTAGCACGAAGTTCGTCGTTGGTCTGTAATGTGACACCAACTTTAAAGACAGTTCTGTGCAAATAGAAAACAACAAAATACCAAACGCTTTGAGAAAAGAAACTCACGTGGTGACTGCCATGCTGAGGTCAGGTATGCAAACGTTATCGGGACCGCAGTTCTTCTGTATGTTGAGGGAGTCGGTTTGCACGATGCTCTTGGTGCGGTCTAATACCGGAGGGACTACCTCACCCGACGACTGCGTCACCAGCTCGTAGCTCATCTTCACCTCGATAGGGCTCAGCTTGTCGCGGATCTCTTCCTGCGATGATGGTCCGATATTCATTTGTTATGGTCGATTATATTGTAAGGGTGTTGGAACCAGTTCGTATACTACATTACTCTTTAATAACACCATGGTCTCTACTTTTATAGTATCTTCAGAAATAAAGATAATTTTTTATTGCTAAAAAGATCTAGTTAAGATTTTAGATTGTTTACTTTATCTAGAAAATTAATCTTCTAACTAATTTGATGATTAAATTATCTAAAGACTTTTCATCCAGCTAAGAACCTAGATCATTGACCATTACCCTGATTATTTAAATTAATAACGAAATCTACAATAGTAGTTATGCTGATACGTACGTCTAGATAGACCACCATTTCGCGACATTCCTCCTGACCCTTCATGAGCAGGATGTGTGCGGTGTAGATACTCTGCCGGGTGTCGAATACGAACATTCTTTTGCTGGTCTTCTGTCGCGAGTCCAACTCGATGGTAACCTCGAAATCTACACGGAATTGTATAAATTAGATATATTGTATGAATCTATTTGGAAAACCATGAATGCGAAATGCCAGTGATCTTAAATGCAGACTATATCGAGTCTTTATCAAATTGAGATATTTATTATTTATAGTTACAGATACGACTTCAAAATATAAGAACATTCTTTTTATTATACTTTAAGACATCTAAAGTATGCCATGCTATATATATATATATATATATATATATATATATATATATATTTATAAACATGAAACTATAAAAACTCCGGTCTGTAGGAGATTCTCTAACACGTTTAGATTTCAAACAGGTGCAATCATGATATTATCATCATCAGGCGATAGACGTCCACTGCTGGACGTGGGTCCCCCACAAAGACTCCAACATCGACCGTTCCTATGGGGGTTGGTGGCAATGGGTGCAATGCTAACATCTAATGCTATTTACAAAACATAATTTCATTATATCTTTGCCAAAATTTACAATTCATTGTAATATCTTTTCTTACTTGAATCATTGTTAATAAGAAACTATTAATGATAATCTTCTGGGATTACAACAAAAAACAATAATAATGTTTATTCTGGTACATGAGTTGTTTATAAAAACTTATTAATAATGAAATTACTGCTTAAACGACAACAATAATTATGGGGGGGATGGGTACGCGGGGAGTTCGCTAAATACACCACTCACCGAAGTAGCAGATATATCCTTCCGCTTGGAATAGAAATACAAATTACATATTACGCATACATAGATAATGAATAAATAAATAAACCTTTACATATTCCCACAGATGGGACTCGGAAACATCACACACAGGGAGTGTCAGGACTCGGTGATTTAGTGCTGTTTGGTGGACACCACATTTCCACGGGCACTATTGCTACTCGAATCATATCTATTTCTTCACCGAAAGCTTGAAGTCCGAGGGGATCGAACCCACGATTCTTTGAGACGTATACAGCACGTATACTTGAATCATAATATGTGTATATTAAGTACCGTATAGGAAGTATATGCACATGAATATTACTATAATATAGTATCATAGATCTAAAGTATAGTATTGAAAATTATTATAATTTTTTAAGAGAAAAGTATAGTGTTACAGATTATACTTAAGAGGTTAACACCGCAGTTTCGACATTTATCGTAAACTATCCTTTAGCTATACAAAGGTCATTAAAGGACAATAATAAGTCTTAGTCTAAATAACTGATTATTAATAAAATAATTGTTTTGAAAATTATGACTAACATGATGATTATCATCTATTATCAGGGATACTCACTGATCTGCTGGTCGACGTTGATGCCGTCGTACGAGAGGCAGTACATAAGATGCGCGCAGGCGACCTCGCTGCCGTTGCCCAGACGGCAGTTCTTGTCCGACATCGAGATCAGCTTCGAAGCCTCCATGAATTTCACCGCCGCCATCACTTTCACCACGGGTCGCGACCTGAGCGTGGACAAAGACGTTGATAGAAATGAATGATACAAAAGTATTTCCTTAAAAAAGTATAAACGAGGATATTTTATATTACTTAGCAGTAGCAAGAATTTAACTTGTATTAAGAAAGAACATATGGTTTTAACACATGGTTATATAGCATAATCAGAACACCAAGCTTCAGTTTTAAGAAGGCATCTGATGATAATGTACCTAAGATATTATGCTAGATTTTGGATTTTTGCATAAAAATTACAATCAAACGTAAGATCAAATTTATGGAAAATACTTTGAACTTTACTTTAATGAATTTCGCAGACTTACTTTAGAAAGACCACGCTGTCAGATTTATATGCGCCTACAGCTAAGTCCGTGTAATGATTGTCGTCCAAGTCGACTCCACCGGACAGAGAGAATCCGAACGTGCTGAGTGAAGGGCTAATCTCCTCAGCAGTTATGGCTTGAGAGTATTTCTCTGCTATACCGTTTTCACCTCCGTGATAGATGTAAACAACCCCATTGCCGTTATCACCGCCGTAAGGTGCACCCACAGCGATATCTAGAATATCATTAAAATCATTTAATTTTTTTTTATATTAAAAATGAAAATTCATTAATAATGGCGCCCTAATTTTTGAATGCGAAGGATCAATAATATTGATCATGAATTTGTAATTGAAGGATGAATTGATGTCTATAGATCAATAATGGAATAAGATTTTCAAGACCAATGGGAAGTGGAGATCGGAATATCTTCGACACCTTATCGTAAATATGATCTTTTATAACTACTCATTATTCAGGATAAATATGAGGAAGATTTCCAAAAAAATTATTCTGTATCTGGTGTTGTATTAAAAAGGTTGTTTTAAAATTTTATCACGGTCCTCTTTATTTTAATAGAAACATACCTCCGAAGCCATCGTAGTTGATGTCTCCCAATGATGTGACGGCTAATCCAAATCTGCCCCTGGAAACTTCTCCAGTGCGCGCGTGGTTCTTTGAGAATGACTGAAAGAAATTTTCAAATAATTTAATCTTTCTCGCTTAATCTAATATAATTTAAACTAAATACGACTTTAAAAATAATCCTAGTTTAATCCTGATAATTCTAAAGCAGGAGTTTTATTTCCTTTTTTTTAAGATTATCCGTAAATTCTCTCCTATATAATTTGCACTAAGTCATTAAAATATCTGCCAAACCTAAGTGAATGTAGCCAGCATATGAAAGATTGCTGTGAAACCTTTATCCAGTAGTAAACATCTATTAGTTAATAATAAAGATGACAAAGTGGAAGTAAAATAAAAACAGCACACATTATTATTCTGCTTACCCTATCCTTTCCTTGATAGATGACATAGATTCTTCCGTGTTCGTATCCATTGCTCTTGGGCTTAGTGAACATGGGAGCGCCGACGATGACATCATCGGTGCCGTCCCCGTCGATATCACCGGAGGCGAGGCTGTAGCCGAAGTATGCGCCGATTTGTGAACCGCTGATGTTCTTGATGTTCATCAAGTCCCAAGTGTAGAGGACAACCTAAATAAACAGATTTTGAAGTTGAACAATCTGTAATGGCTTATTTGCACACTGAAAACTGGTTAAAGGTCAATCTCGTCAGAAAACGTCCAGACCAATCAAACATCAGTGTCTTTTAAATGTCGAAGGTATGAGTAAGATGTAGTGCTGAAATGATTTGCAGGTCCAAAGATTTCTGTGTCACAAAAAATTGTGTAATAAATGCAACATAAGTTATTAACTTATGCATAGCCAATTGATATCAGGATTAAATTACTAACCAGTCCTTTCAGGTCTGCTCCTCTCGGTACACCCACAGCAACGCTCTGTTCACCCTGGGCAGCGAAATCTCCAACGGCCACCGAATAGCCCATGTAGGAGTCGTCATATTTCGAACTAGCTTCGGGAGTAGAGATGAGACTCCTCTTTCCATTCGTCATATGAATTTTGAGTTGACCTGAACAGAAGATGCCATGGAATACGCTCTGGGATTCTTTTGCTACGTCATTATTTTTTTTTAAATTATATCGTTTTTATATTTCTGTTTACTTTTAAATCTGTAGAAAAGCACATTTATTGATTTTCTAAAACAAGTTTTGTTGCTATATTTATTTATATTGCTATCGTTTTTATAATACCCAAAAACATGACGATTTACATGTAAATTATAATAATTGATAAATACCCGTTTTCTACTTATGTACACTTTTTACAAAGTTCATATTTATGAACAAACCGTTATTATGTATTAAGATAAATCACCAAACGAAACCAAACATGAAATGTATTATAGATTTACAATTTCTTATAATTCTATAAATATTACCAACCCTCCCCGGGGTTTAAGTTCAAACGGCGGTTCAAGCGTCTTATGTTATTTAAACCAATTCCTTTGTTACGAAGTTTAAGCAGTATAATTAATTTTAATTGTTTATCAACGAATTAGTTCAAAGCATGGATCCCGTTTAAGTTAAGCGATAAATAACCGAAATAACCATCATGTGTGGACTGTAGATGTGGATTAAAGTTTTTGAGAGACCCTAAATTTAAGATAGACAAGATCTCATTGAATTGTAAGACATCACAGACAATTCGTTATACTTTCGATTAAAAGAATATCCTCCTGCTACTTATTGAGCTGATGCTGAAAGGAGGAACACAACCAAAAATAGTAACATTAATTATAATTAATCGTTAGATGAAACCAAACGTAGTTCAAAGCGCTCGCGATCATTTCAAAAGTTCGTTAGCAGTTAATGAACACCGAAAGCTTTCTATTTTGGATTTTGTACCACCCCTCAGAAACAAATCGGGCTGAAGTATAAATAAACGGATTTATTCCCTCAGCAGCACTGGATATTATTCACCGCTAAAGCCTTTTGCAAGCGTAGTCTTCGGTTTTGTAAACCACACGGAGTAGTTGGAGAATCTTCGTCTCGATTGTTTACAGATTTAGACATTGAGTTAGCACAATCATGACATGGGCAGGGCTGAATTATGATGAGAGTACGTGCATCTATACCGCATCACATCCATCTACATGTATGAGGCATACGGGGCACATGGGGCGAATGGGGCGAATGGGTGGGCGATGGGTAATGACATCGGCGTACTTTCACGTTAGTTGTAAGCGGTATCTAGGCGCGTCACGCCAATGATGGATGAGTTCGGATGAGTGTCTATGTACAGATTCTCTTAAATTTCGAGTTATTATGGATTTAAAGACTATAGTATTTGATTATGTGTTCTCTAATTATTAAACATTGTTTTAAGCATCCCAAAGTTAATTTAATGTGTTATAAAATTTATTTTCACACAACTTTCTTCTCGATTTGTTTTAATTAAACAGAGATTTTTGTAGATTTTAACTGTAATTATATAACAGTGTTGATGTTACTTTTATTCAAGACAACTGTTAACTCAAGAATATATTTGTATTTTGTTTCAAGGGGTCAACGTTATTGGTTTTATGTTAATTCCAAACCAAACTAAGAGTCTATTATCACTCGTGACACTCGAAATTACAGCTGAAAAATCTGCGAATGTTTCTAATTTCATGGGATTAGGCGAACGGAAGCCTCGCTCTATGTTATTCAAGTTAAATAGGTTACGTGATCGAGTCATCTAGGACTTTGTTTACCTTCCGACGGCATATAGTAGTGGAACCTTGCGCTAGTGTGAATTGATATTGGTTGCCCTGTGGATTGGTATTACAAATTCAATTTTACACATTCACTTACACATACTTAAATACTTTTTCTTTCAAGTATAACTTTTGTGTCTAAGTCATTTGTATAGTAATTGGGGATGACGGGAGTCGCGTCGAACGATGTAGTATTGAGAGCTTAACGTAAACAATTGTCAAAGCTTCATAGACAGGAAAGTTATACTTAAAAATACGTGATAATCATACAAATTTGAAATCATTAAAATACTTCAATTATTTTTCATCGTCAAACAATTGAACTTTAAAAGAAACAAAGTCAAGAGAAGTGATTAAGCAATAACAGGTAATGAATAATCAAGCCAGGCGAAGTTCAGGCAACCGGAGTTTGGACTTGGTTTGTTTCTTTTAAAGTATTTTATATACGTTCTGTTTATCCTCACCTTGCCAGTAAAAGCTGCCGGGCGCACCCAAAAATAATCTCTCGCCATCCTGAAATTATTAAATGATTTACTAGCATTGTTTTATATTTAAACTAGATAAATACTTAAATAACTACTCCCACTCTACAAACACGCCGTCTGTTACTGTCGCTTACTAAGTGTTAACATCATTGAGTTCCGGTTTGAAAGGCGATGTAGCTTATAAAATTTCTATAGTAGCGAGACTTATGTCTTAAGATGAGATCTTATGTCTTAGGGCAACGAAATCGTTGAATTTTTTCAACATGTTTACTGGCTCATTGTTATAAACAGCGATATCCTCGGTTCCTCTTCCTATTCTAATCAATTGGTGGTATACCATTGTTGCTTTACCATATTGAAGTTTATTGCTAAACACAGGCTTTCCCAATTTGACGGTGATTACTACTCGTTGCTGGTTGTAGCTGTTCTTATTGGTAAATGTCATGAGATAAGCTGTTCCCGTTTTTCTGGAGTAGTTTCTTGACAGTCGCTTTTGTTACGGTGTGGATATTTTAAACGGCTACCGGCGGAAGAGAATATAACCTATATATAAAAGAAAGCTTTAATATATAGCATGCGCAGTGATTCTTTTGTATATCTAAATAGTACACTACAGCTGTCAAAAGACACAAGATAAAGAGTTTTACGATTGAAGGCGAGCGGAGAGGCTGTTACGATTTTATGGTGGCACTTACGGTGATGTGGGGCGACGGGCCCCAATTGCAGTCAGCGGGTTGATAAGAGAAAGCGGTAAGTGGGTGAGGGTGGGGGTTATCAATACTGTACAAATTGTTAACGATCCCACAACTGGACGTGTTAAGTTGTATATATTTTCAATAATTTAAATTTTCTTAAAAGGATTCATTTCTTTTGGATAATTGATAAATATTAAATGAAGTATAGATTAGTTCATAGCAAGGTATGAAAACCTGGTTGTAGACTGACCACCATTGAGGAAGTAACGAGGAACTTGACGGAAGCTGATCATAGGTAGCCACTACAGGCGAATTCAATGACCTCGTTGTATGTGTGCTATGAGGGCAGGGTACGATAAAAGTAGCGTACTTTGGAGAAATTGCCAGTATTATGAACCACCGGTAGGGTGTGCCGTAGTAGAACCGACGGGGTATTGCGTTAAAGAACAGCAGGATAGTAGACCTTCTAAGGCTGAGCTGACTGCGTGCACCCGCGAGGTAATTAAACGCAGAAGGAACTTCATCGATGCTTTAGTCGGAGCAGATACAACGACCTGTCCATCCATCGCAAAGGAATACATGCATAACCATACTCTACATAAAATAGAAATAAAATTTATCCACCAAAGGTAGTAGGTTCAAATCTCGTGTTCCAAATATTCCTGTGAATCATCTCCATGTGTTGACAAACTTAGTCCAGAGCATTGTCACTTAGTTATCATCCGTTTCGATGACTAACAAATCCCTTTCGTTGTGCTGTTTATTATTTTTTAGCGGGGAGGCTGTCGTATGACATTGGAATAAAGATGCGGCATAAGGCATAACCGGAAGCGGTGACACTTATTATATATATATTTTAACAAAAAGAAATGGGTTTTTTTGCCTTAACACTGGTTTTTTGATGAAAACGATTTTGAGCTGATTTTTATAAAATCTTTGTCACAACAACTCGCGGGATTTAAGCCAACCTCACCTGCTCGTGGTGTACCCTGCTAATCAACAGACGAGGATCTGGCGCTCACCAACCCGTATAAGGCCAGTGTGGAGGGAAATGGCCCAAGTCCCCCGTTATGAACACCCTACAAAAGACAGCGGCGCCCGGCGGGGCAACGCAGGACCGATCGGTCTGGAGATCTATGGGGGAAGCGTATGTCCAGCAGTGGAGGTCTATCGGTTGATGGTGATTCACTATATCTGAAACGTGAATTTCTCATCTTTTGGTCGGTTAAACTGCTTGCATCTTATGTATTGTTTTCAGTTAACTGCAGACACAGAGCAGACGTCTCAACAAATCGTCGCTCGTGTGAACACGCGAGATAACTCCCGGATGGGGCGGCGGCCACAAAAACAACGGCCACTTGTCGGGCTTTAACGTATCGCGTTAGATTGGGAAATGTTTGTTAACATCGTTAAGTTACGTACTTATTTTAACGAACTTTATATTAAATAAACTTCAGTTCTTAATTTAGCGACTATAGATTTAAGAAAGGATTATATTAACAAACGATTACGTATTAAAGTTCACACTATGGTAAGTAATAGATCTGCTCATAACAAAGTGATAACAGGATGATATATACAGGATCACAATTCCCTTGTCGCCTTGAGATAATATTAAGATTCGTTACCTTAGTAATGTCACTATCTACACCCCTCAAACCGGAACACAGTAATATTTGCATACTACTGTTCGACAGCGGCAGGGCTGCGGATATCCAGCAAAAACAGAGACCACACGCAGAAATTACTTTTAATTATATAGCGTTGAAGCTGTGGTAGATCAGTTTATCAGAAGCGCTGCAAGTCTCTAAAGGACGCAGGTTCGATTCCCGTTGAGCCTGAGCTTCTGATAAATACATTGCGAAACTGAGATGTTCAAAGAACAACATCTTTCGTGGATATTTGACATCCGCCGATCTACACTATGTTATCGTAGAAGATAAATGACTTTAGCTTTCTCAATGTGAAACGAAGATCCCAGCAGTGGGAAGTGTAACAAGGTTGTTTAAGAATACTGTCTGCTACCCAATTTACTAGAATATGATGACCATGACTACTCCCGCAAGATTGAAAAGAAAAGAAGGAAGAATCTAAGTTTATGACATTTTATCGATCTGGTACCGGTCCCAAGAAACCTCTGGAAGTAACAAGCACACAACCAGTCTTATTGATTTAAAATGTTTCAATTCTATTTTGTTTTGCAACTAGTTCCTCAAATAAGTTCAAAATCATCATCAGCCGATAGACGTCCACTGCTGGACATAGGCCTGCCCCCAATGATTCCCACATCGATCGAGTAAGCATTCATATGGAGGGGATTATTAACTTTCCCAAATTATTGTTTAACATTAAGTTAAAGTACTAATGCACGCATCTATACATAATCTTCGAGGGAATCTTTCTGGGAAGCTTATGTCCAACAGTGGACATCTGTAGGCAGATAATGACGGTGATGTATGTACTTACATATAGTAAGAAAAATTTACTATTCTCTCACATACAAAACATAAATATTTATGTAATAATCTGCAATAGAAAAGTTATCTTGAAATCGATAAACATATTTATCTGAAGATTAAACGTACTCATGCATTTTCATTCAAAGATGAAATTAAGATAAAAAAAAGGTACATCTGACTTCCATAGCTTCATGGTAAACTGAGGTTCTCGCCGTCTATGAATAAATATAAAAGCGGATGCGGACCTTATACAGCGGACAAAAAGCACATTGCTGATGACCATTGCAATATTATCAATGGTCACCTTCATCAATACGCCAATGATTTAGTTTGGTATTAAAATAGCTGATGATCAAATTGGTTTTCTGAATTTCATCACCAAACTTCAATTTAAAGAGAGCATCTAATGATGATGATGATTAAAAGAAATCACTTCAATTTCCTAACATATTTAGAATTATTCCTTCTTAGTAGGTCTTTGTTATCGGAGACTGTTTAAGCACCACTGCAGCTCCGATTTCTGTCGCTAAACAGTCCTGTGCCAAGATTATTATGCTCCGGTTTGAAGGGAGCTGTAGCTAGTGAAATTACTGAGGTAACTAAAATTAACGTCATAAGTCTTAGACGACGTGACTGGTGCTGTACACCATATTAACTCGTAATCGTTGGTATGAACCCAATTGCTTCGAAAAGAAATCATATAAGAACATCCGTTTGTGGCTTAGTAGTTAAGCTGCTGGCTACCACGAATGTACCTGGTTCCATTCCGGACAAGCGTTGATAAAAAATTTTAAAACTTAACCGTAGATAATCAAAAAAAAAAAATTTATTCGACAAGGCGATGAGATGGGCAAGACGTTCATCTTATGGCAATTGACTCGCATGCCTATGACAATGTGACACTGGTTAAGATATACTGCACCACATTACGCTCGTCGCCTAAGACGGAAAATATTGAGTCTCATTACTCCAGTAATTACACTAGCTACAACATCCGACAACCGGAACACAGTAATGTATGGTGGTAGGCCTCTCTTGTCGCCTCTCTCCTCAACGGCTATTTCTGCCGCCGAACAGTAGTGTACGAACATTACTATGTTCCGGTTTAAAAGGCGCTTCAGCTAGTGAAATTATTGGGGTAACAAGACTCAACATCTTATGCAGTGTATAACACACTAACTGGCGTATCACTTATTATCAAGTGTACGCTCGTCTCGTCGCTTAGTATTAATTTTTCAGTGAAAGTAACGTAAATCGTATTATTCATGATCGTCGTAGTGAGCGTAACTGAAAACGGGCGGTGACGTAATTTAACGGATATCAGCCGCCATCTTACCCGGCCGGCCCTTTGTCGCGTCCGGCGGCGCTTTTCATTGCGACATAACCCCTTTACGACCATAGTTATGTGCAAAATCATTTCTGCGAATGGTGTATTGAATGAAAATAAGGAAATATGGCGAATATTGCGCGACCGCTGCAGGCGACCAGGTTTATATATATAGTATGAGTAGATAGAGAAAACATATGTATATACATCTACTTCAAGTTTACTTCTCTCCACGCTCCTCATCATCACCAGTCGATAGACCTCCACTGCTGGACATAGGCTTCCTCCAAAGATCCCTACATCGATCGGTCCTGTGCTACCCGTATCGCCGGGCAACAGGAGCCGTCGTTTGTTGGGATTCATACGGGGGGACTTGGGCCATTTCCCACCACGCTGTGCCATTTGCCCAAAACGGGTTGTAGAGAACCAGAGCCTCGTTTGTTAATTGGCAGGTGCACCACGAGCAAGTGAGGTTGGCTTGGGTCCCGTAAGCTATTGTGTGGGACCCCTTACACCCGACACCCCTTTCTCCAAGCTCAAATTTGCATTTTTATCATTATTTTATCCCGTACAACAACTCACAGGACCCAACAAACGAGGCTCTGGTTCCCATCAACCTGCATTAAGCTATCGTGGTGTGAAATGACCCAAATCATACCATATGAACCCCTAAAAATGACGGCCCCTAGTGCCCGTCGATACAGGCAACGCAGGACCGATCGATGTGAAGATATTTGGGAAGGCCTATGTCCAGCAGTGGACGTCTATCGGCTGGTAATGATGAGGAAATTAACCGACGAGACGAGCGGTATGTTCACTCGATGGTAAGTGATAAGCTTGCTCATAACAATGTGGCGTTAGTTAGGATCCTACACACTGCACCAAATAGCGCTCGTCGCCTGAGACATAAAATTACCTTAATAATTACACTACTATTACACAGTAATGTTTACACTGTACTGTTTAGCGGTAGAAATAGCAGCTGCGGTGGTACCTGCTTAGACGGTCTCCGGCAACAGAGACTTACCACCAGCGAAGCATCAGCAGTCATCAGGTGTCATGAGTTAAACGTGTTATTCGTGGCAAAGAATCTGTCGAAAGATCAATGCAGATTTATCATGAGCCTGCCTTCTGTTAATGTCCTCGGCGTGAATCATGCTCAGCAATACTATGTGGATATTTAACAGCGGCGATAGTAAGCGATAATCACCACCAGCTGCCGTGACGTGCGAATAGTTGAATATTCAATAAACGGCTCGTGAATATTAGAAGCTGGTGACCAAGTACCCGCATCAGCTCTCATGCATTGTCCTCAACTGATGAATATGAATGTGACGAAAATTACAATAGTATTAAAGCTATAGTTGGCACAGTATTGCGTTTTACTGATGCTCTCTGTTGCCGCCGACCGGTCTTGGTCCGTACCACCACCACACCGACTACTTCCGCCGCCAAACAGGGGTGTGTATTCTTTTTTATTCAACGAAGTCACGAGACTCGCAGTACGATCATTTGATGTTGAGAATGACACGCCTCTCCTGCTGCACCACATTGCGCTCGTCGCCTCGATTTAGATCTCGAGTCTCGTTACCCCAGTAATTACAAAAGCTACAACACATTTGCAAAGCACTGTTTGGCAATAGAAACAGGCGCTGCGGTGATACATATCTATACTGTATCCGCCACCAGTAAAATGAAAAGTCGCTGTAGCTAGTGTAATTACTGGTAACGAAACATTTGTTACCTCATGACAAACTTGTGAACATTCAAACTAAAGCGGAATTGTTATAGATGTGCGTTTCATATATCATCAGGAGATCAGCTCGTCTCGACTAAAAGTTGATATGATTCGTTTTTCTGGAAATCGTAATAGTACAGTAGATAGGATAATCGTTACAACCCGATTCAAGTTTTTCATCAGCAGCCGATACACATCCACTGTTGGATATAGGCCTCCTTCATGGATCCCCTCATCAATCGGTCCTGCACCGCCCGCATCGCCGGGCACTGCCGTCGTATGTAGTGTGTTCATAAGGGGGGACTTGGACCATTTCCCACCAAACTGGCCCTGTACGAGAGCCTGATCCTCATTTGTTGATTAGCAGCGTTCACCACAAGCAGGTGAGGATGGCTTGGCTCCCGTGAGTTGTTGTGCCCCCTTATCCCATTCAAGATTTTAAGTTTTATAAAAACTTTAAAATTTGCATAATTGTTTTAATCCTTATGACAAGTAGGATACCGCCTTCTTTAAAGATCTCCATATCGACTCCTGCTGAACAGCTTTTAATAATAGTAGTAATAAAAAAAATCGCGATTCAAAACCAGCGCCGTAAATAAAGGGAGGCAGCCTTCGACAATAAAACAATTACTCGGACAAATCCCTAAATGTCTCTGTTTCAATTTCGCAATGGCGCTCGCGTCGCTTTTCCCGCCAACGCCATTGTCTGCAAATGGCCGCCGCGTTCGGAAGCCATGTTTGTAAGTCCGCAAAGAATGTTTAAGACGTCGCGATGACAAGGAATTTTATTTTGCATAGCGAAAAGGTACAGCGGTTGAAAATAAACTGAAAATTTTACTTTTTACTTTATGTAAACTACACCCTTTTATGTCACAAAGGAGCCGAACGTATGGAGCCACCACTGATTCCATGGACTTGACAAAATCTATATATATATTATATATATAAAAAAAATATGTACATGTATTAGGTTTTATTTGTTCGCCAATCTCGTGAAAACAAGTGAACGCAACGACATGTAAACCTGATCATTCAACGCGAAATAATTTGTAGATAGTTATAAGTTATTTATTTTTGAATTTCATAGATCCTTCATCGTTTCATTTCGAATTAACTTTTATAAACATTTTGCTATTCTATTATTTATGCGGTTGCTATGGTAACGGTTGTTCTCAAGAAATATTTCAGATAAATTTCAAGTCTAATTTTTATATTATCGCCAGCAAAGCGAAGGAGGAACTGCTTGTTATACACATGATAGTTGCGACGTTCCGGCAAAGAAATAGTCAAGGCCATTTATCTACCTTGATGGCCAAGTGGCAGTTGGTCAGTATTAAAACATGTTGGTTGCCTGACGATGGTTTCCCACACCAAAAGGCTAAATCAGTCAGGCTCGAACTGTACAAACTAAGCTATCACGGCTTAGATAAACATGACGAACTTTATTTATTGGAATGGTTTTATACAATAAGCTTATTGAAATTCAATAGACTTCATCTGGAGCTATATCAATGAATGGTAATGATCCCATTGCATATACTTTAAACCCTTATTCCGATCGTTAATATTTAGTAGCCGTGGTGAGAACTCTTCAGCAACACGTCGGAGCAAATTTAAATCAAAACAGTGTGCTATGAATAATGAGGAGCTTTTTTTGGCGAAGCTTTCGTACGTATCGCGTTACGATAAACTTATTCTTATCTGATTAGGAACGAACGCACGTACAGCTTACTGCCGGCGAGCCGTGTGATGATTTATCATTTGTGCTCACCATTATTCTAAAAGATAATATCGTTTTGCACATTTTACTGTACTGAAGCGTGGATTAATTTTCTTTAGGGATAAATCCTGCGCATAACTTTTTTAAAGAAACAACGCGACCAGCTGAACCTTTAACTGGTAGTAAATGTATACCCTCTCATAACAATGACGTTTATTATGATGATGTACTCTCTACCTTGATGCTCTTTGCCTTGATCTATAACATGTTAAATCCGTCAGTAATTTCACTAGCTATAACATCCTTCAAACCAGCATACAATAATGCTTGCAGTCCTGTTTGGCGATAGAATTAGATGCTGCGATGTTACTTAAATGATCTTTGGTAGCGGAAAACCTCATTTCGTTTGTTTTTTATTGGCCCAAAAAAATATGCCATTGAGAATATTAGACGCGAAATTAAAAAAAAAATAAAACTTAAAAAGCGCGGCAAAAATCCATTAAAAACGTTCGTTCAAATTAAAACATGTGAAAACGACATTTATCTGTTTTTATAATCTGTCTCTAGAAGGTTAAACACCACGCTCCATTTTTTTAATAGTTTAATGTGGCAATGCGGACGCTGTGGGTTAATAACGACACCCCGGTGTTGCCAGATCTGATAATGATATCTCACACACCTGAAGGAGAGGCGGCCGTGATTTGAATTTAAATTATTATTAATCTTATAACAAATGTGTGAATAACATCCGAGCCATATTGTACCCGGATTCATTTGTAGCTGTTTACAGATAATATTTAGATGTAGTATTTTATTACCTATATGATAGTTTTAGTGAGAGAGATGCTGTTTAATAAAACATTTATTTAGAATGAATTTTATCGATTTCATATTATATATTTATTTATTTATTACCCCGATGTTTTCAATGCTTAAAGCAGTGGTTACGAAAGGACTGTGGAGTCATGTCCAGACGACTTAGTTCATCACGGTTGCACTTACAACACTATAATACTATTTGCAGTTGGATCTAGATAGATTGAGCTGTGTCCTGAAGTGTTCTTTCGCTATGTTTATTCCTGCCGCCAAATAGTTGTGTCAAACATTACTGTTCCGCTTTGAAGGGCGCTGTAGCTAGAGTAATAACTAGGGTAACGGAGTCAACATCTTATGTGTGACGATGAGCGCAGTGTGGTAGTAGATTCTAGCTAGAACCGCGTTGTTATAGGCGGGTGTATCACTTTCCATTATGTGTACGTCCCGCTCGTCGCATCGCTTAATGAAATTAAAAAAAAACCAAGCGAACGAAGAAGAAAGAGAAACGAGAGAAGCGATAAAAGTATTTGTTTTTTTTTTATTTGTAAAGGCACCGGTATTCTTTAGTATAGATTTATGATCTAACAAATCTGCAGTGATGTGATTCGCGTGACACATACGTTGTGCACAAAAAAAGCCAGTGTTTACGTAAAACGTCGTGATTTCGCGATCGTGGGAACAGTACGACGCTGGGCGTGCAGAAGTAGCGGGCGCGCGGCGGGCACGTGAGCCGACTGCGCCCGCGCCGCGCCTTATGAATTATTGAAAGCTTTTATTGTGCACATCGCAAAAAATAAGCCCGGGCCGACGGCGAGCTTCTATTCCGAAAATAGTACTCAATATTGTCGATTGTCTTATCGTTGTTTTATGGGATTACTTTATTTGGATTACGCGCTTTCCGCTTCCTTCTTTTTCTTATTCGTTCTTAGAAGCGATGAAACGAACGCAACGTTCACACAACACACTCTTTACATTCAATTCTAACTGGTACATAAAGTTGGTCCCAAGCCAACCTCACCAGCTCGTAATGCACCCTGCTAATCAACAAACAAAGCTCTGACTCCCACCAACCCGCTTTGGGCTTGAGTAGTTGTAAATAGCCTAAATTCCCCCATATGAACTCCTACAAACGATGACCCCTGATGCTCAGCGATGCAGGCAGCGCGAGACCGATCGATAGGCGACTTTAGGGGAGGTCTATATCCAGCAGTGGACGTCTATTAGCTGATAATGAACCAATCTCGAATGGTATTCACTACGAGTGTGCCAGTGATAATATCAGCAATTGATTTGTTAACAAAACACACATATAGGGTAGTCGTTCAATTAACATTTGCAATATAAAAAAAAAAAAAAATTTATTACTAATAATTAACGCCCTTTCATAATTAACTCGCGAGTGATATTTTTAAAGCAATAAAAGATCAATGATTACACGTCCATCATTATTTAAACGCAGCAATTCCCTCAACTGGCGACCGCACCCGGCGGACCCGTAACGGTGCTTCCGAGAATTAAAATTGAATTAAGGCCCCGTAAAATATAATAAGGTCCACCAGGTCCATAAGGTCCCAAAGCCGTTCGAGATTTATTTCACGAAAACGATGTCGAATCCGCAATGTGCGTGACCGTCAGGCTAATGGGGTCTTTTACTCACGTCATTGGTATGTCTTTTGATGCAGTATATCTACCTTCCAGATCAACATCAAAATACAGGAAGCTATATATATAGCTCCTTTTATCCTTTAGCAATAGCTTTCGATTATTAAAATTCCGTATCCTTATAAAGTTTATAAAAAAGAGATCACTATTGAATTTGTTAGGAAACCATCTGTTATCGTTATCAGAATTATGATTAACAGTTATTTTTAATTATACAGTTCCAAATTTCTATATCTGTATCGGCATCATAAATCGGAACGGCAGAAAGCATAGCCCCGAGCGATGCGGAGATCAAATCTCAGCATCTATCTGCAACAAGATCACACGTCTTCATCTATAGACATTTGAACTCGTCTCAAGACAACAGACAGATTTGAGGTACGTTAAGTTTTACAAATATAACATTTCATTTATCAATATAAAATAGTAATAAATAAATTAATAGCTTACTTAACATTCCCACTGTTGGGATTCGGTGGTAAAGGGATCTAGGTCGTTTATCCACAACGCTAAGTTAGGATTAACAAATAGAAATTGTTTAGTTAAAGTTCTTAAAACTTTTCACTTTTGGAACATTTTCTTTACCGGAAATATAAGCTTAGTGGGAATCGAACCTGTACCTCTCGGCTTACTAAGTTATCACTTCTCTATTATAAGATCTGTTCAGTAGTAGTAAGTTGCGTAGTTAAATTTTGAACTAAACACGGCAAAGCCATAAGATACTGATCATTGAAGCGAACTCTTCATACTTAAGATATGTTAAGATTTAAAAGGACAGTTTATTGTGCTTAAAAATAGCTTACACTACTTACTAGTAATAGATAAATAACGTAAACAACTTGAAAATATCTAAAATAACAATTTAGACCTTTTGATGGTTAACTTAATGAAGTCATCTTATTGACGTGTATGAAATATCTCCCGCCAGATATGATAGTGATTTGTTGGTGAGTTGACCGGTTGGGATGATATATAATACATCAAATTGCGCTCATCGCCTGAGAGATACGATGTTGAGTCTCGTTACCCCAGTAAATACACTAGCTACAACGTCCTTCAAGCCGGAAAACAGTAATGTTTGCACAGTAACGTTCGTCGGCAGCAATTGTCGCTGCGGTGATACCTACCTAGACGGTCTCCGGCAACAGAGACCTACCACCAGTAAGATTGACTCTGGTGGTTTATTTCTTTGGTTATAACACCAGGCAAATATGGTAATTTTAAGGTCCGTAATTATGGTAATTAAAATTCGCACATACCTTCGATAAAGCTGCCGAGAACCCCGCCTGGCACATGCCAGTTTTTCGTTGGTCGTTACTCGCTGGAAAAAATTAAATATTATAAAAAATAATAAAAAAATTAGCAAAAACGCTAATAAGCTCGTCCCTCCGATTACACGACTTCGCTTTTACACGGTATTTAAAAGAAAAAAAAATTGTGTCATCTTATAGTCTTCAGTCGAAGCGATAGATAAAAAATGTACTAGAAAATATTTATCATTGTAGTTACGTGTGTTTGTGTTTTTATTACCATTAATATATATACATATATATATTATAAACATGTTTAAGTATATAAAAATTAATTTAGCTATATATAAGGATAAAGTATTTATTATTATATGTATGAATAGTGCGGTGAACTGTATGATGCGGTGTCGGTGCGTCACCGGCTCACAATGGACGTCATTTCCAACCAATGTATATCTGCGGTGCTTACGTTGGACAATAAGTTATTGTTACGTTTTTGGAGTGTCCAATATATCGATATTGAAACCTGCAGTTAATGACCCATCACTACATCTACATGCCACCGTTTTGACCATCTTTATATTATGCATTTTTAACCTCAACTGCTGGAATTGTACGTTGTACGAAGATTATCGTTCGATGTAATTTTTCTTATTCCATATATATAGTATTGAAAATCATGTTCAACTGATAATCAGTTATACAACTATAATAATGAAGCGTTAATTACTATGTTTATATTGAATATATAATTTGTGAAATAAATATATCCTTTTGTCGGTAGTTCAATAAGCTACAGCATCCCTCCAAAAACACTGCCGGATAGAGGATGAAATAAGGGTTATCTTCAACGAGGCTACTAGTAAATACAAATTTCAAATTGATCTATGTTGTCCTTAAAATCAAACATGAAGATGAAGGTTTATTTTATATTCTATCCCAGTTGGAGCTCAGTCTTTTTACTTATAGATCAATCTAACCGAAAGCGTTTTATGTACAAGATATTTTTCTAGAAAATTCCATAGACAAAGACTGAATAGAAAAACTTAAAACGAGTTTAACTATTTGTATATATATAACTATTTGTATATATATGTGCTTAGTGTAAAACTACGATAAACTAGGAGCTAAGTGAATTGTGGATCTATAATTAATCTATTTACTATGTCGAGCCGTATGTAGTCTGCGGCGACGAGTGTAAATAGCTATGCTGTACATGTGAACTGTCTCTTCAGTAATTGACCACTTTATACTCACCCTCGTCCAGAATGCGGTACACTAAACAGATTATATAAATATATATTTTACATAGTACACAATATCGCTATAAGAAGCAATAACACAAACAAGCGAGCCATCTAAAATAATTACCATCAAAATTATTACTAAATTATTAGATTATTATTATTAAAAAAATATTATTATTAATGAAATGTTATTTTTTAATATAACTGTATTTATTTATTTTATATAGATAATAAAGAAATTCATTTATTTATTAGTTTACAAGAACGTGTATACAATAAAGAGTTAAACAAAATGGCGGACATAATGTTACAGACATTCTCTACCAGTCAACGTTTTGAGGTTATTAAGAGAACAAAATATATATATATATATATATATAAAAATATGTAAATAGAACAAAATATTAATAATAATATAAATATAGATCCATGTAAGATGTATATAGATAATAAATATAATAAATGATGCTTTCTTAATAGAAATTATTATTGAATAAGAAAGAACGCATTATTTGTATCTATGCTATTTAATTTATTTATTTATATATAGCTTCTTAAATATTATTTAAAATGAGACCTCTACTACTAATGTTAAATAAGCAACGCATACCCTACTTATGCTTCGTTTTACTATTAACTATATTATTAACTTTAATACACTTCCGTAACAAACAAAACGTCAAAATCATCATGGCGGACGTTAATAGCGGCTGTAGAAGCGCGCGAAAACTCCTCATTCACTTCCGCCGGTAATGGCGGACGGAAGCACGAAATTAGGTTCACGCGTGCAGTGTAACACTTACAATGATTTTCTTTGACAGCGCTATATAATATTATATGTATATTAACTTAGCTAAATATTGATACGACTTTTTTTTAATCGGCAAAGCGACAAGTCAAGCAGTGCGTTCACCTGGTGGTAAGTGATACGCGTACACATAACAACGTGGCGCTAGTTAGGATGGTATACACTGCACCATACTTCACTCGTCTTGATATATAAGATGTTAACTCTCGTTACTCCAGTAATTTCACTAGCTACAACTTCCTTCAATCCGGAACACAGTAATGTTTACACAGTACTTTCTGGCGGATAGACGGTCTCCGTCGTCATGGACTTACCACCAGTAGAATCAGTACTTTAGAACAGATAATCTACGACTTGGAAGTAAATATAAAAGCTATGACCTAGAATTAAGTCTTAAAAGTAGTGCTATTTAAACTCTAAGTTAGGAATACTGACTCGGTAAATTACGAATGATACTTACAGTTTCGACATGGTGAAAATTCGGTGACGTCGACAGCGTCGGGGGTCTTGGCGAGGAAGCAAGAACCGACAGGGTTCCGAAGGTTCAGTTTCGCTGAAACGTAGTAGACATAGCGAGGAGCACAAGCCTGCAAGTAAACAGAAAAACAAGATTAGTGGTTATTCACTATGCTTTATTTATATATATATATATATATATATATATATATAAATAATATATATAGGGGTGTAAGGGATCCCACACACCCACTCACGGCGCACTCATCACTTCTACAAGCGAAGGTCGCGAGAACACGCTGGATGCGGGCAGTGCAAAACCGATCGATATGATCTTTGGGACAAGCCTATGCCCAGCAGTGGACGTCTATTAGCTGATGATATTGATATATATATATATATATTTATATATATATAACCAGCTGTTCCTGTCCGCTCTGCTGGCCGTCATATAAAATTAGACAAACGACTTTCTATAGCAACCGCATAAATAATACCAAGTGAAGATGTTTGTAAAAGTCAATTAGAAATAAAATGATGAAGGATCTATTAAATTAAAAAACAAAATAGCTTGTATCCATCTCCAGATCATTCCGCGTCGAATAGTCACGTACCCATGTTGATACGATCACTAGTTTTCACGTGATTTGTAAACAAAAGAAACCCATTTTCACGTTATATATATGTATGTATTGAAATATTTTTAAAACCCAAGCAGTGATGTACAAAGGTTATTATGTTCCGGTTTGAAGGGCGTTGTAGCTAGTGATATTACTTGAGGTAATGTAACTCAACATCTTATGTTTCATGGAACGAACACAATGTGGTGCCGTGTCTATCATTATAACCAAGGTCACGTGGTTATGGGCCGAGACTCTTTTTTGACTCGGTCAATCAGTTGGAAGTCTCGCTCGGCTTTCCGATTATTAAAAATAAATAATACTATACGTATCTGTAATTAAAAGGAAGATTGTCTATGGTAAACGCAGAAATACTTAATATACTTTGATAAATAAATTAGATTTTCCAATATCGAGGAGACATACTAATTCTCCATTTATTGTAAAATTTAAAAGAACTGAAATCTCTGTGAGCCTGTGCGGTACTAATATAAATATAAATATCACAGCACGTAGATTTATTGCCACAACATCCTTCATAACCTGATGCTCGATTCACCTTTTGATTCCTTCAAAACGCACGTGCTCCTCCAGGAATAGCTCTACGTAAATATTACTGCGCGAATGAACTTGGGAAACGTCCGTCGGTTCATGTTTGATAGATGCATTAATACCGAGAGCCATGGGGATTATAACGAAAGGAGGGTTACCATGGCTCAAGTCAACGTCCCCTTCATGTTATACACCAAAAGTTTTAGACGCTGAGGAAATTTTATTTAACATATGACTAATAATAGATTTTAGATGAACGTATGTCTTTGACTTCCATCAAACGTCAAGCATTATATGAAATAAACATTATTATAGTATATAGCTCGTATGAATTAAACATTGAACTTGGAAATTAAGATTTTTTATTACTTTGTGAACAAAAATCAAGGATTTTATATAAAATTTTGCCACTGATTCTTGCTTGTCCTAGTGCAACATGGGTGTCACGAGTATCGTTTACTACTGATAAAATAAGTATTTTTTATACAATATGATTAACTGGCAACTCATTTGATGTTAACGAAACTCCTATGAAAGCCAGTAAACAATAAAGATATCACTACATTGGTACCGACCTTGCAGAAACCAATTTCGATTTGGGAAAACCTCAAAGGTTACTTTCACAATACGAGTGTAATGCTGCAGTTCGAAGATGGAGCCGTTGAGCAGTGTGAAGAAGCGTTAATTTGTAACACTCTAAAGATACAACCCTATCCCTGGTAACAGAATAACAACGAACAAAAACAACCACATCAGGGCAAACGTCGTGTCAAGTCAATAAAAGGATAAACTAACACCATTCACCAGTGAGCCGTTAAAGAAACATCACCATCTGTCGAGCACCGAGACCTAATATACATCACTCAATACGAACAGGATGAGACCAATAAGTAACAAAAACAATAACTTAATAAACCGATTGATATTAAGTTCAATTATAAACAAATCTAATATTTCATCTATACGTAGGTCCACGTCATCAGCAGTTAACGTCTATCTGATGATGATGAATATTTACTCTAAAATCCATCACGAGAAAAGATCCCCCTGAAATGGATAAAGTCTTTAGATATACACTGCGGCCATTTTAAAATTTCAAAGTGATTAAAACTGAGATTTATATGAATTATGGAACCTTCCTTAAAGCCTTATGAATATAAATTATTGCAACAAGGGATGAATTGTACAGAATATACAAATCGGAAATAAGAATCCAATATGTAGATTGAACGTGGTTTAGCAGACAGGTTAGAATATCAACCCTTTCATTCTACCCTCGGTTTCTTGTTAAAGCTTGTTAAGAAGCAATATATCCAGTAAGAGGAACAGTTGCTTATTCCTCGCTAACCTCCAAACCAAGCACGTTGAAAACAGCAATTACTCTTATAATGAAATAGATTAATTTAGTGGAGAAGATTATAGGTGAAAATGATAAATGATTAAGATCCATCAGTATAGATGCTGCAATGGTTGTGAGTCACAACACTGAAGATAATATAAAACCATATAAAAATACCTGTACCTGTCAAATTTTATGGCGGTCTAATGGTTTGAAGATAAACGGTCTACAAGCATTTAACTGCCTCTGTAGCGCAATGACTTATTTAGTCTTCGGAGATTCCTTGTTCCTCTCTAAGACTGCAGTAACAGAATTTGGATGAGTTGGAAAGTTCAGAGCATTTGTGACCTAACCTTATGTAGACTATTAGAAGCTAGACTCAGCATGTCTAACTATTAACAATTCCCATTGTAATTCTGTTGACAACGAAATTTCTGTCTTCCGGCTATCTATACATTAAATCGCGAAAATTTTGGACGAACACGCTTTACCATTTACGGCCTAATGTGAGGTTCAGGTCAAGTGTTGGCCCATTGTCGACGAAACACCCAGGGATTGTTTAAACTGACTGAAGTTCTTTATTGTTATTTGATGGCTATCTTCAATTGATTAGTGACGGTTTGTAGGAGCCAAGCTGCCCATGCTAACGGCCCATTGACTGTCGACGTCGTAAAAAACTGTGTAAACTGGCCATCGTACGTTTTTAACTACCGCTTTACGCTTCGGGACACGCGAACGCTCCCTTTTCGAAGAACCGCTTCAACAAACACAAAGAATTGTTTTGATACCCGTACATTATTGTCATTAGCTTTAAATTTCATTTCCTGTTCATAGCAATTAATATATAATGTATGATATATGAGAAGCTGATGGTAAGTGATAACCTGTTCGTAGCAGCGTGGCGCTAGTTACGATTGTATATACAATATCATATTGCTCTCATCGCTTTGAGATCTGAGATCACAGATTTCGCTACTGTCTGTCGACTGAAATAAGAGCTGCAGTGGTACCCACCTGGACGGTGATAATGGCGATTTCGTAAACAGCTGTATTGCGGAAATCATAATGAATTAGCCGAGTTTCGGAGATGCTCGCGGGGTGAAACAAAGTCGCGTTGTATCAGCATGACGCATTGCTGCCACATGAGTCAGTGTTAACGCGATCTTTGCCGCACAAGCGGAAATCGTAAAGGTTGACCGAGAAACGGACCGAATACGTTTCACTTCCATAGTTATGAATTATCGCTCAGCTGAATACTTTATCATAAATTATGGTGAAACTACTCGAAACTGTTGAACGGCTATAACTCAACTTCCTGTTGTTGTTAATATAGAAGAAATTGATTCATAGCCGTACGTTAACAAGGTAAAAACTGTAAGACAGCCTTTGTTTACATTTTTACTAGAAATACGTTAAATAGTAATATTTGAGACACTCTCATGGCATTTCATCGGACTCTTAGCAATAGTAAGATAATGACAGAAAAGAAGAAAAAACTGTAAAAATAAAAGTAAGATGATTTAAATAGGTACAACAGCGATAGATCCTAAGTATCGATCTCTTACTAAGTACCAGTAAGAAGAGAGCTGCAGCCAGAAAAGTTACAAGGCTAGGAGTACCTTTTCATATCAAAGTACTATAAGAATATATGGTTGACATGGATTTGCGTCTCATCGACTGTAAAATAACCGTCTGCTTGTGTTTTTGTAAATATAAAGAAATTCGCTAAGTTTTCGATAAAAATTTATTGACTAATATTAAAAAGTTTAGTCTTGTTTTTCGGCTAAGTTTAGTGTTAAATTTAAGTTTTCCTCTATAATAATATTTCTAAATAGAAACGAACAGAAACGAAACTCAATTTTCCATCATCATAAAGTGCAGTTTAAAAGTGAAGTATGGCAGTTAAATAATAACAATCTTTGAATGTCAATTATACAAAGAAATCAAAATATTGTAGTAAAAAGTAGAAGTTAGGAATTCAGTTAAGCACTGTTCGTGTAAATGAAACACTATTCCCAACGGATTTGAATAAGATGCAAAAGAAAACTGAGCGTTGAATCAAAGTTCGAAGATTGCTCAAGCGTACTGCATATAACCAATTGACACAGTAAAGGCTGTCCTACTTCGTATACCAGAATAGCCCCGGCACCATCGCTGACCGTCCGAAATGTGTCAGAATCGTACGAACGTTATGGTTGTGTAAACTATACATTCATTGTAGTCTAGTTTACAATACAACTCGGACGAAGTTTATCTATTTACAATTTAATGAGCTGTCGGTGAATCTGACCGGAATACGCCGTCCACGTTTACATCCGTTTGTGGCTTAATTTATTAATCTTCGACGTCTTCCTTATTTTCCAATCGTACGGTGAGATTTATACAATGCATTGTATACGTCATATCATTCTAATGAAACCCATTCCTTTCCTAATCGTCAAGTTAGCTGAAAGGAAGAAGGTTCGAAGGTTTCGCTTACAAATTTGTAAATGAGACCTTCGAAGTTACAAATATATGAATTTTCTTAACAGATCCTGTTCAGCCTTCGTTTTAAAGCTGGACCTGTTATGCTGTAAAGATTCATAACAAGTTGTTAATGATAGACATTGTTATTAAACAACCACTCCTTCTACCAACCCGGATTCGGCCAGGGTGATGGGAAATATCCCAAATTCCTCATATGAAGCTCAATAAATGACGATCTCCAGTGCCGTGCCTAGCGATACCGGAGATCTTGCTGACTGTAAGGTCCCGGGATACCGCTAGATGCGGGTTGCGCAGGACCGATCGATGTGGAGATCTTTGGGAGAGGTTTATATCCAGCAGTGGACGTCTATCGGCTAATGATAAAAGATCAGCTATTTTCGTAGTATTATGTATCGTAAGGCTTATCGTTGGTCAATTATATTCGAATTTCAGAAACGAACAGGTCTAGTTAGTAGGTTATCAGAACAAAAAAAATTGAGACCTTCAGTTTAGACGTAACACAGACAGATATCTAACATCATCATCAGCCGATAGAAGTCCCCCTGCTGAACATTGAACTCTCCCAAAGATTCCCATAACGATCGGGATTCATATAGGAGGATTTAAGCTACATCCCACCACGCTGGCTCAATGCGGGTTGGTGGGAGCCAGAGGTTGGCTTGGATCCCGTGAGTAGTTGTGCGGGTACCCTTACATCCCTTTTCATCAACATACATCCAATAACCTGTTATTTCTGCTGAGTGGAAAGCTAATACTTCAATAAAGAAACTTTTGAGTGAAATAAAATATTGATACCAAATATAGAATGAATAACATCTTTGGAGAACAGTCGGGTACGTGTGAATGCGGTTACAAAACCCATGGTCATGACAAAGCTGTTCAGGAAGAGCGTTGTAGTGTACTTGTAATGTCTCACCTACTTGGCACAACGGCCACATAAGGCTCACAATGTCGTCCGTCCGTCCGTCCATCACGCCGTTGTAAATCATATAACAATGCCACGGCCTCTCGTGTCTGAACGTCGCTTACGTCAAAATCAGCTGTTCCATGTGTCAACTATCCACCATGCTAACCACCAGCTCTGACCGCGGCTTCACCCGCGTTATAATCTACCAACATGGATCTAACAGAGAACCTCGCTATTCTTATTATCGAAAGTATTAAACAGTATTGTACAAACTTTACTGTTGTCAGGTTTGAAAGGTGCTGTAACTACTGTAATTACTGAGGTTACGACAGTTAACACTTCAGCGTAATGTGGTGCAGTATAATCATCTTAATTAGCGCCACGTTGTAATGGGCAGGCGTGTCACTTACCATCAGGTGATCGTCCCGCTCGTATCGTTGTTTAATTGAATAAAGAACATATTGATCTATGATTAAACGATATCATAGTAAAGACACAATTTCACACGTTATTAAGTGACAGAGTGAACGTATATGGTAAAGTGTGTTCGTCGAGTTCAGGAAAACAGCAATTCCGTTATGTTGGTATATTCTTAAATATCATCATCATCATCAATAGATGTCATCTTCAAAATGAGTTTCGGTGATCAGACTGAGAAAACCAAATCAGATCCTCAGCTATTCTGTTTAACTGATGGTATTCAAACCCGGTCCATTCCTTTGTCATCAAACCAATTCTTGCGCTGTCTACCAGGTGCACGTTCTCCAGGAAATTTTGCCCTCCAAGATCAACCTTGGGAACTCATAAAGGGATCTTTGAAGATGTCCAAATAATGCAACCTTTCTTTGCGTGACGGTTGTCATCAGCATTCTCAATGTGAAAACAGTAATTAGTTAGCCAACTAAATTATACAACATGTACCCTCGGAATCGAAGCTGAGACCTCCGTGTTATTATGCATGTCAACCTCTAACCCACTGAGGCAAACAAAAGTAAATTATTTCTATCTTTCAGGTTATGCACAAACGAGAAGTTCTGTGTAGTAATATTCCTCTGCGAGTATAATCATCTTCGAAGATATCTTACATACTTCTAGAAGGTTCTACCTCTTTAATAACGAGAGATGATGGGTGCATCAAGACTTTAACGCAACAGACAAACACTTCCGCGTTTACATCAGTATGTATCTAGTTTGTTACTTTTGTGCGCGACTGTCACAAACAGCGATTACGACGACATTGTATGAAGGAGTGAAAAATTTGCGTCTTTGTATTGGCCAGCGGGTGTGGTGTCCAAAATGCTATTCCCACGGCTTCACTGCTGGGGGAAAATATACATTAACACTGCAGAATTAGAAGTATATGATATCGTTAAAAAATACTAGGTTTCTGGAGATAAATCTCATTCGTACTACTAAAACTTTATATCCGAACATTATCTTCATACCGTTTCTTGTAAGACGACACCGACATATTGAACATATATATAAATATATATATGTTGTTAGCATAGTAGTTTCTAAGGAGTTTTAAGGAACCCTAACTTCTTCTAAGGTGATATCTGATCTAATCATTCACCAAAGAGCTTTCTGGCGAGGCAAGTTATTCTAAGGAAACTGTAAGGCAAATGAATGGAAACAATCAGGAAGGTGGCAGAGGAGATTGCTGGTGCGTGGTCACGATCTCCAGCTGTAAGGGAATAATGAAGGATAAGATCTGGAGCTGAACAATTACCATAGTCTATAAACGGTATTAACTCCTGAGGTATCGCTTACATGTTGTAACTTGTGTAGGATAAAAAAAAGTGCAGATTGGTGGATATTATTAAACCACGGAAGCAGTTCCTCAAGTTCTTTCCTTTCACCGGAAGCTTAAGCGTAGTGAAGATCAGACCCGCGTCTGGTCTTCCGTAGCCTCATTATGCGCTTATGTCAAACAATACCGACATGATATATTCGTAGTGGAACCTGACGTACCCTGATAGGATAACAAGCAGACGCTGCTATTGTGCGCTGCTCAATATAAATCGCGTCGCGGCAATATGGGTCGGCGCGTACACAGCATTCCACTTTGTGAAAAGGAGGAGGAAGAGAAGGGGAGGGGAGTGTAGTTGACTGCGCACGCGCAACTAATCGACTTTGGATGCTGCAACTTTGTAACTGATTTGATCCGTATCTGTCCGCTTACGATCTGTAAAAAGCTTACTGATAAACTGACTCCTGGAACTTTATTTTGTGTTCGAAGAGGTGAGCGGGAGGTTCACCTGATGGTAAATCATACGCACGCCTATAACAACGTACCGCCGGTTGTAATGTTATACACAGAACACTGGGCTCATTGCTTAAACATAAGATGTCAAGTCTCATCATCACGTCAACTTCATCAGCTACATGTACATACTTAAACTGTCTCTATCGCTGGATACTATCTAGATACCACTGAAGCTTCTATATTTGCCTGTATGTTACTGTTCCGGTTTGAAGGTCGTTGTAGTTAATTAAAATAATGTAATAAACAGACTTGATAACTTCTTATACTTTAGACTTAACATTTTATGCCTTACGTGGAGCACAATGTGTACAGCGTTGTCCTAAGTAGAGCCAAGTTATAGATAGGCATGTACCATCACTTACCATCAAGTGAACATCTCGCTCGTCTGTTTGGTTGAAGAAAAAAAAATAGTTTAAAATATTGCGTTCAACCTTAAGTCATATATCACGGATCCTAACTGTTAGCCGGTGCAGTTAATTTCAAGAATCCAGCGGTTTACTGTTTAGGGATTGCAACAAAAAAAAAAGTGGACAGTACAGTTGTGTTGCACAGCTCTATAAGGTGCCTGAGCTGCTGAATGGGACCACGGCCGATATGGTGCGAAACTGAGAGTAAAGCTGCTTGTAAGGATATGTGTTACGACAGTTAATTGTGTGTAATACTGACGTTAGGCTTGTGCTCTAACCGACGGTTAATGTATACTTCTTTATTGACTACGTGACCTCTGGCCTAGGGTACCGACACTTGGCTGATTACAGTGGGCCTCCTGAAAAGCTTCAAATCGCACAGAGAGCGAGGGAAGAGACCACCTACGCTAGGGACTTCCCTGCGCGATCGAATCGGAAATGAGGAGATCCGCAGAAAGAAGAGAGTTCAAATAAGATTGGTAATATTAAGTGGCAATGGCCAGAACACAGTAAGGACCTCGAACAGCGACTGCGTACCGGAAGTCGCAACGCTGACAAGCCCACACTAGGCAGACCGATGATATGACGAACGATGGAATATGGATGCGGGCAGCGCAGGACCGAATACCATCGCGATCCTTCTTGGAAGCCTATGTCCTTCAGTAAGTGTTATGTGGCTGACAAGTGACTGCAGTGTAAATACACAGTTTTGATACTTGGTGGTAGTCAATTAAGCGACGAAAGGAGTGGGACTTAGTACACTGCACCATATTGTACTCATTACCCTGGTACATAAGTGTACCCCCCCCCCATGTGTCTCATTAGCCCAATAATTACACTAGCTACAACTCCCTTCGGACCGGATCACAGTAATGTTTGCACAGTACTGTCTGTCGGCTGCAACAGGCGCTGCGGTGGTACCTACCTAGACGGTCTGCGGCAACAGAGACACTACCACCAGTAATAGCTATTGATCCTTCAAACCGGATCACAGTAATGTTTGCACAGTACTGTTTGTCGGCTGCAATAGACGCTGCGGTGGTACCTACCTTTTTAATTTTTTTTTTCGCAGGGGAAATCTTCTTAGCAGATATCTTGATCTGGTAGAAAGACAAGGTTATGTGGGACTTCTACTCAAAAAAATCGCCTCGATGGTCTACCTCAGTGCATTAAGAGTGGCTCCGGAATCTCCTACGGAACGCACCGGTGCCCTCCTGCACTCTGGCTAAAATATCCCACGGAAGAGCAAATCCCTCAGCACCTACACTGTGCTATGGCAAAGACAATACCACCATGCATTTTCCGTCCTCCTAAGGCATATGGAGCTCTGAGGGCCCCCAGCCTCAAAGCCCACGAACCCGAGGACCCTTTTAGTCGCCGTATACGACGGGCAAGGAATACCTAGAGACCTACCTACCTAACAGTAAGTTTACTCACCAGTTTCGTTTAATCCAACTACTTCACAGTTGAAGGAACCAGTAAGGTTGACTAGGTAACTGTTAGTTATCCCATTTATCCGTTTTTTTTTACTGCGAGCCGCGCCGCTTGTCGCCCTTAATTGTACGCGGTGTCCACACCGTTACCTATGCGAAGGCTTACTGGGAAACTCTGTAAAAGGGTGACCTGGTGCTGGTGCGGGTGGGGTTTTTTTGAGGTGCAGCGCTAACTGTAGTACTGTGTTAGGAGTCGCGTCTCATTTCTGCAGCGGACAGTTATTACGGCGTACGTAACCTGTTACGGGCAGACCTTTAAACGGTTGGACCAGTCGATACCCGTTGGCTTCTCGTTAAATAAGTTAGATAAGTCACAGATCTGAATTTAAACTATTGATTGATAAAGTTAAAATATAGGCTTAGATATTTATGATCACTGGTAAACTGTTAACGAAGTTTCCAGATATCTTAGCATTTTTACTGATATATATAATATATATAGACATTAGCCAATAGACGTCCATTGCTGGACATAGGCCTACCCCAAAGATTTCCCCATCGATCGATCCTCCTGCTTGCATCGCCGGGCAACAGGATCAACATCGTTTATATGGGTTCATACGAGGTATTTGGGCCATTTCCCACCACGCTTGCCCAATGCGGGTTGGTGGGAGCCAAAGCCTCGTTTGTTGATTAGCAGGGTGCACCAGAAGCAGATGCTGTTGTGTACGATCCCGTAAGTTGTTGTGCGGGAACACTTACACCCCTTATATATAATATATATACAAAACAATTAATATAAAAATTATAAAAATTAATAATAATAAAGTTTGGTCGTTAGTGGTAATCTTTAAAACTTTAACTGTACTATCAATGGCTGCTAGGTGATAAGGTAAAGCATAGGCATCCCCCCAACAGGTTCCTGCCTTGTCATGGCGGAAGGGCTTAGGAGCCATGGCTGGGTCGCTCACGGTGAAGTGAAGAAGAACCTACCCGGCCGGCCCGCGGTAAAGGCCGGCCCGAGACGACCGCTCCAGGTTAGAGCACTAAGTTCACCACGGATGCAGCCGGTCGGCTGCAGGGGCGGCTGCATGCTGCCCCTTGCAGCGAAGGGAGTACCCTCTGCGACTAATTGGGGTCGCACCGGCGATGCAGCGGCGGTAGGGCCTCGGGGAGCCGGGATAGTTTTCTCTTTTGGCTACCATGGCCTCCATGCGACGGGTTCAGGGGAATAGGTTGCCTTCGTGACTACAAAAGGCCGAGGAGCGGAAGCGCTTCATGTCCCGGCGTGCCCCTACGGAGGTGGAAAGGGAGAGTTTAACCCTCCCTCCCGAGGTGGGGCTGCATAAGCGGCCAGCGCCGACGGGGTCGCGGATAGTGTGTAAACGTTCCCGTAACCCCGCCACCAGGCAACGAGTTGAAACATCGTAGGGGTTTTAGTCGGTGCAAGTCCGACATAACGTGTCCTTGCCCCCGCGAGGACGGGTATGCGCAGGCATTTCCCCCACGTTAAAAAAAAGGCATAGACATAACCTTGGTTACTTTTATAAAACAAAACAGTGTTATAGTTATAATTTAACTGTAGTATTAGTTTCATTACCAAAGGTTTCAAACAAAATAAAATGAGTATAACGTACCTAGTACTTCATACGTAGTAACGATACGTAGTATAATTGTTTAATTAGCAACGTATATACACCACGTTGAACTGTAAATATGACAATTGTAATATAATTATAGCTTTAGACCGAAGCAAATTAATAATAAATCATCAGTCGTTACTGGGCCGTTATCGTGCCGAGGGTAAGGGACCCTGGGGTCGCGCTATCGGGAATGCGGACCCACCGCGCAACGGCGCAGCTCATTGCCAACTTGGCGGAGTCCTGCTTATCGTCGTTTGAAAAGTCATTGTCTATGTTAGCACGTTAACTTTATCTCTGTGTTGGAAACATCCAGAGACATTGACCCATCATTACGTCTCCGGAAATACAACACAGACTCAAAATTAAATGGAGATATTGCTTCTGTATGTACTGTCCATTGACAAGCATTGCCCATAAATCACCACCCTGGACTTGCGGGTTGTCGACTATAAGGTATTGGTAGGAATCGGGAGATGTAGGAGGAATGCTGACTTTTGAGAGGAATGTTGCGAAATACACAAGAATAACTGGTAATATAGAATTACACTATCCGGAATATTGTTGGGGAAAGAATAGTAACAGCTGTGGTCTTCGGGAGCTCGAACTCGTATTCATCGGACAGATGAACCCACTGACAGGATATGCTAGTAATGATGAATGAATATTATGCTGACGAGGCTGAGGCTGAATTTTAAAAACTCTAGTCTTTGTATACATTAATTAAAATTAACAACGGGTTTGGGAACCATAGACTTTTCATAGAAAATTTGTATCTTATTATAATACTAACATCTTAAAACATGTTTAAGTTAGATGATTAATAAACTATGCGCAAGGAGCAGCGGCTAAGTTATTGCTTTAACAAGGAGGTCCCTATCTAGGCTATGGAGCCACTAGTCATAGGGTTTGGTTAACCGGCTAGCTATCACATTCATGTTGTAAATTTGCCGCCATTACAACTTTCCTGTGTTCCGGCTATCAACAGTTTAGAGCAATAGTATTCTAGGTTAGCTCTCTTCACCGTCCACAGCGTTATTATCACTTAATATCATGTGAAACTGTATCTAAGTGCAGATAGGAATATTGTGCATTATTAACATGATATGAGTTATTGAAGAGTAATATATTTCCTTGTTCAACTGGCGCAATGTTTCCGCGCTGGCCCCGCCCATTTTCTAATGCGCAGGCGCGGCGCTCACAATGCGCGCCAACGTAATAATCACGATGTGCTGATGTAATTTAAAAAATTACATAGACGAATTACACATAATATGCAAGTGTTTACACTTAGAAATATTATTTAAAATATTATATGTGTATGAGCAGCGGGGTCGGTGGGTATGGAGTTCTTTAGTGGATTCCTGTGATCATGTTAACAATATGAAGGTGGTAGATAACTAAGCTGGTTTGAAAGAACCTGAGCTGATCTTCATTACTAGTACACAACAATATATAGGATGATTTATATTGTTTATAGACTTCTCTATAGTATACTACAAAGCGATATAATAAGGATATTTACAAGGAAACGATTGTGTGCTGTATAAATATACAGCACATATATCGTGTCGTTCGTTAAGACCTAAAAATTTTACTAGCTTCAACTCCTTGGAAACTAATGCACTGAAACGTAAATAAAAGCTTCCTTAATATACCAAGGTCACGAGTTATTATCGTCTCGAAACCAATGTATGGAACAACGATCCGATTCCAGCACTCGACACGAAACATAAAGAGTAAATAGAAATGATCGTACGTACGTGTTCAGCACATATTTGCACACAACGAGGTACGGTTGGAGCACCAAGTGCTCCGTCATCACTACGGCCGACCATTGAGCACACACTCGGGAAACTTGGTCAGACGGCGGTCAGGTACAGTTCGGTTAGGAAATGCGTACCACTTCAAAAAGTGGAAAGAGACAGAGAATATGTATTAAAGGATTCGGAGCCATGGTTTAGGATATCCCACCATCATTCCACCTCTCGTAAAAGGGTACTAAGAAGGAAATAATTACTGGGAATGTGCAGTGGATTGCTATGCAACCTGTTCCGTTTGTCAAGAAATTGGTTTAGTGTACTTAGGTATTATGACATATCTAATTTTTTTTTTATTTTCACTATTAGACTGATGGTGAAAATCCATTTCATAACATCGCCCTGATGAATAATGGTTTAACCAAACATAGACTGATACTGATTTGCATTAGATCCTTTCAGCTCATAAGGAGAGCTCGCCTGTCTAGTGCCATGTAAATATCACCCAGCGGGCCATTGGACGGGCGGCACAGGAAATATGCGTCGTCATGGCAACGCTGACACACCAGCGTAATAATATTTTGAGTATGATAAGAGATATATACTGTCCATCAAGTTTCTATAGAGAGAGCGCGTGGCTGACTTAATTAATATAGAATTTATCATCACCACCATCATCATTATCATCAGCTGATAGAAGTCCACTGCTGGATTTAGATTTCTAATGGTCGATATTATGTTTTTTACAATGATTGTAGTAGTAATATCGGTACTGCTGTTTAATAACTATTGTAGTACTTACAACCGTAAAATAGTGAAGTTTCGAAGTTAGACTCATGTTACTAACTTATTTATGGATCTATTGTGAAGATATATATATCCTTACTTTACTTTTATAAAAGTAATTGTTTTTTTTACAAATTTGTTGATAATTCAGCAGTCATAGTAGCATTGCTGTGATCCACCACAGTTATATACAAAAGCTATAATAATTTGGGTAAACACCCTTGAACTTTTCCTGTATTATTATCAAAAAAATGTGACAGAAACAATTATAATGTCATTAAACGTAATTTTACAACCCCATAGCCAGTATTAGTAAGTTTAATAAAGTCTTCCGGCAAATCATGATCGCAGTATATTTATCGTTGTCCTGCAGAGCAAGTAATGCAAACATCGCTAGTGATGTAGTTGCGCCGTGGATCTCGGTTCCGCGAGCCCATTATCAGATGAGCGGTCCAATTCAATAATTACTATGAAGCGATATACATCAACATAGACTATATAGTTAGCGGCACAGCATATTTGCACAATAAATTATATATATATATATATATAGACTATTCACTACCCCAAAAGGGGATCTGCTCCATACAGAGTGTGATCGCAAAATTATTTATACCCGCCTCGTCGCTTCCGAGCTGTGTTAATTATAACGTTTTGCACAAAGGTGCCCCGTGCCCGGACCCCGGGCCCCGTGCCCCGGGCGTGGTCCCGGCTATCCGTTTAACCGGCTGAGGACAATGGGGTATTTATTAGAAGCTCGGGACCCGTCGTCGCCGCATTATTTTATTGCTCTCTCGCGGACAGCGCCGGCGGACGGCGGCCGGTGCACGCGACGAGCGATCCTCCAACTAACGACTTCCGGATGCACCTCCTTTGGTGTGACCAATTTGTGTAGATTGTTGTAGAATGTCCGTTCGGTACAAACGTCATCTTTAAAACAGTTTTAAGAAACTTCTTTTTTTATTCGACGAAGCAACGAGACGAGCGGGACTTAAAAAATTAACGCCGACTAGGATGATATGCACGTCACCATGTTGCGCTCATCGACTTTGGACACAATATGTTAGGTTTCGTTGCCACAGTAATTTCACTTGACAACACCCTACAGATCGGAACATAGTAATGTTTGCATATTACTGTTTGGCGGTAACCAGACGATCTCCGGCAACAGAGACTCTAGTAATCTTTTTGAACAGACAATACTTTTTACTTCATACATAAAGGTTGCTTACAAAATAAGTAAATAACATGTTATTTTTTTCTAGTATTTTTACTATGATACGAACTAACTAAAATAACTATTATCTATTCATTTTATAAAGTGTATAAAATCTTTGACGATTGATCGGCTTTACTTCTGATCTGTCGTTAATGGTAACTATAAAGAGAAAAACTCCGGATAAAGGCAACAGCTTTCAATCATCGTCATCAGGTTTTCATCAGATTTCATACCAAGCAAATACAGTAACTACCCTCCTTTAAAAAGACAAAGATCACAAGATTTTAAAATTAGCCCTTTATGGTTATTAAGTAATAACTTTTAATTGATATAGGTTAAGTTTAAATTATTACTTGTTGAAAGATGATGTAGTAGTAACAGACGAAGACGTATCTAAACATAAAAGCAGCCTTTGTATTAACATCTTAACTTTACTCTTCTTGACAGCCTTTACAGCTTCATCAGACTACTATTTTACATCCTACATTTGAAGAGGTGGGAGGGATAATATAGGAGTTTACCTAAATTCTCTTTATTGAAAATGCATCACTGCCTTCACCTCTTTGCAAGTTTTTAAGACCTGAAGGAAGGGTTGATTATTTCGGCCAAATGTTCCAGTACGGCAAATATCACTCACTTCAAGTTATAGTGATGGGCAAAGTCAAAGACACATTGGACGCTGAAAAGAATCCTGGCTGCGAAACATAAGGAAGTGGACCGGTATCACCAGTGTTGAGCAACTGTTCCAATACAGGCACAAATTGGACTGGTAACCTCCAGTAATAGAGACGATCATTAAGTAGATCTAACGCTTTCAGTTTATGGTCGACACCAAACACGAAGCGGAGGAAATGTGCACCTCATGCGCCATTTATCCCGCCTATTTGTTGCGCAGACGCCTCAACAGGAAAACGTAATGGTCTTCGCGCGAGCTTCACTACAATATCATCTAGCATCGCGATTGCGCATTCAATTAATATTATACTTGTTTTAATACTTTGTTAGTATTTATGTGCTTAATTATTTTAATAAAAAAATAAACAAACAGCCCATTGTTCCCATTAGTGGGACACAAAAGGGGCATAGTCAAAGCCGTTCGCTGTTAATAATTGTAATGTGTTTATGTCCTCTCAGTCTTATACCTGTAGCTCAGCCGTATTGAGAATCGAACCCGCACCTCGTCGAGATAACCATGAGGGTTATAATCAAGGTTTCATGTGTGATGCTTTGTATAGTACAGTTTCAGTTCATACATGACAAGATGAGAGAAGATAAAATAATATTATCTATTGCCATCATATACCTTATAGATTGCTAGACTGAAGTGGCAGTGGGCAGGGACTATTGCTCGAAGGACCGACGGCCGAAGGGGCAGTAAGGTCCTCGAGTGGCGCCCTCGTACCGGTAGAAGTAATGTTGGGGGCCTGCCACAAGGTAGATCGACGATCTGATGAGAATCGCGGGAACCCTCTGGATGCGACCAACACGGGACCAATCGATGTGAAGATCTTTGCTGGAGGCCTATATCCAGCAGCGGACGTCTATCGGCTGATGATGTACATGACATCATATTAAATTGCCTCGATGACGCAGTAGTTCGATTCCGGTGCCACTTGTAGTGGACTCTGGTTGGATGTGGGCTTCTTCTATAACTACCACCCTCATATTTTAAATATATCACCTTAACAGTACAGTCTATGTTCCGACTGTAATACATATGAGAGTCAGTACTCTAGACGCTCGCTTTCCCTTCAACGGCGTCATTGTCACTTAATACCACGTGAAAAGGTCAAATGTTAGTTCTTTATAGATGCAGAAATTTGTATGGGCGACAAAAAAAAAGATCAATTGTTAATATCTTTGTAAATAACTCCTCTCAGTCCGAGTCGAATCGACAAAAGTGTAATAGACAAATGAAGAATGGCGCCTAATGAATAGGTCCATAAAAAAACCCCACAGCCTCTTCACAGATTTAACGGGGTAAGGTCACTCGCCCCGTAACTGATTGGAGAGGATATTAAGATTAGAAATAATCGACGGGGGGGAGGGTAGAGGTTTACGAAATGGTATTAATTATGAATAAGTTATTGAAGTTTTTAACTAGTGTTTGGTATCTCTTCATCCAGAGGTCCTCCACTGCAGGTTCTATTTCTTCCGCCACAACGAGCACAATGTGCTGTAAATGGTGTAGTGTTGATCTTCCTAACATCACAATGTTGTGGGTGGAAGTTTCACTTGCTTTCAGGTGTTGTTTCGTAGCTTGATTGAATACAAACCTTCGACTAATAATCGATTCTCGATTCGTCTATTCGAGGCAAACATTGCGAGGCTACAACATCTGTCTGTGTTCTTCTCAAGCTAACGTAAGAACTAACTTAATTCCTAGCTCCATTCAGCCACGAGAACGTCTTCGCCGACTACGGGATCCGTAACTTCCTCTTTGGTTATTACGTATTGACTGATGACGATAATACTCTATACTTTAAACTTAATATCATTAAATCAACACATCATCGCGTGCGTAACGTTTTTTTAATCCTTTCGGCAGATCACAACGAGGGAGGTATTCGAGATATCCGCTAAGAGCGGAGACAATAAGGGGTGCCCCGTATAAGGGCCGGCCTTCCGAATCGGACGAGTGTACCTGTCGCCGGGCCCCGCCGTATCGAGCGCGGCCGCAAGAACGAAAACATTCGCCACTGACAAATCGCCGGATAATTTGTTACTTCAAATCATTTTTACACAGGGTGTTCTTAAAATTAAACCCTTTTTCTATCACACTAAGGGAAAAACATTCATAAGTTACGGCGCTAGTTACAGATGATAATACCACACACTCGTCGCTTTTAAACACAAATCTAATTACCCCCAGTAAATTCACTAGATAAAACACCCTTCAAATCAGGCAACGGTAATGCTGCAAACTATAGTCTGAAAATAGAAATAGAAGCTGCAAATCTACCTAGACGGTCTCGGGCAACAGTAACCTATAACCTAAAAAACCTAATCTAAATCTTAACTAACTTTAGTACTTGTGATTTATATTCATCTGAAGCGTAAGTGAAGTCATTAAATTTTTACGCTTTTTAATTGGAAATATTAAAAGAGACGAATACATATTTTACAAATTTTAGATAACCCATCACAGAATTAACGAAGATAGATGACAAGGATGTACCGGAAAGAAGAATAAACGAAAGGGTCCAGAAATTCTGTTATAAAACTCTTATTAACAGGTATTTATATATTAACTATAAAGAAACGGAGATGATATCGAACGTGGTTTAATCTACCTGTAACTGATAATCTACTTGTGAGTAGAGTTTTAATATTTAGATTTTAGAATCCAGAGATTTAACCCAGAAATCATGTCACCAGCAATCGATAGACACCCACAAAATATACTGATATATAAATTGGTACAACATTGGTACAGCATGAGCATAAATATTCAAACTTTCCGATGCACCAATGCGGCTTTCTATCGATAAAAAAAACCCATCACGTTCACCAATAGACGCGGTGCCAACGTGATATTACCATTTCTATTGGGCTACTTGTGCCACGCATGGGCACCGTATAATTCGCATATAAATCGCTCCAAGTCCAAAAGGAAACAATGCAACGCTTACTTAGAATCCTAGCGATATCGTCGAATCAATCAACCCAATGCCATATACAGACTGGGCACAGATCTCACAACGGAATTCAATGCGCTGGCCATAGACTAACATACGGAACCGGAACAATAACATCGAAATTTATATTTTTCATGTACAAGCAAATTTTTTTTTTTAGTATAAATAGAATAGAATAAGCCTCTACTAGATTAATGCCCATAGATTATATTTCCGTTGACTATCAGGAATGGACCAGGTCGTTTATTATTACAGATGATCTGACTATGATCTTATGCCATACCTTTAGATGCCTTAACGATACCTGAACTTGATAAAGGCTGATGATGCAGTAAGATCGTGTGAAACTCATAGTTTATTTATATTTAGGATGTAAGGAATAAAATTTTTAATATAAAATACCAAGCAGCAAAAACTGAAGAAACATATATTTTTTTTTTATAAATTGAACAATACTTTCAATTGATGGTAAACCTCGTGATGAATTATGCTGTCAGTACTCACCTCATATGCTCGTGCATCTTCAGCAAATCGTCACGTTAATTGTAACCGAATTAATGTAGGTGTTCTGACGAATGCATTTCGAAGAGTATCCTTAAGAAGTACTACTATTCACCATCCACTAACCATCATTCATCATCTAATCATACCATAATTACTACCATCCCCCTTTTACCATCAGACATATAAACTAAGGACCAAATTCTTCGTTGTCAATATTCCGTGCATCAGAATAAAGAATTTCGCTTTATTCTTCATTATGCAAACAGCAAAGGAATGGAACAGTCTGCCGGCGTCAATGTTTCCATCCAGGTATATCGTGCGACTCTTGAGAAGAAGAGTATATAGACTTACTCTAGACTAAAGCGCTTTACCATGTGGTCTATCTGTACAGGAGATGGCAACATTTCTGAGGAGATATTGCTTGAGCCATTTAGAGATCAGCCAAGAATGGATTTTCCAAATGCCTTCCCCAAAGGGAATTGCAGGGATGTTGCGGCCATCAAAGCAGGCAGGGAATGCTAGTTTTATATAAAAGGTTCCACTGCATGCGTTGTATCATCTTTGCTAGTCTAAGTAGATGCGCGTACGCAACCGGCGCCGCGTGTAGTGACGGCGGAGCTGGTGATATCGGGCGATTTATCGCAGGATATTTATTTGCAATTGTAATAACTATTCGATGGCGGATAGAATTCGAAAGGAAGTTTTATGTTATACGAAAAACAAACATTCCTCACACGCACTCGTAATCTGTAGATAGATGTAAACAGCGGGAAGCGCATGCGCGAGACCAGATTGCGACTGGACGTACTTTGCTATGACCATATATGTAAAAGCATCGCTATACATCTTTTAGAGTGTCGTCGAATTAGAAATTGTTGCACAGACAGGGTTGTACCTAGTGGACTGGTGTACAAAGACAAAGATATTCTTAACAGTAATGCGACGAGAGAAGCAAAACTTTCACCAGATGGTAATCCTGCTTGTGATAGGGCAATTTTTTAAACCGTAGAGTTTCCAGATATAGCAGTAGGTGGTCTCCAAAAAGACAGACCAATAGCTAACAATTAAAAATAATTGTAGTTATTCTGGGGATTCTAAGATCCCCCTGCACCACCGTAACCGTGACCGCCACCATGGCGATGAATAACGGGGCTGCCGGGTAATGGGGGCCGTAATTTGTGATTCCTGTTCATTAAACAGTATTGCCCATAAGTCACCACTATTGGTAGGGATGTGCGATGTGGGAGGAATGCAGACCTTTAAGAGGAATGTTGCGAAATACACAAGGATATGGGTAATGTAGGATGTTACTATTTGGTATATTGTTGGGGGAAGAATAGTAACAACTGTGGTCTGCTGAATGAGAGAAGCTGAGAATCGTATTTGGTGGAAGACATTGGGGAAGGCCTATATCCAGCAGTAGATAAGGCTGATAATGATGATGAGGTGTTTCATTCGAAATGTTGCCTGTGACAATGTAGTGCTAGTTAGGATGATACAACAAATCATTGTGCTCGTCGCCTTGAGAGATAAGATATTAAATCTTCTCATCCCAATAATATAAGTTAGAAGGCTGTTGAAGCATCCGTTTGCACACAACAGTTTGTCGACACAAATATTCACTGCCGTGGTACCTAACCAGACTTTCGTATATTATTAATGTCCTAAAGGGGATGTTGAACGATTAGTTTATCACATAACAACACTAAGACTAGACGACTCCGGCGACAACATTAAGGATGAGCACCATAAAAATGGTGATTGAATCGAATTGAACAATACCGGAGCCTGATTAGGAGACGACATTACACGTCGCAGCAAAGCCAGCCAGCGACGAGCTGCCGCCGGCTCGTGAGAGCAACTTGCTACATAAATAATTCCAGTAAAAACACCGGCGCCCAGCCAGCGATCAGCAGGCGAGTAATTATAAATCAATACACTGTTTTTAAAGTGATACAACTAACGTACAGTGTGATTTTATATTAAACATTTATTTGTTTAAAACTTCGACCCAAGTAAAGTGCATTCGCTTCCAATCTACGAAAGTATTGAGCAGTTTCAAAAAGTGAAGCTCCAGTCAGCTGCGAGTAAAGTGCATTAGAGTCATTAGAGAAGAGTGGCGTGTTGCGAAGCCACCAACACCGGAACTGATGACCATGACCACTCTGTTAAGAGTGATACAGAAGAAGATTATAAAATATTACATATATATATAGTGGTGGTAACGGTGCATACAAGTATAGCGGATAATAATGATGATGATGAGGGGTTACCTTAGTCCTATTCTTAATAGCCCAAGACTATATGGCAAGAATAAGATAGCCTCTATAATTGAGATTTACAATAGTACCTATCCTTTATACTATATTTTTAGATATAATATATAAACCTAAATAATAATATTATCGATATGAACTTGAAGTGGAACCGATAATGGAAAAATCCATCTGTGTATATCATCATCATTATCAGCCGACAGACATTCGCTGCTGCAAATAGGCCTTCTTCAAAAATCTCAAATTCGATCGATACCGCGCTGTCCACATCCAGCTGCTTCCCGCAACCTGCATCAGATCATCGGACCACCTGGTGAAGGGCCTGCCAACACTACGTCTTTCGGTACGCGTATACATGAAAACGAAATAATAATGGAAATTGTTGTTAGATGAAAAGATCCTAAATTATATTATTATTTAATCACCAGCGTTAATGATGATCAACCGAACAATTAGCAGGGCAGCGGTAATCGAAATAGGATCGTTTGCAATTAAAAAAAAAGGCGAAACGGAAACAAAACGCGATTCCCGTACATCCTGTAGCGTTTAGGAGCGTATAATAAATTCCGTGCGCGCTGTACTCCGGCTACAAATGGAGCAAAACGGCTAAGCAAATTGCGGGGACAGCAGCGCTGAGAGAGTCGGCTTTTTGCACCAATTCGGCATACCGAAATAAAAATTCCGACTCCTTACGCAGGGGGACGCAAAAACCGTGCAGCATCAGAGCGCGGCCGGGAGCACTTCGCCGAAGGCGTCCGCCCGATCATTTCAAAAATGGGATGCAAAAAACGCAGCCCTGAAACCGAGGAGGCATTCGTGTGAGTAATCGAAATTGAAATATTTCACATCACTGCAGCAACGGCTGATGATGATGATGATCATGATGGCAGCAAACGTGATGCATCTTGAACAGTATTCATTTTTTTATCCAATATGAATCAAACCCCTTTTTTTTATTCAACGAAGCCAAGATACCAGTTTGCCAAGTCTTGACTATCACGCGATGTTAAGTGATACGCCTGCTCATAAATACTGGCGCTACTCAAGGTGGATATACTATACCGTGTTTCGCTCGTCGCCTGGGACAAGCTGTCTCGTTACACTGGCTACAGCGCCCTTCAAACCGGAACATACTAATGTTTGCACAGTACTGTTTATCGATGGAAATAGACGCTCCAAAGACTTATCACCAAACAGACAAAGACCAGAGAGACATTGGACTATTGTCGTTGGTCTGATTTTTGACATTTACAATAAAGTTTCAATAAAGTGCTCAGCGGCTTTTCACTTAATAGTGAGTGATACGTCTGCACATAAAAAACATGGTACTAGTTAAGATGTTTACACTACACCACGTCGTATTCATCGCGTTGAGACGTAGTCAAGCCCAATCACACCATTTGACTACAATACTACAACCCCCTTTCAAACAAGAATAAAGTGATGTTTAAACACCCATCACTTATTTCTTAGTGATCAAATATACAGCGATTGGTAGTATATAGGGATTTAATTCAAATATATACATTAGTGTGCGTGTGGGAGTTTAATTTAGCAAAGACTCTTTTATCCGACCTCTCTTGGTCGTTAGCTCTATAAAGCCGAAGGTAGACCTGGTGATTTAGATAGCCGACGCCGTTACCTGTTAAGGTGAACGCTGAGCAAACAAATCGTAAAGCTGACCCCGTGACCTGGTGGTGTGCCAACCCCATCGGACGGCGCCGCCGCCGCGTCCCAATTGTTGGAAATGTCACTGCGCCTCCTCGAAGGGGCCGGTAGATTAATGACTCCAACTCCATCTTTTTATTAATACCATATATTTTTTTTTCACCACCGTTTTTGTGTTTACCATCCCAACTTTTTTTTTTGCACTAAGACTAATTTAATTGTGTGATGGTGAGCCCGTAAATAGTGAAGCAAGTATTAAGTAGCGACGAGACCAGAAAGCCCAAGGCCCAAATCCCTTCATATAAATCTATACCCGATCGAGGTGGAAATCTTTGGGGGAGACCGATGTCCAGCAGTGGACGTCTATCGACCGATGATGATAATGAGAGGAAAGAGTACTTAATCGGGACACGCCTGCTAATAACCAAGTGGTACTAGTTAGGATGATATACACAACGCCACATTGTGAGAGATACGATTTTAATTCTCGTTACCTCACTAATTTCACTGGCTACAGCGCCCTTCAAACAGGAATGCAGTAATGTGTACACAGTACTGTCTGTCAGCTACAATCAGAGCTGTGCTGGTACCTACCTAGACTGTCTCCGGCGACAGAGCCACTGCCACCAGTAGGCAGAGACCTACCACCACTACACAAAATCCTATCAACAATAGACAGACCTATCACTAATAGATAACCTCCGGTACCGCCGGGCACTAGGGTTCACGTGGGGTGATTTGGGCCATTTTCCACCAGGCTGGCCCAATGCGTGTTGGCGAAAGCCAGGCCCTCGTTTGTTGATTAGCAGGATGCACCACGAGCAAATGAGGCTGGCTTGGATCCCGTGAGTTGTTGTGCGAAGCCACTTACACCCTTAGTGCATAGTCATAAAAAGATTATTACATAAATCAACTAACCATAAAAAGTGTACTATTTATGTCGTGCGAAATAAACCGAGTAATATGTTCGGGCGATTAAATCCATTGTACGTGGACGTGGACGTGGACGTGGACGTGTGACGGAGTGACACGGAGTAGGTACCGGCGGCGGCGGACGGTGGGTGTAACAGGAAGGGTGTAGCGCCATCACTCGCCCCATAAACTTTATAGGTCACTGTGGCAGCGGTTACGGGGCCGGCGACGACCTGCCCGAACTATATAACAATACCATCTAGGATGCACACACTGCATACGTGTGTGTATCCTCATTAGTGATGTACGTATACCAACGCAGCTCGTGTTTTGCTATCGCTACCAAATTGTGAGTGTACTCAATGCTTTCGGAGATCTTGTGATGAGTCAATAAATCTCCGGACGACGGACGAGCCGGATGTTCTCCTGATGATAAGTGATATGCCTATAAGGTGTCACTAGTATGATATACACCGCATTGCGATCATGGCCTGAGACATGAGATGTCGAGTATCATTAGCCCAGGAATTACACTAGCTACAGACGCCCTTCAAACCGGAACGACAGTAATGTTTGCATACTACTGTTTGGCAGAAGAAATATAAGGTGCGATGGTAATTAACTAGACCCGTCCACTTTGCTAGCCGTATTATAAAATGAGACTTGAAATTTGTCTGAAATATTCCTAGAAACCAACCGCAAAGGATTTTCCATAGCAACCGTTACTATAGCAACCGCATAGTTAACATCAAATGAACAATTTTATGAAAGTTAATTAGAAATGAAATGGTGAAGGAGCTATGAAATTCAATACATAAATAGCCTGTGAACAAATCGTTCCCCGTCGAATGATCATGTTCCTACGTCGATACGTTCACCAGTTTTCAAGTGATTGGCGAACAAAGGAAACCAGTTCGCACCATACATATGTATAGACGTATCGTAACTTAAAAATATAACTTACATCTTATCTCTTTCCAGTCGTTAAGTTGCGAACAACGATAAATTTAAAACGGCAAACAAAATTCATTTTTCATAAACGTTAACGGACGAGCGGCGGCCGTAACTCATGCGGGAGGGTCGCGGGATTCTTTCACCGCGCGAATTTATAACGGAACCAGGTTTTTTTTTAAGAGACCAGCGGGACGTTCACCCGATATTAAGTGATACGCCTGCCCATAACAATATAGCAGTAGTTATGGTAACACCGAACTGCATTGCGCTCGTCGCCTTGAGACTTAAGACGTTGAATCTCTTTACCCCAGTAATTTAACTAGCCACAGGGCCCTTCAAACAGGAAAACTAACGTTTGCATACAACAGTTTCCAGGCAGAAAAAGCTGCGGTGATATCTACACGGTCACCGGCAACAGAGACCTGGCACCAGTAACTTAAAGTTTAGCATTAAAACTTACCACAATGGGACCATTGCGCCCCGTACTGGACAGCGTCGCGCCGAACCACTGATTCGACTTCTGATCGACCTGGCGGTGCTGTGTGTCCACGTTGTTACCTGTAATCAAAGAGTAGAGTAAATACAGAACATTTAAAGAAGATACTTGCAGATATCATAGGTCTCGTCATCACAGTAATATCATTAAATCTGCAGTAACCTTTGCACAGTACTACTTGGCAACAGAACTACGATAGATGCTACGGTAATATTTTGACTTCAGAGACGAGAGTTTGTTCGGTTGCTAGAACTTCCGGTGCAGGAAACCATTGAATCACAAGAACGACATGCCAGTCATTAAAGCTACTACTCTAATAAAAAAAAATCCAGGAAAAGGAGGCTCAGCTAATGCTGACCCGAGCAGTAGTTCCGATTAGTGCTGGTTTTCAACCTCTTCTAACTTCGTCAGGTGTTAGGCGCAAAATTTGTAATGGTAGCCTACTAAGTGATATATCATCAGCATCATTATCAGCCGACAGACGTCCACTTCTGGACATAGCTCTCCCTCAAAGATCTCCACATCGATAGATCCGGCGTTACCAAAATCCAGCTGCTTTCCGCAGCCTTTATCAAATCGTCGGATAACCTAGTGAGAGGCTTGCCAACACAACGTGATAAGGGTTATATATTAAAACTGCTGATGGTAACTACATCTACTGATCTCTTTGACCATGGTCTGATCTGGAAGTGGAGAAAACGAATCGCACCACATTGTCAGGTTGTAGGCGTGCCCGTTGCTTACGAAGCGAACTCCGCATGCGCCTTATCTTCAGACCGCATCAAATTTAAATATATATAATGAGGGTAGTAATTAATATTTGAGGGAGAGGGTAGATTATTTTTAATCATTGGATATTCAAGAATGAATAATTAGGGGTCGCGGCGGGTTCGAATCCGTAACGTATAAATCTGGTTAATATTGAGTTGTGCGCGGCGAATGATTGATGCCCGTGCGGCCATTGTGAGCGTGCGCGTGCGCGTGCGCGTCACAACAGTCCCACATCAATCTATTAGCATCCTCCACGTCCTAAAATCAGTTATCCATTCATAGCCCATGAATAATTATGTGAACGCCATGTCGAACTCATAAATTTAAATCGTCTAACTACACCATGATGTCCTAGATGTCAGTGCTTTGACAGACTCAGATATATACACTGGCAGATATGTCTCCGTCGCAGAAGACCGTTTAGTTACCACCACAGTTATATCCGCTGACAAACAGCAGTATGCAAACATTACTGTGTTCTTACTGTGTTCCGGTTTTAAAGGTAGCTAGTGAAATTACTGAAGAGACGAGATTTATCTTCTCATGTGTAAGACGAGGATAATGTATTGTTTCATATATCATCCTTATTAGCGCCACGTTGTATAGGCAGCCGTATCACTTAATATCAGGTGAATGTCTCACTAGTCTCGTCGCTTGACTGAATATGATACTCGCAAAGTTCAGTGGGGAAGGTTAAACTAATTAAAATTACTTAGGTTCACTTTAACGATAGATAGTATAACCTATATACCACGAGACCTTCTGATGGTAAAATTATACATCTGCTTATAACTACGTATAGTTAGGATGATATACACAGCATCACATTGTGCTCGACTTCAGACTTACGAATATTAGCAACCACTCTAGTTCAGTGTATATAATTTGTGCAGACTCGAACCTGAGATCAGAACAGATATGCGTGATACCTATCAAGTATCCTCCCACCATCATCATCAGCCGATAGACGGTGCATACTGCTGCATGAAGGCCTAACTGAAAGGTTTAAAACATTGATCAGTCTCCCGTTGCTCGGCGAGTGGCTTCCTGCGACTCTCAGATCATCGCTCCACCTTGTGGGAAGCCTCCCAACACTACGCCTGACGGTACGCAGGCATCACGCGAGGACCTTACTGCCCCATCGGCCATAAATCCTTCCAGCAATATGTCCTGCCCACTGGCACTTGAATCCAACAATCTTTTGCTCTAACTCAGCAATGTATCCACGACAGTACACATAATTTCAAGGCTTTAATTGCCACATTGGCAGTCAACCCACACGGTCTGGACAAACTGACGGACGTTCATCTTCATGTTCATCCTAACCACAACGCGACAATGTCACCTTATTTTAATATTTCCTCGTCTCATAAGGCTGAGGTGATAATGGATACACTACAAATTACATCACCGCGACATCTGCAGCACAGACTAATGACAGACGTCAATATTGAGCTAATGAACCCTCTCCTCACTGCACTCCTCATGACCCTCACACCTCGGCGCACCCTTTACCGAGGCCTGATCGTACCGATGTTCGCCTTTTATACTGATTGTGTACAGACACACACATAACTCGTTTACTGTTATATTTATTTAACATATGTTGTGTATCGTACATGTAATAATAAAAGTGAATACATATAGAGAATAAAATGATGTAGAATTAGAATCAACCGAAGACATATTCATCAGCACCTTCACAGCTGATGAACATATTTAAATGGAATGGATATATTATATCTAGATATTTTTAATCTATTATCTATCTATATTGGGATAGAAGTAATCTTTACGTTAAGACAATAACCCCCGAACAGGTTCTTGTCTTGTTATGGCGATAGGGCTCAGTAGCCGTGGTAGCTTGGTCACCCACGGTGAAGATAAGAGGAACCTAGCCGGCCGGCCCAATGTGTACGGCCGGCCGGAAGCGGCCGCTCCAGGTGACCTGAGCACGTCTTGGATATGTGCTGGTGGGCTGCGACAGCAAGTTTGTACTTCCCTTCGCAGCCAAGATGAAGTCGCGGAGAGCGAGGAGTGTCAGTATTAAAAAAAGACACTGACGTCGTAAGTGGTTGAAGGTTCCTCTTTGCCCAATAACAGGCATCGGAGTGAACAATAAACACGAGGTGGTCTCGTGTTTATTTTAGCGCAGCGAGGATGCCGTGGAGACCCACAAACCTCTCTGGTTATAATGAAAGCCAGGGCTTCCGCATCGCACTGAAGATGATCACTAAGAGGGTTTTAGTGGTATTAACAAATCCCACATAAGCTTATATTGCTTTCGTTCCAGGGGTATCGTTTGAAAATCCTCCGCCACATAAGAAAGTTGGTGAAACGTAGTCGTCCAGATTACTTTGGTCTCTCATGCATTGATGGCCGGAACACAGCAACCCTGTTATGTTGGCAGATTTACAACATGCGATAGCTGACCGGTCTATCACCAACCAAAATCGAATACTACATCCCAACCATGAGGTTGTATGGGTTTGTCGCTGCATCATAGAGTTTTATGTGATATTGATATAAAGTTTTCCACGCGACTGTACCCAGCAATGATTAGTCAGTCTATTAGCCACTGGATATCAGAGAGTTTTGGTTTTATTTCGTTACTTTATTCGTTAGGCGGTGGGCTAATGTCGTCGGGACATTAGGCCCATGGCGTATGTCGCATGAGTCATGGTGAAAACGCGCCCGCAGACCCTCACCAACACTCTCTATTGATCAGCGATATTAGTCATAAAGTAAGATTTCACATGCTCAGTAAGTCAAAGACGGTGGTAATACCACCATAAAAAAGAACTTGGACTCACGATAATGATATAGATTATGAAGAGGATGATAGCCAGCTTAAGTTCTTCAAAAAGGGTGTGAAAAGCATTCTGCAAGGTCGGGAATACATCCGGTGATACATCTGGTGTTAGTGGTGGTCATAGGCTGCGGTTACCGCTCAACATCAGCCGGGCCGCAAGCCTGTTTACCACTTAGGTGGTATAAAAAAATAGCTAGTCGTGGTCTTTCACCATTGTAAAAACGATTGTCTCGACATCGCTATTCATAAGCTCTGGTGGTACCGAGTAGCAGCATTGGTATTCAAGTAATACACATAATACTTAGAACTTACTTACTTGAATATATCTGATGGTATATCATAGGTTGAAGGTAACTTCACACAGCAACACTTTTCATTAGATACAATCAAGCCGTGATTGTTCAATTTGGACTTGACTCTAGAGCTTAATATTCAGTGGTGGAATACACCGTGAGGAATTCAATAGAATCCAGATGAAGCTGATGGAAATGGTGCTGACACTGACCTTAAGAGAGAATGCTCCAAGACTGTAATGAAAATACCAGGAGAAGGGTTTGTTACTGCCATTTAAGTAAATTTCGATAATTCAAAACAAGAATGAGTTTGTAATAAATCAATTCTTGGTCCCCACCCCTCCTACTTCCCGCCTGTTTGTTTTCTTACGTGAAGTGAAGTGAAGTGCAGTGAAGTGCCACCCGAAAGAGCATCGAGTTGATTGTTATCTCCGGCGATACCTTTAATGGTACGCCTTATACGGGCCGATGGTGCACCGTCCCGGGGGCCAAATTATGGCTCGTCTTATTGTTCGGCCGTATGAACAGAATTAAAAAGTCTCACAATGGGGCTACTCCCTTACCACCAGCTACAGGCTGATCTAAATTATTAAAACAGATTAAGGAAAAACATTAAAAAAATATACATTTCAAACAATTTGTAATGTAACTAATCATCATCATCGTTACAGCCGATGGGCGTCCACTACTGGACATGGGTCTTATGTAATCTGTCCCACAAACCACAGTTCTTGCGCTGTTGGGATTCAGTGACTCCCAACGATTTTTTTTTATATATATTTATATATAACTAATATTATAATTTATTAATAGTTCGCGGCTATTGAAATTAAAAAAAAAACATCCAAATTTTAATACGGGAGATAAATGGATGCTTTCATATACTTGGGATATCACTATAGATACCACTAGAAGACTTCAATACGTGGTGAATATATTCTGCATAGATCAGAATATGAATAATATTGTACCCAACCCAACCTCACCTGCTCGTGGTGCTCCCTGGTGATCAAGAAAGGAGACTCTGACTCCCGCCAATACGCATTGGGTCAGCGTGGTGGTAAATGGCCTAAATTCCCTCATTTGAACCATTATAAACGACGGCCTCTGACTCCCGGCAATGCGTGCAACGCTGAACCGATCGAAGTGGGGATCTTTTGGAGAGGCCTATGTCCAGCAGTGGACTTCCATCAGCTGATAATGAAGCACCTTCAGTTATTCTGTATATTTGCATAACTATAATAGCTTGGTAGTTAAAAAACATTGACTTTTTTTAATTAAAACTATGTGCAATGACAATCTGACTGAAGATGGTAAAGCAGTATGGATACTCAGGATCTCATTTGTTGACATCCGAAACACAGCGACGCTGTTATGGCAACAGATTAAGGCTGGAAGACTAGTCAGTCGAGATTCAAAGAACCCTACCATCATCAACTACATGTGGCTCAGGCATCTTACTAAAGTTTTTTTTTATTCAACGAATCAAAGAGACTGACAAGACGTTCAAATGATGGTAATCGATACGTCTTACCATAACAAGACGGCGCTAGTTGGGATGGTATACATAGTACCACATTGCGCTCGTCACATTGAGCTACAGCTTCCTTCAAATCGGATCACAGTAATGTTCGCACAGTACTGTCTGTCGGCTGCAACAGGCGCTGCGGTGGTACCTACCTAGACGGTCTCCGGCAACCGACCTATCACCAGTGAAAGTGACTAGAAAAAAGTGTTCGACCGTCACTCACTTAAAAGCTGGTGAACTTGTGAGGAACAGGAACACGCTGTAAATCTTGGGTCTGTCGAATATAGACATTAAAGTTTCGACATCAATTTCCGCAGTGTTATGACCGCTGATTAAACACACGACGCGACTCTAATTTGAGCGGTCGCCATTTTGGGCGGCGCCTTATCTGATCTGATGGCGGGGAATTGATGACCGATACCCTGGCATCGGAGCATCACTCTACGCAACACGATGAGAGCTTGTCTCTTAAGTAATGACAGCACATTAAATTTACCAATATATATTGAAAGCAAACATGTTAATCAAAAGTTTTCATATTATCCATATATTTATATATATATATATATATATATATATATATATATATATATATATATATAATGAAAACGGGTCATCTTTGTTCGGCAATCACGTGAAAACTAGTGAACTTATCATCATGAGTAGATGACGTAGCTTAATTGAATAAAAAAAAAAAATTCCTGATTATATTGGAGTAAAGGAATACACTTATTACTTTTTAAAAAATAAATCTAGCTTGCCATGATCAATAATAAAATAAAATCAAAGTAAATTAAAAAAAAATCAGTAGTATAACTTCTAACCAATGTTATAATAATAAAAAAAAAAATAGTCGACTTTAAAACAATTATTTTTAAATGTGAACGTGGCACAACGGCGAAGGTGATCACAAACAAAAATGACATTAAAAAAAAAAACTTCGACACCAAAAGCCCGCGCAAATGTCGCTGCGTCACGCAGTGTTTCGGTTCAGGGGGTTCGAACGCAACCCTTATGTATTGTAAATGTTCTTGCCCACATTATCTTCACCTTCGTTCAATGCTTTAAACAAATCTATGGTAT